>LFJQ01000007.1:675800-1351600 GCA_001182835.1 Oropetium thomaeum | reverse complement strand
AGGACATTCCTTCTGTGCCTCTCTTCCTCTTTCTTCTCAAGACCTCAGATTGATTGGCCTCTAGCTCTTTCTCCTCACTCTTTTTGAGAGACACACCTGCATTCTCTTGCTGGGGAGGAAGAGGAATATCTTGGGAAGTCTGATTCCTCATATTTCCTTGAGGCATTTCCGTCCTTGACAAAGTATTTGCTGCAGCATTTCTCTGACTCCTCCTTACATTCGCTTGATTCTTATATTTCCTCGAGGCATTTCGAGTCTTTCTGTTATGAGCAATTTTCTGTGGATCTGGTGACATCAATGGCCTGACTGAATTTTTCTTCTCCTTATGGAACCGTGGGGATCTTCGCAAAAGTTTGATTGATGATTGATCATGCCTTCCCTTGCATTCCTACAAGGTGATAGATAATACAATACTATTTCTCAGGCTGTGGACCAAATGTAGATTGATTCAACTTCTGTTATTAGCAAACATTCTTTGTGTAAGAAAACGGAAAGCCGTGAAGTAGACTGCAATAGTAATACAGTAACTAGTAACCAGATTAATGAAATTCCCTAAAAAAAAGCAGATTAACGAAATTCCCTAAAACATACTAGCGGGGATTCATCAATTATATAGTGGGACGACTGTCTTGATATAGCACAAGAATTTTGTTGGTGAAAATAACACCCTTGAAATAACCAAGTCAGATTTTATCAAGACGGCGAGATGCCAAAAGAAATCAAAGAACAATTACAAGTATTAGGAGAGATATATATCGGATTTTGCCTAACATACTAGAAAACTACAAAAAGGGGGGATAAATTTCTCAGAAACCAAGCAAGCAAACAACGGATAGATTTCATCGAACTCGAATGGTTCAGCCAAAAACGGTTCCCAACCTTCGCCGCTCGACCAACAACAATCGGGTATTCTGGATCCCTTCCCGCGAGCCGCGGCGACCGGCGCGAAGGGGCTCTCGGCGGACGCGCCGCCCCGGCGACGTCCTCATCCCGGCTGCCGCCTCTCCGCGTAATCTTGGGCTCGCCCCGGTTCTTGGGCGTTTGGGCCTCTTCTACCGACCCCCGGCACCTAGCACGGGAAGGGGGCCGCTGCGGAGGCGAGCTTTGAGGGGTCTTGTGGTGAGACCGCAGCCGCCCCTTCCATGGCGTCCCGCCGGCGGCCGAGGTGGAGGGTTCCCCAATCCTAGCCATGTTTTTCTTGGCTGGGGCTCTTTGGAAGTTTGAACGCAAAAAATTGCAATGCACAGCACAGCGCGGGTATTAGAAACAGTGTTTTTGAAATGAACGCAGAAAACGATCCACGGCCGTAGGAGGGTTGACTGCTCGCGGTGACTGCCGAGGGAGAGGGAGTGGACGGAGTTGGACTCATTAGATTGACCGAAATAAGCAAAACTTTTTCTAGACTTAATTTTCTTTAAGTAAACTAAAATAGAAGATAGAACTAAAGAGGAAGAAGTCGGAGTCCATTTAGCGTACACAAGCAACACCTTCAAAAGTCTCCACCATTTCACTTGTCAAGCACTCTTGATTTATTTCGATGATCCACGTTAGGGCCCTGTTTGGATTGAGAATCCAGATAATATAATTCTGGATTTTTATGGATTTCTAGAATCTGGATTTTAGGATTTTAAAATCCCTACGGTTTGGATCAAGAGATTCTAGTACTTGATTCTTGTCAGAGAAACATTTGTTTTTTCAAAACACCCCTCAACAATTCTCTATTTTGAACAACACAAACATCACATGCATTATATATATACAAGTCCACAACCGATCGTTCTACCATATAATATACGTTCTACGAGTCCATAACCTCAACAATTCTCCATTCTGAAAACCCATAAGTTCTACATATCATATATATATAAGTGCATAACCGATCGTCTACATAATATACACTTCCAAGTCCACATAGTACATACATATAGTTTACATTTTCTCATAGTATTTTCAATCACGATTTCAGTCCAAACAACGCATTGGCCAGATTATCTCAAAACTTATTCATGTCTTCATCTTCATCTCCAAGTTGACCATAGCCAACACTTGCTTCACATGACGAGTTCATTACAAATGACATGTAGTTCTCTTCACGGTCACACATATCAAACTCCACATCATGTATTGCACTTTCTCGAATAAAGTTATGGAGGGCCATGCAAGAAAGTATTATTTTGTTTTGTTTTACCATTGGATAACCAGGTAAGTCTAATAAAATCCGCCACTTCATTTTCAAAACACTGAATGACCGTTCAATAACGTTACGAAGTGATGCATGTATGAAGTTGAATACCTCTTTCTTCCCACTCGGTCTCGGGCCTTGTCGAAATTCTGTTAAATGGTACTTTGTCCCCTTGTATGGTGCAAGATATCCTGGTCGGTTTGGATAGCCTGAGTCCACGAGATAAAACTTTTGTACACACAAAACACAATACATATTATTGAATGAACTTAAACAAACTGATAACCTAAAATAAAGAAGCATAAGTACAGGTGAGTACCACTGACCTGGTGGAGGATGTGGAAACTTGTCACCATATTTACGAATAGCATCATTAAATACTGTCATATCATGAGCGGATCCTGGCCCACCTGCAACAGCAAATGTAAATCTCATGTCGAAGTCACATATAGCAAGCACATTTTGAGTCGAATATCCATGACGGCCAATGCGTTGAAGCAGTTTTGAGGATGGAACTACAACTGGTATATGTGTTCCATTAATGGCCCCAATGCAATTATTAAAATATGGAGCAAAAGGAGGATTATGTAATTTAGGATGGACAGCCCTGAATTTTGGATCTTTGGGTTTTATAATGTCCGCAGACAGCTCATACACACAATCTAGCACATGCTCAAACTTTCGACTAACAGTCTCCATTGATCGCTGAAAACGATTTTCAACTTGTCTAATCGACTGTGGAGCGCCAATGATCCATAAAAACATGGCAAGTGCCTCTATGGAGCTCATCCGTTTTGTTGACCTCAATCCATATGATGACACTAGAATATTATGTAATCTATTAAAAAGTTCTGGGCTCATCCTAAACATATTGAAACAGGGCGTTGGATTGGTCAACGTTGTCATGACCCAATCATAACCAGATATATCAGGTTTCCTTCTCTTAGATTTGTTTAGAAAAGTAGCATCGTAGCACATACCAAGTATACTTGCTATAGTCCCAAATTCTTGCATGACATGCAGCTGATTCCGTGCAACCTCAACGGATTCATCCTCAGCATCACTCGATGACGACTTAGTCTACAAAACCAAAGACGTATATCATAAATCCACATGTTTAAGAAGTTTATAAAAAAGGCAACAAGCTGAGTGCATTACAATCGATGAACATATATAAAAGTGCAGCATTAGATTCACCCAAAAGAGTCAAACTACGATGGTCAATACTAACTGCAGCATTACATTCACCCAAAAGACAGTCACCAACAGCATACATACAAGGCTAAGTGTGCAAGCAAAAGATAATATATACAAGGCCATAACCCTACTTTTGCTGGCCTAGTGTACAGCAAAATCTAGTATATACAAGGTCATAACCCTGCTCCTCCTAGCCTAGTGTGCAGCAAAATCTAGTATATACAAGGCCCTAACCCTGCTCCTCCTGGCCTAGTTAGATAATCTTTGCAAACAAGTTCGTATCTATTACTACAGCTTCATGAACTTGCGCCACATCTTTAACCAAGCCATTCTGCCCTCTTTAGTCTGTATGGTGAAAAAGATATCACGATTTTCAGCTTTTACAAACAGTTTACTAGCCACAAAATGCTCCACACTTCCTTCCTCAGCCCCACTCTCAACAGCCAACCGCATGGCCTTATTGCTGGACTCAGTCCTAAGTTCCCCTTGCATCACCTTTTGTGCTGTGGCATAATTTGTTTGCATTGTTTCCAGCATCCCCTTCATGATTCTAACAATAGGGCTCTTTGATTTCTTAACGGGACTAGTTGCAGTGGTGCAGATACTATTTCCCCTTTTCAAAGGTGTTTTCGTACGAGGTGTCCCAACATCACTCTCATCCCCTTCATTTGCATGGCTTTTGTGACACCCCAGGTGCCACTCCAGAATTCACTGGCAATACCGTAAAACTCTAGAAGCCAAATTATACACTTGAAAGCAGAATCAACACTTGAAGTAATAAGAAATGTTGCTAGAAACCTTCCAAAGAACCACTACAAGAATTTTGACAACAAACAGAGCCCTTTAGATAAAATCAGTAGACTTTGACTCGCAGTGTCGAAATTCTGTTTAACGGGGAAAAATCTAAACCCTAATTAGTAACCTATCAAAATTCTCATAAAACCCTAGCAATATTTTTGTATAACAATTAAGTTACATTAAAATAGAATTTTGGAAAGTTTATCAAAATTTTTGGGAAAATTTTAAACCCTTTTAAAATTCCAACAAACTTGAACTAGGTTAAAAATTTACAGACTTTTAGGAGCTAAATCAGGGCATCTTCCTATAAGCAAAGTTTTTTCAAATAATTCACTTAGCTCACACAAAAAGTTTCAAAACTTCTGGAGCTTGGGAGGTAGGGTTTTCAATTGTCTCAAGGGAGGGTAATTGAATTAATTAAAAACCAAAATTTGACAATAGCTGGACGGGCTACAGTGGCGCCGCCCACGGTGACCCTTGCCGTGGCTGGCAGCCCGAGCACCGCGCCGGCCACCTCCCCATTTCCCCGCGCCATTATTCGTCCAGGGCAAGATCTTGCGCAAAAGATTTGCTCCATCTCTCTCCCTCCCCTCCCCTTCCTTTCTCCTCCCTCTCTCTCTCATTGGCGCTGCTTTCTCAGCTCAGGCACGCTGCCCCGGTATAGCACCGCCTCCCGCGACCAATTGTCGGCTGCCGCCCCTCTGCTCCAATCCGTGGCGCCCCTTCTGTCTCCCTCTCTTCCGTACTCGGCTCACTCCTCCTCGAGTACTTAAAGCCGAGCATCGTTCCCTTTCCCTTCTTCCTTCCCTGCCTTCTCCTTCCTGCCGAGCGCCGCCGCCCTACCCGCCGGCCGCCCTCACATTGCTAGAGCATTTCAGCCATCCCCACGCCTAGCCACCGTGCCAAGCAAGACCTCCTCCACATCCTTCTGCTCTGCATCCACCAAGGTCACCGGTTGTACCCTAGTTTCGCCGGAACACCGTCGCCCACCTTTCTCGGCCGAGGACATCGCCGCCGGTCTTCAACGCCCAAATTCGCCGCCACGGTACCGTGCTTCTTCGATTCCTTTCCCCGGCTATCTCCTCTCACCATGGCGCACCAATTTGACAAGGTCTTGGCCGCAGCTCGTCGCCGGTGACGAAGAACGCCGTGGGCCATCCCTCAGCCGACATTGGAGCCATCGCAAGCTCGACGTCGCCGACCACCGTGCCCTTCTCTCTGTGGCCTTCATCCTCTTCAAATCAGTGCTTTGGCTCACGGTGATGCTCCACGACTGCTCCATCCCCTTCCTAACCTTCTTCTCCGGCGAGATTTCCACCGGAGCACCGCCACTGCCATGTCCCCTGTTTCTGCCCTACTGTTCCATCCATTTTTTCCATTTTCCTTTAATTAACCAAAACTGTAAATTATGTAGTAAATCATGTAAAAGTCTAAAAATTCCAAACATAATTTTACGTGAATCCTTGAAAAATGAACTAATTTTTTGTTAAAGCATTTTTTCAAAAATGTCCCTGGAATTTCCTCAATAATTTATTGAACTATATCTGTTTTTGATTTTTATTTGAAGTTCCAGAATGTTGCTAGGGTTTATTTTTGAACCACAATTATATTGGCATGGTTCATCTCCTGAATTTTTATCAGGATTTTAGGGCAACATTTGTGAATGCATGTCATTGGAAACACTCCTAATTGGCTAGTTTATTTGTCTTTTTCTAAAATGCATTAGGAAAGTCTTCCAAAAGCCCAAACCCTTAACCAAAGTTTTGGTTTAGATTCTCACTAGTACTTCTACAAAGTTTCATGATTTTTCTATAGGTTTTAGTACATGTTATTGATTTTATAAGTTTGAAAAACAGAACCTTGTTAGATTTTTAATAAATTCTTGGGAGCTCAACTTGACCCCAATCCAGAGCCAAAAGTCTTTGTTTAGAGCCTACTTTCAACTAAAAATGGTCCCATGCCTGTAACTTAACTTTAATTTTCACCAGAAAAAGTCGTTACGACTTTTACGTTATCGTTATGGTTTTCCCCGATGTCGTAACGGGCAACGACAGTCGGAGGGCTCGTGTTCCTGCTAACGCGGGTCAAAACCATTCAAACTTAGTATCGTAGTAACCCCAAGCCACTTAGTAAAGCCAGTACATGAGATGTGTTTTGGGATTTTTTCTGGAAACGACGTCCGTGTACCAACCGATATCGGAACCGGAACTTGGGAACCGGGAACCCGTATCCGGAATCGGTAAAACTGTTTTCAGCATAACTAGAGCTGTAGACCTCCGTTTGTCTTGGTTCTTTTTGCATTGTGTTCGTAGTCTCAGTAGCTACCTAATGTCATACTAACAATTACCTTTATGGTTATTATTTTATAAGAACAAAGCATTGATAAAATCGAACAATAAGTATAATAATAATGCTAATAATCATCTAACTCTAGTAAGTAAATATTATCAAACTTAAAGCTAATAACAACCCTGCCCCAACCCATCCTCTTAGAGCCGCTAAGTAAATACAAGACTACTCGTAACCTTAATCCTAATAGTCACCTTAATTAGAGATCTAATGCTAAGTGGCAAATCAAATTATTGAACAACAACTAACAACAAGCATCTTAAACAGGCCCCTTTAAGAATAATTAGGAGTTCGATCATGAGCTAGACCCTTGACCATCATTAATTATCTCTAAATAGTATAAGTAGTCTAAGTAAATTAGTTCCCTAAAGTGTATTACAATGATAGTGACCCTAACATAATAAAAAATTTCCATTTCAGCATTTCTAGTCTATCTTGTAAAATGCCTAGTAAATCAAGAAAAAATCTAAAAATGGTGAACCCAAGTTTATTGGAATCCTTATAAAATACACGAAACATCTGTTGAAACACTTTTTCATGAAACTCCTTGCAGCTGCCTAAATAGATAGGTAGAGACCTTCTGTTTTTACCTTATACCCATAGAACCAGGACTTCTGGCGGATGTGCGTCATGGCAAGCAGAACGCTAATGTTCTGATTTAGCCTAACGTCTGACTTTACAAAACTATTCTCAAACTGGAACATCCGTCAGATGTGCGTCCGGCTCAGCAGAACCCAAGTGTTCTGTTTTTGCTCGACATCTAGAGATTTCAAAACATCTGGAACGGGGACTTCTGTTAGATGAGTGTTGTGGCACTCAGAACTCAATGTTCTGATTTTACATAACATCTGGCGTTCCCAAACTCATCTGGAGTTGGAGTTCTGTCAGATGTATGTCACGACACCCGGGACTTAATGTTCCAATTTCTAAGTAACGTCTGGAGTTCTAGAGCTCATCCGGAGATGGAGCTTTTGTCAGATGTGTGTCTCGGCAAACACTCCTCCTGTAAATTTTTCCCAGAATGTGACCTCAATAACACCCCCTTTCCTACCTGTGAATAACCTCCTAACAGAAGATCGTTAGGATTGCTATAAAATGTAGGGACTTTAGTTCAAACAAACAACCCAACCCCAAAAATCATCCTTCCGATAGCACCATCCGGTGAAGATCACCTCCTAACAAAATCTGGAAGATTTCATAATAGGCCATGGTTGTAAGCAAATAATCAACTTGTCTAATAGCCGAAGTCAAAATAATAAATGATAGTTGAAACCACCTTGTCAAAAGTAACCTCTTGATTACTCCTTAACAGAATCACCATATTTCCTTCTTTAAAATAAAAACTCATCATGATCATATTGCATCATGTAGATCCCGAAGCACACGAAGTAGCTGCAGATCCCGGTTCCTCGATCTACGCAGAAGAAGTCAACGTCAACATCGGAGAACCAGGCAAGCCCGGTGCACAATCAAGATTTAAATTTTATTTTATAACTAAGTGTGTCATGTTTGTGCATTAAGTTGCTAGGAGTTGATTGGAACCTTAGTTGCATTGTTTCCATAGGAAACCCTACTGGTAATTGGTATAAATGACCCCTTTAGTTTGCTATGCCTAGCAAGTCTTACCGGTAGAAGTCGAGCAGAGTGGACGCTGCTCGCGATTGGTAGGATATTGAATGAGACTATTACTTGAGACATACGACACATGATGATGGATTGATTAAGGAAAGATAAAAATTTAAGGGTCAGACAGGGTACCAAGTAGGTCGGCGACTGGTCCGGGACCAGGGTGACCGTAGCTTTGTCTGATCCGTGTGGTCCGAGTCTGATCGAGCTTTGAATGTACTAATCATATGCTGGGTATATGGGGCCCAGTAAACCTACGTAGCCTAGTGATTGTAAAGTCGAACCTACCCTACGATGTCTGATTAGGAGGAGATCTGGGGTGTGTAGCGTGGGAACTCCACAGAAACCGTCTTGGACGTGTTGTCTGGTGGGATGTGGCGCAGCTAAGGCAGGCGTAGGAGGGAATTGACTTTGCAGGATCTGGTGTGAACGGTTGCCACGTGCGAGTCTGGGACGCGCACATGTCGTATGATTAGGTTTTCCCCTGCAGGGTATAAAAATCGTTTTGAACCGCTGTCGCTCCAGTTTGTGAGTATGCTCGTGAAATGCACACATTACAATTAAGAAGACTGAGATTCCATATGAGGATGATTATTATTGTATATTACATTGCTCCAGTTATGCTTGATTAGTTCAGTGCTAACTAAAGTTACATTCTAAGCACTTAACCTGAGCTAAAATTTGACCAAGAGTAGTTCAGGTTTTGCAAGTCCATTTTGCAAGTAAACCCACCCGAGTCAGCCCGCATATCTAGGTGTCGGCTGTAGTTAGCCAATTTGACGAGTCAGCCTTGTTGAGCTTCTTAGAAGCTCACGCTTTGGCGATATGTGGTTTTCAGGCCCCGACATGCAGAACCAGGATGAAAGTATCCATTGGGAGGAGTCTCACCCCAAGGTTGGGAACCTCCAGTGGGAGTTGTGTGAATCGCCGCAGTAATACTTGAAGTGGCTAGTAGCATGACGCCATTGGGCACGACGCATGCTTTTACTTTAATATGAGTGTCGGAGTCTGTAACCGTTCTAGTCTTCCGCTGTATTGTTTTAAAAACTCAGTTGCGTACTATGAATCACTGTAAGACATAAATTTTAATTTATGAATCAATGTTGTATCAAAATTCTCTCTCCTTGTAAATTATTGTTGTTTATTCCTGTCTGTGTTGTACCGTGTGTACGCTCACTTCACCGAGCGTTGTCCAACAGGATCCTGGCTGAACGACGACAGGATCCATCCCGAAACGAGGCTTTTCGGGGTGGGTCCGCGTCAGCTTTCATCGCATCCACCAAATTCGGTACCCATGTTTTCTCCTGTGATACAAGAGGTTGATCCATCAACTGCTACTTGATGAAATATGACTTCTAGTTTTTCTAAGCACTCAGGTGGGCCATTTCTTAGCTTTTTTAATTCAGAATTACCCTGGAAAAAGTTACATTGTAAGTTAATTAATATGTAAGAAATGAAAAAAAGTGGTTTTGTGACTCAGATTGCAAGCAAATGAACACGGTACCTTAGTATGTCGCTACCACCACTCATCATCTGCATCCACTGTACCATTTGCCCAACCAAGACCTGTTTGCGTTTTCAAATAACACCAAAAGGAATAAAGCCTTTTAACTGACTGCAATTTGTTTTTTATCTGTTGTCGAGAGTGTCTCAACCTGGTTCGATTGTAGTACTTGTCCGCAATGTTTTTATAGGCTCTAGATGTGAAATGACCATGGTTCCTATTTCCAGCATTTATTTCCTCGATACATATGTCACATAATAGACTCGTATTTGTCGAACTAGTCATAATGGTTCGCCTTCTAAAGTAAATTAATAATGATAAATATGGCAATCCTAAGAAATATGAGGCAATAAAAAAGCCAGGAACTTAACGCATGAACAAAAACAATTGAAGCACTGGAAACTATCGTGCATGGTATAAAAAAAAGCATAGCACACAATAAAAATAGTGTAATCAAAGGTCACCAAAATAAATCTAATCATGACATAACAAAAGCATAGCAGATTGACATATATATGTACTGACTTATGAAAGTAGAGCATTATGCGAACAATTAACAAAAACAAAATACGGAAATAATTTCTCACCGATGCATCATCTACGAAATCTTCTTCTTCTTCTTCTGGCCCAAGCACATCATTCTGAACCCAAGGATTTTCGACACTTGGTCCTATGCCGGCACAGAAAGTGGAGTGTCATTGGCCAAACTAGAAGGGCCAGCACCAACTGCTCGGGAAACACGAGCATTATTGGCGCGTCCTCACGCAGCAGCTATAGAGGTCCGTGGAGCACGACAAGGTGCTACAGCCGGCCCAGGTTGCCCCCTCGCCCCTACGCGAGGAGCTGCGCCAGCCCGACCAATCTTGGTGGACCGACTCCGTCCCTCTGTGTGCCGATCGCCTCGGCCCTCAGGCTCGTCGATTGTTGGAACGGATGGAGAACGAAGGATGTTGGTGTAAGACTGCAAGTTGGGAAAACTGGACTCCTGTGTATTAAGGTCAAGGCCTTCCAATCCTCTGGCAACAGGCTGAGGAGGATGAACAATCGCGCGGAAAGATAGCGCCTCCTCGGAGAAGAAGTTCCAGTCGGCGTCGCTAGCCTGAGGCGCATCGATTTCTCCCTGACTATCAAAATCCATTGGGGATTCGGAGTGAACGGTGTGCGCGGGGAGGAGCGGCAGGGAGGGGGCGTGGGAAGGAGGGGCAGGGAGGGGGCGAGGGGAGGAGCGGTAGGGAGGGCCTCCGGCAAGTGGAGGCGATTGGGGCCATGGCGGCACCTTGGTTCTACGCGAGCGCGAGCGTGTGGTGGTCCTGGTGGAGTGAACGCATCTGCAGATTGAGCCAAGGGCGTTGCTTTCGTGGAGAAGATAAGGGGCAATTTCATCTTTTGCCACTCGGCCAGGTAGCAGTATCCGGAATTATCCTGTTTCCAATGGATTGTGGGATAGAAAATTTTCAACTCCCGGATTTTCCTACAGCTTTCTAGAATCCTACCCGTTTGAATCCCACCGAGATTTCTTTTATCTCAGAATCACAATCCTAGGGTCATTCAAACGGGCCCTAGGTCTTGTTTGATTCATTACTATATTCCGTATAGGTTTCTAAATCAAATCGTTTTGAACATAATCTCACGTAACAAGGAATAATAAATAGAACTATTTTTCTTTTATATTTAAATATGTCTAGTACCTCAAATAGTTAAGATTCGGGTTCCAAACTAATAGGATGTGGGTTTAATTTCTGAGGCACGTAAGGAGTGGTTGTATTTTCTTTTTCTACCTCAAAACTAAGTATGTATTAATTGTTAAAGATTTTATTAATAGGTAAAATGTTTTAATGATTTAATTCAGGATATTTTGATAAAATCTTTTTAACGACTTAATTTGGAGATCTGGAGAGAGTAAACTGCTATACACTCATGTCACAATTTACTAAAAGTGCGATGAGGAAATTACTCACTACAGTTTTAGAGTTTGGTAATGAGTAAATGTATGTGAAGTCATAAGCAAACAATCACTTTAGAAGCAAATAATCACTTGGGAGTATAACTTGTGTGTTTGAAGATGTAACACACAAATATCTCCTTTTTATAGAAGGTTTTTTTTACTGAATTTATAGAAGTTTTTTTACTGAATTTATAGAAGTTTACTTTTCTAGTAGTTTAAATTAATCAAAAGTTTTTGCTAGTCAGAAAAATTATAAAAATCCGTGACATGACTAATACAGTATTCAACAATAAATCATAGACCTATTTCCTCCGTTTAAAGTTGTTATCTTTAGATCAGAGTTTCAGTTTAAAATTAAAATTACTCGCAAAAGAAAAAATTTAAAATTAAAACTAAAGATTCAGAGTATTTTCTCTGATCCCCGCCTTGCGCAAGTCCGTATCGTTCTGTGCCGTCACGGCGCTGAATCACGCACGGGAATGAACATGGAGGGGTCGCCCCGCGGTCAGCACTCGACAGCGTGTCAACTCGTATCCAAACGGACTAGGGTTTTTTGTGTAACACAAACACCAAAACCCAGCGCCGCCGCCTCCGCCTCCGCCGCCGAGAATTTCCTTTGGCGGCGATGGCCATGGCCCGGCGCTCCGCTTCCCATCTTCTCTCCTCCTTCCGTCCGTTCTCCCTTCTCCTCCAGCCTCACATCGCCGACGCACCCTCGCCGGCGGCCGCGGCCGCGGCCGCGTCAGCCCGGCGGGCGATGTCGTCGGCATCGGTGCTGCGTTCGCGGGACGAGAAGGACGCTGCGCGGTGGCGGGAGTCGATGGACCAGATGCGGAACATCGGTATCTCGGCGCATATCGACTCCGGGAAGACGACGCTGACGGAGCGGGTCCTCTACTACACCGGCCGGATCCACGAGATCCATGAGGTGCGCGGCCGTGACGGGGTTGGCGCCAAGATGGACTCCATGGATCTTGAGCGGGAGAAGGGCATCACTATCCAGTCCGCTGCTACCTACTGTACCTGGAAGGGCTACCAGGTCCGCACCGGCGTTTCCATTTCTCATTTTTCTGACCCCTCTAGATCATCTTAATTTTCTTGTTGCTGGTATTAATGAGCAGTCATTTGATCTATATCGCCGACGGGTGGTTCTGTTAATAATAATGAGTGTCCCATATGCTACTCATTGGAGACTATTCTAATAACTAACTTTACCTTTAATACCACACTGACAAGGCCCTTGTTTGGTCTGTATTAAGTTTCATCTATGTAACTAATAGTCTTTACTGTTCATCATTTGGATGCTCCATATTAGATGCATATAATAAAACAATTGGTTAACCTCAAAGTCATGTTCGCCATCTGTTCATTTGATTGAGCTGAAGAGGTTCAGAGGTGACCATAACAGCTAACACAGTCACGCATTTGCACCCCTACACAGAATGTTGTGCTGCATTGCTGGTCAGCTTGCCATCATTTTGAGCCCAACCGAGGTTTGGTTTAACTGAATATTTTCTGGGTTATCTGGCCCCTAGGGATACAAGGAGGAAGGTTTGGGTCGTGTTGGCTAGTTACAATGATTTAGATGGGCTGATTTGTTTCCTCACAGTCTGTATATCAGTATTAAATGCACAAAGGAAATTTGTGCAAGTGTGTTTCATTCATAAAGTGAATTGTGTATCATTATAAAACACTTAAGGAAAATGTTGATCATTAACACAGGCATAGCAGCCTTAAGATTATGAAGTATGGAAAACTGTGACGTAGGGAAGTAACAGAGAAACACCCCATGGCAAGCTGCTGCAAGATATTGATATCATCTCCACAATCCTGTCACTGCCAGCCAGTCAGCCACCACCGCTGAGAGAAGAGTGCCAAGAAAGAGCATCCTTTTCTTTTTTGGTGAATTTCAGACTAGGATGCGGTTTTGGGTCTTTATAACTAGTTGAGGAAGCTCCAGAAAGGTCTTGCACAAACCTAGCATGAGTGACCTTCATCTCGTTATTATGTTTTCACGGTATTAGCATTGAGAAAGAAGATGGTATTGGACCGAATAGATGATTCTATTCTCTGAATTTACATTATCACATCCTTCTCAGATTTTGGAAACTCACATTGTAAACTGAATGCAGGTTAATATTATTGATACTCCAGGACACGTGGATTTCACCATTGAGGTTGAAAGGGCACTCCGTGTCCTTGATGGTGCTATTCTTGTGCTATGCAGTGTTGGTGGTGTACAAAGCCAATCGATTACTGTTGATCGGCAAATGAGAAGATATGAAATTCCAAGGGTTGCGTTCATTAACAAGTTGGATCGTATGGGGGCAGATCCATGGAAGGTTCTTAACCAGGTGAGCATGAAGCTGGCCCATGCAGATTAATGTATACTTGAACGCTGCTGAAAAATCATCCCTTTTAAGTGAATTAATAATATATGTTTCTTTCATTCGATGTATTCATGTATATTAGAGATTTGCTTAGAGTGGACAAATGCCATTGTGAATGCAAAACATGGCATGATCACGAAAACTCCTTTTGCTATCTGGGTTTAATTAGCTGCACGGAATGCTTAATAAAAAAAATTATATTCATATCATGCATATAGATGTCGTTTGAACCTTTAAGTTCAGCCTACAAAATAGTTGGTGAGCACATTTAAACACTGCATGCAACACTCTTTATTTCTAAAGGGAATTCCTCTAGTGCTACTAAATGTAGCATTTCCCTCTATTCGCCATTGTCTAGACTGCTAATTTACTTTTGTATGGTCGATGAAATTTCAAAAAAGATCACTCTGCCCCCCTTCGATCTTTAACCTCGCAATATATCCCCTAAATCTTGTCCTTTCGATGTAGTTGGCTCTGAAATTTGCTCAGGCCACCTATATAATGACCTGCTTACGCTTTCGTCCCCATGTCATGTAAAATGGTGAACAAAGGATCAACACATTTTATAATGTCAGAAAAAAAAGGATCAACACATTTTGAACCCTTGGCTATTAAGGTGGCACGAGTCAATCTAAACTGCTTCAGTGCTGTTAGATTCTTCTTCTAATGTGTAGTTACATGCACCAAGCTCTCACAGTCCTTTGAAGCTAGGCAATCATATCCTACCATGGACCTCACTCCACTGCAGCCCACAAGCCATGATTATGCTACTTTTTTAGGCTTTCTCTTTATTCTACTGTCATTTCCTTCAATGATTCCTTCCTGTTATTTTTGTTTGGATGTTCTACTGCTCTTGTTTATTATTGCTTTTATTTTATTTATTTATTTATTTTTTTTTTTTTGTAAAGGCACGTTCCAAGCTTAGGCACCATAATGCAGCTGTGCAAGTGCCCATAGGATTAGAAGAGGAGTTTGATGGCCTTGTTGATCTTGTAGAATTGAAGGCTTACAAGTTTGAAGGTTCTAGTGGGTGAGTCCTGTTCTTGTATTTGCAGTCTTGGATGGCACATCTTATTCAGGGCTATTTGTATTTGCAATCTTGGATGACACATCTTATTCATAATGTGCAGCCAGAATGTTACCACATCTGATATCCCATCGAACATGCAAGAGTTAGTCATGGAGAAGCGACGTGAACTCATTGAGGTTGTTTCCGAAGTAGATGATCAGCTTGCTGAAGCTTTTCTCAATGACGAGCCAATTGAAGCTAATCAGCTTAAGGTATGCTCGAATTTACCTTATTCAAATTTGTATTTATGATTTACTATATCAATGAACAATTTCTTGCTTTCATCATCATTGTTCAGGTATCTAATGTATATTACTTCTTTACACTGAATAGATGCAAATGAAAAAATCATAGTAAAAATAAGACCAACAAATTGCTTTATATTCTGAAGCTGATCTAGTTATCTAGCTGCCAAACAAGAGCTTGAGTTGATAGAAAACTTCTGCAAGTTACACAATTAGGAATTGGTAATGAGACCTGTATGTTCGATAGCATCCATCGCACAGTTCTTATCAGAGTATGAACTTTTTAACATGCTTTGTTTTTCTTCTGAGGCGAGATCTTGTAAATTAGTTGATATAATGACAGTTTATAGTGACAGTCTACATTTTATTGTCTTTCCTATTTCTAAATTCATATTTGAGAAATTGCAGGATTGTGATAAATTG
Source organism: Oropetium thomaeum (assembly GCA_001182835.1). Classification (NCBI taxonomy): domain Eukaryota; kingdom Viridiplantae; phylum Streptophyta; class Magnoliopsida; order Poales; family Poaceae; genus Oropetium; species Oropetium thomaeum. Next base: position 1,335,872 of record LFJQ01000007.1, on the reverse strand, counting down.
ATAAAATTTTATTTCCTAATTAATCCTAAATGTTTTCATGCTTTTGATGCCACGTTTCCTGACATAGGCTGCTATTCGAAGAGCAACAGTGGCACGGAAGTTCATTCCAGTATACATGGGTAGTGCATTCAAAAATAAGGTTTGTGACAGCAAATTTATGTCCATTCGTAAACTTTGTGTTTGTGGTAGCAAACTTAACTGCCATTGGTTCTAAAACAATCCATACTATCTTTGATAATGGATACTAAATTTGGCTCTTTTTAATATTTTTTAACATATAAATATATAATTGTCATTCTATAGGATTTAACTATACTAACTGATATGTAGGGGGTTCAACCGCTTCTTGATGGTGTCCTTGACTACCTACCATGCCCGATGGAAGTTGAAAACTATGCTCTTGATCAGAACAAATCAGAGGAGAAGGTACCAGGACATTTCAGCAATGCATTAAACATTATGACTGTAGTCTAAAAGTACCTTCTCTTTGCATTTCTCAATACTTTTTCTGTCTTGCACTCATACTACAAATGGAAGTGATGATAATTATTCTGTAGCCATACGGTATGTTTAGTTACAAACCACTTGGTCCATATGTTTACTCTTTTTGGCTTCATGTTAGGTATTATTAGCTGGAACTCCTGCTGAGCCACTTGTGGCATTAGCATTTAAGCTTGAGGAAGGCCGTTTCGGACAGCTGACATATTTAAGGTGACTCTCCGCTCTTCCATTACTGCTCCATTGCATTGTCCTGCTGATATATCATTCAGTAATGGAAATCACTCAGTCGTCGCATTGTTTTTCTTTCTAGAATCTATGATGGTGTGATACGGAAGGGTGACTTCATACACAATGTCAATACAGGGAAGAAAATCAAAGTGAGACTCAATTCCAGCTTCAGATTCGAAGCAAGGCAGTTAAACTACTGCTGCTGATTGTTTTCTGATAGAGGACTTTATTTTATGTTTTTAGGGACCCTAAAGATTATTGGTTGAATATGCTAGAAAATAAAAGGGGATTATCATACTGAAGGAAGACACCATTTTATTCTTGACTGTGGTGCTCACAAAAATTCACAATATTTTTTGTTTTCTCAACACTACACTAGAGAAAATTACACGCGATTACATCATTGGCAACCATTTATGGGCATAATTACTTTGTTGTTTTTTAGAAATAGTTTAGTGTATTGATTGCACTTTTCTTGTTTAGGCTTAGGAACATAGGTTACTTTCAAATTGCACATTGGTGCTTTATTTTCCTTTTTCAATTTCAATTTTTTATTTGAAAGTAAGAGGAAACTATTAGTTGATGCCATCAAAAATTATAGTTTCAAGTTATTAAGGAGTTCCTTTTCATTTACTGCATCTGAACTTGAGTATGGAGCATATTAGTTCAATTTTCAAAATAGAGATTTTGTAGTTTGCAAATTTGAATTTGAAGATTACTTAATCTGCCTGGTTTGGATCCTCTTACTTTAAAAGTACTACTTGATATTATGGTTATAGGTAGCACTGATATCAGGGAAAAGTCAAAAGTGTTAGGTGCCTGGATTCTCGATCAGCTCAATTATTGTTTGTTTGTGTTAACTTTTATGTAGTGTTGCATTGTCTGTTTCTCTGATGTTCTGTCACACTTTCTAGGTTCCTCGATTGGTAAGGATGCACTCCAATGAGATGGAAGTAAGTTCTAAAAAATTAGTATCGATTTCAATAAGATGAAATGAATTTTATTTCCATACAATTTAGGGGTTGGTATTTATATTTTTCTATATTTAATTTAGGATATTCAAGAGGCACATGCTGGTCAAATTGTTGCTGTGTTTGGTGTTGATTGCGCATCAGGTACACTGATGAATGATGCATTGAGCATGCTCTTTGTCCTTGTCTTTGTATTTGTTCTGTATTTGACTTTCTATTTTTTTTTAATCTACAGGCGATACATTTACTGATGGGACAGTGAAATATACTATGACGTCAATGAATGTCCCTGAACCTGTGATGTCCTTGGCAGTTTCCCCTATATCTAAAGATTCTGGAGGACAAGTATATGATTTTTATACTCAAAGATTGCAATTGTTGTGTATGATTAAGACTGGATGTTCTTAATAATCAATACATTTTATTTCCAGTTTTCAAAAGCATTGAACCGATTCCAAAAGGAGGATCCTACTTTCCGTGTGGGTTTGGATCCGGAGAGTGGTCAGGTTTGTCATATTATCTTTCCTCTCTAATTACAAATTTATTAAGTTGCTAAAATATAAAAAATTCTTGTAGACAATTATTTCTGGGATGGGCGAGCTGCATTTGGATATATATGTTGAACGCATCAAGAGAGAATATAAGGTATGGAATCTTTTATTTCAATGCCATACTTTGGTCTTTGCACTATTTGGACAGAGCATTTCATGTAGGGACAGGTGTTAGCTATCTGAAGCTAGTTGGTTAGAATGGTTGAGGATTGAAGATATCCTTGTTTGTGATAGACTGTCACATACATACAGTTGTCATATAAACTACTTTTTCCTTACATGACCTTCACTAAATCTGAGAAACACATATTTCCAACTCAGTGAAACAGCCAAGCTATTTTATTGTTAGTACTCACAGAATATCTTTTGCTAGCTTCTTGAGAAATGAGAGTCAAAAAGCTACTTGGCTAACTTATTCAAAAGATTAAGATGCCCTAGATAGCTAGGCTCTCCTGCGTACTTTATACTTTTCTTACACGTTTGTTCCCATTTTGGCTAGTAGAATATCCATACTTTTTCTCAGTTCTTGATACAAACTAATTACATTTGTTCTAAATGTCAGGAATTAGTGAAATTTGATATCATCAAGCCATTCACATAGCTACAAGTTCAACAATAAAATCCATGAAAGTTTACAACAAAACCACCTAACTAAATTGTTGCCTTTTGCTACAAATAGGGGGTACCATGGTGCTGAATTTGTCATGGGATTAAAATGGGAATTTGGCTAAGTTGTGCTACTGGATGGTGGGCGCTGCATTCTAATAATTCATAAAAAATACCGTTTGCCAGTTCCATTGAGGTTCTCTATGATGAACATGGTACGTTTATGCTCCCCGCAAGCTTAAGAAGGTTTGGAGATCTTAGAGATAATTGGGAAGGAGTTTGATTGAATCAGCCTTGCTTTTATTAATTGTTTACGCCTCCTTATATAGAGTATGGTGGATACAATCTTATCTTAACCAACTATGACTTTAACTTTGAGATACTAACCGACTCACGAATCTAATGGGAAACCAATCTAATTGACTTGTTTATTTCTCCTGGAGTACGAGTAGCCCCACATCACTTTCTCTTGTTTTTATGTCTACAACTTTCTTTAATTTGCATCATGATTCTCTAGTTAATGTTGGAATTTAGTACCGTTTGCCAGTTTCGTTGAGGTTCTATCGTGTGTAAGTCTACAACTTTCTTTAATTTGCATCTTCATTTCTAATGAACGTTGGAACTTTGAACCATTGATAGGTGGATGCGAAGGTTGGGAAACCTCGTGTGAATTTCAGGGAAACAATCACACAACGTGCTGAATTTGATTATTTGCACAAAAAGCAATCCGGCGGTCAAGGTCAATATGGACGAGTTTGTGGGTGAGTTCAAATATTACTCAAAAGTCTGATTTGATCTTTTGTTTTTTCCTTCAGTCTTGTGTCAAAATAGTAATGCTTCTTAGTAATATTAATGGGTACCTGTGATATAACATGTTTGGGTTTCAAAATAATATGCTTTCTTATAAGTACCCTGATTGTGTTGAAGCCTTGCCATCAAAGTCCTTGTCCTTCCTCTGTATAATAGCTGTCTTTTTAGGAATATTCATGTCATCCCTTCTTGTCATGCCAATTTTATCTTAATGAAACTGGGGAAAAAAATAGTTCAAGAATGGAGATATGTGAGAGGAAACGAAGAGAAAAAACTGGAGCTTGTGATTGCGATCCTGATGAAGTATTGCAAGATCATACTAGTAGGAATGTAACTCCCTGACAAGCAGGGGGTGTCTAAATTTTGCATGCACTCAGCAAGGAGTGCCTGGTGAAATGGTTGTCACAGGTGACCAAGGTGGCGTTTGGATCACTAGACACATGACTAAAATTTAGCTCCTAAAATTTTAGGCCCTAAACTCTAGCTCTAAAGGAGGTGTTTGGATCTTTGACCTAAACTTTAATTTTGCAATGTGGAATGACAAATTTAACCTCATTTGATTAAAGCCCCTGATTTGTCAAAGAACAATGCGTAAGACTTGTTGGCTCGTGCGTGGAATAGAAACGCCCAGAAGATCGATCCCTGTGGAAAAAAAAAATTGATATGGGACTAAAATGTTGCCTTCCCGGTTCGATTGACGCCGGAGGAGGAAGCATAGAAAAAACTAGTAGATAAGGAGGTCGGGCGTGCCGAGGGGGAGAGGAGAGAGTGCCTTCCCCTGCTGCTGCTCCTCCAGTGCCCGCACCGCTCCTCCGCCGGCCTCACGCTTCCATCGCTTCAAGGTGCGTGCGAATTCAATAGATCGCCGCAATGTTTGAGCGGATTTGTGTGGTGTTGCGTTCTTCGATCGGCGACAAACCCTACCGCGTCTGTTCCTGCCGGTGGGGGAGCGCCGGGGGCGGCCGAGCGGCTACTAGGCGTCGGCCGGCCGGGGGGGCGGGGGGGACGCAGCGCGGGCGTCGGATTTGGCCGCGGCGCCGCCACCACTCGGGGGGTGTGGGGAGCGCCGGGGACGGCTGTAGAGGCGTCGGTCGGCCGCGGCGCCGAGGGGGCTTGGGGGGGGGGGGGGGGCCTGGGGCGGCTGTGGGGGCGTGTAGCGAGGGCGACGGCCGAGCGGCGTGTGAGTCGTCCGCGGGGGCGGGGGGGGGGGGGGGGTGGTGGGGAGGTGGTCTGCGGAGCGAGGCCGGTGGCCGAGCGGGTGCGAGTTGTTGCCCAGGGGTACGCTTGTCCAAAGCAAGGTTTAGGCCGCTTTAGGGTCCTCGCCGAGGCTAAACATTTTAGTCCGTTTTAGCTCCGAAGGGCCTTCGTGTCTGGATTGTTTTGGGGCAAAAGTGGCCTAAAACAGAATGGACTACACTTTAGCCCTTGTATCCAAACACCACCCAAGTTTCGTGGTTTTGCATGTACTCATTTGCCTGACAGCTCTCTATTTCATAGATCTGTTAAGTTGAATCACCCTCAAACTTTCTTTGCTCCATATGTGTTGCCCAACCGGAAAGCTCCTTCATCATGCTGATGCTTGGGTTGTCCTACCTGTAAACCATTTTTCCTGGCAGAAAGATGGTTGATCCACTGGTACTGTTTGGGTCCCTTGACCATGGCTCAGCACCTTAAAAAATGCAAGACATGATACACTGCTCTTTTTACACCCTACAATCAAGTTATATTTTGAGTATGCCTCTGGCCTTAACTTTTGAAACTTCATCTCAGCATTTATTGGAAAATATTGTCACACATTTACTTTCGTAGTATCATATATTCATTGGATATTATAAGAAAATATGTTCAATAGAAAATATTAGACAAGTACGTACAAAAAATCTATGCTCAGATTCCAAGACAGTATCTATGATTATGTCCTGTCTTTGTAGGACTTTTTTGTGCAAATAAATTATGTTTCATTTGGAGCTGTTATCACAAATTAACAAACAAACAATATGTAGGTATATTGAACCTCTTCCTTCAGGTTCTGATAGTAAGTTTGAATTCGAGAACATGATTATTGGACAAGCAATTCCCTCAAACTTCATACCAGCGATAGAGAAGGGTTTCAGGGAAGCCTGCAATTCGTGAGTCTATATCTTCCTTACCATATAGTGTTTTTTTTTTTTTACTTTACTTTATTTGCTGAGTGATAACTTTTGTTTCTATGTTACTGTAGGGGTTCATTGATAGGGCATCCTGTTGAAAATATTAGAATTGTACTTACTGATGGAGCTTCACATCAAGTGGATTCCAGCGAACTTGCTTTTAAGTTAGCTTCTATCTATGCTTTTAGACAGGTGGGGCAGTTCACATGCTTTGGATATTATTATTGGCATTGTCTCTAGTGAAGTCCAACAATATTGACATGAATATCAAGTTTTTACAACATTTGTTTTTCGTTTCCCAGTGTTATGTTGCTGCTAAACCTGTAATATTAGAACCTGTGATGAAGGTGGAACTGAAGTTTCCAACCGAGTTCCAGGGCACAGTTACTGGTGACATGAACAAGTGAGTGTTTGATTGCAATTTATGCTTCTACTGTGCGTCTCAACACAAAGCAGATATTTCTGTTCCAGTGTTCCTCTTACTTAGGGTAATTTGGTTCCTTAATGCTAAACAAATCAAACTATGTTAGAATGCCATTTTCTAGATGATAAAATCGGTGTTATCCCACTTGTCAATGACATTCTGTGGTATTTGTGGCAAACTTTGATCAATTTTCACCTTTTCATATATACTTCGGCAGTTCTCATTTGAATATTTGATTAATGTGGAAACAGGAGAAAAGGGATCATTGTTGGAAATGAGCAGGAGGGCGATGACACAGTAATAGTTTGTCATGTACGTAAAATGCACAATTTCTTCCTGATATCTAGTATTATATGATTTTTTTCTATTGGAAAATTAGTACAGATGTTCTTTTCGTATCACTAATCAAAAGAATGATATATCTGCTTTCATCAGTTATAATTGCTAATGTTTACACTAGCAATTAACAGTGGTACCCTTAAATCTGTATTGATAGTTGATGCTGTTTCATCTGCTGGAGTCCATGAAGCATTGATTTATTTATTTTGGGGAAAATATATGTTTCCTGTCACAAAATACAATCGCTTACAAAAAAGTGTGCGAAAGCAGAAATGTGGGATTAATCCCAGTTCTTATCAAGCAGCAATGGCATACTGATACCAAACACTTAGTGAGTTGTATCAGTGTTTGTGATGGCAGTCTGACAGTGTTTGTAATGGGTACAGATCTAGAGGTAGTTACCATGGAGGTTATACTAATCTGCATTGTATATATGTGGCTACATTTTATCATAGCTTTTACATTGGAATTCATATCACTTTGATCTTAATCTCTACACACTGTCATTATGTCCCGGATGGGTTAGCTATTGGATAAGGAACATAATTTTTCTGTAATTCATATTGTTTGGCCGGTAGGTAGTTTGTAGACTGCTTCTGTAATTTATCGATACACTTATCATATCCTACTCTTCTTCAGGTTCCTCTGAATAACATGTTTGGATACGCAACAGCGATTCGATCAGTGACACAGGTGATTATTTATATTCATCGTCTACCTGATATTTTTCAATTTGAAACATGCGGTGGTTGTCTTTATATTGTTATTAACTTATCCATATCAATAAAAACAATGTCTAATTAGCTTTGTTAACTATGTTATGATTGACAAGATTTGCTACCTGAATATACCATTATCTGCGACTCCAACTATTGTGAAAAGATCAAAAGAATGAGATTATTTCTTGTGATGTAGTATTTCCAATGTTCCTCTTTGTAGTGCCCATATTGAAAACTATAAATCAAAGTTATCCACTCAGTCTGTTGCAAGAAGTTGTAATAGGCAATGCTTATATGTAGTACAGCCATCTTAGTTATAATGCACGATGTGGAACATCCATTCAGTCCAATTGCAAAAAAAATGTAAAGATGGTTGTTACAAAAATGTAAAAAAAAAAGGAAGAAATGAAGGGAGAGTAAAAGAGCAAACAAACCAAAACAGCTAAAGGTAAAAAAGAAAAAAAGAAAAAGGAAAACACCCAACACAAACGACATAGAAAAATAAAGATGGAAAGGAACAAAAGAATAAAAGGAGGGGAAAAAATTCAGTAAACAAAATAAAAAGTGTAAAAGAAGTTTGAACCAACAATCATGGTTGTGGCCTATTTTCCATATTTTGTGCAGATTTGCTTATTTAATTGTTATTTCTTCCATGTTCTGCAGGGGAAAGGCGAATTTACAATGGAGTATCTAGAGCATAATACTGTCTCACAGGATGTACAGATGCAATTAGTGAATTCATACAAGGCTACTAAGGGCACAGAGTAATTCTTCTGGATCAGAAGAGAACAATTTTGGTTACAGTTAATGCTGTTTGATTGTCCTCTGGACATCACAAATAGGCAATACTTGAAAAAAACACTTGGGTTCGTCAGCACAGCAATATAAGTGTGCCACAATAATCTGTAATCCCTCGGTACAGATGTATAACCATTATGTGCAAGCCTGTGATTTTGGGAAATTGCCCATGTTTATCATGTAGTGTAGTACTTACCCCACTTAAGTAGCCTTGTTAATATTATTTTCCACAAACAGTTGGAAAGATCTTATGTTTTTGTTATGTAGCGATGATGTAATTGTCCCCCCTTTTTATTTTCAGTCTTATTTGTTTACCCTTTCTGTTGTCATGTTGGTCGGTTTAAACTTTCTTTACTGTTACCCAGTGAGTAGATGGCCATGTATAGCCATGGCGATGTGTCTTTTACGGACTGCGATATGTTTAATGTGAGGTAATGGCAGCAAATTATATGCATGACATTAGATGAGTACGGCTGAAAAATTGCTGCACAGTTCATGCTGTCTGGGTATAAGCTGTTGATGCTGCTAGAATCAGGCAAGTCTTGGCATCATCATGAGCGATGTTTCTAATTGGCTTCTAGTCTTATTAATTATGAATGTGTCTGGGCTGTACTACATCGGTTTTGAAATGTACTCGTTGTTTTTGGACAATAATTCTAGTATGAAGGGGGGAGGAAGTACTCCCTCCGGTCTTTTTTATTTATCGTTATTAAATTTAACTGCTTAGTTTATTTAAAAAATTAATTTAAATATGTAAAATTAAAAAAATTAAAAAACTTTCAGTAATAAATTAAATTCTAATAAAATATTGATATTTTTTTATATTTTTTGAATAAGATGAATGACCAAAATTATTAGTCAAAGTTAATGAAAATACACAAAAAGTATGGAGGGAGTATTTCATTAAAGAGGGTACCAAAGTTACAATCAAGTACCGGTACCAGACAAAGGAAACGCAATTAACCTGCACTGAAGAAAACTAACTATGAATCTTATTAGATAATGGGAAATATTATTACAGCATATTATTACAAGCCAGCAGCCCATCCGTCTGCTACACCGCATCAAAAGTAGTAAATAAAAGCACATCAACGCACAAAGTAGGAAATAAAAGCACATCAACGCAGTTTGAAATAGAGAATTACTATCAAGCAATTTTATAACTAAAACTCCATCTATGGTTGACAAAGAGGTGTGTGAAGCATCTTGACTATAATTAATAATAATCCATATTTGTGCATTAATGTGCTCTTGGTCTATAATAGTAAAGATCTACATGTCAAAGATTGATCATGATTAGTGAAGAGAATGACACGATGTAAAGTTCATATATTGGATATATGGATGGCTCAAGGCAAAGATACGGTGTAAATTATTATAGGCTTTTTTTTTACCTGTCTCAAGGTGATTAGAGATGATATTGACTGGATTAGAGTATCTATTAGTTATCACTTTGTTCAATATTCTTGTCAACCCAACAACATAAATTCCTTAAAATATTTCTAATGAAAGAACGACAAAAGAGCTAAAAATATCGCCCAAGACATGCTGTGGTGGTCTGACCTCCATGAGAAAGGTCTAACTGTAAAGCACGCATAGTTTTTGTTTCTCTGGTGCGCAGCGATCTGACCGCCAGCAGGACGGTCTGGTCTCCACGAGGGACGGTCTGACCGCCACGAGGGTGGTCTGACCGTGAGCTACATAGAGACATTTTCTTCTCTTGCCTCTCTACCGGCCTGACAGTCATGATCTTGGTCTGACCTCTAGCACTATTAATTCAAATCCTCCACTGCAAAAATAGGCATTGGTTACCACGGTCTGATCGTCATTACGATAGGGGTCTGACCGCTAGCACCTTTTGATTCAAGTCATCCACTGCGCATTGATTGCAAAAATAGTCATTGGCACTACCAACCGCCTGAGCGGAGGCGGGAGGTCTGACCGCCAGCTTCGCGGAAAGCTTGTAACGGCTCATGCAAGGAAGTTCTTTTGGATACTTTCGTTCAATATCTTACACATACGAGCCTCTCACACTTGAGCCTTGTTGACCTATTGTGAGTGTGAGAGCATCTAGTACTTGATTTCTATTGATTTGATCTTAGTGGCACTAGTGATTCTCCAAGCAAGCGACATCGGTTTGTTACTTTTGAAAGTTGCCGCCCCCTAAATGACTTGGTGGTGTGGAAACTGTGAGCTTTTTAAAAAGATTGTGAGGGAGACCCGGTTGTTGTTGTGAGAGGTTTTATGATCATCTCGCCGGAGAGGCAAAGGGTAACTTTAGTGTGAAATCGAGTTTTGAAGAGGCTTAAGGGATTGATTTGGCTTAAGATCAAGTTGCTCTTTGTGAGCCCTTCTTGTTGGAGAAGTGCATATTCGATGGAGAAGTAAATCAAATGTTTGAGTCCACCTAATATGGATTAGGGGGTTAGAGGGTGACCGGCAAGTCAAGACCACAAGATAAAATTATGTATCTCCCTTGTCTCTTTATCCTTTTGTTTTACTTTCCTAGTGATTGAATCGTTGCATATCACCCTAAGATTGTAAACCTTATCTAGAATCAACTTAATCTAGCTTATTTCTTGTGCTCTTTTGTGTTGCTTTATTCTTGCGTTTATATTAATAGAGATTAAATTGTTGCATGTCACCCTAGGATTGTATAAATCATTACTCTAGTGTCAACCTAGGATTAACTCCATTTATCGCTCTTCATCCGTTGTTTTTAGTTTCCGCATTTGTTGATCAAATTGCAATTAAGTTCGACCTATTCACCCTGTCCCCTCTAGTCGGTATCCTAGATACTACAATGTGCATAACGACAAGCTCCTTGATTCATCTTATCTTCATCCCGCTGCAACTGCGCCCTGAAGAATAGCTGGTGTGTGCCCATGTATAAGTACCTGCATATATGTTTTATTTGGAGCTTTGTCAAAACCATATTTCTACTTAGTCAAAGAGACGAACATAAATCAGGTGCTTCCTACAGACATGTTTTCTTAATTTGGAGCCTACCCTAGCAAGCCAATTACCAAATATATATGAGTAAAGCTACACTAGGTGGATTTAAATTAAGAGCCATTTGTATTCCTCCTTCCGATCTTTTTTCCCTTTTTGTCACTAGGACAAGGCAACTAGTTCATTTTTGAATGAAGAAATCTGTCCTAACTACAGGAAAACAATTGGAGGAGCATTTTCCGTACAAAACTTTACAACATGACAGTTATCAAAGCAAAGATATGCTTTATATATGTTTTCATCGTTGGAACAATAACAACACTTTTTGCTACCCTACCACAGTTCTATTTGGTTATTTTATCTATGAACATTTGAATTTCATTTGCTACCCTAGGGTAAGATTATCATTTGAACTCCTGCTCAAGCTCAGCCATGGTCATCTGCACCAAACAGCATGATCATTGAATGTCAAAGAGCGTCAGCCTCAGCAAATAAGCAGCCACAGTCGGGATTTAAAAAAAGTTGACATGCGATGCTGGAATCATCTGCTAATTCTAAGCTTCCTTCCGAAAGTGACTCATGCCGCCATTATTGTTTCTAGACTGCTTCCAGAAGTGACTCAAGCCGCCATTACTCAGCTCTATTGTGATTTTACGTACTGATTCTGGATCCTTTGAAAAGTGATGACTCAAGCCGCCATTAATCCAATGTGAAGACTCCCCTTATTATATGTCGATGATTTCACTACCTAAATGTTGGCCCCATCAACAACAAAAACCCTCCCGAAACGCCTCAGATTGTGAAGCAAGCTCTAGTGATTCGTCAAATATTAAAAATGGAGCCATTTTAAAGTCTGAAATACTGACTAGTTTTTTTTTTGTTTTTTTAAGATACTGCCAATAGTTGAATCCGATGATGTAGATTTGCTAGGTTTTCCACCCATCACTACTCTAGTATTTTGATAGATCTAGGGTAAATTTTTAATAATCAAATTGTATTTATTTAGTAATAATAAGATTAATCAGTTGCTTATGTTTATTAATGTATAGCCAACAATTTATAATCAATCTAAGTTCATAGTTAGGTCACTTGGATTTTCCTTGTTCAGCCGCGTCTACAATATTTTAGATCTTAAAACAGCTAAAAAAATTACCTTTCCATCATCATTTTTTTTCAGTAAGTCGACCGAGTAACCATATTGATGATACTAGTGTTTTATTGATGGTTCTGACTTCTGAATGTAATATTGCTGGCCCTGCCACACATCTCTATAGCTATATTAGCCCGACAAAACTAGTACACATCGTCGTCATGAATAAAAGACGATCGAGCAAGAGATATCTAATTACTGACGTTCTACTACAAAATATGTGCAGTTATTAGGCATGCAACATGTAGTTAGACTTTAGAGAAGGAATCGAAGCTCGACAAAACATCATCTAACATGCTGCCAGGCGGAGTTTTATTACTAGTACCACTGAATTTTAATTGCTATATCAGTTAGGACAATAAATTAAACTAGACAAGTATTTTGGCAGCAGGCACGTGCGATGATTGTAGTAATATAAAATAACACTAACATATTAATGACAAGGAAAATGTATTGTTTTCATTATAACTCCATCATAATTAAGAACCTAGTGAGTTTTCTCATCTCATACACTGCAGTATAGTACTGGAATTTCTCAAAATGTTGTCCTAACGACAATAATTAAAATACGGAAGTAGTAGCATTATTGGAGTAGATAAAGTATTTAATTAGGACAAACTGGAAGTAGTAAGGGCTTCTATACATCGACTAATTAGAACCATGCCAATATATAACATAGTATTATATTAATTACCTACCAAAGAGTTCCCCTTACTCTATAATTATCCGGGAATTAAAGACAATTTTTAGTTAATTGTGGCAGAGTGAGATATAAGGATGTGATAGATAAATAAAAAATTGAACATTTTGCAACTTGTTTGGTGGTGTAATACTTCTTTGTAAATGCAACGACGAACTGAGAAGACATCAAGAATATCAAGAACACCTTGACTTTCTAAATTTTTATCCCATTCATCTTTCACGATTTTCACACCTCGACGAGTCTTTTGGTAGAACTCAAAAAGCTCACTTATAGGATGCTTGCCTAATGTCTCAAGACTGATAAGTGGGCCCGCCAAATTTCAGAAAACCTATCATGCCAGAAGGAATTATTATAACATACAAATGTAGACAGCAGAACAAAATGCAGTTGCAGGGTGCAAGATTTCTCAGTTCAGAGAGGTTAATAACATACTCGCCAAACTTCCTTTTGATTGAAGTTGGAGTCGCAGTAAATAGCGCCGATGAGAGATTCTACAATGTCAGATAGCATTTTTGGAGGATCCCTTACTCTACAATTTTTAAGGTAAATGTGGCAAAGTGAGATATAGGATGTGATAGATAAATAAAAATTAAACATTTGCAACTTGTTTGGTGGTGTAATACTTCTTTGTAAATGCAACGACGAACTGAGAAGACGTCAAGAATACCTCTGTTTTAAAAAATAATAAAAAGATAGAATAAAATGAGAAAAAGGATGTCAAAATCTGGTGGTGTTTCTTTGTCTAAAAGTCAGGAACAACGATGCCAAATGGAGGTGGTCCTTGCTAGTTATGGCTTGCAACAATGAATTGGATTACAAAGGTCATATATTGAGCGATGGCAGGCCTTTTGGTTGCCATACAAAAAGGCGTCTATACTTGCCCCCAGACTTGTTTATATAGGCCACCGAAGGAAGAGGAATGGCCACAAACTAACTGAACGGGAAGCCATTGCGGAGGTATGTTATAGCCATTTAATTAGACCATCCATCAGTTTTGTGTAATCTTGCTGGGATTTGATGATTGCGGCAGTTTTAAAGAATATAAGGTGTGGGTGTTATTTGAATGACGAATGACAATGGTGGTCATTTAATATTTAGTGGCATTAAGCATCAGAAGAAACAAATTAGATGAACAAGATCTATTGGCAACTTATAATTGGAGGGTCAAAAAAAATGATGAGGTGGCTCGATATGATTGCAGAGAATGGTCATGTCTAACACAACGTTGTAGTTTTAGTGGAAGGGAAGCAAGTTGTTCGAGATCAATTACTTTAGGCTCCTGACATTGTAAATCCTCAACGCCCCCTCCCGTCAGGATTTCAGGTCTATTCTTTGCATATAAATCACCCTCGGACGTTATTTATTGGATCTGTTACATAGTCAGTCAACTCAGCAAATGCATCTTGATCAGTTGATTTTTTTTTCACCATTGGATCACAACAGATGATCCTCACAACACAACAGGCCGCCGCTGGGGCTCATAAAATAAGAATAACTAGTTCATAACCCCTCGTAATGTCACAAAATTTTAAGTATAATTTATACTAACATGGATACAAATAGAAAATAATAAATATTTCTTTTTACATAAAGATAAATAATTTAATTTAATCATCAGACAGCTTTCGAGAATTCAGCGAGCTAATTGAATGAGTCTCGTGGCACAACGTGGGGTAAGAGAATTTGTGCTACTGGACAACACATTATAGAAGCATAGATAATAGTAGTAGCAGCAGCAGCAGCAGCATACGTACGTACTGTAGTAATGATGATGATGATGTGTAGCATTTAATCATTAGACAAGTACTACACGACAACAAAATAAATAAATGTATAGTGTTGGAAGGATTTCTATGCTTCCCCAATTTAGTCAGAGTTGCACAAAGGGTTGCAGAAATAATCAGTCGGCATGCCTCTCAACAGGGTGAAGCATAGAAAGCACCTTCAACAAACAGATCATTTGTTTGCACCTATATCAGTACAAGAAATTCGCTAAAACTATAATGTTGCAGCCAGATCTAATCTGTCCAACGGCTCAGAAACATCTGCTGATGATACTGATTCAATTTGGCATTGCCCCATCATCTCCTTCAGTTTATCTAAAGCAGCCTTGGCAGCACGATTTTGTGCTATTTCCTTCTTTTGAGCATAAGTAGCACTTCCAACCAGCTCACCATCAATCAACACCTTGACTTTTAAATTTTTATCCCATTCATCTTTTACGATTTTCACACCTCGACGCGTCTTTTGGCAGAACTCAAAAAGCTCACTTACAGGATGCTTGCCTAATGTCTCAAGACTGATAAGGGGGTCCGCCAAATTTCGGAAAACCTGTCATGCCAGAAGGAATTATTATAATATACAAATGTAGACAACAGAACAAAATGCAGTTGCAGTGTGAAAGGTTTATCAGTTCAGAGAGATTAGCAACATACCCGCCAAACTTCCTCTTGATTGAAGTTGGAGTCGCAGTAAATAGCGCCCATGAGAGACTCCACAATGTCAGATAGCACTTTTGGAGGATCCAGTAGTCCATTTGAGTGAAACGGATACATGCGCATCTCTTCTATAAAAATGTGAATCTGTAGATGCCAGAACATAAGGGAAGTAACGTAAATCATGTATATATTATTTAATAGTCCATCAAAATAAAATGAACACAAATTGTTAAAAATATCTGAATATTGAATTGTGATGATGATGAATCTCCCTATCTTGAGAAATAAACTTGTACCAGTATGTTGCAATGGGCCCATGGTTCGGATTGGGGTTGAAATGGTAACATGTTGTAAGTACATTGTATTGCGCAAGTTTTTCAAAAGTGTTTAGCACTAGGTCAATGCATGAACTTCATGAGTCCCCCTGTGTACACAAGTGAATTGTCGTGAAGAAGATCCTAATCTTTACTGCTGAAGACAAAAAATCCTTTTATCTCAGAAGTGCTAACGACAAGCAAACACAAGCTCCCTGTGAAAATCATTCAAGCCAAACAGACAGACCTTAAAGTTCAGCAACACCCTCCTTTTCCTTGTGCTTTGATTGCTGTACATGTGACAAAAATCTAATTTTCGTGGTCCAGTGTGCCGCTCTACTTGTTCGGTACGGCAGAGAAAGTGGACAGCAGCAGAAAAACTGGGTACAGTATTTTGTGGTTTCACATTAGTATCTTGAACTCTGTTATCAGATGACCAGTAGTAAAAAAAAAAGTGGTACTAAAAGGGGAATTTCTTTCCCCATTCAGCAAAAATCCGAAAAGGTATAGTCTCTTCCAATAACGCCTAGTAGTGTATGTGTTATGAATCTCGTACCTAGGAGAATCCGAAATTGGAATCTCTACTCGAGAGGACGCTCGTGATGTTAATAAATCAGTTACCACTACTAGGAGAGAATCCGAAGTGGAATCTACTACTGCGGACGAGGAGAGGAGAGTAGGGCGGTGAAGAATCTGCTAGTACTGCTACAGTACGTTACCTGGCCTTGTAGGTGCGGCGTCTTGTGCCTGAGGAAGCGGTCGAGTCCTAGCTTGACAGCGACGCGCGCGAGCTTCTCCTTGTCGACGTTGGCGGCGCGGAGCCTGGTGAGCAGGCCGGGCGGGAGGGTGCGGTAGGTGCGGAAGACCTCGCGCGACATGAGGCAGGTGAGCACGCCGTCGCCGAGGTACTCGAGGCGCTCGTAGGTCTCGCCGGGGCGGTACGGGTAGTAGAAGGACCCGTGCGTGAGCGCCTGCTCCACGAGGGACTTGTCCGCGAACGCGTAGCCCAGCACGGCCTCCACGGCCGCCACGTCCTCGGGGCTCATCGACGGGACGAACCCCGGCGGCGCGTCCTGCGCGTGGTGCTCCCGGAATTCCCTGGCCACGTGAGTCGGCGCCATGGAGTCGGCGCCGTAGTCAGCAGCGGTAGCGGTGTCCATCTCACCAGCAGCGATCGGCGTAGGGTTTTTATGCGGTGGGGAAACACGGAAGAAGCTAGTACTAGGCGATTACCAGGAAGGGAAGGAGTTGGATTTTAATTGCGGCCCGCGTGGTGGGAATTGGGATGGGGACAGCTCTACCCTCTCTCTACTCGCTCTATCCAGCGCGCGATGGCTCGGCGTGCGCGGAAACCACGCATTCTCTTTTATTTTTATTTTCTTTCTATTCCTAGGTGTGAAACCGTTTGACCGCGCCAAAGGACTGCATCGGGATCGCGGCGGCGGCTGGATCGGCAGAGGCGTGATGAGCGACCGAGAGCTGGAGCCGGTTCACGCTGCGCGCGCCCAATAGTAGGTGGGCAATGGCTATGCTTCGATCCTTGGCAGGCGGCACAGCATTGGAATCAATGGTTTCAGCTGCTAGACCTAGGGAGCCTACGTAGACAGTACAGTAGAGTAGACTTAAAAAAGCGTAGCGCATCGAACAAGCTAGTCTCATGGACGTGGGGCCGTTTGTACTACTTGCATTGTTTGAGGAGCATCTCTTCTTCTTAACCAATAGACAATGGCACACCGGCCGGATGCTGCAGACATCATGCAATAATCCATTGAACCAACTAGCCCATAGGTGATTATTCTAGTAATGATGATGATCAAACTAAACGGATGAAGGGATATACTCCGGATATACTCCCTCCATATTTTTTTTATGTCGTTTCCAAACTTTGCAAAAATTAAGGAACCGGTAAAATTAAGCAGTTCATTACACTACACATAAACCTTGCGGTCAAAGATGACAAAGCAGAGGAGCATCGAGTGCTACGACCGCTGAGGTATGGTCTTTCTTGTATATCAGGTCTATCTTGAAGCTTTTACCAGCATGGAGAGCTAGAAGGATGTTTGAAGAAAAGATGTACTCTAGTTTCCTCAACACACTGCCTGCACATTACACAACCATAAATTGTCTTATGAGGGATAATAGCTTATATATCATTGCAATTTTCTATAGACCTGTATTTGCCACTACAATTTCATTTATTTTGTATATGCCATCTAGGTCCAGTTCTAATTAGTTTTTGTAATTTCATTAACATCCGTCATGTTTTCCCTCTTCTTACATGTGGTACCAAGCTGATTAGCAGTAGGGGGTGCGGTGGATTTTATTATTATTATTATTATTATTATTTATTTTGCGAAATTTTTTATTATTATTATTATTATTGGAGGGAGCACTGGCCTCTTTCACGCGAGGGGAAAAAGGAAAAGAAAAAACACATCAGTCTCCGGAAACACACATGACCTGCACCGTATATTCATATCACCGATAGTCTGCCTTCCTGCCGTCAGATTCAACAAATTTAATTAATTTCTAGGACTTAAAAATCATAAAAAACTACCTAAAATAATTTTTTTCAGATACAATACTAACCAATCTTTGTTTGGATCCAAGTTCTACACAAATTTTTCTAGTTGTTTCACAAGTTGTAATCAAAATTTTAAATTAACTCTGCTTTGTGAACAAAATATTTTGTACTATATAACCAGGGGAACAACTGCCCAAGGAACAATGTTTGGACTAAATGAACTATAACCCTAGTCGGATTCTAGAGGCTATCACAGTTTTCGTATTGTGCGTGCTATCATAGATATCTCCCTTTTGTACACATGCATCATACTCTGGGTATTCAACACATCCTAACACCACTCAAAATAAATTACAAATTTGACTATTCTTATCTACACAAAGTTACCACAGAATCTCCCAGTAATTCTTATGACGACGGTCAGTAGTGTTCTGCAAGTGACATTTCAATTTGCATAGATACTTAGCGTGATCGGATCACCTGACTGTGACTGCACAGCGCTGTAGGCTGCAGCGGCTGTTCTCCTATTTTTCTTAGTTGCAGCCACAGCCAACAGCGTAGCACCAGCCATCTGTTCCGATCGGAGCCACTAGTTGCTATTAGTTTTACCAGCATCATGCCCCAGCAAAAGATAATTATCCTCATCAAAGCATCAGATCATTTCCTAAAGCTTGTTGCATAGGGTAACTGATAGTTTTAGTTCACATGAAACAACTGTGTTGGCCATTAGTCCGTCCGTTACCCCCAGTCTGGAGGCACAAGCTTTCAGAATCAGAGATGCCTCACTCAGAATATAACTTAGCTGATATATTTCCTCCGTAATCATTTGTTGACTTCCTTTGAAATCAGATCAAAGCTAAAGAGCCTCAACGGTCAGTGCTTGTACAAATTACGATGAACTTGAATTGTACCAAATGGTGGTACCAATGAAGCATCCTCAACATGAATGTAGTTCCCATAGGTTGGTCCTTAAGGTGGCAGCGGTCTGTGTAGATAATAAATAAACTCACTGAAATACGTGAATAGTTAATTATACTTAATAAGCAATCAATGATCTATATGATTACGTGCTACATTTAGATTAATAATCATGCATTACTTTAGGGTAAAAAGGATTACTAACTTAAATAAACTAAGGCTCTCAGTAAAGCAGATATCATGTCCATATGGCACGTCCCGAAATCAGAGTATACATAAAAAGAGCCAAAAATGTCTATACCTCAGTTTCACCATCCTATTTTCCAATGCTGCAAGAGCCAAACATAAAAACATTGCCTGCCAAGATTGTTGCATAAGAGCTTGGATGGTTCTGTGAACAATACATCATTAGCTAAATTCTCAAAATGCGGGCCAACTTGTACACCTGCAAATATAGAGCTATTTTAGAAGAAATGAACCTCATAGATTTTAGAAAAGAATGGCATTTTAGTTTAAGACCTGAGCACTTCTACAAGGCAACGATAACTCCAAGCAATTTCGACAACCATCAACTCTACACCACATTAGAACGGATTAGATTGTTCATGCAATACTAAGACAATAAAATGAAAACATCAAACTGAAACATATAAACCACATTAATAGAACCAACCTTTTGTCACTGGTCCTTCTCATATATTGACTGCTCTTGAGCTCTCCACATCCACCATACTTAGTTTCATCTGTATTCAAGATGAGCTGGGCAAATATGAAAAATAATAATATCTCAGCACTAAAACCAGATTTAAAATGCTTAAACGAAATGCATTTGTCCACTATGTTATTACTGCTTTGTCAATGGGTGCAGTAAATTTTTTTAATTTGTTTTTTATTTTTATGGAGAGATTTGTTATGGTGCTTGAAATTGATAACAACCATTCATTTGATCAGATCTAACGGTTAAAAATATGGAGGTATCTATTAGAAGGTACTTTAAGTTGTGGACCGGTACCAAAAGTGGTGGGTCCGGTACTAATTTTTTAATATCAACGGCTGAAACTAATTTACAACAGGAGGTACCAAGAGGTACCTTCCAAGCACCGTAACAGATCTCTTTTATGAAATATAGGGTGCAGTTGATTTCAGTGCAGCAACAGGTAGTTCACTTTTTGCTTCTCGAGCCACATCAAAACTTGTGCTATGAAACTTAT
Source organism: Oropetium thomaeum (assembly GCA_001182835.1). Classification (NCBI taxonomy): domain Eukaryota; kingdom Viridiplantae; phylum Streptophyta; class Magnoliopsida; order Poales; family Poaceae; genus Oropetium; species Oropetium thomaeum. Next base: position 1,315,565 of record LFJQ01000007.1, on the reverse strand, counting down.
CATTAGTTTGATTAGAATTGTGACCTCCGTATTCCTCTCTTGCTAATTTTCACAACTAATTTCCATTGTCTAAGTAGTTAAATTTAGAGAGCAACAGCAGTAATGTATTTTTAAGCTCTACGGCTTGTAGTTGCCATAAAAAAATGTTAAGTCCATGCAAGAAGCATCAGTAGCTTACTTGATATTCCCCAGCTTCTTCCACTCCGACATGATACAACTGGTGGGAGACTTCTGGATTGAAATTAAATACAAAAAGAAAAGGTCCTCTTGTGAAAGATATGACCTGCAAGAATGATAACCTATAATTAGCAAAACAAAAAATGTTAAATTTTGAAAAGAAAATTGTTGATAGAAAATGAAGCACACGAGAATTGAGGTTTTGGTTCTTGTTTTTGGGTCCTGCACAGTATTTGGTTTCCTTTTTTTTTTTTTGACAAATGGATTTGGTTTCGTTTTTTGCCATATTAATATAGGGTCCACAAAACGAGCAAAAAGGGTACCAACTTATATACACTCAAGACTTTACATGTCCAGGGTTCTTGGTGTGGGTCCCCTTTGTTCATTGAGGCAGAACTGAGAAATAATCATAGTAACTGTCTCTCCTGCTTCTGTCTTCACAGTGAAGACGCTGATGATTCTTTTTGTTTGAGGGAAAAGGAGGTGGGAGGACAAGTTACCACAATATCCTTATTAAGAATTAACTGAATTCAAAAACAACCTATTTAAGATCAACGGCCTAGCATAATCAAGAGGAATGTACCTTAGGTTTCTTTATGGACGGATAATCTCCCACTCAGACACTAAGAGACTCAACAGGTGCCACTGGCTAGTATGCTCCCACCCAGGTTCAAATCCTATGTGCTGTACCTTACACCCTAAGGGCCTCCCTTATGATATTTAATAAAAAAAAAAAGGCGAAATTTGCTGTAGGACATCACAAACTTCTGTGACATTGGCTGAAAGACATTAAACTTTAAATATTTGCTAGAACACATCATAAAATTACGGTCATATGCCAAAACACACCGGCAGACATACAATAATATTTTCTTTCAATTGAAGTGAGAGGGCTGATAGAAAGACAACTTTGCCCTTTGAACATATACCATTTTTGTAACCGGCTCGTATGTCATATTTTAATCCTATAGGGTAGAAATTGTTGCAAGACCAGCTCGTACCACACGCTCCTACAGGAGAAAGCAGACAACGGACAATAAGACCAGCCACAAGATCCGTCCGGTGCCACCGCACGCAGCGAGCACCTACAGCTCTGTTTCCTTTGTCACCACCGGCTCTGCATCATTGGTCTCGCCATCTGCTCGTATTCAGGCTGTGCCTCAACGGCATCCTGCGTGGAGGTGGACCGGAGCAGGGCAGGGGGCGCTTGGTAAGCGACACAATCTGACGGCGGCGCACACTGGTGGGAGCTGAGGCGAGTAGGGCGTGCGCCTTTCCGCGCCATGTGCTTCTAACGAGTCCGCTGATGCTCCATGAAGGCATTCGCAGCCTGCAGAACTGAGCGCCACATGTTTGTTCTCCATTTGAGGCCGGGGATGAGCCTCTTTGTCGTTGCTCCCTAGTTTCCTGATCTGAGCTCCGAAGGATGAGTCCCGACGGACAACGAAGATCACAAAGGTAGCCGTGCAACTGGTGAGGAGGGCAGCGAGGGTCACCATGCGCGACCCTGAACAGCAAGGGGCAATTGATGCATTTACAAACATTTTCTCACCAAATCCAAAGGAAACAATAGCTACCGATGTGTTTCAACAAATGACTGCGATTCTGTAATGTGTTCCGGCAAATTACTAAAAGTTCAGTATGTTTTAGCCAATGTCACAAAAACTAAGAGACTCGACGTATCCAACAAAGTACTTGAGCTTTCATCCTCACTCCATGTCAATGTAATGATGGTCTCTTCCACTCCCACCCCTACCACCTCCTGAAATCCAGCCCCACGCCACCGCTAGCCATCTCCGCAGTGCCCACGGCCTCTTCTTCCCTAAAGGCATCGGTTTGTCCTTGTCCACTCAACCCTTCGTCTCCAAGGTGTGGTCCATGGTGTCGAGGTGGAGTGATTCCAAACTTTCTTCCTCATCAGGTGGTTCCTCTACCGCATTTCCTTCCATGATGCAATGTTGTCTCAGTCGGTCGTGCAACCTTCATAGCCGTAGCTTAATGCAGAGGGGCCATGACCATGCCCCAAGGTAATATGGAAGATCCAGCCTCGTCCGGCCGCTGCTTTTGGTGGCCCAAACACACAAGGTTGACAGAAGATGGAGAATCGTCATTCACGCAAGATCACACTTAAAGCACAATGTGAGCCTTGTAAGCTAGTGTCGGTTTATCTCAGAGGAAAGTGCTTCAATTGTTTTTCTCCGACCAACCTCGTGCTTGTTGACAATTCTTAGTGCCACCACCAGAAATGCCTGTTGGTATTCTAACGAAAGATAAATCCACAAGCGCACGGAGTACTGCTGTTTAGCACTCACCTAGGAATATTTCAAGGTATCAAATTTCTATAAGGAATGTGTGTGGATTATCTACGAATCAGGTCTAGGGAACAACACTAAAGAGGTCCTAGTTAAAGCAAGAATGTGAACCTACTTGCTTACTTCGGGTACTGGTTTCCTTCTAGCTCAAGGAAATATTCCAGCATAAAGATTCTACTACGTATCCAAACCTAGAGGGTTATTGGGACTTAATAGGTCTATCACCACATATAGCCTACCTCTAGCAATCCGTAGGATGCACAACATTTCGCAGGTAAAATCAGGTCTAGGAACAAGGACAGAACTTACTAAACTAGGACAATAAACTCATAAAGTAATGCTCAAAGCCAATGTGGGACTAATCCCACAACTTTTGTGTTGAAATACTCTTGTGGAATATATCACATCGCCATCCATGTATGTTCAAAGGTTACATGCCTCAACCAAACGTTCATTTGTGGACTTAGGATTGTCATTTTGTTTTCTTTATTTTTTAAATCAATGCTATTACATATGTCTTGCATTTGAGGTGGGGCATTTCCTATTCAAGAGTTATAGTCATGTAACCTCTCTAATATTGCCCTCTTGGGGTAATTATTCAATACAAGTTCTATTGATTATCTTCTTAATATAATGAAGTGCAGCTGCGGTTTTGAGAAAAAAAAAAGTTCAATTCAAAGATAGGAGCACTAAAAACTTACAATCATTACTGCTACAACGAGACATAAACGAACTACCTTGGGAAGAATCCAAAGAATTCCTCAGTTGAACTAGAGGAGATCTAGGATCATTTGATGACTAATCTCACAAGATCCCTCCCCCAAAAGAAAAAAAGTTAGTAATAATAACTCCACCATAAAATTCATTGCTTCACTAGCCTAGTAATTTTGCCTCTAATGTTTATTTTGAAAGTTTTCCACCAAATATACTACAATGTGTACCGCCAAAAGTTTGGGGTGCAAGCATGTCAACCTTAGGTTCACCCCTCAAAACTCTATTAAAAAATATGAACAATGCAATTTTGAAAACTTAATTCACTTTTTGAACTAAAGGGGTTCAGCGGTTACCCTTAGGTGAAACTCTTTAACCTAAACCAAAAGTGATACTATAGTGTCATCTTAAAAAATGTTATCAAGTGATGAAAGATGAAAGAATGATGACCAAAGTGCCAACCAAACCCGTAATCGTAACTAGAAAATACAACATAATGGGATTGATCCAAAATTCTAAAAAAAGAACAAAATAATGCAATAATGTATGCCGATGCAGTAAGAGTTCACCCTTGCTTAAGAATAATGAGCATTGACTTCAAAAGAAAATTACATGTCTATCATCAATAGACTATGAAATATATTTGCAGCTATATTAATTGAGAAACGCATAACCTTGCTTGTGTCATCACAATGATGAACGTTTGGTGAACCTTTAGAAATTATCCTTTCATTTTCATCCAAGCTCATGACATCCTTGAACAAGAAAGTTGTTGAATTAGTAATAAATCAATTGATACTGCCGTAAAATACCAAAATGGAAAGGGCTGTACAGTGAACATAATTTAGGACTGCAATAGTTCATTCAATATATATTAGGTGACCACTTAAGAATAATAAATTAAAATTTTCACACATTAAATAAAAGTTCTCAAAAACCTAGCCACCACAAGTGAGCCCATCAACTTGTCACGGAGCATTTGGATTCAGCCTAGTATTGGTCACGTCCTTGAACAGCACCACAGCTATCGTACCAGCTGGGCTGCAGTACAATACTTGGCCATATACTCTCTCTCTCTCTCTCTCTCTCTCACTCTCTCTCTCTCTCTCTCTCTCTCTCTCTCTCTCTCTCTCTCTCTCTCTCTCTCTCTCTCCCACCCTCCTCCACGCAGCAACAACCATGCGCTCAGAAACCCTAGCCATCGCCTCTACAGCTGCGCCATCGCCACTGCCCTAGGGCAATCTGCACTAATATGTTTGCCCATACCAGTTATGCTCCATCGATTTTTTTTTTCTGTCATTTAAGACAAGCACTTTGTACTAACAAACAACTAAGTTTCTTTGCCTGAACAACAGAAAAAGAAAAAAGTAGTATATCTTAGCGTTTGAAAAAAAAAGTGTTATATATCTTACTTTAACCTTTTAATGAAAAAAGTTCAAGTATGACCAAAGTCTAGAAAATCATCAAAACTATTTTTTGGTTTAGTTTACCCACACACCTATGTCGTTTGCCTTATTTTACCCCCTTATGAAATTTTTATTTTTGTTTATCCATACACAAGTTGAATTTTGAATTAATACTTTATAGGGTGACGGTAGATATCATAATGTATGACCAAAATATAATATGATTTTTTTCACAATATTTTTTATATAAGTTTGTATCTTGTAACACCCCGCGCCTAAATTATGCTTATAGCCCAGCTCCCATGTGGAGCGGGCACGCGTATTCTACATAGCACCTCTCTTTGTCCTCGCTTCGTGTAAAAGGGTTAATGCGGAGGTTGGAACAACGTGGGTTATATGTTGACCCTCACCCACCTAAACAACCAATATGGGACTAATATGGGACTAATCCCACAAGTTCACTTCACTACTAGGCCACACGGGACGAAACTTCAACTACACATGCTTCAAATGGACTAGGATATTACATATGCTGAGGATTAGTTTACTATTAAATATTATTTCATATCAAAGTGATGGTAAAATCATGACGTATTTTTCTAACATATATTATGATGTACGTTATCATCCCGTAAAATTTTAACTCATATGCATGAAGAAACAAAAATGACAAATTTTATAAGGTGGTAAAATGCACAGGTGTGTTGGTAAACTAAACTAAAAAATAGTTTAGGGGGTTTTCTAGACTTTGGTCATAATTGAGGGGAGTAAATTGGACTTTTTCCAACTTTTAAATATACAATGTGTTGTTAAACCCACATATCTGCCACCTATATATGAGTTTTCTTGAACATTCTCTTTGAAGTTACCAAGTTCAATAAGATAATAATATATAAAGCACTCTAGTCAATTTACAATTTCTTTTTAACAAAACAGGTAGTGGAGGAAAAGAACTCCATGTGAATTGAAACCAGATCTTATCAGATTAGCATAAATGTAGGGAAAAATGTGAAAGAGGCAAAATATGGAAAATTAAATGCTTAAGTGAACATAAAAACTAGATATCTAAACTCTATAGCATATGTAAGTACTCCATACCTTGTCAAAATTGAACATATGTTTATGAAGATCTTTGCTCAGTAGTTCCCACTGACGGTTAGCTAGCCGGAAGGAGTAGTCATTACTTGACATAGGAAATTCAACTCTCTGAAATCAGGTCAATAAAGCCGTAAGAGAGATTGGATAAAAATGAATTAAAATTAAGTTAAATGTATTAGGTTGAGTATTGATAAGCAAAGATATCTAAGTTAGTGACTCACTTTCGGATGTGCAAACTCATTTCCCATGAAGTTGAGATAAGCCCCACCACTTGTTGTGAAAGTAACTAGTTTGATAATCTGAAACATGATGAGGAAAGGTCAAAAAAATATTCTGGTCAGCCTGCAAAAATATAAATTTGGAGTGAAGCTAGGAAATAGGTTAGTCATATCGGAGGCAATTGTATGATAGTTGTTTTGATGTCAATTCCAGTTTCATTTGTATCATAACTGTATTGTACCAAGCTTCACTTTGCAATGTGGCTAGTTCCAACAAAGCGACTAACACCAAATGATCAATCCTTTGTTACGCCCCATTAAACATGAAATGCCCCACCGATGGATATTATGAAGTATGAACTAACTCTCCTGTTAAGCTCCCCTACCAGTGGATGGTCAACTTTGACCAAATTTTATGTACTACGGTATGATATACACAAGAGTCAGAACCAAAAAAAAAAAAAAGTGTGTGATACATATATGTACGAATGAGTATAGATAGATCTGTGCCCACAGTCCAAGGCATATGTCTGGATGTGCATGCATCCTTCTCAAACCCTACTGCAATGTTACAGTACCTTTGTTTGAAATTAAAAAAGGAGGAAAAGGCATGGGGTTGTGAAGTAGGATGCCCAACAAATAAGGTGGCAAGAAGCACTGACTTATCCAGTAGGCATAAAATGCATAAAGTAAACAATGCAGACCCATTTCATTAATTAATTTTCTACATTCTCCTTAAATTACTGCCATATCGACATATCCATGAAAGGCATACCATTCAAATGATAACCATTTTGCATTGCATGATAACACAGTTGGGCGTATGAAAATTGAAATTGAAGGAAAGTAATCATGAATGAAAGTAGAACTCGTACCTTGAGCAATGAGGAAGCTCTGATCAGATTATCATTGACAGAACCAGCTGAGCACTTTCCAGTGTTAAGAATCATTTCAGCAAACGACTTGCGGCCTGATATGGACTGTATCAAAAATTATATATAAGAATTCAATCACAAAAAAAAGCGAAGAAAAAGAAGAGAAAATACCATGCTATGTGAGGATGACATGTGAGGCACATGTCAGTGACACATGGATGGTATTTTGCAACTCTAAAAAGAGAAAATTACAAAAGATGTAGTTCTAAAAGTTACAAAAGAGGTAGTTCTAAAAGTTACAACCCTATATGTGCCACAATTCAAGAACGATCCATTGCAGAAACAGAATATGGAATGATTTCTTTTTTCTCTCAAACACGTAGGAGAGTGCATATCTTTGTATTATAGGGAAAAAGAAAGGTCCAAACAATCAGCCCTCTTACTAGGACCAAGATAAGAGGCGGATAATACAACAAGGTTAAATTGTTTCGAGAAAAAAACAAGAGGCGAACCAGTATAAAATAAAATGCAAACACCAATACCTGGTTATGGTTTTCAACATATGACAGCATTTTTTTATTGCTGCTGACTAATACTTCCATAATCTGCAAGGACAATCCAACATAGTAAGGAGATTGGAAATTTTATATTGAAAGAGGGGAAAATAAACACAATGTTAAATTACTAAAAGAATCTTGCCTTGACAATAAAGAACTAAAATACAATTCACAAGGAAATAAAAATACACCCCAGATTTATACATCTTATTGCATATATACCTTATTCATGCTCCATTCTTGCTCAGGGACATTTTCAAGATGCCACAACCACATTTCTGGAATAGAAACATTGACCAAGTAGTCAAAGCCTAATCCTCCTTGAGTAGTTGGCTCACATAATCCAGGATAAAATGTTGCCTGCACAAAGAAAACAAATATATCAGCTTTGTTGCCAAAAGAACAGTTAGTACCTCAGAACTATACTGGGATTAGTTTGACAAGGGCCATGAACATATCATAATTACCAAACTGTGTGTTTAAGACAAACTATATAGATGAAGACATATTAACAAGACAGTGAAATTTAAATGTAACTTACATCTTCTGCTATCGTTATAATATCTGGATAAAGGTCATGCAACATTTCATTTGCAAGAATTAGATATACGAGTGCATCCTTGTCAACGTATTGATTGCAATACCTACAGTTGAAATTTTGGTCCGCATAAAATAAATTTAATCAATAAGAGGAAAATTGAAACAGTATAAAATATGTGCACAGGAACACAACCAAATACTACCTCCATTTTTATTGTTGACACTTTAGATATTTGACATTATCTTTGATCACTCGTCTTATTCAAAAAAGTTATAATAAATATTGTATATTTTGTTATGATTTGATTTATAACTAAAGGTATTTGAACCATGTGTAATAATTTTACAAATTTAAAATAACTTTTTGAATAAGACGAGCGGTAAAAAATGACGTCAAAAGTTAAATGTGCCAAAAATAGAAAAAAATGAAGGCAGTAATTTGCAAACAACTGGTAGAAGCATGTGCCTAAATTAAAAGTATCTTAAACTCTTTAATTACTCTAGTTTCAAGTCTATATTACAACAATCAAGACCCAAGGAGCTGAAGACCACTCATGTAACACCCGAAGCTCATCCTAAATTTTAGCCAAATTCAAACTCAAATTACAAATTAAAATCAAACGCGCAAAATAATCTTTTTACCATCTCATCTCTATTCCCAACCCACTCTCACAGTTTCATGGACCTCATTCCTCTTCATTTGCCAGTTGTGTTGACGCATGCGTCTGACCGCGTCACGACAGATACGCCGCACTAAACCAACAGCTGTCCTTCACTGCAACTTTGTCACTCGGCACGCAATTAAAGCAATGTCCGCCTTGACCTCTTTCACCTCCTTTACATAAGTCGTGTGCTATCTACCTCCTTTACATAAGTCATTTCATCAATCACTCGCACTTCGCGTCATCTTTAATCCAGCAAACAAATCAGACACACGAGCTTTACCGTGTAGATCACTCCAGCGTTGCCTGCTCTCCTCCTGCTCGTGCCAAGCACTCCCCGATGGACAGCAAGCGCTGAGGCCGGCACTGGAGCATGATGCCGGTGGCAGCCTGCTCAGCCCCGCAGTTTCATTATTCACTATGCCTCCACCTACCTCCTGCCGGAGCCGTCGCTTCATTGTTCATCGCAAACAACGCCGCCACAGTTGATCGCCTGCTCACTGCATCGACCCACGCCTCTACGCCGAGCATTGCTCGTCTTACTGCCATAGTACGATGCCGACAACGTCGCCCGCTCCGCACGTTACACCACCCCTCCATCTCGGCGCAAGCCCCACTGAGCCTGTTGTGTGCACAGATGATGACTCCAGCATAGTCATGACTTCTCGTCGCTTCAGCATTGAAGCCACTCGGAGCTTCTCCCCACCCAGCGGCAGACCCAAGGCCCCGCCACCCCGGGTGTCAGCTCTGGCTCAAGCTGCGTGCATTAAGCAGACAATGTGCAATATGGACGCGCTAGCATCAGTACAAGCCAAAGCGCAAGTGGGGCCTTGCTTGTGTATGTGTCCTAGGGCCATCAATCTGAAGGCGTGCAGTGCAGTGCAGTAGAGTTTGTTGGGTTAATGAGGCTTGAGGCGTAAAGGATTGGCAAACTAAACTGACATAGTACTATTTTGACAGCGAGCATGGCAAGTACGATGCTCATATCCCATGGCGCATGGCAAATACGTATGACCAGAATACGCATGACAAGAAGCGAAAACTTACTCAATAATTAGCTTTTGCTATTAATATATTAAGTTTAACCTTAATCCATTGGTTTTATTTCATATTGCTTGCTTGGCAATTTTTTATAAGTTCTTAAGAAGTTACAGTTCAACTGTTGAGGTTTTGGTCTTCTACAAGAGTTGACCTTTTTATCTTGCCCAGGCTCTAAAAAGTTTCTAGGTCTGCCATTGTTCTCACCTACTTCTCCTCCAACTATAAAAAGACCTCTACAAGCTGCACCTCCCTCATCCCCGGTGAGGCACGCTCTCTGTTAAGCTCCATGGCCGCCCCTTCTTCTTCTACCCGAACTCCCATGGTCAAGGCTGTCCTCGTCCACGGCCTACCCATCTGCCCACCTCAAATCCTCAAAGTTCTGCCATCAATGGGTACGCGAGGGCTAGAGCCTCCAATTCCACTCCCCGTCTGCTTTCCCGCTCTCCCTCTCCAATCCGAGCTCCCCTGGCCACAAATGCAGGATAGGGGCCAGAGAGGAGGAACGCCCCTGTTTTCTCTCCCACTGACTCCCTATGGGGGGCTAGTCCTTAATCCAATTGTGCTAGGCGAAGCCAGCTTCAGCCCACACGTCAAAAGAAGTCCAGCAGCAATGCACGTCACCTTTTCCTTTTTTATTTTTCGTAATTATCTTCAGCACCACACTCGAAAATATCTCACTCATACAAACTCCGATTGGCCCGATTCTCTTTCCTAAATTCATCTAAATAAATATCTACCCATTCCAATACTTTTCATGATTTTTCTAATTTATTTTCGATGTTGTTTGTATTTATTTATGGCTGTTTCTATTTGTTTACCAATCGCGCATTGTAGCGAACCGAGAGTACGAGGAGGAAGAACACGAACCGGGTGACACCTTCAACCCGGAGAACGTCGACGACATCAACGAATTTCGATCAATTTCCCTTTGATATTGGTCCTATGTTTCTTAATATATCCCATAGAAGCCATTTTTACTTGGTGATATGTGACCAAGACTAGTGAGCCAGTCCTATTTATTCCCTAATGAGCCTAAAATTTTAGCGAACGGAGAGTACAAGGAAGATCACGAACCGGGAGACGTCGCCTTCAACCGGAGAACATCGATGACATCAACGAAGGCAAGTCTCAACCCATTTCACTTTGATATTGGTCCTATGTTTCAAAATATATCCCGTAGAAGCCATTTTTACTTGCATTAACTCATTGACTGGCTTTTGTGAAAACCTTTGCGATATGTAACCAAGACTAGTGAGCCAGTCCTATTTATTCCCTAATGAACCTAAAATATTCGATTAGGCAACTCTATTTATTCCAACCAATAACTGCCTTGTTTAGTTAAATGCTTAGGACTTTGTTATCACTATTTCTTACTTATCACCATTAGATTTTATAAAAGTGAAAAGCGTGTGTTTCGGTATGTTTTGGTGTTACAGTGTTAGTGGGTTGGGCTCTGAATCACTCTGTTTTTTAAATATAGTCATAGTTGATTTTGAATAATAACTTTAACCATTCGTCTTATTTATAAAATTTTGTTCAAATGTGTCAAATCATAACAAACATAATATTTTTCATCCTTCTTTAATAAGACGAATGATCAAAGTTGACGGTTAAAGTCAACTCTAACTATATTTAAAAAAGGAAGGGAGTAAAGAAAGAATGATTAAATGAATGTGGGCTAGGGCTGATGCAATGAATGTTGGATCGGTGGTTTAAGTGCTGGCAGGCCTAATATTTTGGGAGATGTACGCTAACTTTGTGGTTGGTTTGGAATGCCTTGGCTCGCATTAGGACCAAGTTGGTGTGACATCCTACCTAGTTATTTTCATGTGCGACCACACTATCCTGTAGGCGGCAGGCTTAGTCTAAATCCTGCCAGCTAGTTTGTTAAACGTCCGGTGGCAAACGATGCAAAGGAAGCCCATGGAGAAGGTGCAAGTGATGCAGACTTGGCCACCCGTTTGACCTAGCGGCAAGAGTAGTAATCCCCGGTTAACTCACATGGGGATTAGTCGAGACGATGATGTGATGAGTAACGACTTTGTGAACCAGCGCCACTCCCACTCTCCCAGTAGCGTGTAGCTGAGTTCGATTGTGGATACAGTGTACAACCTCTGCAGAGTTTTTGATCTATTAGAATAGTCATGTCCACGGTCAAGGACGAGGCTACGGTCGACTTACCACAAATAGCACCATAATTAGCATGGGATAGTTGGTATTTCTTATTGATGCGTGAGTTGTTTTACAGATTGACCACCGGCCTCCCATCGAAGGTTGTTAAGGACAGGTGTCCGACAACAATAAAATTTGACTATATTTAATACTTAATATAATGTTTTATATAAACGTTGCTTTATAAAATAAACCCCTACACGTGTAAAACTAGCTTTATGCAAAGGTAAACTTTATGGCTTGATCCTTACTACGCACCGGGATCATCTGACGAGTGTCAGGGGACACTGCCACGTGAGACCACGCGCTGCACTGACCCACCCACGAGCAGTGATGCTCGTCCCTCTGAAGCTCATCAGAGAATCCGTTTCCCTTTGCTACTGCCAGTTGCATAAGTTATGCCCTACCGTAGGGCAAGGGTTAAGACTTGTTGAGTACTTTTGTACTCATCCTTGCTGATTACAGAGGAGGATCTTGACTTCGCCGTCGACGGTAAGGAAGATGAATAAGCTTTGGTCTCGTCTGCACCCGAGTTGTCTGTGGATTAGAGTTATCGCCTAGCTGCTTCCTCTATGTGCTCGCCACTATAAATAAGTAGGTTGTTTTATATTGCAGTTTTTTTAATTATCAAATGTTGTGCAACTCGTCCATTACCTCATCGAGGCGACGAGGCCTGTATCACCACCAGATGTAAGACTTTTTGTACCAACGACCGATCTAGGGACTCGTATAATAAAGTTTATTTCACAATGGGAATACCCGGGGCGCTTCAAGTCACCCATTCACTATAGGTTATTGTTGACTACACAACAAAGGGTGATACACAACAAGGGGCCTTTTTGTTGTGACAACATGGTTCAAGCCCTAGTTCTAATACTCTGCTATAAGCATGTTCTCACAACATTGTCTAACAACTAGCACCATTATACACGAATCAGGCAGCAGGAACTCGAAGGCTCTGAAGAGCCATGATGATTTTGTGCTTCTAGATGACCAAATGTCATGTAGCCATATTACCTTCTTTTGTCCTGTTTCTTAGAGTTGCTATGCTCTGTACCATGTTTTTAAGTCACTAAGGCAACTTGGGTCACCTGAGGACTGATACATCGACTTGCCCGATTAGTTGGACGACTTAGACAGACGTATCGAAGTAATTCAGTTGACTCGGACACTACGTCGTCTGGGCCACCTTTAGACTGACTCGGACGACTTACTCTATTTATACTTGAAAATGCACTATACATCACTTAATTTGTCCATGACCCCATATATTTCAAAGCTTTTATGAAACCATGCTGTAGTGCAGCAGCACACAACTGAAACAACTTCAAGTTCCAACATTCAAGTCTGAAATAGAAATAAGCCGTCGATGACTCGAAACTCTGACTAATCGCCCAAGTCGGACAACTCAATAATAAGTCTCTTGAGTCGCGTCGATCAGCTAAGTTGAGTGTGGCCAAACAATACATCGACCAATCGCCAACTAATCACGATTAGTCGGATGATATAAAAACATGGTGTACCACACGAATTAACCAGGCACTTTGAGATGCACCGTAGCTGTTATTATCTTCTCCAACAGCTACAAATTGGAAGTGGGAAAGGTTTGAAGTCGATGGGTCAGGATATTCCTTATTCCTCCCCCTGAATTTTAATTAATGCCATTAGGACAAAAAAAATATTAGTTCAAAAATGAACTAAAAGTGGTGTCCTAACGTCATACTGTTTCTGCATAACAGCTAGGCACAGGAATCTACTTCTAATACGGATAACAGACCACAGTAGCTTAGCTAAATTAAAAAAAAAAAAGTGTCCCACTTCCATGATATAGATAAGTAATATCCCATATTTCATTAAAAGGGATACTCAGGGCTGAAAGCTCCCACACATTGTCAGGTCGGGTAAAGAATTTCTAGGCAGTCTTCCCCTACCTCTTTAGCAAGGATGTTGATTTGAACCCAGGACCTCTAAGACACAAGTGGAGAGACTCTACAACTGCGTCAAGTCCTTCCTCAGCCATATATCATTAATAATAAATAAAGAAATGACACTTACTCTTCCATAGCACCAGTAAATGTAGAAAACCCATTGTGAGTATATAACATAGAAGACAATGAATGAAAATGAAATCCATCAATCTGGTATTCAGTTACCCACCTGGTAAGATTTGCATAAGATCCATAAGTATCAACGTAATTACTTGGTAAGAATTAAGTAGAACTGACTTCTCATAGATTTACCAATTTAAATTGGACAATAAAAAGTGAAGAACGTCCACATCATCATATCTAAACATTCTGGTGCCCCAATATTTGTGATGCCCTCTTTTTCCTGTCAAGGATAGATTAGAACCAGGATGTCATATGAGATAAGAACAAAAGAAGCTCACAAACATAATGATGAAACACATTATGCATTTCAAGGTGCACATCAGACAGCTTTTAAATGAGAGCTAGCTGATGACCGTTCTATTCTGTTACTTGAGTTATTTGGACCAAGTTATTTACCACGCCTGCTTTATTAACAAGAGCAATCTACTTACCCTATATTAAGCAATTAATTCACAGAAATAACATTTGTTGAGTACATCAAGGCAATTGTTTTACTTTGGGATAGCACATGTGCATTTGAGCAGAAATGCTACATTTGAACTCTCTCATTTTATAAATTAGAAATTAGGTTTTCATATCGTTACTTTTGTCCAACATTGCACAACAATGAAATAGAATGAGAAACTTCAAAATATATATATAAAAGGAGAGATTTAGCTATTATACCGCTGTGGAAGTAACAATCATTAGAACCATCAAAAAGAGATAAGCCAACCAGTTCATCCGCTGATGCATAGGAGTGGACAATATCAAGAAGCACCAATAATCCAAGGCCTGTGTGAACCAGGTATGACAAAATGGAGATGCTAAGATCAGTACATTTTTTCCATGCAATGTATTGTAAAAATCAGACAAAACAAGATACAAATATTTGATTTTCCATAACCAAATAATCAAAAAGGGCTTTGCAGCATTATTTAAAGAAACCTCGACTGGTGGGGGTACACGATTTTCTCTGATATAGAAGCTAAACCTTCTCCGATCGAGAAACCCCACAAACCCTGATCCCACCCTCACAGCCGCCCCCTATGCTTCTGCTTTGGGCCCACCACAGGTTGGTTTAACCGAATAAGTGGGATGCAGCAAATGGATTTGCTTTATTTCCACAAATTCTGCACACTGGGATTTGAACCCTGGTGATTGGCCTCACACCTTGAGGCTCTAACCAACTTACAATCAGTTTGCCTTTACGATTTTTTTAAAAAACATTGTCTTTACTGTTTTGACGTTGCTTAACCCATAGGATTCCCAAACCCGGCTCAATGTTCAACTTTAGCCACTAACCTAACCATTTTACCTATGTGTACTGTTAGAATTACAATTTTGTTAGCCTTTGGCTCTTGTATTGTAGATGGGCTGGACTCTTTATCTGCCCAGAGTTCACCAAGGTTACGCCACCTCTAGGGTCAGCGCACCCAGGCATGCATGCCACCAAGACTCTACTGGTGGCTCTGTATATATATACCCAAGCGCTTGGTTGAAATACATCTATTGTTAATGCTATATTCTCTCTAACATGGTATCTATCGCCATTACGGTCCTCTGACCCAATCGCTTCCGCTCAAACCCTAACCCTAGCTGCACGCATCGCTTCGCCCTCATGCCACGCATGCTGCTTCTGCTCCCTGCCGCGTGCTGCTGCTCCTCCCTGCCTGAGCCGCGAGCACCGCCACCGTCTCGCCACCTCGCGCCGCTGCTCATCCCTGCCTGAGCAGCCTGTGCTGCCGCCGATCGCCACCGCACCCTTATTCTCTCTTCCTCGATCTCGAATCTCGTCCTTGCATGTGTATGTTCTCTATTTCAAATAACAGAATAGAGAAGTGTTCTGGATACCTAAATTTTCACATGTCAACTTGCTGCACATATTTCAGTTGCATCTATACATAACTTATGTTTTGAACATTCAAGTTTTTTTCTTAAATCTTAAATAAAACATAATAGTAGAATAGAACTTTTTCCTTTTTCTTTTTGTTGTTGACCGGCCAAAAGATATTCGCATGATGATGCGAAGTGAAGGACCTGAAGGCAATCAGATCAAGCTGGAAGCGGCATCACGTACGTGCTACTGCTCCACGTTCAAGTTCTACCGTGAGCTGCTCCTAATCTGCACCAGCGCAATCGTCTACTACTGCAAGGCTTGCCAGAGCATGCCACCGTGGTGCGGAGCAGTCATTACAAGCACAGTCCACGTATATCTGCAAAGATCAACTTGGTGCCTTTGCAAAGATTACACCCAAACAGAGGCTCCATTGTCGGCTTCCAAGAAGCCAAAGGTGGAAGTTGTTGACTGGTTTTTGCTGTTGGAGAAGATGACGCCTATCATTTGTCTGCCCTAAACGAAGCTCCATTAGGAAGGCCGCCACGGCAGCTTCCAAAGCAGAGAAAGTGGAGCAGGAAGAGACGAAGGTAGTGGAGGAGAAGTAGCCAGGTCAAGAAGAAAGTAGGTGGCGACCAAGGACAAGACCTAAGGACTGATGATGAATAAGGCACGCTACCAGATCGAGATGGAAGGGAGAAGATGGTAACATGGCAGCCAAATGGCCATGCCATTGTCCATGTAGGTAAAAATGGTTTTGTGGGGGGGGGGGGGGGGGGGGGGGGGGGGGGGGTGGGCTTGTGCTGTTGGGTATGGATACTTAGGCTATGGTTGGAGGGAGTAAGATGGACTTTATCCTTTAAGTATTGTGACTGCTCAAATGAGAACCATAAATATACAGAACATTACAAAATAATGACCTTGACAAACTGACCATGTGCCTCATCCACTAGTTTCTTAAAGTCATCTGGGGTGCCAAATCTGCTACTGACTGCAAAATAATTTGTGACCTGCAACAACAAGGCACGTTATTGTGACCATTTAAACTATAGAATCAGATGACGATTCTGGAAAAGTCAACCCAATAATTCAATTACGTTGAAACAGGTATTACATCAAGAAAACTGATTACATGTACTTCTTTCTAGATGTCCTCAAAATCGGGAGAACCTTGCCAGCTACATAATCATTTGCTAATTCTGCGGTTATGAGCATTATTCTCTGATTTAAAGCCATGGTCTCAAAAGTAAACGAAACCTATTCTAACACTCAAATCAGTGTGGATTTCTCATCATAGTATTTGCTACTTTCACAAATATCATTTTTTTATGTAATCACCAAAATTCAATACCACCATTGTAGATTAAATTCTTTACCCCCAAGTTAGGGCATAAGGTCGCAGGGATTTGGCCCAGCATAAGAAGAATGGCAATACATTAGGGGCATCGGGCTGTGTCCAACTGCCCATACCTACACCATTCAGTTGTTTGACATCCAGACTCTATAGTTTAGTCAAGCATATGGAATTTGGCCCATCATATGCAAAATGGCAATACATTGTACACAAGAAAAAACTCAAGCGCATAACTTGTACATGAGTAAGTCTTACTTTATAGCCTATGGAGGAGTAATCCTTGTGCTCCACAACTCCAATTATTTGGATTGCATTATATCCAGCATTTTTTATATGCGGTAGGACCTAATGAAAGATAAGATTAAAGAAGCAAACTTACCACAAAACAATTAAAGAGCAATAGTCAAAAAATAAAATACTTTGTATGTGAACTCCGGAAAAGATGAAACTTTTTCTTCTGATCCACTAATGCCGATATGACATTCATATATCCTAAGAGAACCCTTCACTTTCGGTCTTCTGAACCTCCATTTGTAAATTTCTTTAGGAGGGGGTTCCCAATGAACTGCATACGATTGATTCCCTTCAGCATCTGCAACAAATTAAATTATATGAATCAACATGTGACCTGTAAGAAAATTAAATAAACCATAATCCCAAAAATAAATTAAGAAAAAGAAAATACAAATAGTTGTAGTTATATGAAGTTTATTCCATAGATCTACGACATTACTATGGCTACAAAGAAGTATTCAGATATTCAAGTTCTTACACCAAACCAACAGGCAAATAAAGAAACCTAAACAGCGAGATTCACTGTCCTATCTGAACAATAGAACATAAGATTCCTTTTTGTAGTACTGTACAACTACATAGTTTCTTTCCTCGCCCAATCAAGTAATAAAAACACCAAAGGGTACAATCCAACTGATATCTGCTATACTATAACTATGTATTTGGTGCAATCAATACAGCTTTTCAAACTTGTTTGCACAACACAGCAATTAGAATCAGTAGAATGTAAATCATTATAGAAGAAATTGGTAAACCTGGAAGAACATATGTAGCCCAAGCAGGAACACGTTCCAAAGCACCATCAGGAGTATTAAAATAAACCCTGTACTTGTCCTTATGAGAAATGGTTGGGACATATTTTTCAAGCCATGCTTTTCGTCCTTTCCTCATTTCAACCCAGTAAGCAAGCGGAGGTTTCTTCGATTGAAATTTCTCAAATGAAGCTCGATCTGTTACAAATTTAGAAATGTCAAAGGGCTGCCCATCATCAATTATATCGTATGATGGCGACAAACTTGTCGGGTCGTCCTTTTGCGAGGCTTTCCACTCATTGTATCTTGTCTGAGCATCAGGTATTTCACCAAGCTCCTCCTCTGTTTGTGGACCATTCGGGCCAAACATTTGTTCATACAGCTTGAATACCATCTCTAATTGAGACTTGCGTGACCTGATCTCCCCAGGTTCCCAATATTCCTCTTTGGACCTACGCATTAATTCTTCAGCATCAACACCATTGTCACCTTTATCATAATCATCCACATAATTGTACTCCTGAAAAAAATATTCATCTGGCTCTTGCCCTTCTCTGAGCTTATCTTCAAGAATGATAAACCAATAACCAAAATCATCATGTCCTAAATGACCTTCTCGCGCACAGTTTTCAGTTGGTGACCATTGATTGAAATCACCAACCAAAGAACAATAGCGAGCACCTGGATGGGAATTCTCCTCTCAATGCACAATTGCACAAAAATATTTGGAGTAATGTTTCAACACAATAACAAAACATATAAAGACGATGTAACAACTAGCAGTATATCAATTATAATTATAATTCGTCAATAAGAAGCACATATACTGTCAAGTAAATGTAGCTAATATACTGTGTTCAAATTAAAATAAAAATAAGATATATGCAAAACAAATGAAAAAAAAAACACACTATCATCAAAATATAATCCACAAACTAAATAACTATTGGTGAAATCACTGCTCAAGATGTCATAAAGAATGAAAAAGTAGATGAGGGAATCATTGCTATGAAATGTTATTTATTTGACGAAGATTGTAGGTTTTAAACATGGACAGTTTAAAAGAAATACGAAAAATTAGGAGGGGACTGAGTGTGTTGAAGATTTTGAGAAGCTTCAACTGCAGGAAATACAACAACAAAATTAATTTCCATTTAGCATGAGAGAGAAGCACGGTGAGTGGGCGACAAATGCCTTTAGATATTATTTTTACATATTTACAGTAGTAAGACAGTTGTGAATTGTGATGCCACCTTCCAGAAACTCAAATTAGTCCCGAGAATGATACCCCACCTGGTGCCCATTCCATGTAATCAATGCGGTGTTGTCGATGCCGATGCATGCCCATTAACTCAAACCTAGCAGAAATTGGGGGAAATATCACAGGCTATATCAAAGTGCACGAACTAACCAACCCAAGCACCCATCCCCAAAGAAAAAAGAGGGAAAACATCTAATGAGGATAACAAAAGTGAAAGAGGTTGTGATGAATTTACCCAGAGGACGCCTCCTTCAGATCGATAAACCGAGAGCACAGCTCCCATCTGCGGTCCTTCAAAGCCTTATGTCTGACAAGTGACAACAAGTACACAACAATCAAGCAAGACCTTCTAATCTCCCCAACAGATACTTTGCTTTCTACAAAACGCCAGGCCAAAAGCCATTGGTCTAAATTCCCCCCAAAGGATAACCGAGAATGACCTACCAAGTCCCCATCCCACGAGTCAACAATTCAAGCAAAACAAACCCTAAATTTCGCACAGTATTTCAGCTGAAAATCCCAATGAATTTCCATGTGTAAACGGGTTGAAAATCCATGCCAACTTAGCCATCGATGTTTATTCAGTTTAGACAAATTTGGTAAGGTGGAGACCGCAGAATGGAGACGGGCTTGTAATCGGCCATTTCCGAACTGAAAAGAGAAGCCGAGCACGTACCGGTCTCGGAGGAATTGCGTGAAAGCTCGGTCCGATATGCCAAGCTTGGTGAGGAAGCCCACGGGGTCGACTGCCTCGCCACGGCCGCCGGGACGCTGCGTCCTCTGCCTCTGCTGCCGCGGCCTCGGTGGGCGGTCGCGGGGCGCGGAGGCCGAAGGTGAAGACGAGTCGCAGCGGAACGTGAACCCGTGGCGGGGCCCAAGGACTAGGAGGTGACGGCGACGGCTGGTTGGGAGGCCCGCAACCGCAAGGGGTGGGCGGGAACCGGCGTCAGCGAGGAGAGGAGGAGGACGTGGAGTCAGCAGGTGCAAAGGGCACAACACCATGGTTTGGACGGCGGGAGACGTCGCCGAGGAGGGGAAGCCAGAGCGCAGGAAGCCGCACGCGCCAGAGACGCCGGCAGGAGGACGCGCAGCGGGAGGGTTTTGGGGAGGGATAAGCTTTGGTTCGGCATTCGGACCGCCCATCATCCCCGTGCTTGCTGTGTGGGCTGTGCATTGGCCGTCCATTGCATCAGTTTTTCTTTTTTTCTTTTTTAAATCTGAAGTTCTGAAGTTAATAACAGGTATGAACGGTATTGCCCTTAATTCTTTTAGACTGTTAGTTATCGCTTTTTCTTTAAGGTTAATTATTATTTTAACTTTAATTTTTAACTTTGTCAATTCGACCTTGCTTTGGAACAATTTATTGTAAAATAGATTTTCAGTTGACCCTGTTTTTTAAGACAAAAAAAGTCAAATTGATAATAAATGGGGTCAATTTGACAATAAGGTGTCCAACAGCATGGTCAAATTAGTCCAATAAAAAAAAACAAAGGTGCACCAAAATTAAAACCCGATTGATACTATACATGTGGCATTATAGTACCTGCTCTTACTCATCTACGAATTAAAACCCGACTCCACTACCATTATCCATCTTACACAATGCACCAAAATTACCGGAATATCTGTCGTTTTTCCAGAGAATACACAAAAAAGCATAACCGCGGTGCTGCATTTGCAATTGCATACTCCAGCGTATACAACACGGGAGGAATTCGTTCTCATTGTTTTGTGCGATGAATACAGTCTATAACAAGGTTGCTTGGCCCTTTCTTCTCGTGCCAATGACCTCCTTTTTCCCTCAGTCCAGATCAAAAGAACCTGTTCTCATTGCTCTGCACCCCACAGGTGACCACTTTGTTGGGTCTCATCTTGCGTATGTACCATACAAGCCCCCCGACGCCAATGGCTGCGGAGACAGAGAAGACGACACTCGCTGCAAGAAAAAAATGCTCATAGTCATACCAGGATCTAAGGATGCTACTAAAATGTGAGGTAAACGGGGAGTGAGGAAATCTGAAAACAGGGGACAATGGTGTTCATACCAGCAATTACTCCTGCTGAATTCTTTGAGCCGTGACCACCTGTGCGAGACAGATCAGCATCAGCTTTTTGCTTATGATGAACAATCAAAGGTAGATGGTATGGTTTGATGCGATCAATTAGCAAAGCTGAAGCAGAGAGAGAGAGAGAGAGAGAGAGAGAGAGAGAGAGAGCACCTGCGCAGTCCGTGGTGGAGTTACGTCCGTCGTCGCAGATGCAGACGAACTCCCTGTTCGCCGGGTCGAATCCGCAGGTGCCCCCGCCGCCGTTGCGCCTGTCCTGGCACTGCAGGCACCGCGTGGTGACGGGGATCTCGAAGTCGACCCTGACGCCGTACTCGGGCACCTGGTCGTACGGCGGGAACTTGTCCCCGAAGGCGCGCCAGTACACGCCGGCGTAGGCCTCGCAGTGGCGCAGCATCGCGCGCAGCGACTCCGCCGCGCGGGGCCGGTACGCGCAGCAGCTCACGTTGTTCCCTTCCTGCTCCAGCGCACCACGGCAGCCCGGCAGGTTGCGACACAGATACGCGGCGCTGTCGCACGCCGAGTCGCACCGGTCCGGGTACCGGTCGCAGCTGGCGGGCCGCGGCGCCACGACCACGCGCGCCTCGTCGCAGCCGAGGAAGAGGTACTCGTTCCGCGGGGACAGCGAGAACCGGGTGCTCGTGTCCAGGCTGAACGGCGCGGCGTGGGCGCCCGTGAAGGGCCGGTCGCACGTCCACATCGACGGGTCGCGCACCACCAGGTGCGGGTCCGAGTAGTCCGCGCCCGCCACCGGGTACGTGCCCGATGGCGTGCGCAGACGGAGCGTCGCCGTCGCGTTGTCGGCGTCCGCGTTGTCCGCCGCCGCGGCGCAGGTCAGCATGTTGCGGTAGTACGGGCTGCCGCACCCGTCGTCGATGCCCAGCGGGTACCGCACCGGGATGTTGCCGCAGCTGTCGCGGCAGATGCCGCCGGCCGCGGCGGCCGATGATGGCAACAACGACACGGCGACGACGACGCTTGCGACGATCGCTAAGAAATTGGCGTGGTGATTTGCCATCATCTCCTCCATTGGCGAGCGGTGCAGCAGCAGCAGCATGGCAAGCGGCCGAAGTGAGAGCTTGCTTTGCTTGCTGCTCTGGGTTTAGCCTGCTGTCTGTCTGTTTGATGACTACTGACTGAGTGAAGCAGAGAAGAAGAATCGAGTAAAGAGTGAGGCCCACAGCTTTGTTTTAAGAAACTAATAATAAGGTTATTATGCTGCTTGCCTGATGAGCTTTTGCACACTTCTGCTTTGGAGCTTTCAGCCTTTGAGCCTTTGAGCTTTTGCTTTACTCTAGATTAGTGTTTTGCTTAATGCATTCTCATTGCCTAATCTAGTCCCGCGCCTTTGGTAATTCGGTCCGCTGCGCACCATTGAAGAAGCAAGGTATAGCCCGGAAACCTTCTTTATTCATGTGATGAGTGATCCATACTCTTCTCTTTTCGACTCCAGCTTGTACCTTTTTTTGTTCAGAAGTATCATGTCCTTCCACCATTCAGATAATACTATAAGAGGTCATTTTTTTTGTTTTTTTTTTTGAAAGAGAGTATTTCGTTGATATTAAAATGAGCTACAACCCCTGATCAAATTTAGAAAAGAAAAATATAACTAAGACCTTTAAATCATTAACAATAATCTTCGGTGCACTAAATAACAAATAATGCCCAATAAACATCGTGAACTCCATTGACTTGAGCCACAAAACTTAAATACAAAGCAAATTCTACCAATTAGAAAGCCATCCTAGATGGATAGCATGTCCAACCCACTATCAATGAACATCCTTTCTTCACTAAGTTAGTATCATTTCCTACGGCATAATGCACGAATCCCACGAATCCAGATCGATTTAGTCTCAAATCGCTTCACTGTGACAACGTTTGGTACAGTTTCTTCTTAAACGGGCAGAATCAGAATCGATTTTGCTGTCAAAAGCATGCTAAGGGTGTATTTGGCAGAGATTATTTAGTTGATTATGCAAAAGATTGTTAAATATTTAAAAATTATGTAATTTAAAAGTAGCTTATGGAAGATTGTGACCATAATCACTTATAAGTTTTAGATGTTCATACATATAAGATTACTTATGAAATATAATTCTTTTACATAATCGGTTTCATAATACCTGCTAAACAGGCCCTAAGATTGAAGTGACAAAGAATAAAAACACACGGAAAGAAAAAACAATAACTAAAATACCTAGTGCTAGAGCCACCTAAAACACGTAATCTAACTTTATAATAGAGGATACTATAGTAATATATCACGTTGCATCATCAACATACGTCAATCGTCCGATTATCATCATCGATACACACCATAACTGTCTAATGAGCCAACAGATCTCACACACCCTTTAATTTTTAATAAATAGTGCAAAAATCATGCTAAATGGAGAGTTGAACTCATGACTTTCTAGTCTAGAGATGAATCAAACCGCTTACCACTAAGCCATCATCATTGAGTTGGTTAGATAAAAATTATATCTACCTGATGATTAAAATTAAATAATTATCTCTCATGTTAAAAAAATTTACTCTTTCTATTCATATTTTATGTTAGTTTAAATTACAATCAAAATTTTGCGGCATCACGCGGGGTTATCAGCTAGTATCTTCTTTATATACACAATCGACCAAGGCTCATTAATATCTATTTTCCTCCATCCTCATGCAACCATGACATCAACTCAATGGTTTGATTCTCATGCAACGTGGTGTGTTTCTATTCCATTCTCTCCCCTTGAAACTGATGGGAGGTGGCCGGTCAACACTTTTAAATAATAATAAATTTTTAATGTAAATATCTTAGTTAAGTTGATGGCTTCATATATATAGTGCCTCCTCATGAACCAAGCAAATGAACAAGTCCTGCCAATGCCCTTGTTTGTTCACCCTCATTGTGAGTTGGGCGATGTCTCTCTCACTCAAAAAGCCGTGCAGTCCACAAACAGGCTCCACATTAGCAAAGCCTGGCTCCAATGTGTGGGGGATAATTTAAGTAGGTATGGATTGTTAGGGGGAATAAATTAAGCCACAATTTTGTTTGAGATGCTAGGTAGCTTACTAAGATTGTTTAAGGGAGTAACATGAAATTCTCCCTTAGTACGAAGGGGCCATTTCATGATAAAACATTTGAAAATTTAACAATATATGTTGCAAAACTGTTAGATAAACTACGGATTGTAAAACTATTGGAGAGTTAAGAGAAAGCTATGGAGAAGGTTTAGATTCTTATAATAAATATACATTAATTTGATAATTATTTTCTTTTATTATGAACAAAAGACCCCAAATATGATCTTGTTATCGATTCATTTAAGTGCATCGTAAATTGCTGTTAGAAGAAACAAAAACAGATTTATCTATAACCATTAGCAATAATATGTAATTGAAATATTAGTAGTTGCTCTAGGTCCAGCATATGAGTTGACACATTTATACTAACCATAAATGAATCTTGATACGGGTAGTTCAAAAAATATTCAATAGGACTTTGATGTGTGTTTTCTAAATGCTCAACTTATTTTAGACTCCTGTATAAATGAAATGTCACCTTATATTATTGTTTGTATTGGACGTGACATTTCTGTTCAGAAGAGTCTTAAAGTTTATTGTAAATCCTAAAATTTGAGCCAAAAAAGATGAAGTATGTCAGCTTTTTAGGTAACATAAAGTTTAGAGTGACAATAGCTAATATGCTCTTTAAATAAAATAATTTAATTCTAATTTTAGATTAGAATATCAATTTATATATTTAATCCTATAAATGAAGCTGCAAAGAAGTGTGACAACTCTACTGAAATTTACAAATGTGATATGCAATCAGTGAGCCAAAAAGATTTAAAGTTTAGAGGAGAGTGTGCTACTCTCCTAGAGAAATTCCTTTCTCTAAAACCATAAATGTTGGTTTTTAACCAAAGTTTGTTTTCGAGATGACATCATGGTGGACCTTGAAGATCTCGTGGTTTCACATGACATTGGTGATGTTGTTTTAATCAACAGTATTATGTGGTTAGAGAACTGTAATATGTGTGGAGAGTATTATCTTAAACATCGGTCGCATGAGCTATACAGTTGTTTGACATAATATAAAGGTTCGTTAAGACCTATGCTCAAAAACTAACTATTCTTACGCAAACAAAAGGATATGCTATCAAACACGGTGCAGTGATGACTATATGGTATAGTGAGACTAAACTCTTAAAGTTTACTTGGAAATCTATTGCTAAATGGTTTGATGCTATCATTGGGCATCGCTAGAGTGGTTTACTTGAAAAAAAAAACCATGAAGCATCATTTTTCTTGTTTGATCAAGACACAGTTCTTGATGAGTTAATCTTAGATTGATGCAACAAAGAATAAAAAGACACTGAAAAAAGAAAAATGATAAGGAGGAAAAATCAAAGGGTGAAGCCATCATATGTACAGTTCATGTATGTACATCATGAGCTAAGTATCTGGTACGTGAATTGATGATGGTTGATCATATGCGATTGATGACCATAAGCTAAGATTATGAGAATTTAGATAGAATTTGATTTTGTGTAACATCAATGTATGGAATTGCCCTTTGTCTTCTCACGACCACAATTTAATTTGACATATTAGTCTTGCAAATTCTTTATTTGTTCCTCCATTGCCTTCCATCGCCCATGGGTGATTGTTTTCAGTGGAATAATCTTTATGAAATAGATGAAAGATTGTGATATTATTTTTATTTTGGATGATGAATCACATGTTGAGGTAGGAATTGGCAACATGATCTAGTCTGTTAGAGCTCTGATATAGACTACGAGCTAGTTAGAAGAGTCAAGTAAGTTTTAGATACAACATCATCAGGAACGAGAAAGAGAGGAAGAAAAATCGAGCAACGAGAGACAAAGCACGGCCGGCGCAGTTCAGGTTTTCCTACCTAGCATAGTCTGCTACAATGCTCTTGACCTAAGCATCGTTCAGCCCACTTCCTTTGCGGACCAGCTAGCAACCCAAGTCCCTAACACATAAGCGCTAGATACCAAAAATTGTGTGAATGTTGATGAAGGATAGATAATTAGTACCATGTCCGTACTAACGCCACAGTTTAAAAAGAAAAAAATAATATAATAACATAATATAACACAATTATTTGAGTACATAATTTATATAGAACAACCACAAAAGTATACATGAATGAACAATGAGAACACACAGATCGTCACAGTCCACCACAACTCATCTTCCTGACGTTTTCATGGACTTCTTCTGGAAACCCTGCCTGACCAACGGCTTCATTGACACATGTAAATTTGGAGGCTCATGAGCAGTGACCTCCACAGCAGCATCTCCGCTTGGAACCAGTTCTGACTCCTTGGTGCAAGTAAACTACAGGTCCTTGATTGCAGTCAAAGCCAGTAACTCTGATTCCTCAAATCCCATAATCTGAACCGTGACTACCTCTGTAGTCTGCACAAGGCATCAGGGCAGATCAAAGCAAGTTAGCAATTCAAAGTAGTTGCACACCATAATCATTTGAATATACATCATAATACAATAAGTGAGATCAATATGAGAATCAGTGATATTTATCATTGAGATTATTTATGAGTCAAAATCAGTTATATTCAAGTAGTCTGATTCTCATTATTACCATTAACTTATATTTGTTTTCAAATTACACAAGAAGACAGTATGTATAAAAATATATAATGTGTACTAATCTATTTTCAAGAAATATTAGACAAATCAAACGAGTTAGATAAAAGACAACTGAATAAAGAAGTATTTGGCACCTTAAAACGTGGTCCGATGGATGAAAATTTTGAAGATTTTATTGTCTCTACAGGGAGTGAAGGGAACAAATCATCTACAAATGGACATAATGAAGCATTCAACAGGTCTTGAGCACTCACCAGGCTTATGTTGGCACTTGAGCCACCAGCCGCAGTTTTGCTTGTTTCTCACTTCTTCGCCTGAGAAGAAGCCTAGTAGGCCTGAGAAGAACACGCTGGGGTGGCCGTTTTGAAGCCATCCAGATGCCATAAAACGAAGGCGACACGCGGCGTTTTCCATGGAGATTTCGGGGCCAACTCGCCCATTTCTCCCCACAACGACAACGACTCAACGAGAGGTGCTCACGATCTAGAAGACTACTAGAACAAGACCAGACCCTACAGAAGACGGATCGAGAGCGGTCCAACGGCTCGCGCCATCCTGATCGCTGCCCTGTCGGGTACAGCGGAACCCACCCACACCTCGGAGACTCGCTCAGACCACTTCAGCGCTCCCAGTCCCATTCCCATCTCGCGCGCACGCCATGGCCGCTTCGTCCCTGCTCCGCTCGCTCACGCGCCGCGGCTGCGCGGACCACGGCGCGTTGTTCAGCCAGTTCCAACACCAGTACCGGTCGCCCTTCTCCACCGCCGCCCCCGCCGCGGCGGCTGCGGCTGCGGCCGGCGCGCGGGTTGAGTCCGGCTCCGGGAACAGGTTCGCGGGGCTGGGCCCGACGGCGAAGGGGGACAAGGCGCGGGTGGTGGTGCTGGGCACCGGCTGGGCGGGGTCGCGGCTCATGAAGGACCTCGACACGCGCGGCTACGACGTCGTCTGCGTCGCCCCGCGCAACCACATGGTCTTCACGCCGCTGCTCGCGTCCACCTGCGTCGGCACGCTCGAGTTCCGCTCCGTCGCCGAGCCGCTCGTGCGCATCCAGCCAGCCCTGTCCAAGTCGCCCGGCTCCTACTTCCTCCTCGCCAAATGCACCGGCGTTGACCCCGACGCCCACACGGTGAGTGAGATCCCCTGACATCGAAACTGTTGAGCCTACCGAATGCTGTTGCTTTTCACGGATGTATGTGTGTGATGGTCTCTGCGTTCCCAGATTATCATTGGAGAAACGCTCTAAGTGCATTCCAGTCGTGCATAATTGCTTTTGAAAGAGATGTGTGAATTAAATTTCTCCTGTTAGTTTTTTTTTCTTCTTTTTTTTTAGGGAAAAGGAGGAATCTCAACTTAAATGGGACACCTCCGTGGCTCCGTATTTGGGACCTCCTACAAATGAGGGAAAATTTAGGAGGAAACGGTTGTTTCGACTAATGTTGCCTAATTATTGGATCTAGAGGGAGCTTTTGTGCCTGTTTTGGATATGCTCACTTTGGTGCATCTACCATCTGCTGCAGCTTTGCAGTCCGTAGCAAATGAGTGGCTGGTATACTGCCTTTTGCCACTACATTTTAAAGTGCAAAATGTAGAAATTTTGTTGTATTATTAGAGCTTTGAATTGTCTCCCTATAAGCTAAAATAAAAACATTTATGTTATGTGAGTGAAATGAGCATTGTGCATGCCTCTCTCCAAATTATGCACCTCATACTAATTGCTTCTATTGAGTTTTATATGCTTTACTTCGCCTCCGTATCACTAGAAAGATCAAGGTCCCCATTTAAATTAGACACTAGATCATTAATTCACTTCACACAATCTTTGTTGTCTTAAAAAAAATCAGTGTCATCAAAGTTGAAGTACTACAACCCAGAGTCCTAGACATTTTTTATCACTACTGCATATGGTTTAGTGATTCTTGAGTCTTGACTGATTAGGGACAAGTAAACATGATGGTGATTAAGTATGTTGAATTACAGTTTTTACCATCTAGTGCTCTAGTATAGATACATATACTCTTGCATGTAGAGTTGGAGGGATACTACATAAATTCTTCCTACCAACATTTAGTTTTTTCCTCTATGCCGCAGTTCTGTCTATTTATTTACCTCCTTTTGCATTTAGATTGACTGCGAGACAGTTACAGATGGTCAAAAAGTTGCCTTGGAGCCATGGAAATTCAAGGTTGCTTATGACAAGTTAGTTTTTGCATGTGGAGCTGAGGCGACCACTTTTGGCATACCTGGTGTTACCAATCATGCCATCTTTCTTCGGGAAGTTCACGATGCTCAGGAGATCCGCAGAAGGCTTCTCCTTAATCTGATGCTGTCAGACGTGCCTGGTATGCCCTCTTTACTTATTGGCATCTGACATGTGTAAATCAGCTTTCACTAGATCGAAAGAATATATTAATGCTTTTACACTTCTATCATATTTGTGTAACATTTCCCTAGTTCCTTGTTAGGGTATATTCGTTTTCACATGCTTAGTACTGTTCTAATTTCTTGTGTAACATTCCCCTAGTTCCTTGTTAGGGTATATTCTTTTTCACATGCTTAGTACTGTTCTAATTTCTTGTCATGGATCTTGTAGAATTAGAATAAAA
Source organism: Oropetium thomaeum (assembly GCA_001182835.1). Taxonomy (NCBI): domain Eukaryota; kingdom Viridiplantae; phylum Streptophyta; class Magnoliopsida; order Poales; family Poaceae; genus Oropetium; species Oropetium thomaeum. The sequence goes on along the minus strand of LFJQ01000007.1, from coordinate 1,285,902 downwards.
CTGTCAGAGAATCGAGATAATTGGCTATCAAGGCCAGTATACAGCCAACGGGGTGCTAGCCGAGTGGCCAAAGTATTCCCAATGGCACCCAGGCAAACCAGAGCCCCGCGCCGGCCAGTGGCCAGGCGATGGAGGAAAAAGAAAAAGAAAAAAAAATCCGGGTGGGTGATTTCAGACTGGGTAAAAAAAACTCCCATGCCTACCCCATTCGAAGAATAGGTCTAAGGCTGGTCTGATTCTCACAGGCTGATGCCACAGGTTCGGTGGATTTTCTAGACTTGCGAGAGAAGTCTTCTTCTTTGCAGAAAATGCCCGGGGGCCGTCATACCCCCGCAGGTCTAGTTTTCTAATGTTATATACTTCTGACCGCTAATAGAAAGATATATGGCTTAACAGGAATTTCAGAGGATGAAAAGCGAAGACTGTTGCACTGTGTTGTCGTTGGTGGTGGTCCAACAGGAGTGGAATTTAGCGGTGAACTAAGTGATTTCATTGTTAGAGATGTTAAACAACGTTATGCGCATGTGAAGGATTATATTCATGTGACCCTGATCGAGGTTTGATCTTTTGACTTCTCAATGTTTGCCTTAGCAGGCACTTTGATAGTAGCTAATTTTTTTTTTTTCCATTTCAGGCGAATGAGATATTGTCATCCTTCGATGTCCGCCTCAGGCAATATGCTGTAAATCATCTAGTCAAAGTTAGTAATCTCCTTTCGGCATTTAATGTCATATCATTTTTCCCTTCGAGGATTTAACAGACAAAAGTTTGGTAACTTTAAATTTCCAAAGATAACATGCTGGCCATCACGTAGTTGTGGTAGATCTACTACGGATTACTTGTTTGCCTTTCTCATACTATTTGGAATCTGTAAATTAACCTGCTTCCTCATGTTGACCCATCAGTCAGGTGTTAGGCTTGTGCATGGGATGGTTAAGGATGTACAACCAAACAAATTACTTCTTGACAATGGAGAGGAAGTTCCTTATGGTTTACTGGTATGGTCCACCGGAGTTGGTGCCTCTTCATTCGTGAAGTCCTTGCCATTCCCTAAGTCACCTGGTGGAAGGTATAATAGATATGTGCATCATATACATATTGGGTTTTGTACCTATACTTTTGGGGAAACTATATGTGTATCTGTGCCTTACTTTTGAAAAAATGTGTCCATACACATCAATATAGTGTGGTTTCATTGTCTGCATAGATATATCGTTGTACTGTGGTAGCAATGCACTTGTGAAGCGAGTGTTGGTCCCATATGTTAGGATCTTGAATAGGTTTGTCAATGGTGGCAGGATTGGTGTTGATGAATGGTTACGTGTTCCTTCTGTTCGGGATGTGTATGCTATTGGTGACTGCAGTGGATTTCTCGAAAGCACTGGCAAGGAAGTTCTCCCGGCTTTAGCTCAGGTAATTTATTTGAACCATATTTCTAATCCAAGTCTTAAGTCAGCAACAAAGCATTTGCATGTTACTATGAACGTCTGCAGTCATTTCTGAAGCACAAGAAAACATGGTGTAACGTGGAACGGAGAAATTTATATGAAGATTCGAATTGTGCATAGTTATGATTTAGTTATTGTCATTCTGAAGAAGTGATGTTAAGTAAAATAGTTCCTACACATTCCACTTTTAGTAACTCTCAAGCAGGTTGCAGAACGGCAAGGCAAGTACCTGGCACGCATCCTCAACAGTGTCATGAAAGCTGGAGGAGGACATGCTAACTCTGAAGTCAAAGTGGATATTGGTCCACCATTTGTGTATAAGCATCTAGGTAGCATGGCAACCGTTGGAAGATACAAAGCTTTGGTCGATCTGAGGCAAAGCAAGGTTCGTTAATGCCTCTATTGCAAACTTCTACAAGCTTATTAACTCCTCACGCGTTGACTGACACAAATATTCCATTGTCAGGAATCGAAAGGAATATCTATTGCAGGATTTGTAAGCTGGTTCATCTGGCGTTCAGCGTACTTAACCCGTGTCATTAGCTGGAGGAATAGGCTTTATGTGGCTACCAACTGGCTCACCACGCTGTTATTTGGCCGGGACATAAGCCGTATCTAGAGTGCCTACCTTTAGATGTCTGAATAGTGCACAAGTTATTAATGCAGTTCTTGCAGGCTACGGTCACTTAGTTTTCCTTTCCCTGGCTATCACAGTCCATATTCTTTATGGTCGTCCATATCTGTTCTCTGAATTTAAGTTCCAAATGCACAATTTGCGAATAAATCTTATGATACCAATGTAACTTTTCAATATGTGTAGTACTTGTATAGCTCAATTTTGCGGAAGATTGACTGGAAAAATTGAGGCAGAATAAGATTTGAAACGTAATTATTGGAGATGAGTTGAAGAATTTCTACACGAAAGTCCGATTCCGAGCTCTATCTTTTACGAAGTGGCGCAGTTTCGTTTGATGTGTACAAATCAAAACCCCGTGTACCCCCCTATGGTGAATGTTGTATAACGCACGATTTTTTCTTACATTATATTCTCTTCATCTGAAGCATAGATCTTAACACAAATTTGAGTTGGATGCCTCTAAAACAATCATGAGATTAGCAACAGAAAGCTGCAACATGTTGTAGAATAATTAGAGCAATTGCTAGGTCCGGGTGACGGTTGAACCCTGGAGCAACGCCTGTTGATCAGAACTTCGTGCGCACAGAACTTCCAAAACACGAAAAAGGAAAGAAAAAAACAGAGCCCGAAACCAGTTTATTGTACCATCATGCCACGTCTCATGAGGCGCGTGCGCCCTCGTGCCGACGGCGGCGGCGTAGACCGTCTGAGCGAGCTGCCCGACGATCTGCTCCGCCTCGACACCCGCACCGCGTTCACCACCGCCGTCCTCGCCAAGCGATGGGCACGCCTCCCGCGCGACCTCCCCACGCTCGACCTTAGGGTCGGCGACGTGCTCCCGGAGCTCTACCACCGCGCCCTAGCCATCCGCCGCGGCTGCAGCCGTAGCGACGAAATTCGACGCCTCTACATCGCACGGTGCGAGCCCCGCGCAGTGTGCGCGCTCGCTGGCGGCGTCGCCGGCCTCCTCTTGGATGATGTCGGCGGCGGAGGAGGAGAAGTTGACCGGCGTCGCGCCAAAATTCTCCGCGTCGAGTTCTTTCCCACAGAAGAAAAAGACTGCTGCGTGGACCGCCTCATCCCCACGGCGATCACGGCGTGGGGAGTCGAGGACCTCGAGGTCGTCGCCCGCAGGCCTGGCGGCGGCGGCGACGGGCCTGCCGCCTACACGTTCCCCCACCACTTCCTCAAGGAACTCGTCGTGGATGGCTGCTCGTTCCTGACGGTGGACCTCCGCAACCTCCCGGAGCTGGAGCGCCTGGCGTGCCTGACCAACACCGTGGAGATCCAGTACGGCGCCGTCCCGCGGATCACGCACGTGACCCTCGCCTTCTTCTCCGACACGAGATCCTCCTGGGGGGAGCACGACGAGCTCGGCTGCTTCCTCGGCGAGGGGGCATCGTCGTCGCCAGCCTCGTCGTCCGGTTCACCGGGCCAAGCCGGTGGATCGTGCCGCGCCCGCTCGGCGCGCAGCTGCGCGGACTGACCAGGCTCCTCGTCGCCGGCGTGCCGGCGTCGTGAGACATCACGTGGCCGCGACTCCTCCTGCTCGCCGCACCGGCGCTGGAAGCGCTGCACATCCACGTCGCGCCCGCGCCGCCGGACGACGAGAAGCAGCCGCCCGGGCGCGAGATCAGCTGGCCCGCGCGGTCCAGCAGGTTCCGGCACCGCCGCCTCAAGGAGGTGGTCCTGGCCGGGTTCGGTCGGACCTGGCGCCAGATCTTCTTCGTCAGGTACCTGGCGAGGGTGTGCAAAGCGCTAGAACGCGTCGTGCTACTCAAGAACTGGTGCGCAAGGGAGAAGGGGCTCTGGGACTGGGAACTGGTGCAGCAGCACGAGTGTCCGTGGAGCGACCAAGACAAGATGGTGATCAGGAAGCAGGTCAAGTACGGGAGGACTTGGTGCAGGCCTCTGCTTCTTCAAGTGCTCGTGGGATGAAGAAAGATTCCCCGAGATGACCATCTTCTTTTCTCCACGCATGTGTTCCGGCTGCTGAAGTTTGTTTCTTCAACGGCTTAGTGCTCTGGTGCTGGGTTACCGGCCCAGTGCAGCCGCGCGCTCTCCCTCAGGCTTCAGCCCACCAGCACGCGGTTCGAGTTTGTGTACGTCTGTTAGTAAAAAAAATATAGCATTCATTTCGCAAGCTGAAATAAGAGAGTTTTTAGCAGATTGTAGTACAGATATTTTGCCTCGTATCAATTAGATTCACTTGACATGACTAAAGCTAGATTGTAAAACATACAAATAAACATCTTTATAGATTTTAACTTTTAAATTTTTATACAATTTTAGATTCTACAATCCATAATTCACAACGATCCAAAGCTGAAGCAAAGGGGACTGGACATCAGTCCCCTGGATTTTTCTTTCCCTCGATCTCTTCTATGCCTGTGCTTTCAAAAAGTTCGTACCAGTCGTCAGTGAAGGAGGGAGCTACGTCAAAAGTCCAAAACTATTTTCTCGGTGGGCCTCGATGGACCGCCTCCTATCGCTTTCTTGGGCTAGTTTTTTCCTTCCACTCCAGGGACACTTTAAGGCCCTAATAAAATTACCCAGCCAGCGTATAGGCCTAATCCCTCTCTTTTTATTTCTTGATTATTTATTATTAAATGGATTATCTAGGTATATTATTGAATTACAATAAATTAAAAATATTTTTTAAGAGAAAACCATGACAAACAAAACGTCAAGGGTAGCCTGATCACTTACTCACCTTGAATCTGAATCCAGAGAAACTAGCAAAAGATTTCATATATAAGTGATTTTTTTTGTGTCAGACGTTCTTCCCATAGAGAGAATTTGAAACCATACTATGCGTATCCTTACTCTGGCTCGTAGGGTCGCTGCACGCCCATTATACCACAAGCAAGATTGATTTTTTATTTTTATTTTTTTGATCGGAACCACAAGCAAAGACATGCTTGAGTAAGAACTGTTTGGAGAAAGAAACGGAGACCATGTGATGTGAACGAGATTATGGCTACACATTTGTTTGTTTGTTTTTTCGTTTGCGCGCAGCCTCTTGTACATTTTGTAAAATAAATATAAAAAAAAATACCGGTTGAATCGCTCATCACTCATTCAGATGGGATCAATCATGAGCGCCCTGTACTTTATTCGCATTCATCACAGTGCAGGGTGGCGTATCTCTACTACTACGGCTCTGTACTGTACGTACGTATCCTCTGTCCGCGCTGCAAATTACCGCAGTCAGGACGCTGGGATATTCCGTTGTTCGCCATGTGCATCGTACCAGTATTAAACTGGAGAGACGGAGGATTATCTATCGCCGCTGCAAGAGGCAAGAGCATAGTAATAGTAATAAATATTTTGAGTGTATATACTAATTTATAAAACTAAAAATTGTAGTATATGCTAAGAAAAGGAACATTTGCATTTAACGAGGGCAAATCGACCAATTGGGTGTGAAATTATGCAACATGGTACAATAATGTTATTTTATTCAAGATTTCTAGAAATAATATAAAAATTACAAATTTCTAAAAAATAATACATTCATATTCATTGTGGGAAGACGCGAACTTTGAATGTTGAATATATGAAATTACAGTTTTTGAACTTGAGCATGTCAAAAAAGAAAACCTCCTCCGTTCAACAGTTGTGGACGTTTTGAATCAGACGAATGAACTAGACTTACAGAGCACTATCAAAATGATAGGAAAAAATGTCTAGAAGAGTACTGTTTATGTGCTTTGAACATTTGAAAATACTGTTTTTCTATCATTGACGTACAGCACGAATGTTTTTTTTCACGCTTTTTAATATATATAATATTTATTTTTATAAATATCAAATGAAATGTATTATATTTTCTTTAAAAAAAAATCCGTGTGTGGATCTAGATGACAGCATATGACAAGTTTTAGAATAGTTTTATACAACTTATACATTCATGGACCTAGATGACACTGTAAGTGAAGTTTAGAGATGTTTTGTGCGTTTTGCAAGTTCATGGATCTAAATGACACCGTCCGACAAGTTTAGGTAGGGATGTGTTTGTACGTTTTACAAGTTCATGACCTAAGTGACACCGCCCAGCAAGTTTAGTGATCGTGGGTGTATTTCACTCTTTGTTTTATTTACACGCAGCGCAGCCTCGTATATTTTGTAAACTAATAAATTACTGTTGAATTCCTCATTAGTACTATTGCTACTCCTCCCATTCGGATGGGATCAATCATGCGCGCCTGTACTTTATTCGCATAGATCACGATGGAGGGTGGCGTATCTCTGCACTAAGGGCTCTGTACGTACGTACGTACAGTATCCTCTGTCCGCGCTGCAAATTACGCATACGACAGCCAGAACGCTGGGACGATATTCCGTGTTAGCCATACGATAAGGATTATCTATCGCCGCTAGTAGTAGTAGTATAATATTTTGCGAGTCACGCGGCCATGGCCATGTGATGGGAACTCATCGGATCTGGATGGAAGGCAACCCCCATCCAGCCTGCCAAACGATCGATATGAAAGTGCATTATACTAAGTAGTTGTTTGGATTTTCATTTTACCACTTTTTTCCCATTACCATTCTGTAAGGTTTCACTGTCATAGCCGCTAGCTCCGTACTACAGAACTGACTGTAGTCTATGGTATCCCTCCAAATTAATCCTCGCGCCTACTTGGGAAAGGACAAGTGATGAGTTCCTTCTCTTCTCTGCTTTCTATATCAAAACTGGAAAAATGACCGAGCATATGCATGCTAATATTATTAGGGCTCACTCGAAACACATTTATCCGGGCCGACCGGGAAGCAAAATTTTTAAAGCGTGAAACAACAGGGGAGAAACTGAAACAAACCATACGCCATCTATTTCTGTACGTATATCCAATTTATTGACTGTCCCACGCCTAGATGGTGACAAACGCCAAGAGGAATCGATCGCAGTTTAAAGTTGGGAAGCAAATGGGAAAATAATAGCATCATCCATGACCGTCTTAGAAGAAGGCAAGAAATGGAGGAGGAATAGGATAGAAGATCCTTAGATAAAAGAAAAAGAGAGAGAGAAGAAAGAGCACACTGGATCGATCATTTCACCCAGTCGATGCTCATGTGCCTATGCTAAGGGGCTAGGCTCGGCTAGCCAGCTTCTCCTTCACTGGCTAGCAGCTAGTTGCACACCACCGGCCGGCCGGATGAACTGGATCTCCAAGGAAAAAGGACCACTAGCTAGTAAAGCTCTTGGCTACAAGATGAACAATCAGAACTGAAAACGAAACTTCTATGACGATCTGCAGGTTAATAGATATTATAGCACTAATAAATCTAGCAGGCAGTACTAGTAGGCGCGGCACATTCTTGATCTCAGCCGCTGCTGCAGGTGCATTTCGGTCGGATGAGCTGCAATTTGTTTTGCCACCTTCCTTGGCCAAAACAAAAATGTCACCTTTTTCTTTACGTATGTAGCGCTGTTGTGTCGTACAAGCATGAGTATATATATCTATGGAAGTAAAGTAGGTCTTGCTTACGCGACACATAAAACCATACCCCTGAGTAGTAGTAAATGGGCGAGAGGGAGAATAGATAACATGCATTCCTTGCACAGGAGGCAATCACCAGAACCAGATCGCCCAAAAAGGATGGGAAAAGCTAGCTATACCTTGGAGGTATGCCTTTTCTTCCCCATCTCTTTTTAATTGCAATTGGGCAGGAGTATGGAGCTTACTGCTAGAATAATTGTTGCTTGTTCCAGATTTTTGTACTACACCACTAATACTTACTGAAGATTTTCAACGCCTGAAACGACGACTCTGGCAGCAGCAGCAGCCTGTAATCTCTGAACACAGGTGGTTCACGTCATCAGGATGATATTACTAGTACTACTTGAATGTTGAAACCGTACACTGAAAATGTCAGAGGTTAGGCGTGGCGCCGGCGGCGAACCCTTCGTCAATGCGCTATTCAGTACAATTCACTATTATTATTAAGCTATAGGAACGCACGGCACGTTTAGTTCCCGGCCGATCACAAGGATTGATGTCAATGCGCTACTAACATGCTGCATCGACTTATAGGTGGTAACAACTGCTGTGCACGTCAAAATTAAGCGTGTTCGTTGGTCTTGGTCGTACACATCTGGGCGCCTCTGCTCTGCTACGATGGACATGCAACTCTTCTTTTTCAATTTTTTTTTGGTAGCCTTTTTACTGCACTGGCCGACCGTATCATTTCATAATTCACAAACATCACAGATCGAAAATCACCCTGCGCGGCGCCAAAGTGTTTGAAAAAAGGGCTCTTTCTTATCACGTGAAGCAATCAATCGATCGATCCCCACGATTCGCTTCAAAGCTTCAAAGCTCTCTCTCTCTCTCTCTCTCTCTCTCTCTCTCTCTCTCTCTCTCCTCCTGTCGTAAGGCAGAGTATATCCGCCGATTTTGGTCTGGTCGATCAGCTCCCACACGAAAGATATATCTACGGCAGAAAGCACAAGGTCAGGTCTCACGGCAGGTCGAAAATCTCGTCTGCGTCACACAGGTTGGGTTGGGTTGGGTGGGACTGAACCGCGGCTGGGCACGGGCAGGGCAGTAGCACAAAGCATGAAGGAAAGCGAGGGGTCACCGGCTCCAAGCTTTGCGCGCGCGTGCCCAACGTGCGTGCGCCGGAGGACGTCGCCGTCTTCACCAGGCGGCTCTCTCTCTCCCGGGTAGTAGTCATAACTTGGCCGGGTCAGTTTCCGCCGCTCGCGCGTCGTCGCCGTGGAGGGTGATGAGTAAGAGCTGTTTGGAGAAAGAAACAGAGACCTTGTGATATGACGAGATTATGGCGCTCAACTGGCTACACATTTGTTTGTTTGTTTGTTTGTTTTTTGTTTGCGCGCGCGTAGCCTCTCGTACATTTTGTACAATAAATTACGTAAAAAAAAAGTACGGTCGTCGCTCATCAGTGCTCCCATTCTGATGAGATCAATCATAAGCGCCCCTGTACTTTATTCGCATAGATCACGGTGCAGGGTGGCGTATCTCTGTACTCCTACTAAGGGCTCTTGCTATGTACAGTACCACTGTACGTACGTATCCCCTGTCCGCGCTGCAAATTGTACCAGAACGCCGGGATATTCCGTTCGCCATGTGCATCGTACCAGTAGTTAACTGGAGAGACGGACGGGAGATTATCTATCGCCGCTCCCTCCAACAAGAGCGTTGTAGTAGTAGTAGTAGTAGTAGTAATATTTGGTGAATCACGCGCGGCCATGGCCATGTGATGTGACTTCTTCGTTGGATCTGGATGAAAGGAAGGAGGGCACCCCCATCCAGTCCGCCAAACAATCCATATGCAAGCGCATTATACGCTATAGTACTAGTTGTTTGAATTCTCATTTTGCCATTTTCTTGACTTCTCAATATGTTGATACTTTTAAAAAAAAAAATTAATTAGGAATAGGTTTTCACTGTCATAGCCTAATAAGCCTCTACTGCGTACCTAAAATCTCTAGTAGTACTACAGAATTGACTGTAGTCTATCGTAGTACCTCTCCAAATCCTCGTACCTGGGAAATAGGACAAGTGATTTCGTTTACTGAGATGAGTTCCTTCTGCCCTCCCTAGCTAGATCAAAACTGGAGAGACTATAATGACGACCACCGAGCATGCATGCATGCTAATAGACCAGAGCGCAAAAAGCGTATGAAACAACAGCGAAAGAACAGCGAAGAAACTGAAAGAACCACACACGCCATCTATTTCTGTATACCCCAATTAGTTAACCCACCTGGACGACTAGATCAGTGACAAACAGCAAGAGGAATCGCCGTATAAATTTCGCAACCGATCACGACAAGCGAGAAAATAATAGCATTGTCCACGACCCTCTTATTAGAAGGCTGAGGAATAGAATAGAAGATCGATCCTAAAGAAAAAGAGAGTAATAAAAAAGCACACTGGATCTCGGTTCACCCCAGTTGATATACACTATGGTCATGTGCCTAGCTATAGCTAAAGCGCTAAAAAAGCCAGCTTCTCGCTCCTTCACTGGCTAGCAGCTAGCTAGCTAGTTGCACCACCGGCCGGATGAACTGGATATCCAAGGAAAGGACCACTGATTAAGCTCATCTTGGCTGCTACGACATGATGAACAATAAGAAAATGAAAATTGTTTGACGATCTTAGCTTGTTAATAGATACTATTATATTATACGTTGTACTTAAAGATTATTTCAGCTGCTAATATATATATATATATATATATATATATATATATATATATATTTGAGCTGCAATTTTGTTTTCCACCTTTTTCTTTACGTGTGTAGGAATTATGTAGCTAGCGCTGTTGTGTGTCGTACAAGCATATGTGTGTGACAGTACACTACACACACAAGTATATCTAGGGCAGTAGGGCTTGCTTACGCGACACATATGCATAAACCACAGTATAGTAAATTGGAGGGAGAGTAGATAACATCCTTGCACAGGAGGCAATAACCAGAGATCTATCGCGACCAAAAAGATATGGGAAAATTAAGCTGGCTATACCTTGGAAGTAAAGCGTACGTGATGTCGCTATTATATATTATTTGGGGCCGGTTGCTTTATTCCCCATGTTTTGGATGAATTGGGCATCAGGAGTGTGGAGTTCCATGCAGCTTATTGCTAGCTAGGAGAGTAATTCGTGCTTGCTCCAGACTGTGTGCACCCCGCCAGTTACCGAATAAGATTCTACTTGCTCTGAACACAGGTGGTTCGTCTATGTCATCACTCATCAGGATATTTATAAGTACTTGAACGTTCAACAAAGCGTACGCTGAAAATGTCAAAGCAGGTTAGGCGTAGCATAGCACCGGCCCGGGGGCGCCGGGCAGGAGGAGAGAAACACGTACAGGAGAGTGAGACGGCCGGACAGACTTGTGGCCAATCCGTCGACTAATACAGTACAGTTAATCGTTAAGCAATAGGAACGCGGACGCACGGAACGTTTACTTTCGCTGCAGAGAGCCAGAGAGTGCCGTTCCCGGCCACGGGAGGATATACTATGCTACTATCAGGATTATTGGATGTCAACGCCACTAACATGCTGCATCGTCGACCATTAGTAGCAACTGCTGTGAGCATATACCAAATTAAGCGAGTTAATGCGTTGCTCGGACGGTACATCTGGCTTGCTACGGCTAATTACTACTACTACCTCCGTTTTTTAATTATTATCACTTTCTAATATAAATTTATGTTAAAAACATCAATAATAAAAAAACAAAGATAGTACGATTATTTTTCTTAATTTTCCATGTGTTTTATTATTATTACTATTATTATTTTTTTCCTATTCTTTAAAAATGAAAACAATGAAACCCCAGTTTTAATGTACTAGTGTCTTTTTACTGCACTGACCTGGCCGGCTGCACATATAACGACACACGGATCGGAACAGAAGATTTACCCCACCGCCGCGGCCAAAGCGTTTTGAAAAAAGGAAGAAGGGGTTGATGATAGATCGATGGTTCTTTCTTATCACGTGAAGCAAGCAATCAATCGATCCCCACGATTGCTTTCTCCAGCTGCTGCGGCGGCAGAGCATCGTCCGGCCGATTTGGTCGATCGCCCTCCCACAGGTAAGATCTAAGTACGCCAGAATGAAAGCGCCAGGTCAGGTCAGGTCATGTCATGGCAGCTCGAAGATAGCGTCTGCGTCACAGGTTGGGTTGGGTTGGGTTCGGTTGGGTAGGACAAACGAACCGCCGGTGCTGGGCAGGAGTGAGAGCGAGGCGCCACCGGCTCCAAGTCCAAGCTTTGCGCGCGCGTGCCCAACGTGCGCCGGAAGACGTCGCCGTCTTCACCGGGCGTCCCGGTACGGTGGTGGAGCCGTTCAGCCGTAGTACGGGGTGGGGGACAGACAGGGACGTCCTCTCTCTCTCTCTCTCTCTCTCTCTCTCTCGGGTGGTCGTCATAACTTGTTGGCCGGGTCGGTTTCCAACGCGCCGCTCTCTCGCGTAGTAGTACTACTAGTAAGGTTCGTAAGTCCGGCCGGCGAGGCCTAACGACCACCTCCCTAATTGCCAGTCACGCGCCGCACATGACCGCTCTCCACTCGACTTCGACTCGATCGCCAAAAAATTAAAAAATGTTGCTTCTAGTAGCAGCACTACTACAGTACAGTATACAGTACACGCGAAGGAAACGTGAGCTGGGCCCGCCGCGAGGAAAGTACTGTAAGAAAGAACCAGACAGCGAAAAGCAACAACGTCTCCGATGAAAGTGAAACAATCAATCAATTCATTGCTCGTAACAGCACGGTCATTACAATTAGAAGAAGAGTCGGTAACCACGTGATTACCACCGCCGCGAAAAGCAGCCGCAGCAGCAGCTGTCACCATTGGTGGACTCTGTCCCACTGCGGCTGCTGTAACAATAATCGCGTCGCCGTAACGGTAAGAATCGCCGGCGCTGCTGGTGCGGCCGTGTTGGTTTTGATCTGGCGGCGGGGCGGTCGTCGAGCTCACCGCCTCCTCCTCCTCCTCCGCGGTCGCTGCCGTTGGGCGGCCGCTCAGGTCCAGAGAACGGCTGGTGATGGTAGTGGTGGTGTTCCCCGCCTCGAGCTCTGTCGAGCGCGCGTCGTCGTCGCCGTGGACGGTGATCCAGTTGGCGTCCCAGGTCCAGTCCGGCACGTTGCCGACGGCCAGCTCGCGGACCCTGTGGGTCGCCGTGGCGCCGGCAGTGAGGCGCGAGCACGATGACGTCGATTCGTCGTCGTCGTCGTCCCACCACAGGGCGTCCTGGTCGAGGACGCTCTTCGGGGACACGAACGGCGGCTCCTTCTCGCTGACGATTGGCGGGACGACGGAATTCGAGGACTCCGAGGCGGCCATCACGAACGGGTGCCGCAGCAGCTGCTCCGCCGTCCACCTCTCCGCGGGGTCGGGCCGGAAGCACCGGGCCAGAAAGTCCCTGGCGTCGTCCGACATCCAGCGCGGGCACTCGGGCGCCTCGCCGGACACCGCGACGTGCCGGAGCGCGGCCATCGGGTCGGCGAACCGCGGCCACCACGGCGCGCGCCCCGTGGCCATCTCGACCACTGTGCACCCGACCGCCCACACGTCCGCTGCCGCCCCCTGCGCCTCGCCCCGCGCCGCCTCGGGCGCCATGAACGCCGGCGTGCCGCCAATGATGCCCCTCGGCTGTTTACTGTCTCCGGCGTCTCCGCCTTCGCTGCCGCTGCCAACCACCCGGCGCGCGCACCCGAAGTCGGCGAGCACGGCGCGGCCGTCGGCGCCGACGAGCAGCACGTTGCGGGGCTTCACGTCGCAGTGCGCGACGCCGGCGGCGTGCACGTGCGCCAGCCCGCGGAGGACGTCGCGCGCGCGGGACCGGATCACGCGCTCCGAGCACCTCTCCCCGCCGCGCCGCCGGATCTCGTCCGCCAGCGATCCGCCCGACGCGTACTCCAGGAACAGGTCGCGCCCGGACCCCGACGCGCCGAGGCAACGCACCACGTGCGGCGACGCGCTCAAAGACTGCAGGATGCTCTGCTCCCGCAGCAGCAGCTCTCCGGCGTCGCGGGCCACCACGGACTTGACCGCGAACACGGCGCCCGTGCGGCGGTCCACCGCGAGCGACACGGTGGCCGAGGAGCCGCGCCCGATGGCCGGACCCCGCGTCCACTCGCCGATTGCCAGTGCCGCCATTCTTGCAGCCAGCGACCGCCTCCGCCGCCGCCCGCCGCAAGAATGGCTCTTCTGCTCCTCTGCCCGCAAGGGGGGGGGAGGCAATTGGGATGATGGCTCTGCTTTCTGCTCTGCTCTGCTTCTTCAGGCTCGTGCCGTTTGCTTATATATATAGCAGGGTATAATATGCTTTGGAAGAGCCCGGTGGTTAAGGGTAGGCTGTTCCATCCAAAGCGGAGCACGGCGTCCGAGCTGGCACGAGGCGGGGGCGGGGGACCTCGTGCCCGGACGCCAGTGGCGGGAGCGAAGGCGATTCGCGCGAGAGAGGGATTTTTTTTTTTTTTTTTTTTTTTTTTGATGGCGCCGACCGACGGCACCAAGCTGGCCGGCCACGCTGGACGCCAGGGCCTTATTGGTGCTCCACATTTCCCAATCATGGGGAAAGGGACACATGTCATTACGACTCGTGCCATTCTTTCTCTCAACTTTATTCTTTGAGGCGAGACAGTTCATCACATGATCGAGGCCATGAACATCCAAGGCTTCCTCTTCTTGACAGTTCATCACAAGAGGGAAGCGAGATAAAAACATCCAATAAGGCTTGCTTCTAGTACTAATCTTACCTGGCTGGCGGCTTAGTTGTCGTTGGGGGACCCCCGAGCATAGCATAGTTTTCTCCGGTTGATTTGTCCTAGTTATGGCAAAATAGTAGCACTAGTCTGTGCGATCTACTAACAGCACAGGATAACGTTTGTTAAACAGGCCACCAGCGCAGGTGAAGAAGATGATGGAGGTCCACGAAGTAGTAAGACGATGATTGTGAGCTTATCTTTACGACGTTAAGTAAGTACTACCTTCGTTTTTTTTATTATTGATCTTTTTAATATAAATTTATATTAAAAAAATATCAATAATTAAAAAACGGAGGTAGTAGTAGATTACTGGACACTAATGTTTTCTTGCTAGATCGGGCTTCCAATGGAACATAAAAATTGATGCTTTGATTCGAAATAAATGATGAAAGCTTACTAATCGATACAGGTTGGAAACCAATACTACCCTCTATTACAGTACAGTACGTTCATCAACATGAAAAGGTTGCAATAAATGGCACGGATGTAGTACTAGTACACGAATGAATTGATATAGTAATAAACATCCGGGGTGCATCAACGGTAATCTCAGGGTCAGGACACACGCACGACGGTTAATAACGGTCCCTCATCTCCATGCATATACAATACGTAAAGCATTTTTCTTTTTCGTGCAGCAATCCCGGGTGCCAGCCATGTAGCCTGTCTTCCCGCCTCTTGTTTGATTGGTTGCATCACCCTATACGACTGGTAGCCGACCCACATCCCTCTCGTCGCAACAGCATCAACCATCGAGAGTGAAGAATTGCGTGACAAGGCTCTGTCTCTCTTTTCCCCTCTACAAGGAAGCCCCATTTAGCTTTGCGCACAAGTATCTCTTCGTGCCTGCGAGTATATTATATTATGAATTGACTAGGTGCTTAATCAACTTGTGGACGCCCCAATTCAGTTACCATCATCATCATCAGCGATCGGGGTCGGGGGGCCCCGGCTTTCACCTTTGCAGGATTCTCTGACGCTTACGTTCAAACTAAACTACTAGGAATCGGTTACCCTTCCTCGTGCGCGCATGAACATGAACGAATGAAAATAAATAGTAGTAGCATCTAAATAATGAAGAAATTCCAGATACAGTAGTACAGTACCACCAATACATATATAGCGTGCCTTCCTCGTGTTCGGTTTTCCTGTTCAGGGAAGACATATTACTGGCGTTGTACGTCGTCCCTTTCGGTGTCAAGGCACGGGACTATACTATGCTCTGTACTACGTCTGTATGCGATTTGGCCACGAGGACATGATCCGCATGGGTTTTTTCCCTCGCGTTTCCAATTGCATCTTTTTTTCTTCTTCTTTGCACACATAATGCTGGGACAGCATGCTGGAATAGGCATATCATCTGAATATATTTATTTCGGCGCGTATTACAGACCGAGTTACAGCATCGTTTCAGGTGATCGGTCCCGAGTCCCGCCCCGCCCCGGCCGAACAAACAGTCCCATGCTTGAATGAACACCAACCATTAAATTTTAGCAGCAGCAGCAGCAATTTTAATTGTCGCTTCCGATGTTTACACGAAATCCCCACCGATCAGCTGAACGAGAGCCATCGTGTCGACCACAGCTACCAGCAGTCACCAGGCACCTTTTCAACTGAAAGAAACTCTGATGAAGAACGAACGCAGCATCATCATGAGAGAGGAGAGGGTGGGCAAGCGAATCAAGCGCTGGTGGTAAAGGGACGAGCCAGCAGGAGGGTGGATGGATCGCCCAGAAAGAAGATCCGCATATCAGGCGGGGCGGCGGACGGGTAGGCAGTGCGTGGGGTTTTGGTTCGGCGTCACGTCGTCGGTCCGTCCATGAGGGTCCAGCGCCATCGAGCAACAGCCAGCAGCCTGTCCTCGTTCGTCCTGGATCGCCGGAATATTAACGAAAACGTGAGTGCTAGCTAGTTGTTCGTGAACTGATTGGGCCCGCGCAGGACCAGAGCATAGCATTGTTACCTTCACCAGTACGCACTCCAAGCTACTAGTATACTACTTACTCGTACTAGTACTACTACTGTCGCTGCACGATCTGTTCTGTCCTCCGCTCCGATCCGCCCACCGATCCTTCCCAAGATCTGTTTTGTTATCTTTGCGTTTGTTGCCGGCATCGATCCCCGTACAAGATCTCAGGAGTACTAGTACTGACCTATTGTTCTCGTGGCCAAGTCACGACCTTGGCAGAGCAGAGATAGTAATCATTTTTCACGGGGATTGCCTGCCTGCCTGCCATAATTGGGTGGCGCGCAACAAAACCAATCCCCTGCCTGGACCTGTCTTCCCGTCACAACAACCGCCAGTCGAAGAGAGAGAGAGAGAGAGAGAGAGAGGTGCTGTTTTTGTTGGGCGACGTGGCCGCCGGCACTCCGCTCGCTCGCTCGCTCGCTCGCTGTTGCGACCACACAACGACCCGGGCAGTGCATGCCTACGGCGAGGAGGACGGGAGTCCCCCAACCCCAACCGAACTGCGCGTCCGTGTGTTTTCCCTTGCGTGCGGTGCAGAGAAGCAAAAAAGGCAGACGCGGAGGGGGGGGCCTCCCGAGTCCCGACCCTCGAGTCTAGAGTGGGGTTGTGCGTTGCACCGCCAAAGTGGCAAAGTCTTAGGATGGGCCACACATACACAGCGGTGTGGTACTTACGTCATGTACGATGTACCACGGAGGACCAACGCAACGGCGATGAACACGACGAGTTGACTTCCTTCTGATGTAAGACTAAGGACGTGTCTGTTTTCACTCCTCGCGGCACCGCTCCTGTTCTGACACCCCGATACATGCGACTGTAGTACGAATTAATTTTTCTCTCTCCTGTCTCGCTCCTACCAAAAATAACATAGAGTCGCCGGAGCTGCGATTTTCAGCTTCGCTGCTCCTGCTCCCACTGACACCCTGCCATGCTACAGTGCCCGGAGCGGAGCTGGCCAGAGCCAAAACAAACAGCGCCTGATACAACTTGCGAGAATGTGAGCTGTCTTGTCATTCAGAAACGCCGATTTCTCCGCATCATTTCACAAGTATTAGCGTCATCATCTTTAACCATTCATTATATTTTCAACAAATTTATTTGAAATGTGACCCAGCCGTCCCCACTATACAAGTTTACGTTCATCCAGTATTTTTTTTTTCTTTAAGACCGTGGATCCAAGACTTTTGTGCTGAACAACAAAGCACAACTAGTCCCACGCCACACAGGTACAGCGCAAGCAATCTCTAAGCACCGTGCACATGCACGAAAAGACATGTGCTGCGAGACGGCATACCAAACGGAACGAAATTATGTCCGCGCCCGCAACGGAACAAGTTGCAGCGTCCGTCCGTGGGGTGGGGTAGTACGTACGTAGGGACGACCAACACTGAGCCTACGGACGTGGCCCCCTTTACTCATTCCCCTCCTCCCCGGGGTGGTTAATGACTACCTGGGAGGTAGTTGGTGCGACCCCCCCACTTCCTGACCCTGGCCTGTCGCGTCCTCGTCGATGCTCGTGTGCGCAAGAGTGGGGCGGGCCATCACCACCAATGTACCCAAAGTACAGTCTCGTGCGAGCAAACCAACCGTTTGCCTCGTGGGCCCTGTGCAGAGCAAGGTCTGTGCGCATCCTTGTGCGCATAGTACGTATGTGGTCATGCTATTCTTTTTTCTTGGCACTTTGAAAATGGATTTTTTTTTCTAAAAACGTAAGAGAACTATGTTTTATTGTATTAGAGAAAAATAAAAGGAGGTCCTCAACAGGATGAATATGGATTTTTGGTGTGGGCATATTATCATCAATGTTCGTTTGGCCGCGCATCTTTGCACAATGTAACTAACTCGGGATGCATATGTTACTATACTAGCTAGTAGGAGCATATGCTCGTGATGGTGTTCTACACAAATGGTTCTCGTGATCGTACTAGTACATATGCACAATGGTAACGTGTGAAGAACAGCCTGGACAATTAATTCTGTGTCTATAAGAGCCGGGGTAACCGCCTTATCGAGCCAGCCTAGCTATTGAAACTTTTCTTTTCCTTCGCAAAGTTAGGTTAGGTCTCATGAGAGAGGCCATCCATTCCCTAGGTTTTTTTGGAGTCAATAAATAGCTAACAAAGTAAAATTTAGTATATCACATTACCAGCCTAGCCAAAAAAAAAACTCTCTTTTGTTACTTTTTGTTTCTCATTTGAAATGGTGTCGTTTTCTGTGATTTTTGTCGAGGTCTATATATGAGTTACTTGAAAGAACCGTGTTATGTAGTTTTAACTAAAACAAACTTTTGCATTGGTAAAATTGTTCGGAAGAAAGTTGTGTGAGATCTTCCGATCTGCACCTGCATCCTTTTATAAATGCAAGTTTCCAGAATGAAAATGACAAGAAAAGACTCTCCAATCTAGTTTTAGTTTCCGTCGGATAGCAGCCTTCCTCCCAGCAGTGTGTCTACGTCCTAACGATCCAAGGATTGTAACACATCAATAGAATGGATGATCAGAGTGCAATATGATCGGAAGTGAAACCTGTCAGGCATAAACTTCCATATCCTTCATATTAGCATTCAATTGAACAATTGTAGTAACTATTTACAGATGGACATCTTATAATTGGGTGACATGCCAGATACCAATTTCTAAGAGATTCTTCAGAGATTAGAGCCACACGCAGTGCATGGTTACCAGTAACAGATCCGACTCAGATTCAGCAGTCGTCCTTCATGTGTGAATGCGTGTTCCTGCGTTCAGGCCTATCAAAGGACTAAGTTCAATTGTCAACATAATGCATTTTTATGGCTGGCAAAACTGGGACTTACCATGCCTGTACTTTAACTGGCATCAGAAGAAGACTGCAAGAGATTTGTTGATTTCAGCTGGTTCTGGAGGTCCTTATTCTCCTCTAATACTGTCTTGTTCTGCTTTGAGACAGCTTCCAAATTTTTCTTTAATCCTCGTATTTCTCTGATGTAATTGTGCAGACGATCAATGACTAGAGCAAGAAATAAGGCGTATCCTGAAAGAATGTGGAGTGAGTGTTAATAAATTGGCCCATAAAATTGCAAAATGACATCATATAACACAGACACCGTGCTGGGACTACAAATGCAACTGCCATCTGACTTCACTAACTGCACTTTAAGTTTCAACCTCATTGCTAAACTTCTCCCAGTGGATATCAGAACAAAATACTATTTATAAGAAACCGTCACAAACAAAGCATGATTAAGCAAGCAAAATATTCATACATAAACTTGCTAAAGCAACATATTCAGAGCACTGAATCTGGGAACAGAACGAAACTGGATTCTCCCTTCAACCAGGAAGCTCAATAATACTTTCTACAAAACACTTTTATGTTATTGTACAAAAATAAATTTGCAGGGACATGATAATTGACAACATATAAGTTGAATAGTTGAGGAATATATATTTCAAACTAATAATAAAAAAAACTTAATGATTATCAAGAACAGTTTTGTATGAATTATGATACACAGTTAATGACCTAAAACTTTTCAACATCATTACTTCTACATTTAGCGCAGTAGAAATGTAGCGATAGTATCATGGCAAGATCCATTGTCACAAGAGAAGATGTGTTTTTGTAGTAGACGCTACCTGCAGAATGTTTTGTCCCCACATTGCGATGAGGCTACATCAAATCAATATATAACTCATTTGAATTTGATTATAGTTATAGAAGGCTTTCCCATGACACGGAGCTGAGCTATTCATTTATTGCAGCATGGAGTGCAAGCTAATTTCAGAGGCATCAAGAACAAAAATGTCCATCAGAAGCACATCGATCATCCGAAATGCGTGTGGCTCAAAAATTTTCCAATTCATCGATCATTGTGGACGTCAACCTCCGGCAATTCAATCGCCGATGAATGCCCATTGGATCGAACAAATTAAAGCGACCGACGAGGGTGCGCGATTATAATTAACGAAGGTTCGAGAGTCCGTAGAAGCGTACCCATGAGCGAGGCCTCGAGGAGGTGGCGCGCGAGGAGGACCTGGTCGGTGGGGGTGAGCCCGCCGGCCCCAGCGCCGTCGATGTCCCCCGTGGCGCGGCCTCGGATCTTGGCCATGCTGTGGACGGTGGAGGCGAGGACGACGAGGACGGTGGCGGCGATGGTGCGCACCATGACGGGCCCGCGGCCGCGCTTGAGGGTGTCGAGCGCGAGCATGGCCAGCTTCCGCAGCGGCGTCTTGAAGAGCAGCGCCACCGCGACGCCGGACTCCGCCGTCAGCACCGTGAAGAGGAGCTCGATCATCGCGCCGCCGAACGGGGGGGAGGGGGGGGGGGGGGTTGGTTGCGGTTGGTTACGGCGCCGCGGGGAGGTGGCGGAGGGGTTTGTGCCTCTGTGGGTATGGGTGGGTGGGGGCCGGAGGCGCTCCGCGACCTCTGTTCTTGACGCCGGACGGACGCGAGGGCGGTGTGCCTTGCTTGCCGCGTGGCGGGGTGTTGGAATCGTGAACGGCGGCGGAGTGGGGACTTGGAGAAGAATACCGTTGGATTGAATGGGGTGATCAAGGACGCCTTGTTGTGACGGTATTCTTTGGAGTAGACGGTTTTGTTGAACCGTTGGCGCCCGCCTGGGACTTCTCTGATCAATTCTTTCACGGGAGGCAAGTGATCTTTTTGTTTTGCGGAGTCGAAGCGAGGGTAGGAGGTAAGCGGTTAACTGACCACGTAAGCAACCCTGAATCCTAAATCTTAAACTGTAATTATTTTTTACCATCTCTTTCTTTACGTTTATATAGGCTGTTACAACTTACTTCTTCCGTTTTTTTTCCTGTTGACTTTGATTAAAATTTTAACCATTCATCTTATTAAAAAAATAGTTCAAATATATAAAATAAAAGGTAAGATTACAAAACCTTTAGTATGAATCAAATTTCAATGAAACATTAATTTTTTAATACTTTTTTAAATGATGAATGGTTAAAATTATTGGTCAAAGTCAATGGAAACACGTAAAAAAGAACGAGGGAGTACAAGTTTACAACAATTTTAATTCAAAAATAAATTAAAATTATTATCCTAACGATTTAAGATGACAGGGGACAATTTGGCGGTTTATGTTCCAACACGGTTCGTAGGATCATAACATACCTATTACATTTTTCTACCAATTATATTGAACATACATGATACAACAATTCCATAGCAAAACATTTACGTATATCTCCAGTCAATCACCCA
The DNA here is from genome assembly GCA_001182835.1 of Oropetium thomaeum. Lineage (NCBI taxonomy): Eukaryota > Viridiplantae > Streptophyta > Magnoliopsida > Poales > Poaceae > Oropetium > Oropetium thomaeum. The sequence continues at coordinate 1,264,388 of LFJQ01000007.1, read as the reverse complement.
CACATTTTTGTGTTCACTGAATAAAAATATCAGCGCAGGGGTTGGTAAAGATGCCAAAAGTTTACACGGTACAAGCAACAGTGTAGCAGACTTCGGCCCGCAAATTCCAGTGACTACTGAGGCTTCAATGTCAGGGATGCACTGCAAGCGAAAAAGGGTAAAAGTGAGTACAACAACTCTCCCATTTAACCAGTGCCAACAGCTTCTTTAGTAAACATAATGATTTACCTAAACAGTAAATTATACAGAACTACACATTTAGCTGCTTGAATCACAAAACTAGTACTACATTTTGTATGCAATGTAAAACAAAACTACAGGTCTAAGGAACCAATTTACTGCAAAACTAGAGATTTGGGCTATGTAAATCTGTACTTCTGTCATACTCATGCTGTCGTGCACATTGAATCTGCAATTTTGTGATAAACCACTCATAAATCTAGTATTGTGTTATAATTCCTTAAATCTATAGTATTGAGATAGAAGGATGCACTCAATCTGTACTTTTATGATACACCACCTGAAATATGTAGCATTGTGATAGTTTTGGCAAACCAGCTATAGTTTTGTGAAATTTATGCTTTGCCTAAATTTACCACAGGTGTGGTAAAATGTCCCTACTGCCAACAAAATAACGCAATTCTAATTTAGGAGAACAGTGACAACGTGGCTATAAAAGGAAAAGAAGTTTCATATATACCTATTAATGCAGTATCTCTTCCCTGTGGGTGGTGGCCCGTCATCAAAGACATGCCCCAGGTGAGCATCACAGACAGCACAAAGCACCTCAGTCCGGGGCATGAATATGATTGACATATCAAGCTTGCTCTTCACATTTTCACCAATGGGTTTGTAGTAGGATGGCCATCCAGTACCGCTGTCAAACTTGGTTGCTGACCTGAAATGACGGCAAGGCAGCAGCAGTGAGCAATTGCAGATAAAATTTCAGTGCACAAAGCAAAAAGGAGTATATTCTGTTCTAAAAAAATGAAGAGGTTTTCTCTGGGATGTGCAAGAGTTAGATGCTTACTCAAAAAGGGGTGTATCACAACAAACACAGTGATAAATGCCTGGGGTTTTAGTGTTCCAGTATTCCCTGGTTATAAAATAAAAAAACAGAGCATCATTATAATTTGACCAGAGACTAGCTAGTAATTTGGATGGAATGGTTGAAATTTGGTGACCTACCCCGTGAACGCCCTCTCAGTACCCTTCTGCCGAGTAACATAATACTGTTCTTTCGTTAGACGCCTCTTCCATTCTTCTTCACTTAGGGATGTGTAATCCGCTTTCCCTGTTTCCATAAAATAGCTAAGATTTCCTGATACGGGGATACGGAGATGGGGATACGGTACGTCGATACGTCAACTGCTGAAAATGAAGGATACGCCGATACATCGAATATATATTTAAAATTAACTAAATTGCATTGATAAATTGGAAAAACGTTAAGAAAATGAATGAATGATATCACTAGAGGCTTTTGCAACAAGAATCTAGAGCTTTGGTACTAGCTCCTCTGACCAGGACCTTGCAAGAGCTCGTCACAGCTGTGTGAGGTGAACGCTTTGGCATTGGCGACGTATCAGCTGTATCAGGAGTATCGACGTATCGGATACGGGTACGGCTGGGTGACTCACGTATCAGGATTTCATAGTAAAATAGAATACTGGATGTTAATCATACTGCAAAGTTCCTTCAAAAGTTTATATTGGATATTGTGCCACTACCGAACAATAGAAATCATGTTGCAGCACAAGTTAATTTGATTTCGTGAATGAAAATGAAATAGTTTAAGGCACTGATTCAGGCCAAAAGTTATAGTAATAAAGAATGAAGCAGAATTATAGGGACCTTAATTGTTCTAGAAAAACAGAAAACTTGTTCCAGCACGTCATTTAACAGTTGACGGCAGAACAATGTGCATAATTTTTTCCCCTAAAAATTTCTGCATAATCTTTATGAGGGGAAATAGCAATTTCTTTCATTTTTCTACACAATAGGTTTCGTGAATATCCAAAGTGAGTACTCTTTATCGCCAAATACAATAAGGTTTTCTGATTTTCCGCATTTCTGAAGTTACGCGGCACATTTCCGCACTTCGGCAATCGTTGTGAACGAAGACGTCGGAGGCCTTTTGTCTATTTCGCCAAAGCATCAGGACAAGGCTTCTGGTTCCACGGTTCTCGCAGTAATTTAACACACAAATCAAGAACGAAAACATGCCAATATTAGCTCACAACTACAAAACCAGCTACGACGAGAGGGGCGGGCTCCGGGCTATCTGATCAGTGATCACTACCGAAGGGGGAGAGAGACTGAATTAGGAAATACGGCACCTTGGGCTTGTCCCGGCGGCGTCTGCGGCGACGGCGACGATGAGGACGGCGCGGAGCCCATGGCGCGGACGGCGTCTCGCCTGTGCCTGTACCCTCCGTACGTCCAGGCGCTTCTTGATCTAGGACGCGCCCGCGGAAGCGCGGCGGCGGCGGCGGCGCTGGTTGGGAAGTAGGCGGACGCGCGCGTTCTGTAGGAGGATACTACTACGGTTGTAGCAGCCGCGTAGCACCGGGCAGCCATAATTTTGTGGCACGAGGACCGGTGCAATGCGAGGGGAGCAATTGCAGATGGGAATGTCCAATTGCCCAGCAGAGCTGCGTTTCCGTGGCTGCCGTTGCCGAGACGTGGCGGAGCTCAATCGCCACACGCACGCACCGGGCCAAGGCCGAACTGAAGAACCTTCGTCTCGCCTCGGCAGGAGTCTACTTTTACTTTTCATGCTGATCAAGCTCAATTGAGTTGAGCTTAATAACGACTAATCTCCTTGTGAGTTGAAGTTCATTATTTTGATCGTTTTAAAGTATTAATACCGTTAATTTTTAACTTCACTTTTAAGCACTCGTTTCATTCAAAAGAATTAATTCGAATACGTTAAATTATAATCCTAATTTAGTATGATACCACAAATAGTAAAAATACATTATCATGAAAAAGGAAAATAGTAAAATACATGGATAGACAGTTGAAAGATCCTATAAAAAAATAATGGTACTATAGAACGAACTTTCTAATCAGTGTTATCAAGAGCAATTTCGCCAAAAAAAAAATTGAAACAAGGGAAATTACAGATAAGAAAATGAAAAAGTGAAACATTTGATGTACCTGGCCCGTCAAAAGATTGAAGTGTGAGCAATATTATAGAGAGAATAGAAACGGCATAACCAATCATGGGCACAGATGGTGAAATAGAAAAAAAATGTATTTTTATTACATATCAATCCTTGAAACAAAGACGCTCACTCTATGATGTACTTATGGAGTATTTTTACTCGTTTTTAAGTAATAGAAACATAATATATAATCACATTCTTTTGAAGTAGGTTTTAATGAAGGTCGAAATTGCGGTGATAGCAGTGTCTCTTGGCAGCGGGTCATCAGGCAACTCGTGTTGAGCTGCCAAGTCAGCAATTGAAGTTCGGTGTAACATGGAGGACCTAAGGATGGGCGTGTATACCCATGGATATCCGTAGATCTCTTCTAGTTAAAAAAAAAATTTGAACTAGTGATTCAATTTCGATGGAGAAAAACGAATTCTTAGTTCATTTGTTTGAACTAGGATAGATCCATGGATTGCTCCACGCCCATCCCTAATGGAGGTTGGCAAATTGACAACTTCAAGGGGTGACGAAATATTCACATGCTTGTTAGAATATGTGGTGAATATTTGTATAGAAACTGTTATGACGGCACTTGTATTTGACACTTATTCTAACATAATCTGGAGCCTGCATGGCCTCCGAGAGAGAGCTCTATTACAGTGGATCATACTACTTTAAAGTTCAATGCAGTATAAATTGATCATGTGAATTACATCTAGATTAGAATTAGATGTACATGTCTTAGTCGTTCTCTGAATTATGGTGCTATGTTACTTCAGCCTATCAGAAGCTTAGTGCTGATAATTTTGTTTCACGTTTTTGTTATGAGTTGTTGATGATCCACTGATATATCATCACTAAGGAACAAAACACTTGTTTCATAGTAACTAAGTCTTCAGAAATTGTGAAAAGACTTCAGAGGATATTGATTGATTGTAGCCAACACACACCGGGTGGACCATGGATGCCCTTCTCAGCCAGGCACTCCGGATAGCTTGAACAGACCATCTTTGCAATCAGTCAGTGCTTCTTGTGATTCTCGTGATGCGTAGCTGAAGAGGAGGCCGTTGCAGTCGCCGGTGGCGGCCGCGTAGTGGTGCATGAGCACGATGATGGCCGCACCGCCAGGATGGATCAGGAGGGGGAGGGAAGGGATGCACCCTTGAGCAGGAGGGGGGGGGGGGGGGAGTGGAGCAACGCGCAGCCGCACCGTCGAGATCTCGCGTTGACGGAAAATAGAAGCTAAGGTTTCGCCGGTCGGACCTCGCGCCGCCGACGTCGAGGATGGGGAGGCAGAGGGAGACGGAGAAGAGAGGAACAAAGAACCCATGCAATTAATTAGATACGATTGACCTAAAACATCAATTAAATTACAAGTTGCCACTATTTTTTTATGCCCATAATATCCATACTACTTTATACTACAATCTCATACTACCTTATACTACATTGATAGTCAAAGTAGTATAAATTTATCTAAGCCGTTGGATTAAGAAAAATAAATGGTCCATATTTATTTCAGCCCACCGTAAAGGTGCTCACAAGAGAAGGCCGAGATGCTCAAAATTTTCTAAAAAATAAATAAAAAATGATAGTATTAGAATGAGAAGAAATCACCTATGTTACTATCTCCGTTTTTTTAATTGTTGATACTTTCTAGTACAAATTTGTACTAAAAAGTGTCAACAATAACAAAACGAAAGTAGTATTCAGCAATACTCCCTCCAAAAAACAAAATCAGCAATACAGCTGGATGTCTATAATTATACACTCATACATATACAAACTCAGAACTCTCACTTTTGTTGATATAACCCAACGGGAGCAATATCACATATTCACTCAGGTTCAAGGACAGTTGACACATAACTACACGATAGTACCTTATGCAAGATGAAGACGCTTCTGCTAAATGTGCCATAAATATGCTTACTCCGAAGAGGATCTAATCCATGCACCAGAACTGTAATTTAGCCGAATGTCATCAGACGCTTTATCTAGAACAGAACCAGCATTCTCCACGTCACAGCAGCGTGATTCAGAAGCTGTGGCGACAAAATGCTCGTCAGCTGCTCCATCCAACATCCTGACCCAGTAACCGGCAGTCACTTCCCTGTCTGCTACCATCGTGGGGGTAGTCAGACATTTGATCTTGCTGAAAAGTTTCTTGTCCATCAGCTTTATAGTATCGACAATCTCTTCCATGTTATAGAGAACCACTTCTCGGAGATGTTCCAGAGCACCCAAGCCATTAAGGGCCCTTAAGTTTTCACAACCATACACGGCTAAGACTGAAAGCGTTGGCATCGCTCCTTGCTCTACCACTAACGCCTATACGCTATACAAATTCCTAAGCTTCAAGTTGTTTAGACTCTGGAATCCATTCTCAGGAAATTAGTGTTGTGTCATTGTATGAGCTATCCAAGAGTTCCATTTCGGCAAGGCATGGCAGTCTGGCAAGCTTGTCAATAAATACTTGTGACAGTTCTGATTTTTCCAAACGGAGCGTGTTAAGGTTTGGCAGGATATATCTATCACTCAGCAGATCATTTAGCCCTTCTAGCTTACCATGCAGTATGCGGACTTGAAGGTGGCGCATGCTTGACTCAATGAACATGTTGGAAGGAAGGATTATACCTGATAAATTAAGGTATACAAGGAATTGAAGTTTCTTCAACGCTGCTGCCACTGCCTTGGAATGGAGTTCTGAAATGCCAGATAAAGACAATGATCGGAGGCAAATCATGAAGTCCAAGGGGCAGGCTTTTTCATCCCATGAATCTGTAGGCACCACACCACTGAGTGTCATCAAATTATTCAAGGGGGACTGAGAACCTAGGCAACAGCATTTTGTCAGCAAGCACATGCCTCAGTGCTTCAATTTTCCAGAATTCATAAGGAACATTACCTACATTTGTTCTCCTTACATCCAATGTCTGGACATTGTCAAGATAAGCTATGGATGAGGGGAGCTCCTCCAGGCTGCTATTTCTAATGCCAAGGTATCTCAAATGGATTATGCTTCCAATTTCATTTGGCAGCTTTCGCATCTGTAAACCATTCAGATCAATGAATCTAAGGAATTTAGATCCATGGAAGAAGTGGAGTCCATGTAATGTCTTTGACTTTGTGCCCTCAGAAATGCCACAAGCTCTCAAGAATAACTCTGCAAAGTTGCCCCATAGTGTCTGAGGTCCCAATCCATCAATGGTTGAGCTGCTGCGTTGATCTTCTGCAAAATCACAGAGAAGAGAACGCAACTTGGGAAATGAATTAGGTATTTGAATATGTGGATCCAAATAGTTGTGCACAGCAAGGCGCCGAACTGCGTTTGGATTCAGGATATTTGCATTGTGGTGGATTTCAAGGAAACAAGAGTCCTGTGCTTCACACACCACAAAGGCATGAAGCAGATTATGAATGACTACCTGCTTGATATATCCTCCAGCATCCTTCTCCATGACCTGGATTAACCCTCTTGATACCAGATCTTTCAGATAGCCAAACCCAACATCCTCTAGGGTTTCTGCCTTCTTTGGCACAACAAAACCCTCAGTGATCCATAGACGAACCAAACCATCAGGGTGAACAATAACATTTTCCGAAATGGATGCAAAGTAGAGGAAGCATGACTTCAGGTAGTGTGGTAGGTCGTCAAAAGCCAAAGACCATATGCTTTTAACTGGCTTTGGTTGACCATTACACTCGAGTTGCTCGAAGACATCATCCCACTCTATTGGAATCACCTTTGATCGTAATACTCCTGCAACTACAATGATGGCCAGAGGAGGCCAGTTGATATCCTGTGAACTTTTTCATAGTATGCTTTGCTCCTATAAGTAAGTGGAGGTTCCTTAGCCCCGAAAACTCGCTGACAAAACAATTCTTCACCATGTACTATGTCAAGACAGGAGAGTTCAACAGGAGCAATATGTGGTCCATATGATTGATTTCCTTCACATTGAGCCGTGCTGTGATTAAGATTCGGCTGCCATTGTTATCATCTGGTAGCACATTGAACAAAGAGTTCCAGTCACTCATGTCAGCCAGTCCATCAAGAACAAGTAGGTATCTCCTGTCCCAGAGGTGCTGTCGAAGCTTAACTTCCTTATTGATGGTTTCTCCATTGTCAGGTGCAAACGATACAGTATTTTCAGGTGCCTCTGGGATCTGCGAACTGACCTGCATGTACATAATCTCTATATAGTCTTCAAACCTGATAAGAGGTGGAAGACATACCCATGCGTGCACCATGAAGTGTTTCATTACATCAGGTGATGGTACAACTTCTTTGCAAGTGTTGTTTTTCCAATGCCAGACTCTCCCAGTTTGAGATGACAGCCCGGTGAAAAACATTTTCCTCTTTGTTGATGATCTGGTCTTTGAGGATTGCAAACTCACACTGTCTGGAGCCTGCAACATATCCTTCCTCGAACCTGAACCATGAATGAATTACTTTCAATATTTAAGTTACAGGTTTACAATTATGTAAATTTGTTCCTATGTAGTTGAATTAGAAAAATGTTGAATCTAATATATTACATATTTCTAGATGAAAATTTTCTATGATACACCAAAAACTTCACAGTTATCTGTAGGAAACTCGACATCATATTTGTATGTATTAGGCTTTCTCCATATGATCTAAGCTATTCAGAGAAGATCTGTACTGCACACATGATACCGTACAAAATCTAATGGATATTCACTTCAGTTTGAATTGGCATAGTGATTTTGGTTAAGCCATTTTCAAGGTGTGTGACGCAAATGTTTTCCATACCATCTAACGCAACATACAATCATCTTTTAACCACTTCCTAACGAACTAGTGGGGCAGAGGGAAAAAATGGAGAAACCTAAGGGAGATAAGACCAAATGAATTAATGGTACCAAAACCTACCAACGGATCAGTATATGTATTTACATAAAAGAAATATGTGTACATCATGCGGCAATTTTAAAGTCATAGCAAATTACTGAACTAGAACAGGACATGAATTACGGTGTGATCCTTCCACTTAATGTCAATTTGTACTTGTCAAAAGTCCAAACTATGTACCAAGCATTTGAAAAACTATAACTAGCAGATGGTATGATCAAGCTATTTTTTCAATTGCAAAATAGGAAAAAAAAATATGATCTAGTACTGATCTATATACACATAATAGCGCAACATGTATGCAGTTAAAGGAACATGGAGTAAATAGGAAAAAGAGCCGCCCTGAACCGAGAAGAAACCATGCATGTATCAGTACCATGGGAATGAATGATAAGAAAGACCAATAGCCAAGCTAATCAAATCGAAGTGATGAAAATGAAACTAAATATACCACTCTGGATCAGTCTCTACTGACGACGAACTCCAAATTTCACAAGGAGAATTTTCAATCTGATATGTTTCCTTGTTCTCATTAAGCTCATTGATCCTTTCATTGATCTTCAATATCTGATTTGACAGTCCATGACGAACAGCAATCTGCATAATGTGCGCACGATATATTTTGCAAAGCAGCATGTGATTCGAACTATGAAGTAAAGTACTGCAGATAATGTAAATTATATTGGCTTGATTTACTACACACCAACAAATCCATGGTTTTCTGAAAAACATAAAAAGTATGTTATTCACCAATTTCATACTGCGGTATGTGTAAAGACAGTAGCTGACAGCACAAATAAATACATATGCTTGATCACCGAATTTGTTTTTTTTTTTTGAATGGATTGATCACCGAAATTAGGAGAGAGATGTTTCATAAATCTATTAACATGAAAAGTGAGGCCTTCAGCAAAGAAGTATAAATTCGAATATAACTCAAGTCCTGAATTAAGCTATTGCAGGAGAAATGTGGAAGTCTGAACATATAATGATATCATGTAGCAGTACTGATCAGAAGCGCATCTGCGCATGCTCCTTCTCCAAGATCTCTAATTAAAAAAAAAACGGTGGGTTTCAAGAAGAATCGACATGGTCTATCATGTAACGAGGACTCCGAATCAATGATAACGGGAAATGTAATAGAACTGTCAAAATAGGAAATTGTACAAAAAAACTGTGAAACAAAAAAAAACTTGCTGATAAATGATAATTCGCACTTGATCAACCAAGGCTTAGTCGAAATTCACCTGCGCAGCGAAGCCCCGTAAGAGGTCGACTACGACGAGGTGCCAACCCCACCACCCGCGATGACGTTGCTTGGCCCGGAGGTCGGCGGCCTCGACGCGGAGGTGGAACTCGTCGACGGCGTCCTCGACCTCGAAGGCCACCTCCCTGGTCTCGCGCAGCCATAGCAGGAGCAGCTCGGTGGCGCGGCCACGGCGCTGGCGGTCGGCCCCGCGAACCAGTGCCTGCAGGTAGGCCAGCTTCCGGCGCAGGGCTCGGATCTCTGCATCCACGCGCAGCAGCGCCGTCGCCAGCTCTCCGAGCTTCGTCACCACCCCCGTCACCCCCGCGTCAGCCATTGCTGGGTCGATGCCAGTGCCTTCCTCCCCAGGACCCGCTAGCTCAGCGCGCGTGCCTGTGTCACTGATCACTGTCTGCGCGTTCCATCTATAAAAGGCTGATGGTGATGGGCGGCGTGGTTGGTGTTGCTGGTGACCGATGGGACTTGATAGTCGAGACGCGGGAGCAGGAACGTATCAGCTGAAAGCCTGAAACTGGCGCACGCACGAAAGCATTTTTCTTTTTTTTTTCTTTTTTTCTTTTTAACGATTAGATATTTAGTTAAATAATGATATATTTTAATTAAAAAATATTAGATAATTCATTATATTATTTTATGATCTTATGATAATAAAACATGTACCAGTGTTCATGTTTAAACCGCTTTTAAAACGAACAAAAGCATGAATAACAAAAATTTGAGGATATACCTCGAGGCGGGACCAGTACTAAGGGCACCGGCGGCGCCGTTCTCGCTAATCGACATAGTGAGCTGTTCGACGTCGTCGATCAAATTCGATGCAGGACGTTATACACAATACATTCCATCAAACGATCACCGAGAAGAAGACGTATGTGCTCCGCAGTTTGTTCGTCGGGAAGAAGACGTCGTAGATGAACACCAAGATCAAAAAACGAGCATTCATGCGATATAATGCACCCCCAAAAACTTTATTAACTTCCTATCTCGATGCAAGAACTCGAGAAGGCAAAGGTTCAAAGACGTGCTCTCCTATCGATCGTGCACACGAACATCGAGACGAGGATGACGAAAGAACGCAACTACTGACAAGGAATAGTAGAGTTTTTTCCATGTTGTCTCTCTTCCACTCTCCCGTGTAGCAAAAATTGGGAGACTTATACCATGTGTTAGAGAGTAAAAATGACAAGAGTTATTTGCTTTTAATCATTCAACGTGATGTGGAGCAACGGTCAAACGCCAGCCACCATCACTATGCGTTCATTCTCTTGCATGTGTATAATGGTCACAATTAACACAATAATGCACCTAATGACCATTAACACAACAATTCTTTCATTTACAACTTCCTTGTTACTCCAATAGAATCAATATATGCCTTCAAATTTATTTATTTAATTGCTAAAGAAATTAATTAAATCCAACATTAACCTAAAGAAAGTGTTTTCTCTCGATGTTATAAGACATTGAAATCGTTGTGAAATAATATGAAAGATCAAATCTCGAAACTATTAAAAAGTTTGGACATTGAATATAAAAAAGATGATATGTCTAGGCAGTTGCTCAACATTGGTAACTACTTCAGTGCCCTGATGTCGATACAGTCTGATCGAAACTATTAAAAAGTTTGGACATTGAATATAAAAAAGATGATATGTCTAGGCAGTTGCTCAACATTGGTAACTACTTCAGTGCCTTGATGTCGATACAGTCTGATCGGTCGATAACGCTGACAACGTATTCTGATCTCTAGTTCCAAAGAACTATTTGGATCCCAACTCATGGGTTATGGCCATGGCCAACAGCTACCAGAAAACACTAGGCTATTGAAGATCACTAGGCTAAGTCAACCTAAGCAGAAAATTACTGCCCTTACGCTGTTGCACTTGCTTTCTTCATTCTTCAGCACATCGCCTTGCATACCCCACCGTGATTCAGACAGTTTTCTTTCACAAGCACATTCAAAATAAAGGATAACCCTGATGTCAAGCTTCTTTACCAGAATTGACAGTGAAACACAGGAAAGCACTGGTTCCAATGATCATGTTATTTGGCCTTGATACCTAATTTGTTTTTGGTAGGCAAGCAAAAGACTATATGAGTAACCCAAGCTTCGTGATTACTTCATAAGCTTTAGTTGCAAAAAGAATTGGCAGATCATCAAGCTGCATATCAACATTCACTTATCACCCAGTACCAGATAAGAAAGCCTGATTTCCATGTCTCAACATAGAGCCCTAACCCTAGGTTCTATACAGCCCTTGCATGCTGTAACTGTAAGGAACAGCTGGAACTTGGCCATGAGAAGCAGAGACTGCAGGGGCGGTAGTTCTGTCATTTGGTACTGTCTCTGCAGTAACAGACTGAGGCATATATCGGTACAAGTGCCCTTGTCTTGATTCTATACTTTGGATGGTTCCATGCATATATTGGGCTGTCCCTGTTGTATCAATCAGTGATCCCCTCAACGGTGGGTTCTGAAAATGTGCCTGATTTTGCAAATGGAGAATATTTGGTTGCCATGGATGTGTGGGTGCTAAGCTCCTTGGGTCATTCATAGCCTGTGAATTTTGACTATTGCGGGACATAAAAGGTTTAGCTATAGTTGACGCTTTGCCTGCAAAGGACAGAAGCTAGAAATTAGAAAATGTTCACAACTTTGACTAAAGCAACACATCTGAAGTCATCTTCACTAACACAAGATATTATGTTTTTGAGGAATATAGATTCACAATACCAGCAATACTTGCATGTACTCCATGAATTTTTGTATTCCATGATCCATCTACCACATGCTTTGTACTAGACGATCCCAGATGTCTATGATCCACTGAAGGAATAGAAGCAGAGTGCACTATTGTTGACCTATGCTTGTGTCAAAGAAATACCACCACATGAGAAATCATATGGTGTGAATTAATTGTCTAAACTGAAGCTATACTTCAAATAAATAATGTGTTTCAGGACAGATTTGTACCAACATTTAGCCTAGTAGTGGGTTGGTGTAAGATATTCAGAAATTTCACTCAAAAGGGTAAATTTAATTCTTGAGTGAGCTTTCTTCACATTAGAGGGTCTCACCAGGATAATCTGAACTATATAATCATGTTTCATACATTAGTGGTGACTTGCAATTTTTTTTTAAAAAAAAACAAAGCTTTACACATTACTGTTCGAGAAATGATATCTCCAAAAAGCCTTATTTTTTCATGCTCAAGGCTCATAAGGGAAATTCCTGTCATACAGAGTTTCAATTGGAGATGGTAACTCAATTGACTAACTGAAGGGGTACAGCAACAACCGGGAAATGGGAGCTAATGTCTCACTATTCTGAAGTGAAATGATAAAAAGAAAAAGGACAGGCAAGCTAACAAATTGATGAACAGGATTAAAAGTAACTGAGCCTCCATTGAGAGTGTAGAGTATGCCTAGATCACCCAACCCAAGGTCAGCAAATTTAGGTGTCTATTTCTACATAATATAAGCAGTATTTAGTTTCTCCTTGGTCAAAATATACAGGTAATAAGTTGGCCTGGGTACTGAATAAGCTATTCAGTACCCACGGTACCAAATAGCCCTGACAGTTCCCATTGTGTGCTTCCATAAGGCTTCGTACCACCCAAAAACCATGAGTACTGCCAAAATATACAAAATTAAGAATAATTGCAATATTGCATCATAGCAAGAATATTTTTCAGTATTTTGGATGTTCTTACGGATGAGGACAACTGTGTCCACATATGTTTCATTTCTCCTGCTTCTAACTGGGAGAGATATAAAGAAATTCCCATCCTTACACTTACCCATATGTCTGGGCACTGAATTTTACCGATAATTCGTCTTTTCTCTAGAGAGACATTGAACCAATTTTTCGCATGCTTCTTAGTGATACTTTTCACTTGTTTGGGACTAAAAGGATTGGTTGTTGTTATTGTTCTTTTAGTGATACTTTTAAATTCGAAATGAAACATTCGTTCACACACCATTTAGTCTATTTCTTTCCTAATGAAACAGTTTTCAAATATTTATTTGTTTCATTTCTGTGAATCATTTGTTCGATTTAAGTGCAGTGTAGGTCACTAAACTATTCGCATCATGTCACTTAGGTCCATAAACTCTTAAAAGTGACCATCTGGATCACTAAGCTATTTTTGATGTGTCAAGCTAGGTCCAAATTTTCATCTGAAGGCTAAAAAAATAAAACGTGAGCATTCCAACATGGATTAGTACTCACGTATCTTAGCACGTGAAGCCAGGGTTCACCATTTATTTTTATCGCAAAAACCGGAATCAGCAAGATGAAAACTATTTTTGTATAGTACATAAATTTGGTTTTAATAACTGAGTTGGACGTTGGATCGCAAAAAACTAATCAGTTTTCATTGGTTTTGAAAACCCCAGTTCAGACTCAAAAGGACATTAAATCATTAAACTGTCCATGTCCAATAAGCGTCACCCAAGCCCCGCCCACTCCTTCCTTCCTCGACTCACACGAAATATAGATGTATATAAATGCGTTCGTTCAAATAGAAAATAAAATATGAGTCTTTATGTCAATCGAAGCTATCACCCAGGTCATGCGCAACACACATGAGTGCTAATCCACACTAGAACATCCACGTCATATTTTCTGGTCTCCATATAAGATTTGGACCTAGCTTGACACCGTCAAAAATAGTTTAGGGATCCAGATGGACCTAAGTGACACAACACGAATACAACTATTTAATCGATTCACTATGCAGATATAATACTCTTGTTCTGGCTACAGTACATGCCTATTTTATTTATTTTGTTCTATTTCAACTAAATTTTTGTTCTAGTAAAAATAAAATATTGTTCACCAATATATGGAACAGACCATATGCATGTTTGGAACATATAACTTGGATAGCTAAAACAAATAAATCATACTCATGGAACAAAGTAGTTAGGTACTCCCTCCATTTTTTAAATATTGACATAGCTGACTTCTAACATTGACTATTCGTCTTATTCAAGAAATTAGTTCGAATGTGACGATTTTTCTGAGGGTTTGCAGAAACTAGACTGGAGTTCTATCAATAATTTCATTCATCAGGCAAACTGTTTGCCTTTAACATTTACAATCAACATATATAAAGAAAATAGATGATTATACTATGTAACACTGTACATAAACAAACTGAGGAGGAGACAGGAGTTACCTTGGCAAAGAAGCATGTTTCCTCTGGACTGATGCCAATAACCCACTTCTGGTGCCATTTTCCTCCAGTTCTGTAAATTGTTCCCTAAATCGGTCAGCAGCACTGTGCAACCAGAAAAATATCAAGAAAGCGATCAGATATTTGAAACAGAAGAAGCAGCACAACTGTCCAAGTTTCAAAATCATTTTCATAAGGAATAATTCCATTTTGCACTGGGATTTCAGTAATTTGATAACAATCCTTCAGCATACATAAAAAGTAGTAACAACCTTAAGTGAAGAAAGTTTGGCCTTTGTGCCCCATTGGTGTACTCCTTCAGTTGATGAGGATGGTACTCTAAAATTTCACGGAAAATCAGTTCCTTGATGTCCTCCTTTGTTACCCTACGACGCTCAAATTCAAATTCCACCTTTGGAATTGCTTGACAAGAAGGTTCCCTCTCTAACTTTGCTAATCCACTAAAGTATGGATCAGCCAATGCCTGTGATTTGCACATAAGTCTCAATAATCATGACACCAAGAAAACACAAAACAGTATGAACATTGTCAGCTTTGTGAGGATTAGCCCTCTAATGTAAGGATTATAACAAGAAAGCAGTAATTAGCAATACTTGCCTCTTCAGCAGATGGGCGATCCTTTGGATCAAAAGCTAGAAGCCTCCTAAGCAATTGTAAAGCCATTGGATCAGCCTTTGGAAATTTCTGTGAGAACGATGCAGGTTGTTTCTTCCGCATGCATGTCAAGTATTTTCTTGCCTTGTCATTACGCACCTACGAGAGGTTGAATGGAGGTAAGAAACAGATCGATTGAAACATTCCCAGTCAATAGCAACTTTCTAAATGTCAGATACTGTACCTTCGAAATAGCATCTAATGGTGGTGTTCCCAGAAGATCAGTTATTAAATCCAACTGGTGAACAACATTTTTTCCAGGAAATAAAGGCTTTCCGATCAACACCTCAGCGAAAATGCATCCGATACTCCATATATCAATAGCTGGTGTATACTGCAAACCAAAGTAATATTATCAACGCAAATGAACAGCATGTCAACTCAAATAGGGACACTGTATGGTAACGTTGTAAAAGAGATCAAATATATACACCACATAGTCACGGCTTCCAAATGGAACAGTTCAAATGAGTGTTGTCTTCCTATTTTTAGTATAAATCAATAGTGTGCCTAAACAGCACCTTAAATAGGAAAATCAGTTATGTATTACTGTTTAATAAAAGGAGTTCTTGTTTGGCAGGGGCAACCTTGCCCCACCCTGCTTATTATATATTTGGTCCAAAATGTGTTAATGAGTTTCTGACCCCACATCTAGCCTGTGCCCACAGTGAAATGATGACCATCATCATCTTATATATTTCATCTTATGCATCATTAATTTAGATGTCTGTCCATTGTTCCGACTTACAATCACGTAACAAACCCCTACCTTGGAGTAGAATGATCCACACAATTCAGGTGCTCTATACCACCTTGTTGCCACATAATCCTGCAAAAAGGAATTTGGTAGTTGTTATCCATGGAGTTCATCTGACAGTTGCCAATGAGCAAATAATAGACTTAGAAGTAAGATTATTCAACAGAAGGCTTCCCCTCACCGGATGACCTGAGTCCAATATAATATGTTCCTAATTCCTAATTTACAGGTAACCGAAAAGAAAATGAAAGTAAGAGGAGGGCGCGAATTTGTTAAGCATTGCCATCAGATGAGATGTTAGGCCGACTAGAAATTAACAAGACATGCTATTAAATTCTATTTGCTTACCTGAAATATGGTGGTGAATCTGCCATAGATCCTAATGTCCAAGATTAGATACATCCATTTAATATAATGTGTTCACTTCATCTGCCTACTATGTCGACATTCTTAAATGTGATCCTACCATGTGCCCACTCTAGGTTTAGGGTTTAGGTTGCCAGACCCATCGCTGACCCCATAGCTCCACCTGTGGATGCTTGTGGTTGAGCCCATGGTCAGAGAGTAGTAGTTTGAGTTGCAAGTTCTGTGATGTGCACCAGAAGTTAGACGTGCAACATTTGCTGTAAGCATTTAAAGGTTTCTTAAATTTATCCCAGTAACAAATTTCCAGTATTAAGAGCAATGCCAATGGTTCAGAACCAAGAAACAGAAGCATGCTATCATACTTCACAATGTTAGGTAGACAAAATACCATTGAGTAACTTCTCATTATTCTCATAATTGAATGAATGTGCATCCTACAGTTTAACATGCAGCTGGTAAACAGCTCACTATATCCAGTGACCCCATTTCCTTTATGTTAGACTTTATGGGTGTTCTTTTTGGGAGGGGAATATATAATAGGGAAGCCCATACTGTGGTGGTGACCTTATACTGAATGGTAAGGATACAAGCATACATGCTAAATATTAGGAATTTAGGATACACATAAATATAGACAGGGGACCCATAGGCATATCATGTAACATAGAACTATTTAATCATGGAAGTTGTGTGACAAAACTATTAAGATTAAAAAAGGTAGAACAATGAACAAATCTTACAGTCCAGAAGACAGTAGTTGGTGCATCATTAAATGCAACTCTTGCCAGGCCGAAGTCACATATTTTGAGTTTGCAATTTGCATTAGCAAGCACATTTTTGGGCTTTAGATCCCGATGATAGACATTTGCTGCGTTAAACAACACGTGAGAATAGCCATTTAGCTTAAGCAAACAGGAGATACAATATACTGTCTCAATTGTAGTATCAAGCATGAAATACACAAAATAAATCAACTAATAACAAATCATATATATTTGTGTTCAATGCCTTAGGACATAAATTAGTTTAGCATGATTTCCTTGTTTCTAGCAAGACATATAGCAAATCACTTTGTGGTTAATGGAATTTCAACCTAACAAAGATGTGCCCCTAATATGTATGGTCCAGGTCCACCACTCCCGGCCATGCTGTCTCATCAAGCTGAATACACCGCCATGCAGCTCTCTAACGACTCACATCCCCCAAGCCCCTGCATGCCACATCACCATTGTGGCTGTGGCTGTCTGGACCTTATATTAGGAGAATGGTCATCTTCAGTGTCCTACCACTTATATTAGAAAAATATCAACTTTCTGCATGGCCATATTTATATTACAAGAATGAAAGCACTTTATTTAATGAGATTACTGTATAATAAACAGCATGAATACAGGGGGGGGAAAAATCCAATTTGTTGTATGGCGCATTAAGAATAGAAGCACATTTCACACAGACATTGATTATTAAACACAGGAAGAAGCAAATACCCGTATGAATATATTTCAAAGCTCGAAGCATCTGATACAGAAAGAACTGATAATGCTCCCTCGTTAAATCATCATTAGCCTTTATGACCTGATGAAGATCTGACTCCATAAGTTCAAAGACAACATATATATCTTTAAAATCCCTTTTTGATGGGGGCAGCATTATATGCTTTATCTCCACTATGTCAGGGTGTCTAAGAAGTCTCAGGAGCTTTATCTCACGGAGTATACGTGCAGCATCCGATATATGCTCAAAAATGTTATGTATCTTCTTTATTGCAACTTTCTCTCCAGTCTGTATATCATTTGCTGAACATACAAGTCCATAACTTCCTTTGCCGATGACCTCCAAAATTTCATATCTATTAACATCACCATATCCAGTGAAAAAATCCATTTCTTGTGCATTCTGACATAAGAAAAGATAATGAGATGACTAATGATGATCACATCAAAAAACTAGAACTCAGAGTTGAATATTTACAAGTAGTGATAAAGTTTTTTAAAAATTGCGCTCACTGCCTATGATCATTGATAAGACTGGATATTTCACGGTGTTTGCTGCAGAATCATTTTCACTTGATGCTACAGACATTTTCAATACTGCCTTCAGTCACAACAAAGAATCCTTTTTTTTTTGCGTGTGTGAGTTAAATATCCCAAGGGAGGCTCCTAAGGTATAAGGTGCAGCACACAGGATTTGAACCCCAGGCGGGAGCAAACCAGCCAGGGATATTTTTTGCTACTGCACGTGAGACAAAGAAACATTTTGAATAATACGCAGCGCAACTTTTACAAACTCGCCTATATATTCATGAATAACGAGCTTGAATACGTGAAATGACATGCTCCTATTTGTCTTGAAAAGTACTTCTATAACATTTCTAAAAATATGTTCACTTTCATAGATATTATCCAAAATAAATTAGTGGATGGTCGTCAAAAATGCAATTTAATGGCAATGTCGACGTCCAGTACGTTAGCAGTTGATTGGGTTAAGTCACGGTGTTTCTTATTCTCACCATCAGAAGTTAGATTGGTCACTGTATATTTGAGTTGATCCTAGGTCGTTTGCTTAATTAATTGGGGAAAGTCATGGAGTTTTTTATTTTGCTATTCCTTGTAGATTCCTGGAAGGTATACTGTGGCTGTGACGTAATACTAGAGGAGAAAGAGATGACCACAGTCTCTGGTGGATATAACTTTGGATCTGATTGACCAAATTATTCTTCCTATTCCTCAATAATGTAACAAGATTAGTTCTGATGTTTAACCATGTTAGTCTACTCGTCGAAATATTTTAGACGGCAGCATTAAGGTTAGAAACGCAAGTACCAAAAGTAGCTTTTTCAGCGCCAAGGTTAGTAATGCAAGTGGACAAAGTAAATTGTCTACTTTTTGGCGACCCTCTAATGTCCCAATAGTAAAGCAGATCCTAAAATATCAAATAAAATTCTGCAAAACGAAAAAATCTAGACCGCCTGTGTTGTAGCATAGACCGATTCATCTGAGTATCTATTCTTGAACTATTTTGTATCACTACATTGAGTCTATCTATTTTGCCAATCACCCCAACGCAATTCAGTACTCTAATTATAAGTTTTATAACTAGGAAATGAGAAAATTGAGGTCGAGCTCGAACCTTCTTACGCCAATCGCCGTTCTGCATCTTGGCAACAGCAGCACAGGTCTTCCAAAGATCCAACCTCTCTGTCGTTTTTTTGCCTCTCCGAATCACGCAATTCCCCTCTACGGTCGTCCTTATCCCTTGATCTCTGCCGCTCAGGCTTGGTTCAGCCGCACTTGCCCCATCGGCTCCAGCTCCGGATCGCGAACCCGCAGTCGTCCCCGCCGCTCCTCCTCCTCCTCATACACCCCTCGCCGCAGCCTACCGTTTCTTTCCCGGCCGCCGCCACGGCCGGGGTTCTTGAAGGGCTTGGGAGACAACACACAGTGCGGAAACGCGGGGGCGGCGGCGGCAATCGCTCCGGGACTGGTCCGGGATATCGGAAGGAGCAGGCAGCGGGGGCGCGGAGTGGTAGAGGAGGAGATGGACGACGAAGTGGAGGAGCGGGGTGCTGTTGTGCGGCCGCGGGCGGAGCAGAGGTGACCGGGATGAGAGGGCGAGCAGCTGAATGGAACTGAAAGAGATATTTTCTGTGTGCGGTGAGCTTTGCGTGCGTGGCGGTTATCTCGCTGATTCTGGGGTGAACGCGAAGCTAGGGAGCAAATCTCGATGCTGATTATCTTTGACCGTGCTTCTTTGTTGCTGGAATACGAACGATGGCAAGTCAAATTTTATAAGGTTTGACCACATAAGTTACTGTACATACTTTTAGCCTCAAATGGTAATTGTAGAACTAGATTTGTTATAAAAATCTTTCACACGATTACCTTATTCATAATCAAGGCGTCATAAAAATACTATTGATGGAGTCCTCCCAGTTTCTACTTTGGATGGAAGGGGTGTGCTTTTTTGACTCTCTGACGGCGGAGTCGGTGTTTAAAGCATTATTTTTTTAGAAATCTCAAGCTCTTGGCTTACAAAAATGTAATAAAACATAGTCATTGTCTCATTGATATATTGAGTAATAGTTATTATACATTTCTAACGCTAATTAGAGGCTGAAACATTTATATTCCACTATTTTTCTTAAAAAAAATCTGACGATAATTAGATGGTGGTAGGCTCTCTATACAACACTCAACTTACTATCACCTGGTGTTGTATGTGTAACCTTTCTTTGCTCCATGTCTTCGAAAACATAGTCAAGTCCAACTTTTTACTTTGATGAATCACAACATCGCCGTCATTTTGAGCTATCATGATATCTTCTAGACAAAAAAACTTTTAGGGTCCGTTTGGATGTTGAAATTAAATTCATTTACAGTTTAGACATATATTTGAGCTAGCTATATATTTAAAAGAAAACAAAATAGAGTTGAAGAGTACAAATATAGCATGATGATGATATATAGAATTTATTTCTCTCCTCCCACCCTATGAATTTAAGATATGTTTAAAAGTGAATTTTGAAAAGTGACGAAAAGTTAAATTTCTAAATCAAATAGGCTAGTTTATTATAGAGATTTCATTTCCACCAAATGAAGGAAGGCAAACGGGTCCTTAAAATAAGTAAACTAAGAAGAGGGCCTTTAATATTGGGAGATCAACTGTTAGATAAGACCAAAGTTTCTGAGCGCAACTCAAACTTCTATAACTCGATAATTCATACTTTCTTCGTTCTTTTTGACTTGTCATCAGTGATTTTGATCGAAAACTTTAAACGCTTGGCTTATTCAAAAAATTAGTTCAAAAGTGTAAAATTAAAAATTAAGATTCAAAACGTTCAGTAATAAATCAAATCCTAATAAAACATTTGATATTTTTATATTTTTATAAATAAAATGAGTGGTCAAAATTATTGGTCAAAATCAACGACAACACACAGAAAAAAACGGAGGGAGTATCACACTTCACAAAATGTATGTAACTTTGTTTTAAGTTTCTCAACTCCATGTGCCCTAACCATTGTCCGTTCCGATATTTTCTCCCTGGCATGTTCACTGAAAAAAATTAGAGATTAAGTATTGAGGCATTATACACTACCGTCGCAGTTGCAAAAGGTGTCTATTTGTTGCCCACAAGATTGTTTTTTTTACTGCCCACAAGATATTTCTTCTTCACCATAATCAGTTTTGTTGCATGAGTTTGGAGTTGCAGTCAAAGCGCGTGAAGAGAGAAACAAAATCGTGGCACTAGTCTAAGAGCTTTTTTTCCAAAGCAGAATTTTGATAGGAATATAGATTAATTTTAAAAGAATTAATTCAATTTTAGAAGAAAAAATAGGATTTAGAAAAAAAACTCCCGTAATTTAAAAAGTTTGTTTTAAAAAAAACATACATGAAACAGACAAGCTTGTGTTTACCTACGGATGAACAGTACTACCTTTTCTTATTAAAAATATAATAAATATCCTATATTTATTATAATTTGTTTTATGAGTAAATATATGTGAAACATGATTTATCATTTACATAATTAAATTAAACAAAATTTTTAAATAAGACAAACTGTTAAAATTGATGTTAAAACTAAACATTCTCATAATTTTCAAAAAAAAAATTACTTGGAATGTTCTCAAAAAATTTCTCTATCCTCTTAGGCCTTCAAACTGCAAAACTTCACTATTAGGCCTCAAAATTTTTGAGGATCCCTTTCATGACCTTCCGTTGGTCTCGGAGTTAACGGCGTTAAATATAGAGACCGCAAAAGAAACTTTGTAAATTTTAGTTGATTACCTAAGTAAGTTTGTAATTCGTAAAAATAACATATGTTCTATTGGTTTTCTCAAAAAATAATATTTTTGAACAATAATACTAAGGTGGCTGTATTTCGGTGAAAATTATTTTTTTGGTATAAAATATTATATCTTGGTATTATTTTAGAAAAAAAATATAAAATGTAAGTTTGAGTAATTTTTTAATGGATAACATTTTCTAAAATAATGCTAAGATATAATATTTAATACCAAAAAAACATTTTCCACAAAAATACAGTCCACTTATAATATTATTGTTCAAAAATATTATTTTTTAAGGAACTCATACAACATATGTTATTTTTATGAATTACAAACTTACTCAGATAACCATCTAAAAGTTTAAAGTTTCTTTTGTAACCTCCTGATAATTCTGTGACTAACAGAATATTATGGGAGGGATCCTAAAAAATTTGAGGCCTAATAGAGAAGTTTTATAGTTGGAGGCCAAGGAAGGAATTGAAAGTTTTTTTAGGGTCTTTCAAATAATTTACTCTTTTTAAAACGGAGGAAGCAAATAAATAAGAGTGAAGAGTGAACGTAGGTCTCTTGACATGCGCCTGCAGAGAGTGAGCTGGTTAGAAAAGAAAGCGATCGTTTTTTTATGTAACGGTGACAATTATGGATTATTACCTCGTGACTCCATAATGAGCAGATACAACTCTAACGACTCTGAAGTTGAAAATGAGGTATTCCACAAAATTAACTAGAGCTGCACCAACATTATGAGGAGCCAACTTCTTAGGGAGTTTTTGAGTGGAGCCTGTAGAACACCCCCTAAACATCCTTTTGGCGTTGCCATAGTGTGTCGAACGTTTGATTGTAAAGAGTTTTGTAAATCTAATGTTAAATGTTTCCTCAGTATTTAAATTTCTATCACATTTAATGCTAACTTAATTATTTATCTTATTTAAAAAGTATGATAAATATCATATATGTTACTACAATTTTCTGTATTACTCCCTTCGTTTTTTTTCGTGTGTCGCTGTTGACTTTAATAAAAAATTTTGATCACTCGTATTATTTAAAAAATTAATTTAAATGTGTAAAATTAAAAATTAGAATTTAAAAATATTTAGTAATAAATCCAATCGTAACAAAATATTTGATATTTTTTATATTTTTTTAAATAAAATGAATGGTCAAAATTATTAGTTAAAATCAACGGTGACAAAAAAAAACGGAGAGAGTACTAAACATATTTTCAGCGACAAATTTATAATTTTATACGAAATGATCAAAGTTGATGTTAAAATTTAATGGTGATAACAATTTAAATACAAAGAGAGTAATATAAGCTCTCTTTCCGTGAAATAAAAATATTACTCGCGCGGATTTTTTAACGGCGCTAGGACTACCTTGTCCGGACGAGAAAAAAGATCAGAAGTAGCACCTAGCATTGCCTGAAATTGTGACCACACATGGACTATTGCACGAGATAGAAGCAGACTACCGATTGATCAACGGCGTACCACACCTCACATAGTACAGTAGTACCAGCCAAAACCAAGTGTATGTGCGTAGATCCAGAAATCAGTTAGACCTGCCAGCTCCATGTTGTCTCTTAGTACACGTTCTACTGCATGCCGCTATTGTCACGTGCTCACACATATGAGCTGTCCTACTGGCTACCTCTCACTTGATTAGATCTGTCCTATGTAAATTTATTGTCCAAGGAAAATCCAAAGTTTGATCATATCATCCATTCCACCTCTCACTTCTATATGGAAAGCCAATTGCAAAGACACAGGGTACACGAATAGCTCTTGAGGTCATCACGTAATCCCATGTGACTACCTGTGGAACATTAAACTCACTGCACAGATAACATGTGAAAGCTCATCTGTTTTGTTCTTTACAGACGTAAGCAATATGTTACAGCTATGGACATGAAAAATGTACTCCCGGAGGATTTGGGTTGATAACTTCCAGCAGCGATCACCAGAATGGATGCATTCTGATCCCGTTCAGAATGAAAGGAACAACTGCAAATGTGCCCTACAAGAAATTTCTGTGTTACAACTCAGAACCAATAATACAAACCTGAGGAAAACAGGCAACAATGCACAAATTAAAGGTAGTAAGCAGCATAACATGTCAGCCCAGGCAGATTTGCCATGGGTGTCCCATTGAAGTCTGATTCTATTAAAAATATCAATTATGTAGTACAATTCCTTAGCATAATACAACCCTTGCACAATCTTTGCTCCTTAAAACAAAATATGATCTATTTCATCTTTAATAAAAGTTTCAAACTCTGTCAGTGTTAGCAAACTTCTATAATGTATTAGCAAGCATGACTCCACAGCAGGTAAGAGTACATGGTAATATGGTACCCATACTGTCAGCAAAAAATGAAGTTATAGCTACATTCAAGATCTTCTGACCCAATGCATTCTTAAGCTTGAACGTTTGTAACAATACTTCTACTTACAACGTCAGCTTCTACTACTTTTGCGCATTCCATTTAATCTTCACTATTTCATGAATAAGGTCAAATATGGACACTTGGACTCTCATGGCTGCTGAACATTATGTTTTAACTTAGTGTTGCAGCCAGCACAACCAATGCAGCGAAAAGAAACAAGCAGACGATCAGGTCCTATATCAATATTATTGCTGGAATAGTTTGATATTTGGAACGATGATGATACCATGTCTACTAGTACAAAGTAGCACAAAGCACCTAACCTTAGGACCACAATGAGAACAATTATGTATGATAACAAATACTAATGCCTATTCTGTTAGGAGATGTCCCTTGGTGTTGTACGTCCGCGCAGCCAGCCACACATTCCTTGTTTGTGGTGTTATACCTTTGGTGCTACATATCTTGCAGCATATCCCAGATTTGTTTTGTTTTGTTTTGTTTTTTTTTGAGGTAACATATCCCAGGTTTCATGCTCGAGTTAAACATATTGAAGTGTTTTCATTTTTTGCAAGAGCGTGTGGCGAATCGACAGGTTGATCAA
The DNA here is from genome assembly GCA_001182835.1 of Oropetium thomaeum. Lineage (NCBI taxonomy): Eukaryota > Viridiplantae > Streptophyta > Magnoliopsida > Poales > Poaceae > Oropetium > Oropetium thomaeum. The sequence continues at coordinate 1,239,325 of LFJQ01000007.1, read as the reverse complement.
GCAATTAGGGTTGTTATGTTGCAATCTCAACTTATCTGAGTAGGATATATCCCTTGGAGATATCTTAACTAACCAGGATACCAAACTATCTCGTACAGACATACAACACAACGGGATATCTCTTAACATATTCAATTTAACTAAGGCAAAACCAACGTGATGTTCTTTTTATAGCTCAAATTATATACTTGTGTCACAATTTTAAGCAAAGCCTATACAAAAATTAAAGAAACATTCTAGGATGGAGTGCTAAGAGAAAACTTGGAACAAAAGAAACAGTAAATCTGGAACTTCTAACTTTAGGAGAAAGACGTACAGTGTTCCAAGTTTGGTAAATGATTCAAGTCCAATAAAATACATGAGTGTCTATGTACTACAACAACAACCAGCCTTTTAATCCCAAGCAAGTTGGGGTAGGCTAGAGATGAAACCCCAAGTACCAACAAGAAACTCAGGAAAGGACCAAACCGAAAAAGAAAGAAAAAGGAAGCTGAGAAAAGACCAAAAGGCCAGAATCAAGGGAACGGAAGGTGAAACAGCAACGAAAAAGCCAGGAAAAAGGGAAAAAAGAGGGAGGCAAATCAAGGTTCTGGCACATGGATTGCCAGTCTCCACAAACTCCTATCTAAGGCTAACTCCCTATCGATATCCCACTCCTTCATGTCCCTCTTAACCGACTCCTCCCAAGTCAAGTTTGGTCTTCCTCTTCCTCTCTTTAGATTAACCGGGCGCCTAATGATGCCACTGCGGACCGGTGCATCTTCAGGTCTCCGTTGGATATGTCCAAACCATCTCAAGCGGTGTTGCGTGAGCTTCTCCGCAACTGGTGCTACTCCTAATCGCTCTCGTATGTCTTCATTCCTGACACGGTCTCTTCTTGTGTGACCACAAATCCACCGTAACATACGCATCTCTGCCACGCTTAGCTGCTGGACATGTTTCCTTTTAGTAGGCCAATACTCAGCTCCATATAGCATAGCCGGTCGAATCACAGTCCTATAGAATTTGCCTTTGAGCTTTTGTGGAACTCTGTTGTCACATAGGACACCAGAGGCTTGACGCCACTTCAACCATCCGGCTTTAATTCTATGACTGACATCTCCATCAATATCTCCATCCTTCTGCAATATTGATCCCAGATATCGAAAGGTGTCCTTCATGGGGACCACCTGACCGTCGAGTCTGACATCCCCTTCCCGTTCTTCGTGTGCAGTGGCACTGAAGTCACCTTCATGTACTCTGTCTTAGATCTACTAAGCCTAAAACCTTTTGCTTCCAAAGTCTTCCTCCATAATTCTAACTTCTGGTTAACTCCCGCCCTAGTCTCATCCACTAGCACAACATCATCTGCAAAAAGCATACACCAAGGGACCTCTCCTTGGATGTCCCTTGTGATCTCATCCATCACTAGGGCAAAAAGATAAGGGCTCAAAGCAGACCCCTGGTGCAACCCTATAGTAATGGGGAAGGCATCCGTGTCTCCACCGCTTGTTCGGACACTTGTCACAACATTATTATACATATCCTTGATGAAAAAGGCAAGCTTCATGCCTTCATGTACAGTGTGTACTTTAAAAAAATTAGTCAAATAGAAAAGGCACCCACCAGATACATAAACTGTAGATACTTCTGGGAACATTATTGTAATTGTTAATAACAGATGACGTCCACTTAATTTCTGTTGTCAGTCCCATTTATCATAGTGTTCTCTCGGTACCCCTAGTGTGCTGGCAGCTACAACGGCAATGAGCAGATGTGCAACAGACAATAGTGACAGATGAAAGATATTTTTGGGCCAAAAGGGCAAAAAAAAAAAACAACTACACATAACACCATTTTCAACATAACCACATGTATCACACACTAAACAATGACCAAATCACCAAAGAACAGTGACCGTTACGTTTCTCCTACACCAAGAATAATGGAACAAAATCCATATATGCTATTCAGAAGAGCCAAAAGTGTACTTACAGCAATGGTGCACGCAATTAATCCAGCTTTCTCTCTATGATCCAAAGCCACAAAGAATAGAAGGAATGCGCCAACGTACCAGGGAATGGCAGCCAAAAAGAACCCCAATAAGAACCTTCGATATAAAGCAAAAAGTTAAGTTTGCATGTGGGAAAATTTGGATCTGTGTAGATTGCAGAGCATATGAAAAGATCCACTGGAAGCAACGATGAGGGGTTCGAACAATTCATCACATGAATAAGCTTAAAATGCCACAAAAGTATTGCACTAGCTGACATAGTCTCTCTACCTCCCGTGCACCCTGCCATTTATTTACTGAACTCAACGAAATTATAACCTGATTCACATACTGAGCAATGTATATAAAACTAGCGTAGCGCCAGAAAATGAAGCTAAAACAGGTTCAAGAGAACCTAAGTATTCAGTAGCTGACACTAGTGATAAGCAGTAACGATTTGGATCTGAGACTGGAATGTTGCATAGATGCCCACTTTTGGTCAACGACGATACTTACAGAACCCAGCCGACGCCGACGCCGCAGAAGGGGAGGGGTGGCTCCCGGACGGGGACGCCGTCCACGAAGACCTGCTGCTGGACGGTGCACGGGAAGGCAGCGACGCCCTGACCGCTTAACCCTGCGCGCCAACCAATACACAGACAGAGGCGCAGCGAGTCAATTCCTCAAATCCAGAACATCAAGAAGTGAGGAAGGGAAGCGGGGGGACGAAGCAGGGAGCACCGACCGGTTGGGTAGGGGTAGTAGGCGGCGCCTACGGCCGGCGGACGCCGTGATGGCGGCGGTGGCGGGGCGAAGGTGCCGTAGTGGTGCTGGCAGGGAAGAGGAGGAACTGTGCGGGCGAAAGCGGAGGGGGTTGCGGATTGGGTTTGGGGCGGGAGCTTGGTAGTGTTGCTGGGGCGTTTGATCTCTTGCACCGCCGCCATGGTAGGCGTGGGAGATGGGGTGGGGGAGACAAATCTCGAGGCTTGGCAGGCTGCGCAGAATTGAGATGATCGCTGGGTTCGGGGAAGACGGTGCGCGTTTTAGCGGCACTTGGATTTCTTTAGAGCATATGGACAATAGGTAGCCATCAACTCATGGGTTGCATGGCGTCAATTATTAGAGCAGCGCTGACATTTGACGAAGTGATATTATAGTTGAAACGATATTATTGAAGTGAAAATTAGAATATATTTTAGGTGTGAAAATACAAAAATTCTGATTCCCTATGCGTTTGAGGTCGATAAAGAATTTCTTATACTAGGAGGTTAAATCCACTCCTGTTGTAACATTTTTCGACGTCTTGGTAGTTATATACTTGGTGTTAAAATTAGCTGTCCAGTTGGGCCACGTATCAAAAAATTGATATAGAACTCATACCCACCTTTTTTTCCTTTGGAATGGCGGGTGTTCTACCTCTATATTATATTATGAAAAAAATTTTATATGACACACTATAAAAACTTGTAATTTCACAAGATGCATCAAGATTTTGCTTTTTACATGGAACATACTATAAAATTGTCATCTAACAAACTAAAGCAGGTTTTTACGATATTTGAAATCTTTTTACTTCCTTACACAAAACACTTTACAACTTAAAACATTACATAAAGGTGCATTGTTACATCATCTATTCATGTGTTTTGTTAAAAAAATCGACTATTTCAATATCTTTAATTACAAAATAAATATTATTTTCACAAAAGTTATTGGAACAGCTGAAATAAACAGTTTACTGTATAACGGTTTCTAATGTTGGCCGAATACATAGAGCACATTGCAAAACATTGGAAAGGGAGATAGTTTATCATGCATCCGATCGAGGACATTACCTTCTGATAATATTATGGGCCCACGTATGCAAGAACAGTTAGCACCGTCTGAGCAATGGTGCACGCGAGTACAAGCAATCCAGCAAGCAGTGCCAACCCCAACCACGGGCTGCTCAGATGGTTGTGCCTCAACCAAGCAACCCACCTGTTTATGCGATTTTGGTAGTACATTTCCATCTTCCAGCATATGGATCTCAGGTAGAAGTTGCCCATGAAATCAAAAACCGCACCTTGGTTAACTTAGAAAAAAGTTTTGAAACCACTGTCACTGTGAAGATGATGCGTTATGATTCCTTTTTGTGAAAGTAGGGTTACATCTTCAGGCCTGCTGATTAGCTGGGACATAAACATGATGTAAGCAGTGACTGAATTACCAAAATGAGGATTTGTCTGCTCAAAAGCGATCAAGTTCCTCAAAAAGGAGCCCGATATGTCGTCAACATATAAGCATGGAATTTCAATACACCATCGTGAAACGCTACATCTAGCAATGAGTGAGAATTCCTTCCGTTGAACTCCTTTCTCTTGAAAACAATTCCAGCTTCATGGTATTGTGTTGCTCGACGCCAGCGAGTGACCTTCCCACCTTGTAACGAGTCAAAATGCTGATTGTATGATGAGTTCAATTCATCTTGCCCGCTACCATTACTTACGTTGTTAAATAACTTGCAAAATTTATCAATAAGATTTTCACGATATCGAGGTATAAAATGATCGTGTTCCTCCTGAACCATTCTTGGTATAAAATGCATGTGAAAAAGGTGGAGCAGATGACAAAAATCATTAGGTCTCTTGAACGAACCGAATGCTCCAGCGAAGTACTGCAGATTTTCTTCAACGTAGTAAGAAATGTTTTCTGTAAGTGTGTTCTCCTTGTCTGGACCCACTAGGACCTCATATAGTGTCCTAATTACAAAAAAGGGAATTTGATTTTCAAGGAGGAACAAATCAGGCAGTGCGAAAATGTGATACCATTCCATGCCAGAGTTTTCATGGCAGTTAGTGCAATCTCTGTTTTCCGAACTCTGTTTGCTGGCATCAACTATTGCTATTTCTATCTCCTGCACTGTATCCAGATTAGGTTTTGCACCATTCTTCGGAGACATATTCGTTTCATGTGCTACATATTCTGTTCCATTCAAGTTATCATCAGAGATTATCCTGGGTCCGGGAGCTGGCTCAGTTACTTGTGAAACTCCATGTGTTGCTCCAAGATAAACCAGGGTAAAGCATCCATCTACCAAGAGCATACGTCGAAAACTGTCACTGTCCAATTTAATATCACTAGAGTAGCATGCTCTTGCTTCATTTTCGATATGACTAATAGCAACTAGATAGTCCCCCAGACCCTTTGTACAGTTCAGTTTAAGAACATAATCCAAGCACCTCCATTTTTGCTTTTCCATAAATTGTAAACTGGCATTGTTATGATGATATGGGCCAATGGATAGAACAAAGGGTTCATATGCTAACCTATCAATTTGACGAACAAGCTGATGGACTCTATGGATCTTGCAAAAACTGTTCTTTCCATCAGGATTATCATTAGACCATTGCAGATTACCAAGATCATGTAATATCAAGCTTGCTATTTCTTTGATTTCTTCAGAGTCAGCGCTACTACATGCATCTCCTCAGCCATGATTTTAGATACTTCTGTAATTGTTAAGAAAATATGAAAATGATAAGGCGTGAGAATAAAATTTACCCAAAAAATCAGACAGTGTGAAGGATACAAACAAATGTAGTACATCGTATGAGTCTTGAAATAATTTGATTGCAAGTATGACAATTGACAAGTCAAAGATAACTACATCTCCTTTCAAGATGACGAGAAATAACAAAAATGTCATTGATGATAACCGTTAGAGTTATATTTCTATACACTTGTATTAGGCTTGTATTAGGTGCGATGGGCCTCCAGGCACAGGCCCATGCAGCACACGTCGGCTAGGGTTAGCTCACGTAGCTCCCTATACGTACTTGTCTTGATCTGTTAATCAAATCAATTAAAAGATTATCCTGCTAACATGGTATCAAGGAGCGGCTCCAATCCTCCGCTCTCGCTTCTGCAACCCTAACGCCGCTGGCATATCTCCTTGCCGCGGCTCTGTTGTCGCTGCCATTCTTCCGGCACGTCAGGTGCTCTAACCTCCCTCTCTCTTCTACACCTCTCTCCACTACTCAAGGTGCCGTCTGACGACGCTGCCGCCACGGCAGCACGCCTTCTCCAGGAGAAGGAAGAACAGGAAGCCGAGGCTGCTCGTCAACTCGCTGCGGCGCAAACACGGGCTCTTCTTCATCAGCAAGATGTTGCTGTCTAGAACGTCAAGTCTCTGGTGCCCATCGTCCTCGAGTTCAACTCACCGCTGTACTCACGGTGGCATGGGCTTTTTCTCACCATCCTCGCCAAGTATTCCCTCGATGATCACATCCTCACTGAGACCACGCTCCCCGATGATGAAGATTGGGTCAGCATGGACGCCACCGTCAAGCACTGGATCTGCACCACTCTCGCCGTCGATCTGCTCGAGTTCGTCATGGGCAGCGCCGGTGATGGCACCACAGCCCGCACTGCATGGTGTCGCCTCGACGAGCAATTCTGCGGCAACAAGGAGTCACACGCCATGCTGCTCGATGCTGAGTTCCATTCTCTTGCGCAAGGCGACCTATCCATCTCGGATTACTGTCGCCGTCTCAAGGGCATGGTGGATGCTCTCGGTGACCTGGGCGAGCCCGTCTCTGATCGTACGCTTGTGCTCACTATCCTCCGCGGCCTGAGAAGTTCGCCCACATGGTGGCTATCATTAAGCACACCAAGCCGTTCCCGGATTTCGCCTCCATTCGGGTTGATCTTCAACTTGAGGAGATCGACATGAAGGCCAAACCCGGCTCGTCCGTCTCCGCCATGTTCGCTACTGCCGGTGGCTCGTTGGCTTCGTGCCGACCTGCCACTCCTGCACCACGCCCACCCAATCCCCACTCTACTGGGTATGGCCTACAGGGTGGCACCAACGGCGGCACCAGTGGTGGTGGCAGTCACGGTGGTGGCCACGACGGCGGTGACGGCGGCGGCAGCAAGACAAGCACAAGAACAAGAACTGGCGTCCTGGTGGCTATGGTGGCAACGGTGGCGCTGGCTGCGGCTACCATCCTGGTGGTACCGGTCCCTGGCCGTCTTTGCACAACCCATGGGCGGGGCGGGCACAATTCAAATGTGGCCGGGCCCTGTTGGTGCGGGCGGTCTGCTCGGCCCTCATCCGGGTGCGCTAAGTCCTCCTCGTGCTGCGCCGCAAGCATACTTTGCCACGGCTGCGCCACAACTGCCTGCCTGAGGCGCCCTGCCCTTCCAGATGGGCATGCCCCCTCTCCAGCAGCACGTGCCGCAGTTTCAGCCGAGCGCATACGATGCGTCCACCTCGACCGTCTCCTACATGCCGCCCCCGCCTACTCAGGGTGTTTGGGACCAGAATAGTCTCGCTGCCTCCTTCAACACAACGACTTGACGCTGCCGCAGTCCATGTCCGAGTGGTACGCCGACTTCGGGGCCTCCTTGCACATGACGCCAACCTCTGGTAATCTCACAGTCCTCTCTCTGCCTAATTTCTCTACTCCTTCCAATATTATTGTTGGTAACGGTTCCTTACTTCCCGTTACATCCACTGGCTCTATCTCATATAATTCCTTTGATCACCCTCTTCATCTTCATAATGTGCTTGTCTCCCCAAACCTTATTAAAAACCTAGTTTCTGTCTGCCAATTTACAACTGACAATCATTGCTCCATGGAATTTGACCCTTTTTGCCTTTTTGTGAAGGATCTCAATACTCGGAACGTGATCGTCAGGTGTAATAGCTCAAGGCAGCTATACCCACTGTTCCCGCCTTCGTTGCCGCCACCGTTCTCACTGCCCCTGGCCCTGCTGCTGGCACACCCACCTCGACCATCTGGCATAGGCGCCTAGGGCACATAGGCTCCGAAGCTTTCTCCAAATTAGCTAGCTCCAATTTATTTCTTGTACTAAGAATACTACCAAACCCATTTGTCATGCATGCCAATTAGGACGTCATATTCGCTTGTGATTTCATACTTCATCCTCTCGAGCAACTCATAATTTTGATTTAATTCATTGTGATCTTTGGACCTCCCCTTTTGCTAGCGTTTCAGGCTATAAATATTATTTGATTATTTTGGATGATTGTTCACATTTTACATGGATGTTTCCTCTTCGCCTCAAATCTGACACATTCACCACCTCTCCTAGTTTTTTTGTCAATGTTGCTACTCAGTTTGGCCGTACCGTAAAGAGTGTCCAGTGTGATAATGGTCGAGAGTTTGATAATTCATTCTCTCGTTCCTTTTTTCTAACTAAAGGCATTCTCCTACGGATGTCCTGTCCCTACACTTCCTCCCAAAACGGCAAGGCTGAGCGTATTATTCGGTCCACGAATAATATTATGCGATCCCTCCTCTTTCAGGCTCAGTTGCCTCCATCCTTTTGGGTCGAGGCATTACATACGTCCACATATGTCCTCAATAGGCACCCTACCAAAACACTAGATCTTCGCACACCCTAGCATGCTCTCTATGGCTCCCCTCCCGATTACTCCCATATCTAAGTCTTCGGGTGCGCATGCTATACTAACCTTTCCGCCACTATGCCACACAAACTTAGTCCACGCTCCACGTTGTGTGTCTTTCTTGGTTACTCCTCTGATCATAAGGGCTACAAGTGTTTTGACCTCTCCTCCAACCGTATTATTACCTTCGTCACGTTGTTTTTGATGAACACACCTTCCTATATTCCATTGTGGCAAGCCGGCCTTCATCCGACTTTGAATTTCGTGTGGCAGATCACTGTGTTTCTTTTCCAGTTGGTTCTACTCGTATCTGTGCAGGTTCGTCCACCAAGGAAGCTAGCCCCAACGCAAATCCGGGCCGCGCACCTTTCCCTGGGGCATCCCCGCTCGGGACACCTGCGTCGCCGCCCAGCTTAGGTTCAGCTTCAGCCGCTGGCTCGCCCCCGCCAAGTGGACCGCGCGCACCGTCTCATGGGGCGTCCCCGCTTCGGACACTTGGGCCACCGCCCGGCTTTGGGTCTGCACCAGTTGCTGCCCCCCTTCGCCAAGTGGACCGCGTGCCTTCACTTGGGACATCCCCGCCCAGGATGCTTGGGCCGCCGCTCGGCTTTGGGCCTGGTTCACCTTCGTCAAGTGGCCCGCTCACAAGCGGGCCAACGCCCGTCGTTGGGTCTTCTCTAGATGGGCGGTCGCCCGTTGCCAGGTCACTGCCAACCGGCCCACACACCGGGCCGCCGCCTGCCCCTGCTGCGGCCAGGTCGTAGCGAACGGACGGGTCTACTACTATTGTACCAGGCCGTCCCCCTGTCACGGCTGTCCTTTTTCTGCTGTTGGAGAATGATCACGGCTACGCAATGAACGAAGAATATGCAGCCTTACTACAAAACAACACTTGGGATCTTGTTTCACGACCGCCGAGTGCTAACGTGGTTCAGGCAAGTGGGTTTTTCGTCACAAATTCACTGCTGGTGGATCTCTTGATAGGTACAAAGCTCGCTGGGTTGTTCGTGGATTCACTCAACGTCCAGGCATAGACTATGATGAAACCTTCAGTCTAGTGGTCAAACCTGCAACGGTCCGGACATTGTTGAGTCTTGCTCTTTCTTGATGGTGGTTAGTTCATCAGTTGGATGTCAAAACGCCTTCCTTCATGGCACTCTTCAGGAGACAGTCTACTATAAGCAGCCATCTGGTTTTGTTGATCCCTCTTGTCCTAATTATGTCTATCGTCTCAACAAATCCCTCTACGGCTTGAAGCAGGCGCCTAGGGCATGGTACAGTCGGTTTGCCTCTCACATATTGTCCATGGGTTTCACCGGTGCTCAGTCCGATACTTCCCTGTTCGTGTATCGCCACTGTTCCGATATGGCATATCTTCTACTATATGTTGATGACATTGTCCTCACCGCATCTTCAGAATCCTTACTTCGTCGTATTATCTCAGCATTGATAACCGAATTCAGCATGAAGGACCTTGGGCTATTGCATCTTTTCTTGGGGTTTCTGTTACTCAGCGTGAAGGTGGTCTCTTTCTGTCACAGCCGCAATACATGCTTGACATTCTCCAGCGTGCCGGCATGTCTGATTGCAAGCCTTGTTCTACTCCAGTTGACACATGTGCCAAGGTGTCTAGTGCCGGCGCCCCTGTTGCTGACGCCACAGATTATCGTGCTCTTGCGGGCGCACTCCAGTATCTCACCTTCACTCGACCTGATATTGCATATGCTGTTCAGGAGGTGTGTCTCCACATGCATGATCCTCGCAAGCCTCATCTAGCACTTGTCAAGCGGATCCTTCGCTACGTCCGTGGTGCACTTGATTACGGCCTACAAATTCGGCCATCCTCTGTGACCTCCTTGGTCGCCTACTCTGACGCTGACTGGGCAGGCTGTCCTGACACTCGCTGTTTGACCTCTGGTTATGCTATCTTTCTGGGTGATCATTTAATTTCCTGATCCTCCAAATGACCGCTTACAGTCTCTCGCTCCAGTGATGAAGCTGTGTATAGAGCGGTTGCTAATGACGTTGCAGAGTCAACCTGGCTTCGCCAACTGCTACTTGAGCTCCATTGTCCACTTCAGCAGGCCACCGTCGTGTACTACGACAATGTCAGTGTTATATACCTATCAAGCAACCCAGTTCAACATCAGCGGACGAAGCATATAGAGATTGATCTTCACTTTGTCTGAGACAAAGTTACTACTGGGGCTGTTCGTCCTTCATGTGCCAGCAACGTCCCAGTATGCCGACATCTTCACCAAAGGCCTTCCATCCTCCCTGTTCACTGAGTTTCGTATCAGTCTCAACGTCTGTGGCTGATCCGACGTTGCGACTGCAGGGGGGGTGTTAGAGTTATATTTCTATACACTTGTATTAGGCTTATATTAGGTGCGATGGGCCTCCGGCACAGGCCCATGCAGCACACGTCGGCTAGGCTTAGCTCACGTAGCTCCCTATATGTACTTGCCTTGATCTGTTAATCAAATCAATTAAAAGATTATCCTGCTAACAATAACATCAGTCAAATTCAAATATTATTGCTCAAAGTTTAACATGATCAAAGATTTACCTTATGGCTAAAGATGAGAAGAGTAAATCTACCTCGCTACTACAGGCCCTTTGCATTCAATGTTTTCTCCGGCAAGGGGATGGATCGGAGCCTTGGCTCTAGTCGCGAGTGGCGGTTGTGAGTACGAGGAGGAGGAGCAAGGAGCGTTAAGAAAGCCACATGGGGAGGTGGATCAGTAAGACCGGGGCCAAGTACTGCGTCAAAATCAGATGTAGCGAGGGCCAGAGGAAGACGATGAATAGAGGAGGGATAAACGTCACACAGAACCCCCTACTAATACTTTGCATAAACATCGTACCTGTCACTTCCAATTCGCGAATAAGGAGGAGATGAACTTCAAATCCCCGTCATGTTTATTAGCCGAGAGAAAAGTCGTCTGTCTGGCATACATGAAAAATGAAGAATTGATCTCAAGATAGATCCACTCCCAGGTTAGGTGCGAATATCTGTATCGAGTTCTCCGAGTTTTAAGGGGAGTAGTAAGACCATTTGTTTTATTTTGTTTTTCTATTTTAGAAAAAGTAAGGCCACTTGTTGTTGGTTACACAGTGGGGGACCGAACAGTCATGTCGCTAACATGTTTGCTGCGTGGCTGTCAATAAATAAAAAAATCTGCTTTGCTACATCGACAATTGGTGGGGGCATTCACCGATGATTGTTGGAGAAATTTGTCTAAGAGACACAGAGATTTATGATTTGGTTTGAGAGACACCGTGAAACTCGAATTTATTTGACAAAACACTTTAAATTTGTCAAATTTATCTGAGAGACAACATATCGTATAACATGACCATTTTACCCTTCCGTCTTTTCTAATATTACTACCTTTTAAATTTGTTGCTATAAACTTATAAGAAAATTTCAATTTCACCAATGTTGAAAGTTGTACATTACCAGACAATTTGTCACCACGAAATTTTCCAAAATTTTTTATAAATTTAAGTATTAGTTTTAGCCTTAAAAATATTTTATCACTAAAAATAACACATAAATTTATTTAAAAATTATGAATTTTTGTGCTGATAGATTGTCTGACGATGTATCTCTAAATACGATTCTTGCAGCAAAAGGAGGCAAACCAGCATGGCCACGTCGTTGGCTTTCCCGGCCGTCGGATCGGGCGGATGGACGGCCCAGATGGAGCAACTACAGGCCCTTTTACAATACCATCCTCGCGTTTTATAGAAAAATCAACCCGCAGTAGTCCAACCGCTCTCCCAAGACGTTTTACAATACAACCCTCTACCTTTACCAAAATAAACCCGCCATCCAGGTCCGGCCAGGCCAGGCTATTTTACACAAAACCCCCTCACATTTATCTAAATCAACCCGCACTCCCATCTGTTTCCCTCAAGTTTAGCTAAATGAACCCGCACTCACATCTGTTCTAGTAATGTTTTATGACAAAGCCCTCGAACTTTATACAATTTAATCAGCAATCCAAATCTTTTTCATGATAAAATTTGCTAAAACTTTAAAATTACATAGTAAATCATAGAAAAATTGTAAAATAAAAAATCAATTGTTTCGGAACTCTCATAAATAGATCTATCCAATGGATTAAAAATAAAACATGTTTTAGAAGAAAATTTTAACCATACATTATTATCTATATTTTGTAAGAGCAATATGAAAATCAAATGAAAAAAATAAAAAAAACTCTTGTAAAATTTGTTTCTTGATTTCTTTACTAGTATTGAACATAAATAATCGCTTATATGCATATACATAGTATAATACTTCATATATCTTTCCGTATCTGTTAATTATTTTCTTTTACAAATATAATTTACTAAAACTTTAAATTATGTAATAAATCACATTATAATCGTAAAATATAAAATAGATGTCCATACAAAATATAACCATTTGGTTAAAAAAATATTAACTGTACATTATTACCTATAAATTCATACCTTTTTAATAAAATTGTTTCTGATAATTTTACCAAAAATTGAACACAATTAATCACGTGTAATATATTATATAGCGGTTCTCAAACCATTAATGATTGATGAACCGGCTGATCCATATGCAACTCCTCTGAAAATATTACCCAAGTGGTACTTCTTTCCATTATTTAAATACTTTGCACAATATCAATAAATTATTTGACGTTCTCTTAATGGTTTATGTGCAATAAACTTATAACAAAACCCTTTCTCAAGAATGTTAATAAATTTTTTTCAAAATACATTTCGTCACCCAGTAGCTACGCCTTTTTTTTATCGGTACTGAGTAACACTTTCGGTAGATATTGAAGCGACGTTACCCATTGATAAATCCTTAACTTTAGAGCTTGTTTTTATATTAAAAAAAATCCTTGAACTCTATCGAAATCAACCCGCTATCCTGATCTAGGATATTTTACAAATACATTTATATGAAAAACATAATATATTTGCAATATAAGTCGTACATGCAAGTACAGAAACATACATAGATATATATAGTCACAATTACACCAACGTACAAATAACCTTTTGTTACCTTCATGACCATTGTGCCCAAAGGTATGAATGTTTTGGTGATTGAATCAATATGATCTCACTTGTTGAGTGCAACTCCTAGTACCATCTACAACCTCAAGAGCGAAGTGCCTCGGCAAATATTGATGACAACCTATGTTGAGCCCACGATGGGTACGTGGTTGAAGAATGGATCAAGACCTTGGAGCTTTGAGATCAAGCTAGGAGAGCTTGTGTAGCTACGTTTGAGTCCATAGAAAAAACCGGTACTATTAAGGAGGGTTGGGATATGTAGCTATATCTCACTAGTGTAGAGGTGGTGGACAACGTGTGTGAAGGTCCCACAACATTTGGAGAGCAGCTAGGAAGCCGAGGAAGACGATTTGTGAAGCTTGAAAGCAAGGATGCAGTGAAAACATCAAATTCTAGTTTTAGCAAAATCATCATACTGTACGATGGTATCGTCGTACCATTTTCCAGAATATCTGAAAATCGGGGCTAGCTAGGAGAAAAGGGTTGTCGTACCATACGATGGGGTTGTCGTACCATTTTCCAGAAGGTCTGGAAGTTAGGCCAAGCCAGAGAAGAAGAGTCATTGTACCATTGGAGCTGTTGGAGCTGAGGTGGAGATGACTAGAGAGATATAGTCGCCGTACCCTATAATGGTATCGTCATACCATTCTCTAGAAGACCTGTTTCAGAATTGAGTTCGGGAGTTATAGTCGTCATACCGTACTACGGTAGCGTCGTACCATGATGGTACAACCATTGACTGTGCAGAGGGACTTGAGTGTAACGGTTAGTGGGCATGGTTGGCCCTATAAATAGTCATCCCTCTCGGTTATTTAAGAGACTTTTGGCTAGTGGAATAGCAGAGGAACCCTTGGAGGACCAAAAAGTCAAGGAGAGAAGCACTTGGGCAAAGAAGAAGTGATATTTGAGTGCTTGTGGGAGAGTAACAAGGAGTGTTCATCCACCTCTAGGCTAGTGGGCTGTAGAGGGGCATTTTGGCTGGTTACTCTTGGTCTTATGGCAGTGCCTAGACCGGTTAGGAGTTGGTGATTGAGCTTCTATGGAGTTTGTGGAAGACTTCACAAGTTTGAACACGGTTTAGATCCCACCGTTCAAGAGGTATCAAGAGAGAGCGTCCGAGTTAGGAGGCTTATCACCGGAAAATAAGGTGTTGCCTGCGACAGCGGAGGAAGTTCGTGTCTTCGCTTGAGGAGTGGAGCGCACCTTAGGTGATACCGTTCCGGGAACGGCGGGAGGGACCGAGACTCTGGTGGGAGGCGCCCAACAAGGACTAGGGGAGGCGCCATCCTCCGATACCTCGGGAAAACATCGACGCGTCAACCTTTCTCTTTTACTCTTTCTCTAGCTTGTTGTTCTTGTTGATTTTCCTTTGAGCTAATAGAATTGCATAAGTTGCTTGTTGCTTTTCTTCTCTGGCTATCTTGCTAGTATGTTTGTCTTTCTTGTTGTTCTTGCATCACTAGTATAATAGGGTTCTTAGCCACTAGACTTGCATAGGACTGTCGTTTATTACTTGTGTTGTAGCTAGTAGTCTTAATGTCTCTATTATCACTTCTGGCCTCATCTCTCCTTCGTAGTTGTGTTAGCTCTTTTAGCTTGTTGATTTGCTTGTCATATCTACTAACATGTTAGGAGTTGATTGCTTGCACTATATGATAAAAAATAGAAGAATTTGAATTAGTTGGTGGCCGATTCAACCCCTTCTCAATCCTGATATCCTTACACCTTCATATATATTCATACATTTACCCTAACCTTAAAACCATCTACGCTAAAAACAACCCGCACACAGGCTGCATGCGGCGTTGCCGTGGCCATTTCTATTAATTTTTATTATTGATGAAAGTGAAATTTTTTTTAGATTTGTTGCTGGAAATTTGAGAAGCAGTTATACTAGAGGGTAAAATGGTTCGTTTATAAGACGAGGTGTCTCTGAGATAAATTACATAAATTTTGGATGTTTCTTAGACAAATTTGAATTCCTCGATGTCTAACTATAAAATGTCAGTGTCGATGTTCGTTACCGTCGACTAGTAAATTTATCGTGGGGCGTGTGTTTTAAGGTTTCGATGTTTCGCGAGAGGACACAAGGTTTATACTGGTTCAGGCAACAATGCCCTACGTCCAGTTTTCGTGCTGCTTGTATTACTCGCGACAGGAATTACAAGGGGGGGGGGGGGTTACAAGCGGAGGAGGAAGTGAGGGTGCCTCCTGCCTCTAAGAGTGTCTTGAGTGTTGTAGAGAGACTGGTGGGTTTGGAAGCTTGTGCGCTTGGAGAGCTCGTGCGCTTGGAGTGTTGTCCAGAACCTTGATTTCCCTCCCCTTTTATACGGTGGTGCGAGGAGGGCCGATTATGTGAGGTTGACAGCAGCCGTACTCCGGTTAGGCCGAACCGTAATGGCAACGCCTTTGGTGTGGTCGTGCCGTTCCTGTTCGACGGAGTGGCCTTGTGCTGTCGCTCGTTGTAGTCCCGTCCGTGTGGAGAAACTTCACTGTAGGCTCTGGCGTGATGACGTCGTAGTGATGTCCGTCGCTCCGGGACGTCCCGTTGCACAGGGGCGACGAGTCCCTGACAGGGGCTGTTGGAGTGACGCCATCCCGTGGACGGTGCACGTCGTGCGCATTTAACGTCCACTTACCGAGATGGCGGGTAGTTCCACCTGTCAGCGGGCGTGGGAGTGTCAGGCATTTATTTCCCAACCGTCGCCGTCCGTCCTACTCGTGGAGTAGTAAGCGATTCGCCCGACCCTGGGGTCGAGCGAGGCGGAGACGCGTTCGCTCGACCCCTATAGAGACGGGGTCGGGCGTGTCGTCCGAGCGTGGAGGGTCCGACCCTTCCTCAAAGGGGTCAGGCGAGGCGGAGATCGCCTGTCGGCTCGGGTCGCGGTGCATCCATACGATGCGGAGGCGGGTTTAGGCGGGGATCACTTATGTCCTGATCACATCATTAAGGTCGAGGGTCATTAGGGTTAATTACCTCTGGTATTGACCCTCAACAGTAGCCCCCGAGTGAGGCCTGATCTCCTCGTGAGAGGGAGTCTGGAGTCACTCACATCGGGAGTGGTAAACTCGTGATGGTAGGCTCGCGTCGAGCCCTGTCGAGCTTACGTGTTCTGCGATCCCGTAATAGATCTCTTTTTGCGATTCCGTTCCCGAGACTCCCGCTCGTTGCGGTGGTCCGGTCGTGGATACGGTTCGACTTGTTTCGTTCCTCCAGCGCGTCTGTCCGCCAGACGAGGAGGTCGAGCCGGGCCACGCTTTACCACGGAGGCCGAAGCGTGACGCTCGTCGAGTTGCTAACGGGAGAGTTCGAGTGAAGCCCGGGCTCCCTTCGGGGGGAGCTCCGATGGACCAGCTGGTGGTCGACCTCAAATATTCCTGGTTGCCGTCCCAATCTGGTACCCGGATGCCGTTCGCTAGGCTCCGAGGGCTCACTGCCTTTCTGCGGTGAAATACCCATGGGTCGACGTGAACCGGGACTCGATCGCGGACGAGATGCCCTCGGCGCTCGCGCGCCAGGGTGTTGGCCGCTAACGGGCCTATCTCTATCCACCCCTCACTCTATTTGCGCCCTGAGCGGCTGTCGAACCCGTTCGTGGGGCCAGCCTTCGAACTCTTCGGGCCGTCGGGGCATTTTTCAGCCCAAACCCCTGCCTGCCAGAATTTATTTCGTGGCACCGGGGCTGCAGAGGCGCCTGCCGCGACGGGACGTACGGCAGGGATATTAGTCTTCGCGGGTCATGAGTACAAACGCGCGTGCGCTCGACCCTGCCTGACGGGAGGCCGCGTGGGTCCCTTCTGCAGCGACTGGCGGTAGGCGCCGCGCGGGCGGGAGCAGATACCGCTCTGCACGAGGCGGTATCGTGGGTCCCGCTTGTTGTGACAGAGGGAAAATGCCAGGCGGGTGGGAAGCTCCCCGCGCCGCTCGTGGCGCTCGAGAGGGCCCGTTGGCAGCAGATGAGGTGAGAGGAAGTCGAAGCGACGAAGTCGCGCTCGCGCGGGGCGGACTAGTTAGGCGGGTCCCACCTGCAGCGATTTAGGAGCGATTTTCGGAGGGCGGGATATTTCCCGCGCTGCGCGAGGTGGTTCCGCGGGCCCAACTGCAGTGAGCGGTACGAGAGGAGACTGGGAAGGCGAAGAGGCGCCCGTGTCGGGCGGGATGACCAGGCGGGACCCGTTGGCGGTAAGAGGAATGCCAGACGGGTGAAAGGTATAAATACGCACCTTACACGCCCGTTCGCTGCATTCGTCACTTGCGTCTTCTTTCGCCTTCCGCGCCATCTCGTCTTCTTTCGCTCCTTCGCCTTTCGCTCTTCCGCGCTTGCGCATTCCTTCCTTGGCCTCTTCTCGTTCCTCTCCAACTTCGGGCTAGTCTCCATGGCTTCCTGGCTGAGGTCCGACATTCGGAGAGCGCGCTTGGAGGGCCTGGTCAGTCGTGGCCTCCTCGTTGCCTGGACGGAGGCGAGGGAGTGGTTGCTCCCGGGTAACGAGGAGGTGCCCGCGCCACCGGATGGTTATGTGGTGTCCTTCGCTCATTTCCATGAGCGCGGGCTGGGAGTCCCCGCGCACTCCTTCTTGCGGGGGCTCCTTCACTACTACGGCCTCGAGTTGCAGCACCTCAATCCCAACGGGATGTTGCACATCGCCACGTCTGTGGCGCTGTGCGAGGGCTACTTGGGGATCGCCCCCCACTTCGATTTGTGGCGGTACTTCTTCTCCGTCTCGCTACAGACAAAGGAAGGGCCCCACCACCCCATCGGCTGCGCCAGCATCCACCTCCGCGGGGATCGCGCCGGCTCCTACATCCCCCTGCGGTTGCGGAGCTCTCACAGGGGCTGGCACGGGCAGTGGTTCTACCTCAAGAACGACGCTGCCGGGCCCCTGCCTGAGTTTACCGACGCACGTTCGACACGGCACCCGAGGTGTGGAAGTGGGGGCCGCCGGCCAAGGAGCGAAAGCGGCTGGATGAGGCCCTCGACGCCGTGCGGCAGCTGCGGGCCCGAAGGGTACGCGGCACCGGAGTCATCGCCGCGTTACATGCCCGGCGCGTGCTGCCGCTGATGGCGCGGCGGCTCCGGCTCTGGGAGATGGCCCCCGGCTCGGATTTCTCCGGGTCGGTGATGTCGGCTGAGCCGATCTCGGAGCTGGAGTTGAAGCAGCGGCTCCGGGAGTCCCTTGCCGCCGAGGACCTCGAGGATCCGGTGGATGACCATCCGCCGATGCGCCCCGCCGAGGGGAGCTCTCTCTTGGTAAGTGCGACTCTTATCTTGTCGTGCCTCTTAACTTCCCTCTTCTGGGTCTGATTTTTCTCTTTTGGCTGGCAACAGAAGAGGGAGCTCGTGATCCGACCCTCTCGCCCCCCGGTGCCCGAAGACGCGGCCATTCGGGATGCCAACCGCTTGGCCGCCGAGGAGCACAAGCGGAAGAAGGACGCCCGGGAGGCCAAGCGGGCCCTCAAGCTCCGGGCCAAGCTGGCCTGGGGTCGGCGCAGGCAGGGGTCGGACGACGAGGACGACGAGGACGACGATGATGAGGACGAGGAGGAGGAGGAGGAAGAGGAGGAGGAGGTCGTGGGGATCCCTCCCCCTCTCCCGAGGCAGGAGTTGGTGCACGCGCGCCAACGGGGCCCAGGGCTGGAGCCTCGGGGGTCGGAGGCCCGGGGTTCAGAGGCGGCACCGCCTCTATCGACGACGCTCCCTGTGGGGCGGCCGGCCCTTGAAGAGGGGACGCCCGCGCCAAAGGACGTTCGTGCCCGCCCCGAGCCGACGGGGTCGGGTCCGCCGGCCCCTGGGCAGGTGTTGGTCGGGGCGGCCGGCTCAGGGGTCGGCGAGAAGCGGCCGACGGCGGAGCAAGGGGGGTCGACCCCGAAGCGTCGCCGCACTTCGACGCGGGGGTAAGTGTGTTGTGTAAGCCTTTTCCTCGTTTTTCTTGTACTTAGCATTCGTTCTTTTGTAGGCCCGTGACGGGGGAGGGTCGCTCCTGGTGGCGCCGCGGAAGGCTCTGGCCGGACGGTGGCCCGAGCGCGGTTCGAAGGGCGCCGAGGGCGGGGCTTCGGAGCCCCCGCGCCCCCAGACGGCAGCGGCGGAAGAACCGGAGGCCCCTTCGGCCGTCCCTCCGGGCTCGTCAGAAGCGGCAATGGCCGCCACTCTGCAAACAAAGGAGGTGGTGGCGGCCGTCCCTCTGGAGGTGTCGTCGACGGAGGTGGTGGCGGCGGAGAAGCGGGTGGAAGCCCCGGCGCCTGGGCGGAAGCTGCCGGTTTTTGGACCTCCCGCGGCGGAGGAGGCGGGGGCATCGGGCGTCGCCGTGGAGGCGGCTGCTGCTGATGCGCCAACGGCGGCAGCGCCGGTGACTCGGCCGGCTGCGGGGTTGGTGGAGGGAGGCGCCTCAGGCTCCGGGAGTGCGCGGCGGGGCGCGGAGGGAGCCCTGTCCGCGCTGGACTCTGTCGCGGCTTTCCTCCACGGCCAACTTGTCGACGAGGAGGAGCTCGTCGCCGCGCCCTTTTGTAAATCAGAATGGAATGAAATGATCATCTTCTGATTACTAAGGGCGTCTCTAAGTATTTCTGTGAAGGCGTTCCTTCACAAAACCGCGAGGGTGTTCGATCCCTTTTTCCTTGTTTTCGATCCTCAGGAGTCTTAGGCCACGGGCGGCTCCGACGTTCCGCCTAGCTGGTGAGCGCCGTTGCCGTAACCTTCGGGGGTCGTAGGCGTTGTGCAGTCCGACCAACTAGACTTCACGTCTTCTTCCGCTCATGACTTTCCCTTCTAAGATTCGAATCGTAGGACGAGGGTTCGGGACCCTTGAAGAGGGTAAAGTTTCGTTTACCCTTTCCTCGAAATTTTGCAAGCGAAATGGTAAAATTTTAGCAAGTGTCAAGGTGCGCGCGCGATGCGCACCTTGCAGGTGTAGCCCCCGAGCGGGGTCCGACTCCCGCGTGACGGGGGTCGGGCGCCGCTTAGCAGAATGGCGAAATTTTAACGAGTGCTCGGGGTGCGTGTTCGGTACGCGCACCCTGAGGGTGTAGCCCCCGAGCGGGGTCCGACTCCCGTGCGATGGGAATCGGGCGCCGCTTGTTTCGGTTGGCACGGGGTAAAGCTACTGCTAGTTCTAAGCGCTTCGTTAAAACTTTTGTAATCGAGACGGCAAAAATTTTAATAAGTGTCAAGGTGCGCGCGTGATGCGCACCTTGCAGGTGTAGCCCCCGAGCGGGGTCCGACTCCCGCGTGACGGGGTCGGGCGCCGCTTATCTCGGTGGCGAGGAACAATAAGACTACTACGAGTTCAAGGGATAGAAGCGATGTAGCTGTTCGATGTTCCAGGCGTTGGCGAGTTCTTGTCCGTCCGCCGCCTGCAACTTGTAGGAGCCGGGTCGGAGAACCTTAGAGACGATGAAGGGCCCCTCCCATGGAGGCGATAGCTTGTGGCGGTCCTTGCTGCTCTGAACGCGCCGAAGGACGAGGTCGCCGACGTTGAACGCTCTTTCCCGCACGTAGCGGGAGTGGTAACGTCGCAGCGCCTGCTGGTATTTCGCCGATCGCAGGAGCGCTACGTCTCGCGCCTCGTCGAGCTGATCCATGGCGTCTTCGAGGGACGTTGGGTTGCCTTCTTCGTCGTAGGCTCTAATCCTCGGGGCTCCATAGTCGAGGTCGGTTGGTAGTACGGCTTCGGAGCCATACACCATGAAGAAAGGGGTGAACCCTGTCGCCCAACTTGGGGTCGTGCGCAAACTCCATAGCACAGCGGGGAGCTCGGCTGCCCATCGCCCGCTGTATTGCTTTAGCCGATTGTAGATTCGTGGCTTCAGACCCTGTAGGATCAGGCCATTCGCGCGCTCGACCTGCCCGTTCGTACGGGGGTGCGCCACGGCCACCCAATCTAGTCGGATATGGTAGTCGTCGCAGAATTTAAGGAATCGCTTCCCTGTGAACTGCGTACCGTTATCCGTGATGATGGAGTTTGGGACCCCAAAGCGGTGGATTATGTCGAGGAAGAACTCGACTGCTTCTTCTGGTCGGATCCTCGTGATTGGCCGAGCTTCAACCCACTTGGTGAACTTGTCGACAGCTACCAAAAGGTAGGTGTAGCCCCCGGGTGCCTTCTTGAGTGGTCCGACCAGGTCCAATCCCCAGACCGCGAATGGCCATGTGATGGGGATGGACTGCAGTGCTTGTGCCGGCAGATGGGTCTGTCGGGCGTAGAACTGGCAACCTTCACACGTACGAACGATATGCGCGGCATCGTTGACGACGGTTGGCCAATAGAATCCCTGTCGGAATGCGTTTCCGACGAGGGTTTTGTGTGCGGCGTGGTGACCGCAGACCCCTCCGTGAATATCTCGCAGCAGCATATTCCCTTGCTCGATGGGGATGCAACGCTGCAAGATTCTGGTGAGGCCCCTCTTGTAGAGTTCTCCGTCGATGACGGTGAAGGACTTGGCGCGTCGTGCGATGCGTCGAGCCTCCGTCTTGTCGGCGGGGAGTTCTCCTTTGAGGAGTCGGTCGAGGTATGGTGTCCTCCAGTCGTCTGGAGGACTCGGGTCGGGTGCGGACGCCTCATCGATTTCCATGACACTGGGGTCGAGGGTCCGTCCCCTTGTGCCTGGGGCGGCTCGGTGCCGACCCCTGGCGTACCTTGGGGTCGGATTGATGGTCGGCTCTGGTCGTGGGCGAAGACCCTCGACGGGATCTGTTCGCGCCCGGCCGCCATCTTCGCCAAGGAGTCAGCTTCTTCGTTTTGTCGCCTCGGGATGTGCCTGAGCTCGAGGCCATGGAACTTATGTTCCAGCTTACGGACCTCCTTACAGTAGGCATCCATGGTTTCGTTGTGGCAGCTGCACTGCTTCATGACTTGGCCAACGACGAGTTGGGAATCGCCCCGAATTTTGAGTCGTCGAATTCCCAATTCGTTGGCGATCTTGAGCCCGTTGACGACTGCCTCGTACTCGGCTACGTTGTTGGACGCGGGGAACGTGAGGCGGATCGCGTACTTCATGCGCACCCCTAGCGGGGAGACGAAGACGAGTCCGACCCTTGCTCCCTTTCGCATCAGCGAACCGTCGAAGTACATCACCCAATACTCCTGGTCGACAGGAGCCGTGGGTAATTGCACTTCTGTCCATTCCGCTATGAAGTCAGCCAAGGATTGAGACTTGATCGCCATTCGGGGGGCGTATGTAATGCCCTCGCCCATTAGCTCGAGAGCCCACTTCGCGGCTTTGCCCGTCGCGTCGCGGTTCTCGACGACTTCGCGTAGTGGAAAGGAGCTGACGACGGTCACTGGATGAGACTCGAAGTAGTGTCGGAGCTTCCTTTTAACGAGGACGACACCGTAGAGGATCTTCAAGATCTGAAGATATCGGGTCTTTGTCTCCGATAGGACTTCGCTCATGTAGTAGACCGGTCGCTGGACTTTGAGGACTTGGCCTTCTTCCGTCCGCTCTATAACGAGGGCGACGCTGACGACCTGGGTCGTCGCGGCGATGTAGAGGAGGAGAGGCTCCTTCGGGGTCGGAGGTACCAGGACTGGGGGCCTCGACAGGATGACTTTTATCCTGTCGAGTGCGGCCTGTGCCTCGGGTGTCCATTGAAATCGCTCGGATTTCTTTAGGAGCTGGTAGAGAGGGTGTACGCGCTCTCCAAGACGTGAGATGAAGCGGCATAA
Source organism: Oropetium thomaeum (assembly GCA_001182835.1). NCBI lineage: Eukaryota > Viridiplantae > Streptophyta > Magnoliopsida > Poales > Poaceae > Oropetium > Oropetium thomaeum. The sequence goes on along the minus strand of LFJQ01000007.1, from coordinate 1,216,208 downwards.
AGCCGCCAAGCATCCGGTTACGCGTTGCACTCCCTTCAAGTTTTGAATCGGGCCCATTCGGTTGATGGCCTCGATTTTCTCCGGATTGGCTTCGATGCCTCGCTCGGAGACGATGAACCCGAGCAACATTCCCCTCGGAACCCCGAAGACACACTTTTCGGGATTGAGTTTGATGTCGTTAGCTCGGAGCTTAGCGAAGGTCCGCTCCAGGTCGGTGACGAGCTGGTCGGTCTTCTTGGATTTGATGACGATGTCGTCAACGTATGCTTCGACGATGTCTCTGATGAGTTCGTCGAAGCAGCTAATCATGCAGCGCTGGTAGGTTGCGCCTGCATTCTTGAGTCCGAATGACATCGTGACGTAGCAGTACGACCCAAATGGTGTGATGAAGGACGTCGCGATTTCGTCGGACTCCTTCATACGGATTTGATGGTATCCGGAATACGCATCAAGGAAGCAGAGGGGCTTCACACCCTAAGGTGGAATCGACTATCTGGTCTATGCGTGGTAAAGGAAATGGGTCCTTTGGGCACGCTTTGTTGAGACTGGTATAGTCGACACACTTTCTCCATTTCCCATTCTTTTTTCGTATAAGGACGGGATTTGCTAACCATTCAGTGTGGTACACTTCCTTGATGAAACCGGCTGCCAGCAGCTTGGCTATCTCCTCTCCGATGGCTCTGCGCTTCTCCTCGTCGAAGCGGCGCAGTCGTTGCTTCACCGGCCGGGAATCCGGCTTGATATGCAAGGAGTGCTCGGCGACTTCCCTCGGAATGCCAGGCATGTCCGAGGGTTTCCACGCGAAGATGTCGATGTTCGCGCGGAGGAAGTCGACGAGCATGCTTTCCTTTTTGGTGGAGAGGGATGTCCCGATCTTGGCCACCTTCTCGGGGGCGTTGTCGGGGTCGAGCTGAATCCCCTTGGTGCCCTCGGCGGGCTCGAAGGATCCGGCGCTACGGTTGGAGTCGGGGGCGTCTTCAGTGATCTGCTGCCGGATGACAGCAAGCTCCTCTGTGGACGCGATGGTGGCGGAGGCGAGCTTGCCGCTCTCCGTCTCGCACTGGTAGGCGCGCTGGAAGGAGGCGCCTACAGTGATGACCCCCTTCGGCCCAGGCATCTTGAGCTTCAGATAGGTGTAGTTGGGGACAGCCATGAACTTCGCGTAGCACGGCCTCCCCAAGATGGCGTGGTACGACCCGTGGAACCCGACTACTTCGAATGTGAGGGTCTCCGTCCGAAAGTTGGTCGGGGTCACGAATGTGACGGGCAGGTCGATCTGCCCGAGCGGAACGGCTTGCTTCCCCGGGACGACGCCGTGGAACGGGGCTCCGGTCGGTCGGATGAGCGACCGATCGACGCCCATGGCGTCGAGCGTCTCTATGTAGAGAATGTTGAGGCTGCTGCCTCCGTCCATGAGGACCTTGGTGAGACGCTTCTTGCCGATGATGGGGTCGACTACCAGTGGATATCGACCCGGTCGGGGGACGTGGCTGGGATGGTCGGACCGATCGAATGTGATCGGGGCCTCCGACCATCGGAGGAAGGCTGGCGTCGCGGGCTCGGCCGTGAACACCTCACGACGCTCGACCTTCGCACGGCGTTTTCCTCCTTGCGCCTCTGGATCTGCGAAGATCATAAGGCAACCATCGGGCTCGGGAAAGCCGTCGTTACCTTCACTGGCGTCGCCTTCGCCATCAGCTCCCTCGGGGGCTTGTCGAGGCTTGCCTCTCGGCTTGCCCTTCGGCGGCCCCTGGTTCAAGAACGGCTTCAAGAGCGAGCAGTCCTTGTAGAGGTACTTGACGGGGTATTCGTGGTTGGGGCATGGACCGTTCCACTTCTTCTCGAAGTGGTCCGAGGTCTCCCCAGTCGGCGCCTTGGCACCCTTCCGTTCGGCGGCTGCAACCATCTGTCCATCAGACGATTGTTGCCGGTTCTTCTTCTTTTTACGCGAGCGGTTGGAGGGACCGTCGACGGCGTTGTCCCCTTGCTTCCCTTTTGTATCGGGGGGGTTGAAGATCGCGCCCACGGCTTTCTCGCCGGAAGCGTGGCTGGTTGCGATGTCCAGGAGTTCCTTGGCCGTTCGAGGACTCTTGCGCCCTAGTTTGTGGACTAGGGTGCGGCAAGTAGTCCCGGACAGGAATGCCCTGATGACGTCGGCGTCACTGATGTCCAGCAGCTCGTTGCACTGCCGGGAGAAGCGTCGGACGTACTCCCGGAGAGTTTCCCCCGGTTTCTGTCGACAGTTCTTCAGATCCCAGGGATTGCCCAGGCGTGCGTAGGTCCCTTGGAAGTTCCCTACGAAGACCTCCCTTAAGTCGGACCAGCTCGTGATCCGATCGACGGGGAGGTGCTCGAGCCATGTTCTGGTCGAGTCGGCCAGATATAGTGGCAAGTTGCGAATGATAAAACGATCATCATCCGCTCCTCCGACTCGGGAGGCGAGCCGGTAGCCCTCGAGCCAGAGGCTCGGGTTTGTTTCCCCAGCGTAGTTCGGCACGTTAGTCGGTGGTCGAAAACGCTGTGGGAATGGCGCGCTCCGAATGTGGGAGCTGAAAGCCCGAGGACCCGGAGCATCCGGGCTCGGACTTCTATCTTCGTCATCGTCGTAGCGCCCCCCTCGGCGCGGATGACGACCTCGGCCTACCTCGAGGACGCGCTCTGGCTGTCGCCGTCGTGCTTCCAAGGTGGCGCGGGCGTCGCGGTTTGCACCAAGACGTCCGCGGACGCAGGCTTTCGAGGCCTCGTCCGTCCCCGGGCGTGTCTGCTGTATAGACGCATTCGGGGTGTGCGGTTTACGTGCTTGCGATCGCGAGCTCTCCGCTTGTTGTGCCGCTGCTCGCTGCAGCAGCACCTCAACTTCACGTTGAGTGCGTCGGGCTTCGGGAGTGATGGGCTCGAGGAGCTCCCGAAGCAATGCTGCTGCTGCAGCAAGGTTCTGGCTCGTCCGCGGGAAGTGTGGGGGCCCTTCGCCCTCCTCCATGATTCGCTGGCGTACATCGCGTGCCATGGAACGGGCGCGTCCGCCAGGCTCGGCATGAGCGAGCTCTCGGTCGATCTCTGCCTCCTGTTCCAGCTGCCGTTTGGCCTCACGGAGTTCCTCCCTCCGCGCTTCTAACTGGTCAGGCAGTATGTCGCGGGAGGGGGTTTCAGAGGCCGGTGGCAGCTGGGTGAGAGGGAGATTATCCCCTGAGTCGAGCGGGTCTCCGGAATGTGCCATGAGGCACTCGCGCGAGGGATTGTTGCTTCCCTCGCTGCGTTCCGGATCGGAACCTCTGTTCGCCTCGTCGAGGAGGTCAAAAAAGGATTCCGACGTGTAGCCCGTCATCCCCACGAACTCGGTGTCCGTGGAGTGCGGGCTTTCGCACGATGACGTACGAGTCATCGTGGCTGTACCAGGATTGCCCTGGTTGGGCGAAGAGGCTGCGCGTGGGCCCTTACGTGAGGGCTTTCGGGAGCGCGAGCCTTTGCTCAGGCGTCGCTTCTTCCCGTTGGCCGGGACGGCCGGCGTGCAACGGGAGAAAGGGGCGGTGGCTGGTTGCCCCCGGTGGTGGCAACAAAATCGAGGCTCCCGAAGGACACGATAGTCCCGGGAATCCATCCGTGGTTTGCCATCGAAACCTGAAGAGATGATCGACGAAGACACACACGTCCCCTACCTGGCGCGTCAACTGTCGATGTTCGTTACCGTCGACTAGTAAATTTATCGTGGGGCGTGTGCTTTAAGGTTTCGATGGTTCGCGAGAGGACACAAGGTTTATACTGGTTCAGGCAACAATGCCCTACGTCCAGTTTTCGTGCTGCTTGTATTACTCGCGACAGGAATTACAAGGGGGGGTTACAAGCGGAGGAGGAAGTGAGGGTGCCTCCTGCCTCTAAGAGTGTCTTGAGTGTTGTAGAGAGACTGGTGGGTTTGGAAGCTTGTGCGCTTGGAGAGCTCGTGCGCTTGGAGTGTTGTCCAGAACCTTGATTTCCCTCCCCTTTTATACGGTGGTGCGAGGAGGGCCGATTATGTGAGGTTGACAGCAGCCGTACTCCGGTTAGGCCGAGCCGTAATGGCGACGCCTTTGGTGTGGTCGTACCGTTCCTGTTCGACGGAGTGGCCTTGTGCTGTCGCTCGTTGTAGTCCCGTCCGTGTGGAGAAAATTCACTGTAGGCTCTGGCATGATGACGCCGTAGTGATGGCCGTCGCTCCGGGACGTCCCGTTGCACAAGGGCGACGAGTCCCTGACAGGGGCTGTTGGAGTGACGCCCATCCCGTGGACGGTGCACGTCGTGTGCATTTAACGTCCACTTGCCGGGATGGCGGGTAGTTCCACCTGTCAGCGGGCGTGGGAGTGTCAGGCATTTATTTCCCAACCGTCGCCGTCCGTCCTACTCGTAGAGTAGTAAGCGATTCGCCTGACCCTGGGATCGGGCGAGACGGAGACGCGTTCGCTCGACCCCTATAGAGACGGGGTCGGGCGCGTCGTCCGAGCGTGGAGGGTCCGACCCTTCCTCAAAGGGGTCGGGCGAGACGGAGATCGCCTGTCGGCTCGGGTCGCGGTGCATCCGTACGATGCGGAGGCGGGTTTAGGCGGGGATCAATTATGTCCTGATCACGTCATTAAAGTTGAGGGTCATTAGGGTTAATTACCTCTGGTATTGACCCTCAACAGTCAGTGTGTCTTAGACAAATTTTTCTTATTGATTGCTTTGCTCCATAAAAGACTTGCTACGTTAACATGGCGTTTTCTTCCCCCCAAATGGAGGAAAAAAAGATATTCCTCTGTTTTCTTGAAATGTTCATAGTTATCAGATACTCCCCTTCGTTCTTTTTAACTTGTCATCGTTGCTTTTCATTAAAAACTTTTAACATTCATCTTATTTAAAAAAATAAAAAATATTATATATTTTTTTAAATATTGTACAGATGTAGAAACTCACATACACGCACGAGTACTCACCCCTATAAACACACGCACGCACACCCTACCCTATATAAGCGCCAACGACGTATCATAAGTTTCATTATGATTTGATTTATTATTAATAGTAGGAAAAAGTCCATTTTACTCCTCTAAATTATAGCCAAAGTCTATATAACCACCTAACGTTTTTTTGTTTACTTTGCTCCTAAAATTATGTCATTTAGTTTAATTTGCCCATTAACATCATTTGTCTTTTTTATTTCTTCATGCATAAGTGAAATTACAAGTTAAAGTTTTATGTGATGATGGTTCACATAGTAACACATATTACAAAAATATTTCAAAAAAAATTTAACATGATTTGATAGAGAAGGATATTTAATAATAAAATAAGCATTATTATACAAAATTATATGAAAAATAATGTCAAAAAGTTTAAACAGATTTTTAAATATACATTATGACGTCCCCTACCACCATATAAAAATTCAAATTCAATTTATGCATGAAGAAATAAAAAAACAAATTTTACTAGGAATAAATTAAACCAAATGATATAAGTTTAGGGTAAAGTAAACTAAAAAATTGTTTAAGGGTTATCTAGGCCTCGATCATACTTGATTGGAGTAAATTAAACTTTTTTCCGTAATAGTATTGGAAACATGATTTTTAATTTTACGCGTTTGAACATTTTTTTAATAAGACGAGTGGTTAAAATCTATGGTTAAAGTTAATGGCGACAAGTAAAGTTAATGGCGACAAGTAGAAGAAAATGGAGGGAGAAGAATTTTAAAAATGGCGAAAAATCCCATTATTTTACTATTCATCATCATTTACATATCATCTGTCATATGGACTGAATCAGAACCAAATGCAGGGAAACGGAACATCAATTCCTGTCGTTCGTTCAACAAGCCTTACGGCGGCACGGTGGGAGGATCGGAGGAATGAAGTAAACGCGCGGAGCGATGATGCCGTTGTCTTCGGTGATACTGCAGCAGCGTGTAGATCGTCTCCTGCGACAGGATTATAACTAATAATTAAAAACAAATCAGCCAATTCTCCTTTTTTTTTGGTGATAAAAACTCAGTAGATTCATACGTATCTTGGTAAGGAAAGACCTAAATCACCTTTTCATGTCTGTACCGTGAATAGGAAGAGTATTCTCTGGTGGTCCTTGTGCTATCTGCATTGCTCCATCCGAACCCGATCTGGCCTTACTACTACAATAAAGCTCTCTAAGGACGGTCTGTAATAGTTTGTAGGGGCTGCTCAGCCAACTGTCCCTACGAAACCGTTGCTATAAATGAAGGTTTTGTAGGGGCGGTTGTGTAGCCGCCCTTAAAAATTGTATTTGTAAGGGCGGCTAGAATTACTAACCGGACGGCTCATAATACAAACCGCCCCTATATTCATTTCTTGCCCAAAAAAAAATAAAAATCCAATATGAAATCTGATCCGATAATATATATAATTCATATAATCTAATAGAATTCATTCACAAGTCTACAAACCAATCATATATTCACGTCAAGTTACCACATGATTTATATAATTCATATAATACAATAGAGTTCATTCACAGGTCTCCAAACCATCATACATTCACATCAAGTCACAGACATAATTTATATCATTCATCGACACACACATAATACCATTCACAAAGTCTGATCAACTATCTAAACTGAGCCTTTCCCACTCACGAAGATGTTGGTGCTGAGGATGTCTTCCTAAGTCAGACGTTGGATCATGGTACATACCATTAACATGTATAATTTGGTCCATTATGAAGTTGCAAAGGTCAACGACGAGCTCCAAGAGTTTGTCATCATCAAGTGGTGTTTTTGTCATTCCTTTCACATTCGGCCACTGCAAAACATGCAAAGGTTTAGTATAATCTGGTGCATTTATATAATCACATGATACTTGTTCTAGATTGGGCATGATACTTAGTATAATCTGGTGCATTTCCCTAGTCCAAAAATATTTCGCAAATCAAGATTACAGAAAACAATATCAGTAGTTATGGCAGCAATGCATGATGGACAAAACACCCCATTCTGGGAGGCTAAGTACCTCCATGCTGCATATATCAGTAAAACAGATGGAACCAAATCTTGATATGCAAACCATAGATAAATATAGAACGATATGTAGTACTTATTTGACAATATGCTACAATTTAATCTCACTCTCACACTGTAGGATGTATGGCATCATAGTGATTTTTTTCTTCAAACATCCTCGACAACATGCATCTAGAACAGATCAGTTATAATAACTGTGAAGTGTCCATCTAGAAAAAGGCATGTGCATCTTCTTCTTTTCAGAGATGATATGGCATCAACTTTTTTCATTGCAAAGGGTACCTACTATGGCCAAATTCAAGCTCTGTGTGAATGAAGTGAAATACTGAGAACTTACCTTTGATGGTTGTCTCCTGTACGTACCGGCGTTCTCATGTAAGTGCATATGTAATATCCACAATGTAAGTGCATATGTAATAGCCTCTCCATTTCTTGCATCAAAGGTTCGAGAAACACATCTATATCAATGCCTGGTTGTTTGGGACCTTGAATGAGAATAGTGAGGAGAAGGTACTTTTTCTTCGGACATAGCCATGTTGGGATGTTGTACATGGTCAAGATCACTGGCCACGTGCTGTGGTTGCTAGTCCTCTCATTGTAGGGATTCATCCCTTCGGTGCTGAAGCCTAACTGTACATTCCTTGGGTCCATGCTAAATTCTTTGTGTTTGTCATCGAAGCGTTCCCACTGAGTACCATCTGCTGGGTGACCAATCTTATCACCCACCTTACGTTCATCATCCCACCATGTCATGAGTGCAGCTTCCTTGGGGTTTAGGAACATACACCTCAAGCGGTCAACGACTGGCAGGTACCACATTACCAATGCTGGAATTCTCCTCTTCTTTGCATCATTGCCTAATGGAGTGTCGTATGGAGGTTGAGGATCTCGTACCATGTTTTTCCCATCCTTCTTCCTCTTATTCTCCGTGGAAGATTCTGTGGCGGACCGCCTCTGAAACGGGGGAGGTCCCTCCTCCCGGAATCCATTCTGGACGATGCTCGTCGAAGCGAACATAAACAGGATATAACGTAGACAAAAAACAATATGATTTACAGACAGGAGAAAATATTATATGAGTAGTTATTACAGAGACTTCAGTTACACAAACCAAGTTCTGGATACAACAGCGGAAACAACATCGTCTTCAAGCGGAAACAAAAGATAAGAGTACAGACTGCGACTTCACGAATACTAAGCAAAAGCAAGTGCCTTGCCCAACGGCACACTGCTTCTAGCCATACACAAGCCACGGCTACTCGATCTGCTCCCACTAAAAACTGCCCCATATGAGGGCTGACTCCTCCCACTGGAAGCCATCGCTACCACAAGCGGAATCTGAACCACCTAAAAATCACAATTTGCAAAGCGTGAGCTTCTAAAAAGCTCAGCAAAACTGACCGGTCAACGTGACTGTCTACGACCGACTCCTAGACATGTAAGGCTAACTCGGGTGAGGGTAGTTGCAAAAAGACCCGCCCTAATTAGTGGCCTTCTACTTTCAAGTTTTAGCTTAGATTAAGTTTGAAAAATAACTTTAGTAAGCACTATGACTAAACAACCATGTTTGTTAAACGATGATCATAATATACATCACAAGAATAAACATCATTCTTTTTCTGGTTCACTTCTTAACATATGCGACAGAGAGGTCAAGCAAATTATAGACTGAGAGTGTCAGCGGTTCGTAACGATTTACACCTACAGGGTTAACCTGGTCACACGACACGTGCGCATCCTGGACCGCACGTGGCAACCTTTCACACCAGATCCGGCAAAGCTAATTCCCTCTTACACTACCTCAACAGTGCCGCATCCCACCAGATCACCCGTCACAGATGGTATCTGTGGAGTTCTCACACTGTCCACTCAGCCCATCTCCAATCAAACATCGTAAGATAGGTTCAGCTTTGCTGTCACTAGACTACCTAGGTTTACTGGGTCCCATAGCTCTAGCATGTGAACAGTACATTCAATGCTTAGCCAAACTGTGGCGTACGGATTAGACAGAGCTACTGCACACAGAACCCATGTTCTGTTGCCCTCCTACCATTCCCTGTTTGAACCTAGTTTCTTTCCATGAAAATATGAACTCGTCACAAGTCATTCATAAAGGGTAACAGTTTCAGACAACTCCTGTCATATCGCGAGCAGCTTCCACTCTGCTCGACTTCTACCATATGATAGTACTGAGCATAGCATCTACATCAAGCTACCTGTACCAATATTTCATAATAGGCACTACTAGTAACATATGCATCTAGGGTTTCATCCAACTCCTGTCAACTTAATGCACATCACATGACTCACATACACTATTGTAAAGGAAAAAACTTTAAAAATAGTAGTGCACCGGGGCTTGCCTTGTGGATGCTCCTCCTGGTCTGCAGCGGCGGGTTCTTTAGAAAACTCGGTATCAACCTGGACGGCTACCTCATTTACGTCGGCGTCTATATGATGCAAGTAAAGAGGTGAAAGCATTATGTCGGTGTTCGTTACCGTCGACTAGTAATTTTATCATGGGATGCGCGTTTTGGGGTTCTGATGGTTCACGAGAGGACACAAGGAATTATACTGGTTCGGGCAATGAGGCTCTACGTCCAGTTTTGAGCTGCTCGTGTTACTCACGACTTGTTTGTAGTAGGGGGTTACAAACGGACGAGAGAGGGAAGGCTTCCCAAGTCTCTGGAGGAAAAACGTGAACGTGGAGAAGTGTTCGTTGTTCTTTTCTAAGAGGATCGCTCGTGTTCCGGTCTTTTTTCTAGATGCCGCGGCTCTTCCTCCTTTTATACCGTGAAAAGGGAGTCCCGGGTTCATGGCGTGTCGGCGGTCGTGACCGTGCACCCAAGTTGGGCTTCGTCGCCGTGGGTGACGCCATCAGCATGGCAGTGCCCTTCTGGTTCGGTGGCGTGGTGAGTGTCGTCAATCGTAGACATCCCGTCTGTATGGAGGAACGACTTCTGTTGGTGGTTGACGGAGTGGCGCCGTCGTCGTGGCCGTCCTGTCACAATGGAGAGGTGGGCTTCTGACAGGAGTTGTAGCAGCAGTGCCCGTCCTTTGCCCGGTGCATGTCGTGTGCACTTGCTCGAGTAATCGAAGGCTCCTTCTGTCAGCGGGCGTGTGAGTGGCAGGCATTTATTGCCCAACCGCTACTGGGCTGCCTACTCGTGGTGTGGTAGGCGGTTCGCCCGACCCTGAGGTCGGGCGAGGCGGACATGCAGTCTCCCGACCCTGATGTGGATAGTGTCGAGCGCGCCGACCGCGCTACGGAGGATCCGACCCCTCCCTGGGGGGGTCGGGTGAGTCGGAGATTGCCTGTCGACCCAGCCCTTCGGATGTCCGCATGACATGAGGGTCGGTCGAGGCGGAGATCGTACCTGCCTTAATCGTGTTGTTAAGGCCACGGGTCATTAAAGTTAATTATCTCTGGTATTGACCCTCGGCACATTAATTAACAACTAATGAATTAAAATGGTCGCTAACAAATTTATTTAAAGTACTAAATCGATAAGCTATTTAACCTAAACACCATGCTAAATAAATTAATTAGCATCTAATCAACCCTAATGAACATTTTATGCACTTCTCAACATAAAGGGTACACTCTAGGTTTTTATACGATTTTTCCAGATATTTAATAATTGAAATTCAATTAATTAGGTTTTTAACCATTTAATATTAATTAAATAAAGTCTCAAAATTATTAAATTCTAACTATGAAGTTTTATATTTTTCATAAAAACTATAGTTTTCACTGGTTCCAGAACAGTTGGACATTTATATTTCTAAGTCAAATTCGATTTATAAACAATTTATTTAATTCTCAGCCAAATTAACAATTAGCAAATAATTTGGAAAAAGGAAACCCTAGCTAGGGCCTTAGCCCTAGTGTCGGCCGGCGACGGCGGCGGTGCTACCGGCGACAGTTGGCCACGGCGAGGGCACTGGCGGCACAAGCTCGTCGCAGGGAGTCGGTTTGACTAGGATTGGACCGCCGGCGAGATTCGGGGTGGGGGCGGCCATGGTGCGGCGGCGCTGTGGCACGCGGCTGGCCGCTAGACCTTGCTCAAAAGCTCCTACGCGTCGAGACGAAGCCGGAATGGAAGTTAATGGCCAGGAACCCTCACCGGAAAGCGGTCGGCGGCGACATGCTCCAGGCGGCCGGCGACGACGCGCGTTCCCGGTAAAAGAGAGCTATTCCTGCAAAACTGCCAGCGGTGAGAGCTCCGCCGTGCTCTGAGGATCAAGAATGGCAAGAAAACGGACTAAAACGCGAAGCGAACGGCGGCGTCACCGGAGCGGCTCCCCTACGACGGCGAGTTCCGGGCGGTGGCGCTCCAAAATCCGGCAGGCTACGGTGGTGTTGGAGGCGGTTGAGCTCGGGAATGGAAAGGGGCCTTCGGGTGCTTCGATTTGCGAAGGATTGGCTGGACTTTGGCGAGCACGAGGCACGGCGTCGCGGTGCTCCTGGCGGAGAGAAAACGAAAGAGAGAGAGAGAGAGCAGAGCGGCGGCGGGCGAGACGAGGACGACGGAGCGGCCGAGGCGGCTTAAAAGCGTTGCGCGTGCGTCGTGCGAGCTCGCCACGAATGCCCAGCGTGCTGCGAAGCGCGCGAGCGAGCGGCAGGTGGCAGCCATGCTCTCGCGCGCGTGCAAGAGAGAGCAGGAGAGAGAAGAGAAACAGAGAGAAGTGGCTGACCAGTGGGACCCGTTGACCAGTGGGTCCCACAGAGGAAATCCAAAAATTCACCAAAATTTCTGGAATTTTAAAATCTGAAATTTTTGGACTAGCCCAAATGTTTTTTTCTCCGAATTTAGGAATAATTTAAATTAGTGAATGAAAGTGAAATCTGAATTTAGAATTCTAATTAGAAAGATTTCGACTAGGTTCGACATTCGCGTTAATAATCTTGTAAGTTTTGCAAATCCCTTTTTTTTTGTCTAAAGTTTTATTTTAAAGCGGAGCGCTACAGATTCATCCTCGTTGTAGATGTCGTTAGTCTTGTACCTACTAGTTCCACACCTGGGACATTTATCTAGTGACTTGAATATATCACCACGGAAAAAAATACAGTGATTCGGGCATGCATGGATTTTTTTAACACCCATTGTCAATGGACTTATAACCTTCTTCGCTTGGTATGTGTTGGCAGGAACGGAGTTTGGCTGTGGGAGCAACCATGAAAGAAGACGTAATAGATCATTGAAGCTGCAGTCCGACCAACCGTACTTAGCCTTCAGGATAAGGAGCTCAAGCACAAAACGTAGCACTGTCCAGTGTGTCGGACAACCCTTCCCAACATCATACAAAGTCTTCTTTGAGGCTTTCTTTACCTTCTCTAAATTTTCTAGACCTTTTGCGCTCTTTAGTATAATCTCTAGTCCAATGGCCTGAAGCATTTCCTCCAAATAATCACCATCATCTGGGTCACCCACACGTCCACCGCCATCATCACTGGCATCACCACCTTTGTTAACATCCCAACCACAGCATCTCCACCTTGTTCACGGTCATAATCATCCATTTGTGCATCAAGCTCTGCTACATATTGGTTCAGGGAATCAAAGTATTCTGCAGCTTCTTCTTCTTCTTGAAGTTCAACATTAACATCATTCGTTTCACCATGATGAATCCACAATGTGTAGTCCTTAACAAATCCTCGGATAATCAAGTGTGATCTGATGATAGTCACATCTCCATGTGAGATGATTCTTGCAATCGTTACAGGGACATATGATTTCAGTATTATTATTGGAGGACATTGCATGTTTCTCTGCAGCTGCAAGAAATTTATCCACTTCGTCACGGAAACATGGTTCCCACCTTCTTGTTCCATACATCCAAAAGTTCCTCTACTCCATCTATTACGACAACAATGAAAGAAAAAGAAAAGTTAAATACTAATTATTCAGTAACTTATATATGTACAAAAACATTTCTTTCTCCGCTTTCTTGATTACAATGAATAATATTTTCACCCACTATCCTTCGTGCAAGATTAATCCCATTTATTTGACAAATAAAAATTATTATGAATGTAACTAGAAAAAAAAATTGTATGGAATCCTAGATCTAGATGCACATCAAACATTCATAAAAAGTAACTAATAGTCCACCTAAATCAAGCAAGAAGAACTAAATAAGGGTTCAGTCTTATTCCCCTAACTAATTTACCCTACTACTGTCAAAATATTCGTCCAATTTACTTCAAATGGCTCAAGCACCATAGAAGAGAGAGAAATGAAAAAAAAAATCTAATTAACCACTAATCCATCGATAAAACTTTACAAAATGTTTTGAATACCATTTACTTACCTTCTGCAACCTCTCGATCAAAGTATTTGAAATCAAAACCAACTTTCCTTAATGTCGCAATTTTTGGTAGGTAGCGAGTGGTCCGTTTCGTTTTTTCTGGTGGAGAACTGACGGCCGAGGAGGAAGAAGGGCTATATGAATCCTCTGTAAGGACGACTGGTGATTCAACCGTGCCTAAATCACAAGCCGCCCCTACAAATCAGTTGTTTGAGGGTGGCTGAAAAGAAAACCGCCTCTAGAAATGACCCAATTTGTAGGGGCGGCTGTCGTTACAAGCCGCCTCTACTGTTCGATTACTAGGCATGGCTGATTTGTTGGGATCCGGACAGACCAACTGTAGAGGCTGCTGCTGAAAGAGCCGCCTCTACTAAAAAAAGCTGCCGTTGCTACAAAGCGTTAGTGTAGTAGTGTCTGACGCTCCTCCCCCTTGAGCAGCAAGCTCTCCGGTCACGAGCATGGCCACACAAGCCAAGGCAAGGATGACCTTGTGGATCCCCATACTATGTGGTTTCATTTCTCTTGATCATGTTGCCGTCACCTTATATAACTGTTTATCAACTGCCAATTCGGCATACCAGATTTATTGCATTTCCTGGAAACGATGCCATGTGGAGGCTTCGCCCTAAGGAATCAATATCTCGTAGGAATATGACAGAAGGTCCAAAGCAGAGTATTAGGCAGGCAACAGGATAATAGCATATGGAGCATCAATCAATATCAGCTTCTTTTCTAGGCTCAGCAATCAATATCTACTTCTCGTCCAGGCAGAATGGATGTTAATTTATAGAACCTCAACTCACTTCTTTGCATCCATAACCGAAGATTTTGGTTTTGATTCTATTGTTGAACCCAGAATGTTTACCAAGAATGGGCTTATATGGTGTTCAGGCAGCCCTAACAAATTTTTTTTTACGATAAACTTCTAATCAAATCTTAACCAAGGATAACAATCCAACCAACTGAACATAACTGAAAGACAAGACAGGGTCAAGCTTATCTACTAGTTATGTCTAAGCTACGCGCCTTCTAGAGAAGGTGGCAGCAGAGACGCCTTCGCTGCCATCGGATGAATTTGGTACGAAAAACTCACATAATCTGGCAAGCCGGTTCGTTTCCGAAAATAAAATAAAATGGGAACTTTGTGGAGTCATGACATACTCATATATGATAGGAAAGCAAGTACAGTTTGTCCTAGACTACATAAGACCATCAAAACTGCGGTGAAGCCTAACCATGGGTTGCCAAAATGCTTGTGGCACAACCATGCCATCCATCTGTTTACTCGATTTTGGTAATGTACCTCCAGTGTATGACATAGCGACTTCAGGTAGTGCTCATCACTGAAATCAAAAATAACATAGTCGAAGAGGCCGGTGAATAGAGTTGAAACCGCCTCATCACTATCTAGCTGATGCACAATGATTCCTTTTTGAGATAGTAGAGCAACATCATCTGCCACACTGATTAGCTGGGACATGAAGTATACATAAGAAGCAATGTCATTACCGAGTGCAGGGCAACTCTGCTCAAATGCGAGGAGATTCTAAAAAGAGTACCAGATTTATCATCAATTGCCAAACATGGAATGTGAAGTGTTCCATTTCTGAACTCTATGTCTAATAGAGAGTGGGGGTCGTCTTCATTAAACACTCTGTCTGAAAATTCAACTCCAGCTTCATGGTATTCTTCTGCTCTACGCCACCGTTTTTATTGCTTGACAAAAAGTGTATCATCAAACTGTCCATTGGATTGCAGATTCTCCTCATTTTCCTGTGAACCAGTATTTATAACCAAATACTTGAAGCTCCAACACAAAATATTGTCAAAGGTAACCAGCGTTTTTCTTCATGTGGTTGTGTTGTGTACATTGAGAAGGCTTGAAGTATAGGTAACATAAGTGAAGCAAATGGTCAAAGTCCTTCGGTCTATGAGTATCATGGATTGCTGAAGGCAAGTGCACCAGAACGCCTTCTATGAATTTTGCTATGTTATCTGTAAGTAATCTATGTGTGGTGCTTTCATCATTTACCAGAAGCTCAAATACTTTGGTCACAACAAAAAAAGGAATTTGGTTTTCCAACAATAGTAGATCATACACAGCAGAACTGTTGTACCATTGTTCACCGAAATCCATATTTTCTTGGTTCTGGCCAAGGTATGGCTCCATATTGCTATCTTGGTTTCGTTGTTGATGAGCATCTTCCATACTTTGATCCACCTGAAGTACAAAATTCTTACTTGTTGAGCATGAGCGGGAAGTTCTTCTCTCCGGCATTAGTTCCTCCCCTTTAAACTTGTTTTATTTTCGTAAACAACAGCTTCTGTCAATACACCTTGTTCCTCGAAGTATCCTTTATGATAATCTGGTTTTGTTGCACTCATTCCTCCAATTCCATTAAGGCATACAAGTATGAAGCAGCTATCAAGCAAGAGCATCTCTACAAACGTTCTGCTGTTCATTTTGTTATCCTCCGCATAACAGATTCTTGCATCTCTGTCCAGTGCTGCGACCGCTGCTAGGTAGTCATGTAAACTTCTACTGCAGTTCAGCTTAAGGACATAATCAAGGCAAAGCCATTTTTCCTTCTCCATTGGCACTAATGAGGGTGCCCCACGATGATAAGGACCAATAGAGAGAATCCTTGGCTCATAAGCATTCAGGTCTGATACACGAATTCGCTGCAGCACCTTATACATCAGTTTGCATTTCGTTCCATAACCATCAATAACAGCGAGTGACCGCCAATGCATGAGATCGCCGGTAATGGAAGCAACCAATTCATCAATATCACCACTGTAAGTGGTACATAAATGACTTGAAGCCATGCTCATCCTATAAAGAACAGAACCTAAAAGAAGAATACAATTAGATTAATTTATTAATATTTTAGTGCCTAGATCAAAAGCTCAAGAACATTTTGAAGGGTACTCAAATAAGCATGAAATTCTTGCAAAGACGTGAGTTGAACTCCGTACAGCAAAAAACATAGATGAAGGCTGGAGGGGAGTTCATACTAACTACTCGCTCCGTTATTAAATTGTTGTCTTAACAGCAACGATGTAGGAAGGTTATCTGCAGGCACTCCATCAAGATCAAGATACCAAGAACAGAAACTGCTCTCTGTTTGGATTTGACTTTACACAGTACCCAGTTATGCATATAATTGAAAACTGTCTTCGAATTGTGCCAAATTTATCTTTGATATTAATAAATACAATGATGGTACAACAAACCAAGATCGTAATTGATAGATAGGAAATTATCACTCCATTCTTATGTCCTTAAAAAGCAGAAGAGTCCGATTTCGATGAACTATGGGCATGTTGCCACCCTTTGGTTAGTAAACTCTGATCAGCGGTATATGTTAAATCCATAATTATGATATTGAACATCTCAATATCAGTAATCCACCAAATCATGATTTGACATATTTAAGCATTTTTGCTCTAGTAATTAGTGTGATAATTGGGATTGACTGTTTGAGGTAATCAATATTATAACTACGGATTTAATATGTACTGTTGACCAGAAATTAATATGTGAAAGTAAAATTGACAGCTTTCACAACCAAACCCCATTACGACTGTCATTCTAATAAATAGAGGTGTTTATAATAGACTCGA
Organism: Oropetium thomaeum; assembly: GCA_001182835.1. NCBI lineage: Eukaryota > Viridiplantae > Streptophyta > Magnoliopsida > Poales > Poaceae > Oropetium > Oropetium thomaeum. Next base: position 1,199,272 of record LFJQ01000007.1, on the reverse strand, counting down.
TTAGGAGCAACCCTTAGCAAAAGACATTCGACTTCGACCCGAAAAATAAAGACATACTCAAGAATCTCAACCCGAGGTTGGCGTAAAATGAGACTAAAGGAATATCCTCAAGGATAGAATTTGCGACTGCCTGGAAGCCAAATTGTTGGATTTAGGTTTTCTTCGGAGCTTAAGGGCGAGAGAAGTTGAGCAGTGGAAATTTTTGTAATAATTGGAAAATTGTTGTCATTACAGTGCCCTGGGGGGGCTATTTATAGCCCGAGGCCATTACACCTTTAGTAATACTATTACAGTAATACCCTCCTCTTTCTACTTTTACACGGGGCATTCGGTAATTTAATTCTCTCCGGTACAGGCACAGCTGTCCCCCCGCGCTTTACACGTCACTGGCCTTATCCTTCCGTCGCGGGCTTCTCCTTTAGTTACCGAAGGGTGCTATGACCGAAGGATTCTTCGTAGCAGAAGAATCCTCCGGACCCGAAGGTTTCTTGATCGCTAGCCTTCGCGGGTACGTCGCAGGCCTTTGTGGGCTTTGTGCTGTCCTCCGAAAAGGGGCCGTGGGTGGGCCTTGGCCCCCCAACAGCAGCCCCTCATGGGTGAGATCCGCCTTCGGAAGGACCGAAACCATGATCCGAAGGCCAGGCCCATCGGTCACCCTCCTTTTTCGGTGCTTCAGAAGGCCTGCGAAAGAGATTACACGCCGATAAACAAATGTTAGTCGAGTGTCCGATGAAACGCGTTTGGAGAGCACGTGCGAAGCGGCCACCGCGCAGTGGAAACGGAACGGGGCACGTTTCCCGAAAAAACGTGTTACGTTGCGTGTGACGGCAATGGCGCCTATAAAAGCGAGAGCGAGGCGGAGGGGCGCGACCCATTCGCACCCGCGCGCGGTCAGTTACAGAAGCTCAGACGACCTTCTCGCGACTTTGCTCTGCCGAAGCCCGAGCTTGACTAGCATCCTTCTATTTTCGCGGCCGCTTCGTCGAAGCCTTAGCTGTGTGCTCGAAACCTTTCTTCGAAGCTCCACCATCTAACCCTAGTAATCATGCCGAAAGCTGGAGGGGCCTCTAGTTCAAAGGGGAGGTGCCGTGTCTCAGACTCCTTGCGCACTAGCCCTCTGCTGGGGCTCAGCACCGTGACCGAAGGTCAGCTGGATGAGCTGGCCGAACGCGGGTGGCTGGAGAGGCATTTGGCATCCGTGCCTCCGAAAGGCGCGATGCAACCAGAGGTGCGGCCCGACCGTGCCATACTATTTCTTCGGTTCTTCGACGGGGGGCTACGAATGCCGTGCTCGTCCTTCGTCGGAAAGGTGCTGCGGCGCTACGAGCTGGAGATTCAGCAGATTACCGTCAACGCAATTGTGCGGTTAAGTATTATGGAATGGGCCTTCCGTATGGAGGGGGTGATGCCGGATGCCGACGTGTTCGCCGCTATGCACCGGACGGCATACCGGAAGCATGACAGTCCGATGGGGAAAGGGTACATGATGCCGTATGCCACCGTCAGCTTCGTGCCCATCGACGAAAGCAAGCTTCCGGCGAAGGCGTACCGGGAGCACTGGGGGCGAGGGTGGACTTCGGGATGGTTTTACTACAAAGTAGGGGAAGGAAGCCCTCTCTGGTCCAGTTGCTCGGAGATCCTGCACTTTCCGCGCCCGGCCATCGACTTGAGCGACAAGTCGAAAGAGCGGATGAAGGTGTTGGAAGAGGTGTCCCGTAGATTGACCATGCGGGACCTCTGCGAAGAGTTCGTGACTGCCGGGATCAGCCCTCTGCTCAAGGACTGGTCCCGGGAGTTCCTGGTTGGGATGCCAGGCGGCCGAAGGAAGCTGGTACTGCATCCGGAAAGGTTCCCCGGTGAGTGTTTCGTACTAAATCATATCCCCCGGACTTCCGCTATTTTAAGTTACGTGTCGCGGACTCATGTGACTCATATGCAGATCTCAGCCTGGAAGAGATCGAAGCGGAGGCCGAACGTTTGCTCGGAAAATTCCGGGAAATGGAGGCACGCCACCGAGGGCGCGTGCGGTGCGGGCCACGGCTGAACCGAGTTTTGTTGTTGAAGGACCCGCACGTGCAGCTTCCGGAACGGAAGCTACCGGACAAGGAAGGGGAGAGGGGGAAGGGCAAGGAGGTGGCCGGGGGCGCTTCGGGCCCGAAGAAGCGAAAGGCCGGAAGCGAGGCGGGCTCGCCACTCAAGGACTCTCGGGCGGCGAAAAGGGCTGCAGCAAGGGCTATCATGGCGTTGCAAGGCCGGAGCTCTCCGAGTGCTTCGGGCTCACTGCCCACGGAGCCGGAGGCGGAGGACTCCGGCGGGGTGAGTCCGGGCTGCTCGGTTGCGGGGGAGGGTGCTTCGGGAGGACGGGCCGCATCCGAAGCCGCCGATGACTTCGTATTCAGGGATGCGGACTACGGCTTTGGGGAAGGTACGTGTTTTGACCTTGTTGTGTAAAGATGGTAACAAGCATGTCATCTTACTCTGCGGCTTGTGCAGAGCCGGAGGCCCCAATTGCGGGGGAAAGGGAGGAGGAGGGGTCTGATGACCAAGTCGGGACTGCTGAAAGCAGTGGTTCCGAAAGGCCGCTCGCCCCCGGCCGCGGGAAACGCTTGTTCAGGTATCTGCCTCCGGGGGCGACGCCCGAAGACATAGCCGCCGGGCTCCGAAAAGAAGACTTCTTGCCGCGCGAAGGCGCGCGCAACGCATTGAGCCTGGCTGGCCGGCTACTCGACATGGCCGAGGTTGATGAGTTACTCGGTGAGCTGAGCCCGGAGGAAGCGTCGGAGTCGCTCTCCGGCTTGGTCATACGGGTATGTCCCGCGCGCGTGCAAGCTTCGTACGCCATTTGTTTGGGTGCTGACAATGTTTTGCGTGTCTTGTAGAGCGCGATGCTTGCGCGGCGTGTGTCGTCTTCAGCGCGAAAGAGCGAAGAAGGGCTGCGGAACCGCCTCCGGGCCGCGGAGGCCGAAGCGAAAAAGGCTTCGGAGCTACGACGCCAGGCGGAGCTCCGTACTATGGAGCTGGAGCAAACGTTGGCTCCACTGCAAGAAGAAAGGGACAATCTGGCGAAGGAGGTCAACACGTTTCGCGAAGCTCTGCAAGCCGCCGAGACCCAGCTGACCGTTGTCGAAAAGATGACCGAAGGAATCGGGCGGCTGGTGGATGACGTTGACGAGCTCCTGGGCACGCTCGGGGTAAACATGGTGGCGCCGAAACCCGACGCGTTGGAAGATCCAATGGCCAGCCTGTCGCGGATCCGACGCGGACTTGAGGCGGCCCGCAAGGCGCTCCGGACCTTCGGGAACCACTGCGCCCAAGTCTCTTGGACCGGCGCCTTCGCCGCCGTTCGCGCGGGCGGTGTAACAGACTTCGCACCCATCAAGAGAGCTATCAGTGGGGTGCAAGAAGCTTGCGCCGGAAGCTTCGAAGCATATGCCGATCTCCGGGAGTCTCTTCGCGATGTGGGGAAGGCCTTCGCCGGGGGGTTCTGGCTCCGAGGCGGCGCCGAGCTGGGTCGCGAATCTGCGCTTCGTGCAGCGGGAGGCGGAAGACCGGCTGCTTCGGGAAGACCGGGCCCTTTGACGCAAGAAGTCGGAGAAGCAAGCACTGCTCGGGCACGCGAAGGCGAAGGAGAAGGTGCGGCGGCGGAGGGCGGCTCATCGGGGGGGGGGGGCGGCCGAAGGACAGCCCCAGGTGTGAAGTTAGCTGTAGATTGTAACTAGGTTTTTGAAAGCTTCGGAACTAGCACCGCAAAAGCTTTGTAATATAACTTTTGGCTCAGAAAGTGACTGAGTTCCTTTTGTTCAGGACGGATTAATTCTTGACGCGGTGCCTGTGTCGTATGTCCCTTCGGGAAGCACCACCGTTAGCCATATCGACTTCGCGAGTAAACACCAGTGGTGCAAATGGTTCCGGAAGAATCCCTCCGGAACCTTAGAAGAGTTTTGGGAGTTCATGAGAAAACATAGCACCGCCATAAAAGAGTCATGTAACAGAGTGAGCTCAGAAGAGAGGCTGAGGCGGCGTGTGACGCGGGATCAACGAAGGGCTCTTCGGGACCGTCAGAGCCCGGCCCTCCTGCTGGGTGCGCCGAAGGTGGAACCGGGAGTTGAGATTATTGAGGTATCGAGTGGGGCTTCGTCACCCGAAGGACAAGTTCCAGACTTGGAGCAACTGGTCCTTTCGCTTCGGTCGACGAACGCCGTGACCCGGTTATAGTAGTGTTGTGTGTACGAGTGATTGTTGTAACGAAGAACACTGATTATAACGAAGGAGTGTATGCGTGTTGTAACGAAGAAACGCTTAGTGTAACGAAGGAATGTATACGTGTTGTAACGAAGAAACGTTGATTGTAACGAAGGAATGTATACATTACAATTATCGAAGAGATGTATATGTCATGAATGTGCCGGAGAGGTGTACTTTGAAGTCGTTATAACCAAAGAAATGTGGTTAACATATATCCTTCTCTTGTTCGCGAGCCGGAACGAAGGATGTGCTTCGATTTGCGTCGCTTTCATCTTTGAGAGTGCGGGCCAACGGGTGCGGTTGTTTTGCGAGAACCGCTGCATAATTGACGAGAAGCCTTCGGGTCGCTCGAGACGTTGCGTGACTTTCAGTCACGAAATGGCTTTAATGCGCACGAATCGGTGACGGAGCGTTACGTTACTTTCGGTCACGAAGCAGCTTTTATGCGCACGAAGTGGTGAAGAAGCGTTACGCGGAAGATGGTGGCGTCTCGATGCATCGAAGGCACGAGGAATCATCTGAGGCACAGCCTCTTCGGACGTGAGCCGGCATCTCGATGCATCAAAGGCACGAGGAATCATCTGAGGCACAGCCTCTTCGGACGTGAGCCGGCATCTCGATGCATCGAAGGCACGAGGAATCGTAGGAGGCACAGCCTCTCCTTCGGACATGAGCCGGCATCTCGATGCATCGAAGGCACGAGGAATCGTAGGAGGCACGGCCTCTCCTTCGGGCATGAGCCGGCATCTCGATGCATCGAAGGCACGAGGAATCGTAGGAGGCACGGCCTCTCCTTCGGGCATGAGCCGGCATCTCGATGCATCGAAGGCACGAGGAATCGTAGGAGGCACGGCCTCTCCTTCGGACATGAGCCGGCATCTCGATGCATCGAAGGCACGAGGAATCGTAGGAGGCACGAAGTATGCATAGGACAGGGTTGGCAAGCCAAGTTGTACGGTCTATGGGTCGAATGACTCCTGTGTCAAGTAACTTCTGTACTTTCTGCTTGAGTGCGACAGCTTTCTCGGCTGTCCATTGCCTTATCTTCTGCTTTACAGGGGGGTAGCGCGGGTTTATGTCTAGCCGATGTTCCATTATGTCCCGATGAATGCCCGGAAGGTCTTTGGGCGACCAAGCGAAGATGTCAACATTAGATCGCAAGAAGGTCAAGAGCTCTTCTTCTTGCTCCGGAGATAACTCGGTGCCTATGCGGACGAACTGATCTGGAGCAGTCTGGCTGAGGTGAACTTCCTTGGAGGCGACTTCGGCTTTTGCTTGAATCGGAGGCTTAGGCAGTGCTGCGACGTGAGTTTCGTCAAGTGCCTGACTCTTCGGCCCCGGGGCGAGCGCATGAACCTGCTTCTGACCCGGAGCAATGCCCAACTCAAGACGGCGTGCTTCTGCCTGATCTCCATATACCGCAATAACTCCGTTCGGTGCTGGCATTTTCATGCATAGATAGCCATGGTGTACTGCTGCACTGAACGCATTAAGTGCCCCCCTGCCGAAGATAGCATTGTAGGGGTATGGGAAGTCCATGACATCAAAAGACTACCTCTTCAGTACGATGACCACCTGTGCCAGAGAATGACACTTTGAGCTTGATGCTGCCAATTGCATACACCGGCTGACCTCCGAACCCCTGCAAAGGTACTGGGGAGGCTCGAAGATCTTCCCGTGAAATACCCATCTGCCGGAGAGCACTAAGAAAGATGACATCAGCAGCACTGCCTCCGTCGATAAGGACCCTACGGACCTCATCCCCGTTAATGTCCACGGCTGCAACGAAGGCATCTTTGTGTGGATAATCCATCGGCTTGAGGTCTTCCTGAGTGAAGCTTATGGGCACATGAGACCAGCGGCATTGGACAAGAGGTGGGTGAGCTGCCACATGATTGACTCGCCTGATATATTCTCGGCATTGACGTTTGGAAGGAAAATCATGACCGGAGCCCCCAGTAATAGCAAAGATAACCTTACGGGCTTGGGTTTGCTGGGCGGAAGAAGGGGCCTGTTCAAACGTCTGCTGTGCAAGAGGGGGCGGCGGTGGCAAGTACTCTTGATGCGTGTTATGCGTAGAAGGAGCCCAAGCAAGAGCAGGACATGGTGGTGGCAAAGGCAACGTAAGCTGCTGAATTGGTTGATATGACGACGAAGCCCCTTCGTGTCGTCTGAAGGTGTGGGAAACTTGCTTGGCTGCTTCCAGAGCTTCCGCACGAAGCTTGGCTTCTCGAAGGGCTAGGAGGTCAGGGCAGTAGTTCGAAGTGTGCCCCTGTCCGACTCCATGGTAGAGACAATAGAGTTTGCTGGGGTCTCTTGGGGGGCGATGCTGAGGGCCGGAGAAACGCCCCCCCTGGTCTTTACTCATCCGATGCCTGTCCTGCCGCCGCGACTCCGGTTGATGATTGCGCGGCGGGGATCGGGCTCGGGATGGTTCATGATCTTTCTGAATAGAAAGCACTTCACGACGAGGTAGCTCATATGGCTTGCTGTGGTGGCGGTGTAGGGAAGGTCGGCGCCTTTCGGGGTGAGCCCCCCTTTGCGGCTCATGATGCTCTCTCTCCCGCCTGATGTCATCTTCGACTCGGACCTGAGCTTCCAGGATGCTCAGCATATGATCCAGAGTCCTTGGTTGTACCTTGCGCAGCTCAGACCTGGCTGGACCAAGCCGAAGCCCCTTCGTGACGGAGTCAATAATAGTTGCATCATTGATGTCTTCGGCCTGGCACTTGAGGTGAATGAATCGCCGAACATATGCTGCTAAGCTTTCGCCATCGCGTTGAATGCAGGCGTGAAGATCTCCTGAGCTGACAGGACGCGCGTGGTTTCCCCGAAAGTGCACAGATACCTCATGCCTCAGCTGCCCCCAAGAGAAGATACTCAGCGGGTGCAATCTGGTGTACCATGTTCGGGCAATTCCTTCGACAGCCAGCACGAAGGCCTTTGCTTTGACGGCTTCACCTCCACCAATGGACTCGATAGCTGCTTCGTAGCTCATGAAGAACTCCCTGGGGTCGGAGACGCCTGCATACGTCGGAAGCTTGACCGCGGCAAAGCGCGACGGCCAGGGTGCCTGCTGAAACTCTGGAGCCAACGGAGAGGTCTTGTCATACGGTGCTGCCGGTGACAGGGATGACAGGGAAGCTTCATCAAAGGAGGCGTAGCCTGGAGCTTCGGCTTCCGGAATACCCACCCGCTTCAGAGCCTCTATCTGCTTCCGAAGCGATTCCTGTTGTCGGCGAGCAGCTTCGGCCCGGAGCTTATACCCGGACTCCTCTTTGGACATGATCTCCAGAGCCTGCCTCCGAAGCTGCTCCTCCTCTGCCGCCGCCTTAGCTCTTTCGAGCTCCACCATGAGCTCTGCAGCTCTTCGCTCTTCCGCCGCGGCAACATCTTTCTCTTGCTGAAGGCGCGCCATGGCTTCGAGTTGTGAAGATGGAATCTCTTGACCGTCGGCTTCGAAAGGGCCTTCGGTGATCAACCTTTCCGGTAAGGGCGCCAGAGCGGAAGTCCTCGTTGCCTCTGCAACCATGGTGACCGCCGGTGCTTGAATAGAGGCTTCGGTTTCGTCTTCGAGGTGAGAACTTTCACCGTCTCGAGATGGTTTCTTCGCCTTCCCTTTAGCTCCGGCCATCCTAACAGACTTTTTGTTCGAACAACACGGACGGCGCCAGCTGTTGGATTTAGGTTTTCTTCGGAGCTTAAGGGCGAGAGAAGTTGAGCAGTGGAAATTTTTGTAATAATTGGAAAATTGTTGTCATTACAGTGCCCTGGGGGGGCTATTTATAGCCCGAGGCCATTACACCTTTAGTAATACTATTACAGTAATACCCTCCTCTTTCTATTTTTACACGGGGCATTCGGTAATTTAATTCTCTCCGGTACAGGCACAGCTGTCCCCCCGCGCTTTACACGTCACTGGCCTTATCCTTCCGTCGCGGGCTTCTCCTTTAGTTACCGAAGGGTGCTATGATCGAAGGATTCTTCGTAGCAGAAGAATCCTCCGGACCCGAAGGTTTCTTGATCGCTAGCCTTCGCGGGTACGTCGCAGGCCTTTGTGGGCTTTGTGCTGTCCTCCGAAAAGGGGCCGTGGGTGGGCCTTGGCCCCCAACACAAATCAAACTCCTGAAAAAGCAATCCGAAATAACTAATGGGTAGAATAAAAATTAAGGCATTCATGGTATTCCGAGAGAATACCTTCGGAGTTCGTCAGATCCGTAATGCCACGGACAAATAGCAACACCGCTCTCCGGTGTCCAGCTCGCAGGGATGAGTGGATCAATTGGTGATATAACACCTCTGCGCCGTAGACGACGAATTCGAGGAGAGAGCAGTAGGCACCATGCTACAATGTGGAGGATTTCATCGTCAACAAGAAGAAAAAATGATTTTCACGGGAACCGGCGGGCCGTTGGGATAATCGATCTGAGCTATTGACCTATGACCTAGTCTTTCTTCTTTATAAAACAAAAAAAATTACATAAACCGCCTTACAGTATGTCACTCGAATCCTACCATAATCATTTTTTTTTCCTAAATAAATAAGCACACCTTTTAGTTTTAGTTAAAAAACCATCACAACTCACACATGCTAAATTGATCCAACCCGTTATTATTATTTGGAACAATCATGGTAATCGGTAATCTTATCAAAAGGGAAAATTTGGCTGCACTCTTTTTTATTTTGAAATGAGCTATATTGAGAATCGATAATATTGGTCATAGGGCACTATAACACGCGAGGAGGGTTCTCGTTTTGTCATGGTGCCTTGAAGGTACTCACTTTTTGAATTTTATTATTATTTGAATAATGGTGTCATGTTGCATAAAATTTTAAATTTGATGGCATATAAGGCAGAACTTCAAGTTTTGAGCAATATATGAATGTCAAACATTTTTTAGGATATTGCCCGTTTATATATATTGTTATTGAATACCTTTAACTTCAAAATTAGCTATAGGACACTAAGAATTTGTGAGAGTTTTAGGACACTATAACGTTCATAAATCATTTGTTGAACATTTTATCTCGACACACTAGTGGGACACCCCGACGCAGGACCTAATAGGATTAATAAGATACTCATATTAATAAGTTGTAACTTCTTTTTGGTAGTCTAGCTCCAGAAAACTCTGAGGTTAAGCGTACTTGGCCTGGAGCAATTTCAAGATGGGTGACCAACCGGAAAGTTATTTTTAGGTATGCACATGTGAGGATAAATATGTGTAGAAAAGACTTGTGTTGTTCTGTGAAGCCACCTTATGTCCTATAAAAGCTATATGATGTAAGCGGATCTGGCCTCGAGGAGGTGGGATGTTATAACAAGATATATAATGATTCTAAAATTTTGCATACAGATTGAAAACTACACTCTTTATATTTGTAGTTTTTATAAAAAGATGTCAAAAAAAGTTTTTATAAAAAAGAATCAATTCTTTGGATAGGTTGATCTAATAAATAAATATTCTTTAATTTAAAAAATCATAGAAACAGTATGAATTGTTTTGTGAAAAAGACAAGAAAATAAAGAATAGTCTTTATATAAATTTTAAATCATTATGTATTTTGTGCATTGAGATAAATAAAATGTTCATAAAACCCTTTCTGTACATTATAGTATCCTACGGCCAAGATTACTAATTCCCAGTGTCATGCAGCTAATTTAAAAATGAATGGTGTTCATAACAAAATACACAAACAAACAGGTTCAGTGGCTGATGCAGGTGGCGCATGCGGGGTAGATGCTGCAAAAGCCAATCCATCAAACAGCAGCACAGCTGTGAAGAGGGGGTAGTGACGATCAGGCCACTAGCCCTTACAAGAAAGGGAAGAATCCTATGGTCAAGGTCGTTAAGGAGATTAAAGACACATTGGTTTCAACAAGTGCTGTAGCCGACAAGGTGATGCAAGGTAAAATAAGGTTTGCATCAATCAAGGAGGCGCTGGCCTTGGCCAAGGAGTGCGGGGCAGCTGAAGGAACGGTTTGAGTATTTTATGGCTACCCAACTCTTTGTGAAGGCTGAACACCGTGATGTGTTCCTGCTCACGGATAAGGAGGGGAGGTTCTCTTTGCTGTATATGTGGTGCAAGAAGGAAGGATACTTCAACTGATGTGGTGGATGAAGGCTGATGGAGGCTAACATTTTGTTGATAATAGGGCTGAAGGACAAGTAGTTATCTAATTACTAGGTTGATGTTATTGCTGCAGCACATTATTTTGCTTATGGTTATGTAATCATTAAAACTTGGTGCTACTAGGGCTGAAGGAGGAAGTAGTTATCTAGTTAATAGGTTGATGTTATTGTTGCAGCACATCATTTTGCTATTGCTGCAGCAAATGGTTATGTAATCATTAAACTTGGTGCTTGTATCTGACAATGTCAATGGCTATGTAATCATTAAAATTGTGCTTGTTGGTGATGTTTGTAGATGGATGACGAGGAGGAGGAGGAGGAGGATGAAGCTATTGTAGTTGCAAACCATCGGTTACATTTGGTTAGGCAATATGGAACTTTATGTTCCTCCGTTGGTAAGTACTATGCTGAAACTTACTTGAACAAATCTGCAACGAGGGAATCTGTTTACCATGGCTATGATTGGGTTATGAACACCCTTAGTGTTCCAAAAGATTCCTATGAGATGTTTCGAATGAGGAGGCCGCTTTTTGAACAGCTACATGATTTATTGGTTACGTCATATGGTTTGAAATCAACTTCTAATATGAGCTCAATTGAGGCTTTAGGCATGTTTTTATGGATAGTTGGTGCGCCCCAATCATTTTCACAAGTTGGAAACAGGTTTGAGAGGTCACTAGAAACAATTAGTAGAAAATTCAATGAAGTGTTGGATAGTGTGTTTCTCCTCTATAATGCTTTAATCAAGCCAAAAGATCTAGATTTCAGTATAGTCCATCCTAGGCTACTAGGTGCACGTTTTGCTCCTCATTTTAACAACTGCATTGGGGCAATTGATGGTACCCATGTACCGGTGACGGTACCTTCAGAGAAGCTTGTTCAACATGTTGTTCGTCATGTATATCCAACACAAAATGTATTGGCTATATGTGACTTCGACATGAGATTCACGTTTGCTGTTGCGGGATGGTCGGGATCGGTCCATGACATGGGGGTTTTCAATGATGCAGTTCAAAAATATGCTAATAGGTTTCTATTACCTCCACATGGTAAGCTATTTCTATTTTGTCATGTCCATCGGTTTACACTTTCCATTGCTTGTAAAATCGATGAAAAATTGCATACTGCATATTCTTTGTTTATAGGAAAATTCTATCTTGTTGACTCGGGCTACCCTAATAAAAAAAGTTTCTTGCACCACACAAAGGAACAAAGTATCACTTGCCAGAGTTTTGACAAGGTCCACACCCTAGTGGCAAAAAAGAGGTATTCAGTCATTTGCATTCTTCACTCCGGAATATCATTGAGCGGGCATTTGGTGTTCTAAAGATGAAATGGAGGATATTGATTGACTTGCCTAGTTATCCTATGCATAAGCAATCAAAAATAATACTTGCTTGTATGGCACTTAATAATTTCATTCGTGATAGCGCACTGGTGGATCAAGATTTTGACAAATGTGATCAAGATGAAAACTACATGCCAATTCCTTCGAGTCATGCAAGCGGTGCCAATAATGTTTTAGGGGATGAAGAGCTTGACATGAATGATTTTCGTGACTCCATTGCTAACGCTGTGTATTCTATGAACAAATAGTTTATTTTAAACAATGTATGAAATGTACTATGAATTTGTAAGAACTTTATGTACGTTTTTCTATTATTCTACATTTTCAGAATATTCTATGGATTATATATGTTAATTTATTTATTTTGATGTTTTTTGTATGTTTATTTTTTGAGGTTTCGTTAGGACATAATCCTTATATTGTAATCTGTTTCACTCAAGGTAAACAAGGGGTATTTCTGTCTATTTATATGTTCTGGAAACAATCTGAAACTTCAGAATCTATGGAAACAAACAGTCCAAATTTTACAGTCCTAGATTGTAACAATCTGCGATTGTGCAATCCACAATTTAAAAGCTGGATTGCACAATCTGGAGGGGGCAACAAAGGGGGCCTAAAAGACTAAGTCATTTTCAATGTCACGGAAGGAATTTTCCAAAAAATTTATGGCCATAAAACTACAACAAGCCTCACTAATCTGATGTATATTGTTTCATTGAAAGAAAGTACAGATAATATACCCAATGCGTATTGCTGAGAGTATCCTATCATTCAAACAAGTGCATTACCTTTGTACAAAACTGTATCATCTTCATAGTTCCGGAATATCCTTGTACAAAACCAGTGCATTATCTTTGTACAAATCGTTCTAAAAAAAATATCATCCTCATAGTTCTGGAATAGTTCCCCTGTCTACTTCTAACCGATAATGATGGGGCATTCACTTTTGCTTAATTGCAGCAAACATATCCTTCAGAGGACGATTTGGAGCATCAGGTCGGGAGACAATCTCAACGACTTTGAAGGAAGCCTCTAGGCACAACAATGCTTCCACAGCCACTTCTGCGACTTGTTCCCTGGATATGGATCCCGTATAAAGGGTGTCCTGCAAAATGTATAGAATTGTAATATTGCAAATATGTAGCATCGGTGGAAAGCTCTATTTTCGGTGGAAAGCTCTATTTTCAGATAGCCAGGACTAAAATGAGGAAGCAATAATAATCAATGGGTGTTTGTGAAACGTGTTACAATGTTGTAACTTAAAATGAAATCCATCAAATAGAAAGTACTTCTATTGAGCAGACTAAACAAGCATCACTGCCACTCTAGTACTCATACAATAAGTCTATTCAGTTCCAAGAAGAAAAAGTGAAGCCATATGAAGTCAGAGCATTTGTTGTTTAAATTCTATTTTCAACATAAAACGAAATCAATAAATGACGTTGACATTCAAATGTTATTACTATTAGAAAAGTTGGCAACACAATAATATTCAAAGGTGTGCACAAATTGTAGAATCAAAAAAATCCACTCCTAGGGTCCAATTTACTCGGTTGGTCAGACCTATGGTGGGCAGGCCTCATATATGGGGTGGGTTCAAAGCATGGGTTAAGGTCCGAACTATAGGCAGCGGATCCTTGAGGGCGGGACTAGGTTTCGTAGATTTTTCTTGGCCCATGTGTTGCAGGTGCCTCTTCTTAACTGAATACCGCGGGGGCAGTCTTACCCCCAGAGCCGAGTTTTTTTAGTACTGTCCTCCAGCAAGTTTTCCCTTTTTAAATTACTCGTATGTGTATTAAGCGTTAATCGTATGTCTATTTTTAGGGATATAATCGTATGTGTATTTTGCTTGTATGACTTTTTAACTTAGAGAGTTTTTATTATTAGATCAAACTAGCCAAACAAATGAATTGTTTTTGGTAAAAAACCACGTCTATAAAGAATGTAGCCTTTAATCTTTATATAAAATTTGAAGTCATTATGTATCTTCTACATTGAGATAAAAATGTCCTTATGAACCCATCTCGTGTGTTATATTGTCCTATGGCTAATGTCACTGATTCTCGGTGTCCTATAGCTAATTTTGAAAAGAAGGATATCAACAGCAATACACATAGTAGTGTCCTCTAGCAAATTTCCCCATTTTAGGAATAAAATCATTTGTAGAGTATCCTTAACCGTGACGGCAAAGTGACATAGCATACCAAATGGTAATTAACGATTCTTAATTTATATGGTCCTATGAACTAACCGTATCAAGTCCAATGGAAAATGTGATGCAACTTTCCATATCATTTATGAAGTTATTACAATTATAGCCCATTATGTAAAATATACTGGAAAGCAGTAACTATATATTCATATTCTTTAATTTAGTCAAGTCAGTGATTACTTATATATCAATATATGAAAACTAACAAACTGAGAGTGCTAAATCATGCCAAAACAGTAATCTAAGAGTCAAGCTAGTGCTAGTACATCATATATTGAAACTTAAGGCTCTCACCTCTGGCTCCATGACTATATTTCCACTTGGTGGTTGATCTGTAAGCCCTCCAGGCCTAACAATAGTGTAATTTATTCCTGATCTCCTGATGTGTTTCTCTGCCTGCAGCTTTGCAACCAGTGTTAAGCCCAGCAGATTAAGAACAATGTAAGCTGGATTCAGAATTTGGCCCATTGCAGCCCCGTTTACTAAAATGGAGCTGACGAGTACGAATCTTGTGACGCCTGCCTTTCTGCATGCTTCAACTAGGTTCACTGTGCCGAAGTTGTCTACCTGCAACGACATTCCAATTGGTAAACATACAGAAAATAGAACCCAAAGCAGTCACAATAAATGCAGAACACTACGATCAATTTAGTAGCATAATTCTCAAAGTTAAAAGGTCTCCCCGCAACATTCTAACATATACTTGTATGAGCAGTTAGATAGCTGAAATATTGGACCAAATTGGATAATAGTTACACCTATGACGTATTATTAATTTTCCTCATTTTGTGAATTTAGTTAAAGTACAGTCAACATTCAGTTATATGGGGACAATAAAGTTGATTCTAGTATATATAATGCTTGTACAATAAATTCTACTCAAAACAAGAATTGAGATTTAAAGAACCAGCATTGAGGCAAAAGTAGTACCGGTGACTCGGACAGTAAGATCATCTTGCATCAAACTTCTGATACTTGCATCTAATAAGAAGCAACATTCACTAAATGTTCACTTTTCTATATAACTAAAGGAGGACAACGTTTTTTTGGTTATTTGGTATGGGCATGCCAGTTGCACTAAACGATTTCAAAAAGAAAAAAGGTACAGAGTAATCAGTTTCAGCTCATTTGTGACCAGGAATGCCGCCTTCCTGTACATCTATACAACGCACTATATGTGCTTATAGATTATAAATTGTACGTGCTCAACAAGAAATGGACACAGAAGAACGAACTGCCACTTTATAGAAATTATTAATCCGATACAAACCTTCCACGGAGCAAAAGGGTCGTAGGACCGCCGGAACCCCGTCGCGCAGACAACGGCGTCGACGCCGCGCACCGCCTCGACAAGCTTATCAGCACCCTCCGTCACGTCAGCTCGGACCTTCAGTCACACCAAGAAAAGACCCAATTTCACACAACACAACTGACAAATTGAACAAGGGAAGCGACGCAAGCAGAGCAGGAGCAGGGACAGCTCTCAAAACTCACGAACTGAAGGTTGTCGTTCTGAGGCAGGCTGCCACGGGCCCTGCCCACGTCTGTCGTGCCAGCGACGACGCCGAAGCCCTTGGCCAGCAGCTTCTCCACGACGCGCTTGCCGGTGCGGCCCGTCGAGCCCGCCACGAAAACGGTCGTCGTCTTCTTCTTCTCCGCGCCCGAGGAGCTGCCCGACGACGGCGCGGCGTCCATGGTGGAGGAGGAGGCGCTGCACCTGAACAGGAGCTTCCTGGCGGTGGGGGTACGGAGGACGGTAGCGTGAGGGAGGAGGTGGGGGCGAGCGGGGACGGCGCAGAAGACGCTGATGGCCATGGGTATTTCTGTGGCGTGGCGGCTGCTTGTGTTGCCTTGTTGGGATGTTTCTAGTTCGGTGTAGTTTGTTCGTGAGCATACTGCGGCTTGAAGCAGCCCAACACGGCAGCACTGCATCGTCTTTTGTCCAGACACATTTCTTTTTCTTCCAGAGATGAAATCAAATAGTGCAAATTTTTAAGAAAATACATTTGCTTTCACGTTCATGCACCTCGTGAAATATATACTCCCATGCCTTTATTTACGTTTTAATTTTAATTCTGTTCAAAAAGTTTTTACGTGCACTAACAAACTGTAAAATGTCATGTTTGCTTTGCGCCGAAAGCAGCTAAGGACCCTTATGTTTGCCCATTAGATTGTCCACAATCAGATTGAAAACAGAATTATATCTAGATTTCACAATTTAAAGCTTTAGAAGTCACGGTCCCAAAATCTAATTTGAATCACTTTTTGCAAGATCGTAACACGAAATGCACCCTATGTATTTCTACCTGAGTTAAAAAAACTAAAGAATTTACAAATTATCCGAAAAGAACATTGTTGTTCATAATTTGTAGTACAGCTATACATTTGTTTTCTGTACTTGAATTCGGATTGCTCCCCTTTTATTTCATACAAAACGGAAGCCCACAAAGTTGAAATGGAAATAAAAGAAGCGGGAGACACAGGCTCCTCCCCTGCCCCCTCTAGGTGGAATGGATATCCAAAACCACATAGGGGGTATGAGATAATCTAATCCATCAATATAACATGTTTAAGACTCCAAGAAAAACAAAAGTCCTACGAATTATAACGACCATCTAGAACCTAAACCTCTAGATCTTCGGAGAAACGCTCCAACCGTCACGAGCCTTGGGCATCCTCTTCACTCGATTCTTCAGCTCCACCATCACCAGCAATGGGGAGTAAGACACAGCATAGCTGCATAGCATCAGCCTCTGCCCTGATAACATCCTGCAAATCACCAGAAAACCGATCTTCCCAATGTGTCATTAGTTTTTTTTTTCTTTTATTTATCAAAGCATGCCACGTAGCCCAACATATGGCAGCTAACCTAAAAACAAACACCTCCTGCCTCGAAGCAACACTTGTTTAATTCAAGCCCAGTATTGAGATAGAGAAGTTGGTCTTTCTACTATTAAAGCATAAAGCTATTACGCCCCATACCACTTTCATCACAGGGCATGTAAAGAAAAGATGGTCAGCCGCTTTTAGTAAAGATATGAGATTAGATGGTTGTAGACAGATTTCGATTAGATGATTGTAGACAGATTTAACAGTAAAGATATGACATTTTTACGCCAAAAGACAAGACAACTGAGCTATACGTTTTCCTTATAATCCTTTGAATCAGGCAACTCACCTGCACTGTTACATCAATTTTCTTCTTGTTTATCTAAAAGCATTAGCACCAGTCCCCAAACAACTGAATATATAATGGCTAAGCATCATGTTGACATTCCCGATTCAAATAAATAGATATGTTTCATCACTTTTATCCTCATCCAACAAGAGGTCCATGCACTAGAATAGAAGAATTTAAAAGACTAGTACTTATGCCCATTCTAACACCACGGGTTGGAATAAACATGATAATCCAACACATCCGAATGTTATCATAACGGTCGTTCTGATGTTAAGAAAATAATATAATAATCCAATACAATAAGATTCATAATGATATCTAATATTTATAGTAAAAGAAAAAAAAATATGATCATATTGCATGTAATTTTTAGAATGCAAGAGAAAAAAATAAATATTGACCTATCTAACATATAGAATGCAAGAGAAAAAAAAAAGCTCTAAAAAGATAGGCTAGCCTTCAATGCAAGAACTGGTGGGAATAAGGGGGATAACAGAGACATCCTAAAATGTTCAGAATAAAACTGAATATGATAGATAATATATAGCATAATTTGGGACAAAGAACCACTCTAACTGGATCGTTTCGTTACGCGACATGTTACAGAGGTAGTATATTCCATAATTAACAATGAAAAAAATAGAAACAAGGATTTGTTTCTATTAGCAATGTTGCAGAGGTAGTAAAGATCTATCCTCTTGCCAGGCTGTGTTTTTTCAACACGAGGAATTCAGATACTAATGTTTGTAGCAAGTATTTATATACCCTATATTGAGAGGTCAAATAATTGTTAACCAAGAGGATTGAACTGAGCAACTCAATTACTAATGATTAACAATTGTTTGAAACAATTTTAAATAAATCATACTGTTAACTATTAAAAATTCAATAGATGAACTGAAAATACTAATTCATACAATTTTGATGGATTAAAAAGTTAGCATGATGAACCAAAATACTAATCGATTCAACTCTAAACAAGATAGTAATTGAGCATGATGAACCAGATGAACTCATCCATTCAATTAATGACTGTGCTTATACCACCTAATTGCCTACCATTATTGATCCTAACCAAGAGCTTTTTTCTACGTGCATGATATACCTTAAGAATTTTATCACATGATGCATCGATCATCATCAAAAAGTAATGCTAATCACATGCTCAATTAATGACCGCGCTTACCGGGCTCCTGATGACGATTGAGGCAGCCACGGCGTGGTGGCCGTCCGCGGGCGGCGTGGTGTCGGACTGCAAAGGGCGTTAACTCTTGCGCCGCCTGACCGGAGCCTGCGGACACAGCGATGACGACGTGCTACTGCGATGGAGTGAAGAGTGGAAACCGGCGGAGTCACGGGGCGTCGCGAAGGCGTGCTGGATCCCGATGGCATGTAGGCGTCGGGATGGCCGCGGGAGGCCTTCCCTGCAGCATCCCGGTGGCGCGAAGGACTCCCGGCTGCACGGAGGGGGCGTGGAGGCGTTGCGGCGGCCACGGAGGGGGCGTAGAAACAGCGCTGGATCCCAACGTCGTGAAGGCCTCCAAACGGCGTCTCATCGCCGTGAAGGATGCGTCCTGGGTCCTCGGCGGCGTGGTGGCGATGTCCTGGGTCCCCGACAGCATCGCGGGTGCGCGGCAGGGGGCGACGGGAAGGCGGGGCGAGCTCCTGGCAGCCGCGCGGCTGGCGACCCGACGAGCTATCGAGCTCCTGGCGGCCGGTGCTGGCGAGCTCGTATGGATTCCGGTGAAGGAGGAGACGGCAGCGCAGAGTTATATCTAAGATTGTGAATGACGTGAATATTTTAGATGGTGGAGGACACCTAATGTCGAGATTTGATAGGACAGGGGGTTTATAGAATTATGTAATAAAAGATTTAAAAATTAGTAGCCACTAAATTTAAGTAAATATAATTTTGTTAGTAGAGAAAACACATATGAGACGTTAAATTAGAGTTAAATTAATATTATCATCATAATTATGAGGATATTATTAGTACGGTGGGATTCTTTTTAAGAATAAATAAAAAACGACGAAGTTGGTGTATCGCAGGAGTTGAGATGCGCGGCGAGGACCGTTGGCTCTACGGTGGCGAGCCCAGCATGCCACAAAGGTGTAGTAGTAGTAGGATAAAAGAAAACACGGTGTATATATATCATCAGCGTGATAGTTACAACACCAGCCACTATCAAGAGATACGAAAGAGAGAAAAAAAAAGGCAGCAACTTCTACGAAAGCAAAGCAATAATCCATGCGCACGCACGCACAGCTAAGCCAGCAGCAGCAGTGGCAGCAGAGAAGACAACGACAAATCAAAGCGAGAAAAGCGCGCGGCGGCAACTGAGCTCTCTCTTCCCTTCCCTCCATCCGACGTATTTCCGTTTTCCCTTCCCTTCGCCTGCTAGTACTGCCCTGCCCTGATTCTTCGTGTCAGTGCGAACAGAGCACGCACCGAATAATGGTCCACGGCATCTGATGCGATGATGGCGGCGACGGTGTTCCATCATCATCACCGCGCGCGCGCGCGCTCGTACGTATTATCATCCTGTCTCCGACTGCTGTCGCCGTTGTGGTCTCCGCTTTTGAGCTTTCACCCGCGCCGGAGCATCGATGTCAGCGGCGGTCGGCGGGGGGCTAGCTAGCTAGCTGCTTGACCCACGCGCGCCGAGCTTCTTGACCTCCACCTTGAGCGACTTGAGGTACCTGACGGCCTCGTCGAGCACGGCCGGCGTGTCCATGCGGTCGCCGCCGGGGATGATGCCCTTCAGCGTCCGCACCATCTTCTTCATCCGCTCCTTCTTCTTCTCGCCTCCGCCTCCTCCGCCGCCGCCGTGCTTCCGGCCGCCGCCGCTGGCGCCGCCGTACCCGGACGAGCACGTGGAGTCCGGCGACCCGCCGGGCCGGCACCCCGGGGTGCGGCCCGTGCTGAGCACGTCGTCCTCGTCGTCGCCGTCCTCGTCCGTGCTCATCAGCGCGTCGATCTCGTCCGTGTCCTCCTTCTGCCGGATCGAGCACGCGCCGCCGCCGCCGCCATCGTCGCCGCAACCGTAGTAGGCGGCGCTCTTGCCGTAGTTCTGGTCGTAGCCGCCGTACCCGCCGTAGTTCTGGTGGTGGTGGTCGTAGTTGTCGTAGCCGCCGCCGGAGGAGCCGAAGTTGTTGGCCAGGGACGGGTGGAACATCACTCGGCTCCGGTCGTACGTCTGATCGAAGATGACGTAGTTTTTCGGGCACGTGTCCGACGGCTGGAACTCCAGCCCCGTCGTCAGCGGCGCCGGGAAGTCTTGATGATGCCTCCGACCGGCGAGGGGGTCCTCATAGGCAGTCGGCGCGGCGGCGGGGTACCGGTCGGTCGGCGTATAGTACGCGCCGCCTCCGCCGCCGTGGTAGCCGGACATGTCGTAGTCGTAGCCGCCGGCGCCGTAGCCACCGTAGCCGTAGCCGTAGCCATAGCCACCGTAGCCGTACCCCGGGTCTCCCTGCATCGCGGCGCTAGCGCGGCAGTGCTCTATTGACTTGTGTATTGGCTGTGTTTGTTGGAGGGGGAACTAGGAAGGTTTTGGCTTTCGATTGGAAAAGGAAATTGAACAAGAATTCAAAATTGTTCGGTTAGTTTGTTGCGTTTGAGGATGTTTGGACTGAGAGAGAGAGAGAGAGAGAGAGGGAGAATTAGGAGTGGAGTGATGGTCGAATCTACGTCACGGGCTTCAGAAGCTGGCGGAAGTATTCGGCCTGCAAGCAAAAAGAACATTGGGAAAATAGCACGTCAGTAATAATCATAGTTTCATGAAACCCCATTTAAGAAATTTTCGAATGTTTCCAATAGAACGTTCAAGTAATTTGTTTCGATATAACTGTCAGGTAAAACCCCATCTTTTGACGGCGCAGCTAGGTCTAAGTATAGCCAAAGTTACTGAAAACAGAGCATCGAGAACAGAGCAACTGCTTGGTTGGATCGATACTGGCCTGTTAATTGCAGTTAAATTGTAGTATAACAGTAATTCAAAGTTACAATAAGGTATGCTGGCTGACTTCCTGGGCCTTTGATGATCTCCCAAAAGCCGTTTCTTTAAAAATTTGAACGACGGGGTAGTAAGGCATAAAATAGCTTATCCTAATTAGTACTAGTCGATCGATCAGAAATGCAGAGGAATGTGCTACTGAGAACAGAGGAAGAACAGAGCCACGATGGTGATCCCATCATGAGCTATGATCGCTGAGGTGACATAAAAGATTAAACTTAAGCGAGACATATTCCTACAAATTTTTGTATACTCCGTGCCACTTCCTTTTAAACCGAACAGTGTGGGTTCGGATCCTTTTTGAAAGAAAAAAACAAAAAACAGAAAGTACCAACACTGAGCCACAATGTCGATGCTGTCGACACCGAGGGCAGCAGGAACCACACTACACATAGTACTAGTAGGCCGCAATTTTGTGGGCTTAAGTAGGCCTCAACTTTTGTCAAACACAGCAAGAACGGGGGTTTCGTTAAAAGTTCATCAGTAACGCAAATCTTTTGACTGGAAGAAATTAAAGCATTGTCAACACGGTGGCTGGCCCTCTTCGTTCACGTCGTGGGCAGGTCACGCTCACACGCACGTAAGTAGTGAGTGGACCCCGATCGCTTTTCCTATCTACATGCAACACCACCACTTGGTTTTTGTATCTGCCCGGTGCTTGTTCCTAAACAGACAGCACCAAGGCGCGAGCGATTCCATGCTTACAGACGATACGTAACGCGAAGAAACTTGCAAGAATTGAGCAATGCAACGGGAAGGAGATGGATGACCGTGTGTGTTTCTTTGCCGAGAAAAAAAGAAGAAAGAAAAAAGCAGGAGGGGAGGAGGGGGCTGACCTGGCACACTTGCATCAATCTGTAGTAATACGCGACGGCGCCACTTGTCATAACGATGGCGGCGTCAAGCAGGAGTAGGCTTCGTCTCCACCGGCGGAACCCAACGCACATATATGTCCTTACGATTGCGAGCTTCCTCCCCCTCGCCGATCGACGGACGGCGCGGACACCCGCCGGCCGATCGCTCGCGGTGGATGGACGGCCGCGATCACAGGATGACGCGGAAGAACACCACCAGTAGCCGGACGACCGTCGTCCCCGCCCACCACGGCATCCTGCCCGCTCGCTCTTGTCCCCCCGCCTCTTGCGCCTGGAAAGAAATCACCAGAAACACAGAGCGGCGCCGGGAATAAGCAACCGGGCTGGACGATCGAGAGAGGACCCAAGGATCAGAAGGTGATCGATTATCCAGGCTGTACCTGTGCCGATGATCAAAGAAAGGCGGCCTCCTCTGCTACCGGAACAGAAGCAATGGAATGGAATGGAACGGGACGGGATCGGAATGGAATGGATGGATGGAGCCGGCAAAGGGGAGGTCGCAGGGGTTTTATATAACGGATGAACAGAAGCCGGTGGTGGTGTTGGACACGCTGCTGCCTGCTGCTATAATCCGATTGGTCCCTGCCCTCACTCCTCCCCTGTTGCTTCGTTTCCTTTCCTTTTGCTGCACTTCTTTTGAGTGTATGTATCGTGGTGTGGTCTGGTGATACAAAGAGAGAGGAGAGAGAAGGGCGAAGAAGGTGGAGTGGCGAGAGATAGAGAGGGAGAGCAGCAGCAGCAGCTGCAGCAGCAGAGAGAGCAGTGATGGGAGGAGGAATGGATGGGGCGGGAGCGAATTAATGAGGTGGCGTGCGCACTCGATGGGTGCTGTGGGTGCGCGTGCCGCTGCCCACCCGGTGCTCCCCCCGCGCGCATCGCATCCCCGTACCGTCTTTAAGATAGATGTGGATCAATGACCCATGGGGACCAGATCTCGGATGACCCCATCTGGAAGTGAACCAGACATAAGTCGCTTGGTCCCCCGTGCGCGTGGGGACGGGTCAATGGAGGTGGGCATGGTGGCAGAGCAATCCACCCCCCCAACTTCCCGAGCACGACCAAGCAAGCAACAAGCAAGCGGGGGTTGCATGCACGCCGCCGCGCGCGCGCGGGGAGAAATTATGCGGCGCGCGTGCGCCGTCGGATGCGCATCGGGCGGCGTGGCGGGTGGAGACGCCGCGGGCCCCCGCCGGCGCGCGTGCCCGCGCGGGCCATCGATGCGTATGCGGTATGCCTATGGGCGCGGGACGCTGGGAGGTAGGGCCCCCCGCTCCCCGCTCTCCGCGCGCCGGTGCGAGCGAAAACAGCAGAGCAGGGCAGCCAGGCAGCAGACCAGGGCGGCGGCCATCATGCTGCCTGCGCGGGGGAGCGGAACCGGGGAAGTCGAAGCGGAATAGGAAGGGAAGGAAGCGCTTCTCGCTGCCTGCCTACTGTGACCGTGGACGGTGGAGGACCACCGGACATGGTAGATTGCACGTCGGAATTGTGTACTCCACGTGCTGTCTGTGTCTGTGTCTGTCCGCGCCTCCTCTGCTGATGCGCCGTTCGTTCGCGTGTTTCCATGTCCATGACATTCTTCGGCTTCGTCCGTTCCGTGCCTTTCTTCGAGAGATTTTTCTAGGATACGGAACGTCTTTAAAATACTACTAGTACTACTCGTACGTGCTACACGGGTTACATTTTGAATGAGCTCTGCAACCTCAATCTGGATGCTAGTATTACTATTTTGGAAGTTCACTGCCGTTGGCTCTCTGTTCTTACTCAAGCAAAATTGAGCATTTTCTACCATAAAATAAACATTTTCCTGCTCAAAAGGAAAACCTAATCACTTTTTTTTTGGAAAAGAAGAAGGAAAATTTTTTTGAAGCATTTGGAAGCACAAATAAATCTGCTTTCTTCTATTGAACGGATGCCACATTGTCTTTGCTCCGCAGTCCGCACCACTGCCTTTCTGTTGCTCAACATTTTTTGGGGGGCTTGTTTGCTGTTACGAAACTTTATACATCCCCCCGCCCCAACTACAACCGTGGCGGACACCCTAATCTCATCCACCCGCATGTTGTTATGGCCATACAGCATGTGTCGAGAACTAATTGGTGGATCCAGTGACCCTAACAGGGGGCAACATCAATCACATCAGTTGTGTTGTCTGTCATATTATGGAAGGATAGACCTCTTTGTGTCATCCCAAAAACAAACCGTATATATATTTTCAATAGAAGTTGAGGAAACGAAAAATTAGATAAGCATATATGCTGACCAAGCAACAGGTAAAGTAGCTGAATTATATCATACAAAACAAAGTGAAAAGAAAATACTCGAGACTAATCTTCAATCAGTTGAATTTGGATACAACTTTGAGTTGACCATTGTGGACACCGTTGGATCCAAATCTTCAACCTCAAGTTTGGGGCTCGGGCTCCCTCAAGTTCACCCCTCATTTTGTCGTCATTTTGAGCGGTGTCATCCTTTTCGCCACTAGATCCGTAGCCGATCCTCCTTATACACTAAATTATCAAAACCAACCTCTCCCACTGTGACCCTATGCAACTGTCATCTCTCACACCACTCTTGAGCTCCTTTTCTAAGTCCAAGAGCAATATATTCCCCCTCCCGATGACCCTAACGGCCTAATCCCACCATCGTGGTTGTTCGCACTTCGTCGCAAAAATCTATTTTAGTTAACCAAAGCTGAAAGAGTAAATCTGATTGAAGTACAGTATCTTTTTTTTGTTTTTGCAAGGAGAAGTACTGTAGTTTGGGAAAGCTTGTTTATCCCAACCCAACCCTGCATATCAGCATACGCTATACATGATAATTGGCGTGCACATGAAAAAAAATGATAAGAAGTATGTTTCACGTATGGTATGGGGACGTATGCAGTGATAGCTGTAACGTGCTGCTACTACTACTAATCACTTTTAATTTATTTAGTTGTACTGTAGTAGACAAGTTTTTGGTGTCCGTTTTGAGTTTTTTGTCATCTGTTGTTTACGAAACGTGCATGCATTGGTGAATTCGGATTAGTTTTTGTGCGCAGCCAACGAGAGTACGACACCCAGCACGGTGTGAATTAGTACTCTGCTAATAAGGCACCGTAAGGATTAGTACGTATGGGCGTGGCGTCAGCAGGTCGTCATTGCGGTGCAGGCACCCGATTGGCTGGCTGGGACGTGGAGTGCAGTAATCCGATGGAGGAGCAGCACGGCCCCCGTGCGACGATAAAATCATGGGAAGCACCGGACGGCGTGATGTGTGTTGCCGTACAGGGGAGCTGCCAGGCGCAGACGCCATCATCATCATCATCTCCCTCTCCCTCCTGTTGGTCCCTGCTCGCAAATCGCAATGCCCCACACAAGCTACTCCTTCCTACTACTACTTCTAGAGGACCGAGGCGAGGACGACGACCGGGGGCGGGGGCCCGCGCGCGGCCAGACAGGAGCCCCGGCCCCGCGCGCGGCCAGGGCGCACACTCCACCTCGTAGGCGTGCCCCTGTCTCTCGCGCGCGCCCCGCCGTGGACGCCATCATCGCCGTCAAATGCCATCATGCATGCTGCGCGCGAGACCCGCGGCCGCCTGGCCTGGCTTGGTTTTGGTTTGGTTGAACCCGATGGCGAGACGAGACGACGACGAGCGCACGGACCGAGCGCGGCTGCGACTGGTGCTGTGTTGTTGTCGTTGCTGCTTGTTGTCCCAGCACCAGGAGTGTGGGCCTCAGCTGGCAGGCAGGGAAGCATCAGGCGCACTCATGCCGCCGTGCCTGATCATACTAGGAGCAGTAGTACTACTACGGAGTAGTAGTAGTTAGACTTTTGGCGCGGGGCCGACCGGGCCATGATCTGAACTTGAGGTGACCATCGAAGGTCCTGCTGCTGCTACTGAGATATCGCAGGCAGGCAGGCAGGCAGGCAGGCAGGAGCCCCGGCCCCGCGCGCCCACCAGTATAATCTGATCTGAGCTGTCCTATCCTAGTCCTGGATACAGTAACCCCCACCCCCAGCTAAGCTACTAAGCGTTCGTCCGACGAGACAATGCAAAGCAAGGAAACGACGAGCGAGACTCATGTTCATGTTGTTACCGTAGGTAAATCTCCATCATTCATCCTGGTAAGTTACTACAAGTACAAATGGGTAAGCTAAACGACGATGTGTGCTATAGCTTGTAGGAGTACTAGACAAAAAGCAGAGACATTCGGTCTGCCGTGGCTGGGAGCCGACGGACGACCACAGTCCAATCCAATCCAATCCAATCCAATCCGATCCAATGCTTCCAATCCAAGGAGAGGGAACATGGAAAATGGAAAGAAGGGGGACGGATCGAGGACGGATTAGGCCGGCTCCCCGCCGGAAACATGGGTAAACCGCGATGATGGGGTGCCTTTTTGCCGGCTGTGATCCGCCCCTGGTGCGGGCAGGAGGGCTGTCTGCCCGCGGGGGGTTCCGCGGCGCCAACTCCGAGGCCGCGTATCATGCATCCAACGGCATCATCATTATTGTTGGCCTTCTTCCTCTCGGCTCGGCTCGGCTCCATCGGTCGATCGATCGGTCGATCGCCCCTTGCGTTCCTCTCTTCCTGCTGTTCCTGCCGCCTTATTAGCTACTGCAGCTACTAGTGCGCCACGCAGAGATGAGTAGTACGAGATCTCTCTCTCCTCTCCCGAAGAGACAAACGCTCATTAGAAAAAGAGAGCAAGCGAGGGGAGGGTGAAAAGATGATGAATCTTGGATTCTTCTCTCCGCTTTTGCCTTCTGTTGACGCAATCATGCGCAGGCTGCCCGCGTGTCGGCCCGTCCTGCCTCTCTCCAACCTGTCGGCCGGGCAGTCCTGTACGTACGTGCTTCTGTCATCGTTGCTTGCTTGCTTGCTTGCTTTGGAGTACTAGTATTATACGGCCGCCGTGCGGGGCTGGCTATCCCGCGCTAAAATTTAGGCAGGGAGAATGTTCTTCCCTGTTTTATTTTATTTTTACAAGTACGTACAGTCGCCGTAGGGTGGTAAAAAATCCAAACTTACTTGCCGGTTACTCTAACACTAACATTAGTATTACCTTTGTTTTTTTTTTGTTGTTGACATTTTTTAAATACTCTACAAATTTGTATTTGAAAGGATCAACAATAAAAAAGTAGTGGTACTTTAGTGTCATACTCCTCTACTCACATTCATTGACGTTGTTTTAGTTCGTATCAATTAATTAGAGAGTACCCAGTTCTGCCCATGACTAGTACTATTATACAGACTGCAAAGCTTCAAAAAGGGTACGATGCGATATGGAGTTGTAGAGGAAATAGAGGACAATTTTTTATGTTTATATTGAAATCTAATCAAAGACGTTGTTGATTATAGAGAATTTACTTTTGTTGACTTCTTCCATATCGTTATGCTTGAAGAAACAAAATTGCATGGGCGCTAGAAGATTGAAGGCAAGTAATCTTACCATTTCGTACTCCTCCAGCCGCGCGCACCAAATGCAATTTTTTGTGTGACGAGACAGGCCCATTTATTAGTTAACATAATCTTACCATTTTTGGCAAATGTTTATGCAATATTACTTTGCAAAAATAGTTCTCACAGGATCAAGAAACTCTGCGACAAAACAGGGAAAATAACAAAAATTTCAATCAAATATAGACCCCTGATTTTCAAACAGGGCATAGTAAATGCTATTTGCTGCAAAAAAAAAGGAGGGCTAAACATGCTAGAATTTATAAAAAAACGTGAAATTTCACATAAAAACTAATACTATATGATATAACTCTTAGGATCCTATGAATTATGTAATGATGGACTGCCACCAGGAACAGTTTGTACAGACCATCAGTTGCTGCCTGTGCAGAGTGCAGACGGAACGTCGATATGATTATGAGCACCAATTTCAGGATACCACCGAGAACCATGATGATTGAATCTACCTCTGTACTGCAGCACATATTTACATTCACTAGAAATTACAAAACAGTCTCTATTTACAACAACTATCAGAACTGACTAACTAAATAAAGTAACAAATACAATATTCAATCGACACTTCTGTGTACTACCGTTGGTGTATTGTATGGATGAATTATCTAGAGACTACACGTGAGTTTGTCACACGAGTGCCAAAGAATGAGGTCAGTTGGCTCCACAAGGAAATTTTTGAACCATATAGCCGCACACCAACTGATTTCCTTGATCCTTCCCTGACAAACTCCAGTTCCTTCATTGTGCCATGCTCAGCATAGCTCGGTTCTTCGAGAAATGGAAGGTCAACAGAACCCCCCGACTCTAGGTTCTTCAGCCACCCACGGAGTAGATAGTTTATGACCTGATGAACCGAGAAAGTCAGATCCAGTGGAAACCAACAACCACTAATCACGGATATAATCTCAAGAAGTTTCAGGATAGTAATTTGGTAAGACACACCCTCCTAAATACTGCAAGCATCTGCTAATTCAAACATATAAACATGTTAGAAATGGTAAAAGTTTGAAGTAACCCTGCACTCACACCAATTCATTTTTCCTTTTGTTTTGGGAATCCTCACACCAATTCATTAGCCACTTAACCAATACTACTAGTAAAGACTCTGCCGTAGGCTCAAATTCAGAAAAAGTACGAAAGCTCACAATAATTATCTGCCTACATGTACATTTCTCAGAAGCAAATTATACAAATGCATATGTCACGAAGCATGGCTATGCATCACAAAAAAAAAAGGAGAGAGAGAAGAAGAAGCATCGTTATGCATCAGGCGACCTCTTACTGTCCAGTGTCCACATTGGTCACTTAGCTGTCATATATCGAAAAAATGGCTTCTCTTTGGGAATTCATCTAAAACCGACTTTGCGGGGTAGTTACAAAAAAAAAGCAATGGAGAGGAAGCATGCAAATCTTAACCATTTGTCAAGCATAGTTTATTGAACTTTTTACAAATATGAAAACTTTTATTATTAACTGATACTCCTTCCATTTTTAAATATGATCATAGTTGACTTTGACCAATAAATTTAACCATTCGTCTTATTTAAAAAATTTGTTTAAACATGTCAAATAAAAAGTCATGTTTCAAAAATTTTTAGTGATAAATCGAATCATAACAAAACATATAATATTTTCTCATACGTTTTTGAATAAGACGAATGATCAAAGTTGATGGCTAAAGTTAACTGTAACTATATTTAAAAAACGGAGGGAGTAGTTAAGTTATACATGGATATAACATATGTGACATGACCCTGCAGATTCATTGAGCTCATCATAGCGATGCAGATTTGTGCCCCAAATGAACTCCAAGGCACAGCTTATGGGCGAGCTGGCCCTTAGCCGCCAGGGCCCCGCACACAGGGTGGAGCTCCAGTCGGCTGCCATGACATTATGTGCAGGGAGAGGTTCATGCTGGCTGCCATGGCACGACGTGCGGGCGAGCTGGCTGCCATGGCATGTGAGAAGGGCGAGCTCAGGACGCTGGAAGAAGAAGAGGGTAGAGGCAAAATGGACATCCTAAAATTTGACTCGGAGTCAACTATGAAAAAAGTGGTGTGGATGGCATTTCTGGGATGAAAAATTAAGGACAATGGCATGGAAGGGACAAAGTTATGGATGGCAAATTATGGATATAGGAAGTTTTCAATGTCACAGACAATCGACCAGGCGCCACGTAACAGATAAACTTTTGGCTCAAATTGGTCTAGTAGAGAAATGATTTTGACTCTTGGGCAGATTTAATAAACCCAAACAATATTTTCATTCAATAAAACCATTCTGTTGACATAAGGGTCACTAACAGAATAATTTATTGTAAACAGTTTGGTGCGTAAGGGATGATTCTAGATGGTGTACATGATGTTATCTCTACAAGATGCAGAGTTTTAAAGCCTATCCTATGTTGATGGTCAGATGTCACTACCGAGATACAAAGGTATTGTATAGTTGTAAGGGTCGTTTCCAAATGCAAATAATATGTGCCTATTTACACAAAAAGGACCTTAATTTCTCATGACTTATCAAGAACTACATGTGAGATAAAGGAACACCCAAATCCATATGAACCATTACTTGGCATATAATACAGTTCAAGACAAAAAGATATATGTACGTTAATAGTATGGTGCAATGTTTACCTCAGGAACCTCATCATGTGGACAGTGACCAGCAGGGCTGATTTCATAATAAGGTGCTTCTGGAACCTGCTGTTTGACTTTGATACCAAAAATCGGTCTGACCCAAGGATCTTCCCTCCCATACATAAGAGAGATGGGAATCTGTTGCCTTTGGCACCTGCAAATAACAGGTGTTAAACTGGCCAGTAATATTCATGAGCAATGTTTCAGTTGATATTTTGGATTATCCCAATCACCTAGTGAGTGCCTCTTGAAATGATATTTGACCCCTGGGAGCAAACATAATAGATGCAAATGAAGCAGCAGCTGCTGGATGTTCTGTTATTTCTATAATGCGAGAGAACACCTTGTCCACATTTGTTGAGTGATCGGCATATACTTGTTTGAGTATATCCTGGATACTTCTAGGGTCGCTTATCTTCTGCCAACTGCATCACAGAGGAAATTAGTGGAGCAGCATTTAGTTGTATATCCAAACTACAAAATAATAAGTATATTAATATGCACAACTCCAAAATATTTTGCTTGTGCGTGTAAGTTAATTTCAAAAATTTGACGAAAGAACTTAAATCAAACACTAGTAATAATCATTTTTCATAGGTAACACGTGCACACAAGGGCTACAAATTTACATGCATCTCTTTACAGTTCCAACCAAAGCAAAAACATCATACAGTTATATAACATCAGTGCAAAATATTTAACATGAGATTATGTTCGAAGTAACTCAATAAATAACACTTACACTGCCTCTATAAGTTTCCTCGCAAATGGTGGAAGAGGAAATGTCCCAGTCCATGGAATAATCTTGGATACCCAAGGAGATTTAGCAGGGTTAGGAAGGAATCCCCAGAATGGTGTTGCATTAAGCAATGTGACACCTTTTACAAGGTGGGGGTTGCATGCAGCAAAATATAGAGCAACAAAACCTCCAAGGGAGTTTCCCACAATATAAACTGGTTCATGGATAACCTGGAAACAGACGTAACTGGAGTTAACAAAATTGATGGAGAGAATATATGCTACGATACTTTTATTAAATGTTTTCTATAACACAAATGCCTAGTTGGCTAAATAATTCTCTTATCTAGGGGAATGTTCTAGGTCCAACCTTCTACATACAACTGGAACAGCATTATTAGACGAAATAGGACAACTATTCCATTTCACAAGTCAAATATGCACGAGTCATGAAGTTTTACAGTGAATTTGAGAAGTTTTATAGCACAAAAAAAGAAGAAGATAGAACCTAAACAAAGTTCTGATTAATAAAGAAGGAAAATCTAAACAATGTCCTTGATAGGATGTTAAGAGTACCGAAAAATAATTAATCAATTTCATTATAAATCTCTAAGAGGCAAACTGATATATTTTATTTAGACTAAAAGTGAATGATATTTTAGTATAACAAACGTTTAATGACACAGTTAAAGTAATCCAAGGAGTACCTCTTCAACGAAATGCTGAACCTGGCTGTGCCACAAATCTACAGAGTACACCAACTTCTCAGCCCAAGGCTGCGAATCTTGTCCAAACCCCCAAAATGGCTGCTCGGCGTGCTCGCTCAGTTCCCCTGCAACGGTTCTAGGAGCAGGGTCCTCACAAGGCAAGGACATGCCCTGCCCCAAGAAATCCATCGTCCACACCTTATAATCACGACCAAGGTCCTTCAACTGCTTCTCATAATGGAAACTGCCGACTCCAAAACCCGGCAGAAAGAGCACGGCCGGCGCCTTGCTGTTCTCCGTGCCAGACTTCTCGTAGTACACCGTCAGTTTGGGCTTCCACTCCCAGAAGCCAGTGGTGATCGGTGAACAATCCGGCCCTTCAGGGAGGCCCTGAATCTTCACCTTCTCAATCTCGCCGGCCTTCCTGGAAGGGATGCCTTGGAGGGCTGCATCCACATCACCCACATACAATCCCCGAGTGGCCTGAAGGCTTCCGGAAGAATCACTCGGATTGGATGCTCTTTTCGCGGTCCCAACACAGAGAATAACACCCCGTCTAGGCCGAGGACGTTTGCCATGCCCCAGACGAAGACCACTGCTCCGAAGCCTTCGGGCACTTCTTGGTGTTTGATGTAATGCCGAGCAGGAGTGGCTGCACGACACGACGTCCATAATCGCCGAATAAATCGCTACGCTTGCTAGCACACTAGTACTCTGCAAACAGGGGAACCAAATAATTTATTTACTAAACGAGTGGTGGGGTCTTGGTCTTTACACCAAAAATTATTTTGGAACATGAACGGCAGCCGCACCTGAATTCAGCTGGGGTCGATCTTAGAGCGCCAAAGAAGCTTGACCTAATCAATACGACCATGGTTGGGTAGAACCGATTAGTAATATAAAATTCAGCACACAAACCGCTGTAAACTGGAAGATATAAAATAGAGAGACTTGGATCGGATTGAACACAAAATCAACTCTGCGAACACGGACTTCTATTGAGAGACTAATTAAGTCAATATTCCTTACCAACAAACGAAGACGAAACTAGATTGCCCGAACTTGGATGGGGAAGTACAGTGAGTGGAAGCAAAAGCGAAGAACTGCTTTATAGCTGGAAGAGCGGCGAGAGTGAGGGGATTCTCCTAGTAGAGCCTTGGGCGAGTCTTCCGTCTTGAGTTGGATGCGTGCACGCCATCCCGCGTGGAACAAAGAGTGGAGGAGGGGAGTCCGGTGTGGAGGGCGCGGTCGCCTGGACGTGGTGCACCGTGAACCATGCCGGAGCACGCGCACGTGTTGGAAAATGGGAGCAGGAGAGTGGCACTAGTCTTCTCGGTTCCAGGCGGTGGCATGCACTGCGCCGAGTCCACGTGTTCTAAAGCCGCGCAGGTTCGGATATCTGCTTCGCTGTGCTTTCTATACCCAAAGCGTAGAAAAAGACCGGCTTGCAAATCATTTGTTTTTTCTTCGAAATAACAAATCATTTGCTTGGATACCTTTCTTAGTTATTAAAAGAAATTAGACATATATACACAACTTTGATGAGAGGCAAGCCGGAGAAAATCTAAAATCTTGTACTGGTGTACTCACTGCTAGAAAATCAAAATTTCCTATCGGCTAAAAACCAACATGAAAATACTAAAAATCAACCGGATTCGTTTTTTTAATAACCACAGAAACAAAAGTAGTAGAAATCAATTTAGGAGAAAATCAGCCAACTAATAGGAAATTTATATTTATGATCGTTACTTTCTATCGAGCATCACATAAAACAATTCTAGACGTCAGATTTGAAGATCAAATTTTCTATATACCATTACTCGAAATGAGCATTTTACTGCCACATGAGCTAATATTCATGCATAACTCATTTTTTATGGCATGACTCCCAACTAAAGAAAACACTAGGTTTACACCCATGATGAACTATGTGGAACATTAGTGACTTTGAGAAATTAAAACATAACAAACCTTTTAGTAAGAGATAACATCATTTCTCAAAATGCAGCAAAACATCATTTAGAAAATATCGCTGACAATGAGCATTGGCTTAGAAAACAAAAATAAAGGTGAAATTGACTATGAGACACTGTAAATATTGTGACGTTGTTATGACACACTGTAAGATTAAAAATTAGTCCCAACACACTATAAAATTCAGAAATTATGTCATAGCACATTATAGCCAGGGGAAATGATATTTTCAAAGTTTCTACCTCCCTACTCGTAATTCAGTAAAGTTACATTTTTACATTACTATACATGTGCTTATTGGTAGAGTTTTTGTAGATGTTTTAAATATCTTTTCACTGAGAATAATATTTATTTTGTAAATCAAACTATCTGAATAGTGGAAATAAACCACAAAATGCATTTATAGGTAATATAATAATTTATCATCATGGAAATTTTCAAGTTGTAATGAACTATGAGTAACGAGACAAATTTTTTTTAAAAAAAAACAATTGCATTTCCACCTTCTATAGGTGTTTTAGCATAATTTTTAAAAATTTGCAGTACGTTGGGGCTAAATTTCAATCTTAAGTGTATCATAACTGAAGCCACGATTTTGCAGTCTCATATCAATTTCACCTTTCCTAAAATTTTAGTAAAAAATTATCTTATTCCAAGTTTATCATCGATAAAACATATATTTCTTATATCCAATCAGTCTCATACTTGACCAATGTTGAGGAAACTTAGAGGATACCAGTTGAACAAAATGAAATCTAAATAGTTCAAAACATTTTGAACGAAAAATATTCCTAGAAAGTTAGTTTGAATTTTTAGAGAATGTCAAACCATCTTGGAATTTAGTTCAAAATTAACTCAATTTATACCTCCTTCCACTCCATTTTACTTGACGTTTTGCATGTGGATACATATGAATTAAGGAGAGATGGAAAAGGGGTGCACATAAAATTAGGATAAGAGAGATAGAGATGTAGATGTATTGAGAATAAAAAAAACGTGAGTTGGAAAGCAAGAGTCTCAAGTATTTTAAGAAACTATAGATGCATAAAGTATAAAGTATTTTGGCTCGGAGGTAGTATGCTCCAGTTCAAGTTCTTGGCACAAGCATATGAGCACTAAATTTTAAAATATAACTCAAAATTGAGTTAAACTCATGCCTTGGGAAGCTACTAGAATTTCACCCATACAAAAACTTCCTCAATTTTGGACTTGACCATATGCATTTATATATTTTTCTATAATTAAAAAAATATTTAGATACTCGTGAATTTTAAATATTTACTCCTTATAATACTGAGATTTTGTAAATTTCTTAGTAAAGTTTTTTTAAAAAAATCAATGTAAACATGTGGGACATTGGCATATTTTGTTTGTGAAGCTAGCTAGAATTTATTACGATTTTGGTGAATAAAATCTTGTATATTGCTTTATCATATTACATGGAACAAGTCTAAAACATTGTTTTTTAAGCTGAACAAAATATTTATTGAAGATGGAATTTTTGTGTCGAACAAAACATGTTTTAATAGAAATGGATAGATGGATCCACAACATACCGTGGTTGAAAAAGGTTCCAGACCAAAAAGACCATTATGGTCCAGCTTTTTATAGGAAGAAAAACTAGTTTTGGCGACAAACGTCTCAATGATATCTACTGGAGGCAGTTTTGTAAAGCTACCACGGTTGGCATCAAGGGCTAAAAGAAAATTGTCACACAAAAAGAACTTTGGATGAAGCATCGCATGGAACTCTATCCAATCCCCAAGGGAGGAAAACTCTCCACAAAGGTTCTTCCCACGATTATCTTGAGCTTGTCACCAATTCTTGGATCTTCAGTCGGTCCTCAGCAGGGCTGAGAATACTCAACCAACATCGATATTGATTTGTAAGTCACTGCAAAAGAGATTGAAATCACTTGATCATTGAAAACCATGTTGTTCCTAGTCAGCCACAATGACAAGGTAGTTGCTGCATCAAGAAAAATTAGCATAGATGAAAGTCTTTCTCCCATTTGGTGATCAAAATCCAAAGGCAAAAAATACCATTGTAAAGCAGCTCTAATACACACCACGAAACTTGCAATGGGACACTGAAATATAATATGACTCTAGGCCTCTGTTTCACCACACATTTTACACTCTATGTCACCTTTGCATTTTCTGTGTTTTTGTCGTTCACACGATTGAAGCCTATCATTATATAGTTTCCCAAGAATCTTGATTTTATTTGGGATTTTTGCCTTCCAGTTTAAATGTCTATTTACGTCTCTAATATGTAAAAGTGAGTTGTAGAGGAACGACGTAGTAAATTCCTCAGGTTTATCTATCAGCTCTACCTCTTTAAGCCTCTCCATGAGGAGGGACCACGTTCTTCTAATTCAGCTGGGGTTAAGTTCGTTCTAAATCTGTACTGTTGGGTTTTTATTGGCAACAATTTAACTAACTAGCTGTTGGAGATATCTGCATTTTTCAAACAATCTACGGTATTGGATTTTAAGCGGACATTCATCCAACCAACAATCAGACCAGTACCAAATCTTTTTGCCATTACCAAAATTGAAAGCAGTTTTTATCTCTACTTTCAGAAAAGCTATCCTTGCCAAGGTACTTAGCTTCAAAGGATCGCAACACATATCACTGTTGCCATTTTCCAATTATAGATCCACTTGTTTAGTAAAATAGCATTCATTGTTTGTGTTTCTGTAGAGCCATGACCTCATTGTTGTTTAGGGGTCGCTAAAGCCTCCCATTTGGCCATATGTTACTTTTTTTTATTATTATTTGGACCATATCAGAAAAAATGAGTTCTCTCAGTGTCGATCTTATGGTGTATTCTCTCATGCAATTTATAACTCCCTCGTTTAGTTTAGGACTGGACTCAGACAAGATTCTGTTAAAATTACTTTTCATGCTTGGGATAGAAGATGACATTACCAGGGGTAATCTTTTTCTAAATCTTGGTGTTGATATATCGAAAATCATTGAGGCGTAATTGTTCATTACTGACAGGCATGCCAAGATACTTCGTAGGAAAAGTGCCAACATTACAATTCAGCAGGTTGGCAACTCTATTTTTTTTTTCAGATTCATCTACACTCTGTTGGTCAGAGTTATCACCATGATTTGTATACCGTAAGCCAAGGGTGACGTTCTAGCCTTTTCCTTAGAGTATTCCAAGGTTTACAACCGGGACTAGTACTAACTTTAATGACTACAATGATTATATAAGAGATTCATTTGTTTGTATGTAAAAGGAATTAAATGGCAGCGAAAACTAAAGGATTAAGATAAAGAAAATTGGAAGGCCTCCACTGGATCCGGGTTGCTTGCTTGTAACTTCTTCCAATCAATCTGCTTACATTTGTGTGTCAATATGTATAAGACAGCACGGCTACGCTCAGCGCCCATCACGCTCTAATACCTGTCACGTACCAGCCACTTCTGCCGCCTAATCGTCCCTCGCCTGTTGCTCATATAAGTGGTAGCCCTGCATGGTGAACCCTTGTAGTATTACCTCAAGACAGCATGGCTGCACTCAGCATCCATCACGCCCTTGCACCTATCACATGCCAGTCGCTTATGCCGCGTAATCCACCCTGCATCTTGCTTGTGCGATCAGATCACTACTGTTTTCATGAACTCACACACCGATGTATATTGATCTTTAGAAGATTACATAGCAAGCTCCTCTTCGTCAGAAGAGAGAACAAAGAACTACTTGTTCGACGGTATTTTGTATAAGGCTACCTCAGGTCGGAGCTAATAAAGGCCGGAGAATCATCGATATACATGTGCACAATATGATTAAAGAGAAAGACTTAAGGCATGCAGCCCATTAGCTTCGCACGTACACACACATGCATGAAGGACCATAGTCGCCGGCAGCTATATCTGCATGGAGGCCCATTTGAAGTCGTATACGTATACATGCGTGGACGAGTATATATCTCGGCGAACGTAGCCAGGTCCACAAGCCAGTGATTTACATCTTTCATCGTACTTATCCCGGAGTATCTCACGAGCAATGCGCCCGTTGACCCACCAGCCTGTGCTTATCCATGCGGCAGCATTCCAATCCAAGGAACGGATTGCAAGAAAGGCAATCTAATATGTTAACGTGCATTGCCAGCACGGGTTCACGTTGATATTTATATACATGGCTTACAACATCCTAAATGGATACGATCTTATAGATAAGGACCGATCCTAACTCTAGTTAAAATCAGTTTACAATCTTTATCTCTAACATCCTCCCCTTAATCTAAACTTGTTCCCAGATTTAGTTACGAACAAAATTCTTCAATTGCCGATCAGTAAGGGGCTTTGTAAAACCATCTGCTAGCTGATCTCCTAATGACACAAACCTGATGTCAAGCAGTTTGCGTGCTATTCTCTCACGTACAAAGTGATAATCGATCTCTGTGTGCTTCGTACGTCCATGAAACCTGGGATTTGAAGAGAGATAAGTAGCTTCAATATTATCACACCATAATCGCACACTGGGAGGACCTTTCACTCGTAATTCTTGCAACAATGACTGTACCCACATAATTTCAGCCGTTGCATTTGCAGGTGCCTTGTATTCAGCTTCAGTGCTTGATCTAGACACGGTAGCCTGTTTTCTAGCACTCCATGATATAAGATTAGACCCTTGGAAAATAGCAAAGCCACCAGTTGATCTTCTATCATCTACACACCCTGTCCAATCAGCATCTGTGAAACCACTAACCATTGTTGAAGTTGATTTACAAAGACGCAAACCAAGCTTGAGTGTATGTTTGACATATCTCAAAATTCTCTTGACCGCTGTCCAATGGTCGGTTGTAGGAGCATGAAGAAACTGACAAACTTTATTCACGGGGAAAGATAAATTTTGTCTAGTGAGAGTTCGATACTGTAAGGCTCCCACAATGCTCCTATACTGAGTTGCATGTTGTGCCCCCAACAGATCACCACTCCATAGTGACAACTTCTCAGAAGTAGACAAAGGAGTATTGACTGGTTTACAATTTATCATGCCAACCTTGTTTAGTAAATCAGAAGCATACTTTTCTTATGACCAAAGAATACCATTGGATAACTTACTTCAATGCCAAGGAAATAATTCAGATCGCCCAAGTACGGAGAATGCGAAGCGAAGACTAAAGACGATGACCACAGCTTAATCGGAGGTGGCTATGCGAGCTCGACTCGCTAGGGTAATTAACTAGGAGCTTTACGAGGCCCTAGGGACCATAAAGACCACATTGTCCAAAATGAAGCCGAATCGCTGCCAACAGACTACGGAGCGCACATAATGGAAACTATATTTGTATTTATATTGTCAAATATACATAATAAATATGCGGTTCACTTGTTTGCCTCTCAGTTGTTTTGAGTGACGAGGGCTTAAAAGGATTATGTTATCTATGAAAAAATAAGGAGATTCTTTAGAAGTGATTCTCAATGAGAAGTGATTCTGTGAGCAGAAATGATTCTATGGCTAAAATTGATTCTTTTTATTCTCTATGATATATTATTACAATCAGTATAGAGAATCACTTTAAAAAATCAGGAGAAACTATAATTTTCAGGTCTCACTTTTTTAGTTCATTTCAGAGAGTCACTCCATAGAATCAGTAGTCACTTCTCCTACAATACAGCGTTGGGCAGAGTTCCTCAGATTCTCTCTCAGAATCAGCTCTGTTGACCTTTGCCAAAGGGGGCCTGATAGACACTCAAAATTCATAGAATTTGTCTGAGAGACACTACATCATATAACATGAACATTTTATCCTTCCGTCTTTTATAGTATTACTGGTTCTCAAATTTGTTGCTACAATCCTAGGACAAAAATTCAGTTTCATCAATGTTGAAAGTTGCACATCACCGGACAATCTATCATCACAAAAATCGACAAATGTTTTGAATGAATTTAAGTATTATTTTTCACCTTCAAAAATATTTTATCATACAAAACAACACTAAATTAATTCAAAAAATTTGCTAATTTGTTGATGATAGGTTGTATTATGATGTAGAATTTTCGTCATTGATAAATATGAAAATTTCCTAGATTTGTAGCTACAAATTTGAGAATCAGACATAATAAAAGACCAAAGGGTAAAGTGACCATTTTATATGCTGCGTTCGATAACATAGCTGAACACGTGAGGATTGAGGAGCTCTTAAGCGGTGCTCCCTCCCTCGCACTACCGTGTCTCGGTTCGGCCTCGACGTCGACAGACGACAGCCCCCTCGCCGGCGGCTCTCCATCCATGGTTCCCCTTACTCATTGCTGCTAAAACCTGACATGGCATCCCTCCTTCCTCACTAGCAACCAATCTCAAATAGCCAGCGAAATAATCCCTCGTTTGTGAGCCATAGTTCGATTACTCGCATTGCAAACGTTCTCTCATGGTCATGCATCCGTTGCATTAGTTCTTGTTCTCGATTGCAAGCGCCATTGATGACCACTTTTCAGCTTTCTGGACGTTGAGCTCCGTCGACCATTGTGCTAGTCTCCTGCAACTCAAGGTAAAGCTCCAGGGCCAGCCATCTTCCAATGCCATTGTTGTGTCGTTCTGG
Source organism: Oropetium thomaeum (assembly GCA_001182835.1). Taxonomy (NCBI): domain Eukaryota; kingdom Viridiplantae; phylum Streptophyta; class Magnoliopsida; order Poales; family Poaceae; genus Oropetium; species Oropetium thomaeum. The sequence continues at coordinate 1,159,172 of LFJQ01000007.1, read as the reverse complement.
ATCTCTGGGTGCAATCCCCCAGCGGGGGATCAGATTCCCGCTTTGTACCTTCAATGTCGTTGGGCAACTCGCCTTCCTCCGGAAGACATGGGTTGATCGATGGGACTGAATGGAGCACCGGGTCTGAGGAGCTTTATCCAATAGGTCGAGCCAGCGACCCTCCACTCTTGCTGGATCACGTGGAGCAGTCCATATCGACCCATGGATGCTCCACGCCCATACATATATAAGAACATAAAATGCAAACTGTATGAAATGAGTGTTAAACATCACACATAGCATAGAGTATGATATTGACCACCATCATTGCCAAGAACCTAGAGGTCTCAGGTTTTATAAAATTCATCATTGGCAAACTCAACAATCATTGCAAAGTACCAAGTGTCTCATGAAACAAAGCACAGTTCAAGCCAACATCATCAAGTCTCAAAATCATTCAAGTTTCAGATTGTCATCAAGCATTGCAATGAAAGCAACAAACAGGACATACCAGATTTTCTACTCTAATTCAGTGGTTCCAACCAGCAAGCTAGCCCTAGGCTATACAAAAAATATGCTGCCAAACGGCAGTAGGCATAAAGAGTCAGGTGAGCATGTCGTGTGGTGAATGCTCAAGTTCAAATCCCTATGCTATAAAAAAAAACTTGTCAACACTCAATGCTGCTCTGCCTTAAACTGGTTGTTCACTACTCGGTAGAAAAACTGACTGATCCAGAGCATACCATGTTGTTCAGTCATGAGTACAAATCCTCCAGCCCAGTGTGGGTTGTCCAAGAGATGACAGAATACAACAAATAGATCAATCTCCTCAAACCCTAGTGTGCCCATGCATTTAGAATGCAAGGCAGGGTTAACCGGAGTGGTTTGAACCTGTACTGGTTCGACAATGGACTCAGCCAGCTTATGGACAGCCCCAGTTAAACCTCCCATGAAAGCAACCTCATCATCAGTTAGAGTCTTCCTTCTTTTTCTAGTATTGCTTGGTTCATCACTCCCCTTAGCGCCATGGCATGCACTTGCAAATGCAGAGCCAATAGCACTACTCTTGGCGTTGAGAGATGGAGAGTCATGAGTGGCCTTGGTACTGAGCGAAGGGGAGCCATGAAAACACCCTTGCCATTGAGAGTAGTGGAGCCAGTGGGAGCACCATCACATGTCAAGTTTGAAAAATCAGATGGAGTCCCTAGTGGCTGTGACACCCCAGGTGTCACCAGGGTTTAAATCGACGCGCTAAAACCCTAATCGACAAATTACTCACCTAAAAGTAAAAATCAACATTGGAAATAAAAAGAAATGATGTTGAAATGCTCTGAAGGTTCACCATGACGACCTTGACCCACAACAGAACACTATAACTAGTTCGGAAAAATTTCAACTAGCAGTGTCGAAATCTTATTAACCGAAATTAAATCCAAACCCTAACTCATGGCTATCCAAATTTCCATAGAACCCTAGCCATATTTTTACATAACAATTAACTACACATTAAAATAGAATTTTAGAAATTTTATCAAAATTTTTGGAAGAATTTTAAACCCTTTTAAAATTCTGACAAATTTGGACCACGTTGAAAATTCACAGACTTTTAGAAGCTGAATCAGGGAAAGTTCTTATAAGAAGAGTTGTTCCAAATAATTCACTAATCTTACACAAAAAGTTTCAAAAGTTTTTGAACTCGGGAGCTAGATTTTTCAATTGGCTAAATGAAAAATTGAAAACGGCTGTACGGTGAACAGTGCCGTGCCGGTACTGTTCACCACCAGGCACGGCCAGCCGGCGTCCCAGTCGCCATTACTCGCCCGTGGCATCCCATCGCGGCAGAGAACGTGTCCTTCTCCTTCCTCTCCCTCTCCTCCCTCTCTCTCCCTCCCTTCTCCTCCCCGCACGCCACTGCCGCCCATACCGGCTATAGTGCCCTCGTCGTCCGGTCGCCTACCACCGTACGGCAGCCGCCGGCCATCCTCATCATCTTCGCCGCGTGCGCACGGCAACCTCCTCACCCTCCCTTACCTGCTTCTCCTTTGCGCATAAAACCGAGCCTCTCCCCTCTTTTCCCTTCCCCTGGTTTTTCCCCCGCTCGCTCTAGAGAACGCCGCCGCCATAGCCGCCACCACCACCTCCACGACGCCGGCGAGTTCCAAGCATCCCCCAGCCCCACCACCTTGCCGGCTAGGCTCCACTCCTCCTCCTGTTTCTCTCCAAACACCAAGAGCCCCGTCCGCGCCGCCGTTCCTCCGGAACACCGCCGCCCCTGTTCTTCGGCCGAGAACCCTACCGTCGCCGCCTTTCTCCAAAATTCATCACCATGGTACCATGCCCCTTCAATTCCCTTCGCAGGCTAGTTCATCTCACACTTGCGCATCGATTTGACATGGTTCCAGCCACAGATCACCGCCGACGATGAAGAAAATCCCGCACCACCACTTCGGCCGCCATTGACGCCGCCTCAAGCTCCACGTTGCCGACCACCTTGCACCCTTCCCCGTGGGCTTGATTCTCTTCAAATCAGTGCATTGGCTCACGGTGATGCTCCACGACACTTTCATTTCCCCTCTAACCTTCTTCCCCAGCGAGAATCCCGCCGGAGCGCCGCCGTGCCCTAGCTCTGCCCTGCTCTGCCACTGTTCCATCAATTTTTCAATTTTCCAGTAAATAGCCAGAAGTTGTTAAGAGTGTAGAAAATCATGGAAAAATATAAAAATTCCAAACCTAATTTTATTTGAATCCATGAACCATGAACTAAATTTCTATTAAAGCACTTTTTAAAACAAGACCATAAATTTTCAGAAACAATTAGGATATTACTTTCAGTTTTCGAATTTTAATTTGAAATATAGAACAGTGCTAAGGGTAAGATTTGGTCTAAAATTATCTCATAGCATCACACACCTACTGGAATTTTATGAGGATTTTAGGACCACAAAATTGTATATAATACTTTCATAATACCCCAATCTGCCTAGTAAAATGCCATTTTCTAAAATACATTGTAAAAGTAAGTAAAAAGGATAGACCCCAAAAACAAAGTTGTAACTTTGGTTCTCCTAAGTAACACCATAAAATATCATAATTTTATTCCAAGATTTACATATAGTTTCTGATTTTATAAGACCTAATAACAGAAATTTATTGAATTTTTATAAAATCTAGAAAATTCACCTAGTCCTCAACCAAAGCTTAAAATTCATATTTCAGAGAGTACCATCAATTAAAAATAATCTTGAGATATAATTAAAAGTTTCATTTTTAACCTAGATAAATAGTCGTAGTTAATAAACAATTAATACTCAAAGCAAAGTATCAACCTAACCCTAATTTCTAACGATGAAACCCTAGTTAATCTTTAATAAAAACATTGTGACTCTTTTCATTAAACAATTTACTGCATTTTCGTCATATAGGGACCAACCAGGAACTTTCGCCGGTGAACGAGAATCCAGAGGAGGCACCCGCAGGAACTAACTTCTCGTTTGAGTGCTCTGACTATTCTGCAAACCAAGGCAAGCCCCGTTGCACACCTATGTTCTATAAATTTTCTATTTACCACTATGTGTGTAGGAATTGTTTGTGCATTAAGTTTTGAGGAAATTGCCGTGAAAACCTAGTTGCATGACTTGGTAGGTTTCCTATGGATTAATTTGGGTAGAGCCATCGATAGAATGCGATGCTTAAAGGACAGGAATCCGGTAGCATCCGAGTAGTATGGAGACTACTCGTGATTTAATCAAAGAAGGAAAAATGTCGAGCAATATGTTGATCTTAATTAGGATTAAAATTTGAGAACCCTATCGGGTGCGGTTGCATTGGTCAAGTTTGAGGTGTGTACCGAGTGCATACTGGTAAATGGGGCCAGGAAACCGATGTAGCTCACCGTGCTTTGTTGGACAATTGGCCATCCCTTTTTCTGGGTGAACGGACCAGCAAGGTGGATGAATTCGAATTTGTTTTTCTTGGGCTCGTGCTAGTGGGAAAGGCTTGGGGCCGTACAGGGATGCAGGGCATCGTCTGGAGGACCATGTCCTTGGAGGGATGGATGTTGAGCCAACACTGTCACGATGTTGCGAAAGGTAGCCACGTGTGACTCAGTTGAGTGTGCACGTGTCGTGTCATTCGGGTTTCTCCTGCAGGATGTAAATCAATTATAATTGCCACTCCTCGTGGTTAAGAGTAGCACTTACTCCTTTCTGCCGCAACGATACGTAAATGATGGATTTATGATGAAAGTGGTATTCCCACCCTGCTTGTTGTGTTGCACCCTTGTTTGATTAGGATAGCGGCACACTTAGTAAGTTCCGATGATTCATGTTAACTTGGCTGAAAATTGGGATAGACAATTAGCGCTGTTTTCACAAATATCCGGTCAACTTCCACCTATACCCCCTGCATCCTAGGAGTCGGTCATTAGATGGCCACGTTGACGGGTAAGCCTTGCTGAGTATTAGTTGCTCAGGCTTTGTGGATTAATATTTTTGCAGGTGAATCTTCTAACCTTGCTTCGTGTGGTTGTGGTGGTTGGGAAGGGGAAACACCCTCGGAGTGGACCTTCGAACGGGTTCCCGCTTCTCCGACCTATGAAGATTAAGCACCCGTGGGCTGGCGTGCTTAATTGTATTGTCGAGTTGTAATTATTAGCTTCCGCTGACTTTCGCTTGTTTTCGAACTACATTTCCACACTTAAATTATCTGAACCAATGATGTAATATTAAGAATTCATGTACCCTTTAAATCATGTTTTGCGTGTCCTTGTTAATTATTATACTGTATGGTTGCTTGCTTCGCCAAGTGGCACCCCGAATGATCCTGGATGAGCAATCGTACGATTTTATCGGACGGGGTTGGGACAGTGGCTCATTAGAGCCCATTGCAAACCTCCCGGTAACCTGACCAGCCCGAAAGATTATCTGCATCTGCACATAATTCTTGATGGGGACACTGAGGAACTCAACATCTCTGGGGTGACCCTAGAGAATAAAATAAAGGATATGATTAGAAGTTGAGAGAAGTTAACAGAGTTAAAAACAAGTCAAATTAGGTTAGGTTAGGCCACTGAAGCACCTTGGTATGGCCTAGCAAATGTTCTTCTTCTAGCAGTATGACGTAAGTGTCCTCATCCCAATTTGCGCACTCAAGTCCTTGCGCCTGCACACCTTTACCCACCTTTGGCGTCATTCCTCAAATGGTTGTACACTTGTGTCCCAGTTACTTCCTGCCCTGTGAAGTCAGTCAAAGCTCGTGCCACCGAATTCAGATGTACTTCCTTGAACCCCTTGTCAGTCTTGACACCTTGTCCCACAAGATCAACAAATCTCCTTAAGACAAAGCCTGATTACAGGGATCGAGCGCATAGTGGTTCTAGCAGCACCTATAGCATTGGCAGTAGCACAGGAGCCACATTTGCAACAGAGGCAGGATGGCTACTAGTCTCCTGTGGGTTCTCCACACCCCATCTCTCCCGGTCAGCAGGAAACTCACTCATGGTCTAAAGGTAGTCAAAGATCAAGTATGAGATGTGTAGCAATATCAAATCAAAATTACCATACCAACAACAAAGTGCAGAAGGCTTAGATTAGAAAAGGGTGTGTTTGGTTGCCTGTACATAGACAGTCTGAGAAGTATATAGAACAACCATCATTGCAAAGTACCAACAAGCCTCAGAATAATCAAAAAAATATCAGAGATAAGAAATATAGAACAACCATCATTGCAGAGTACCAACAAGCCTCAGAATAATAATAAAAATATCAGTGATAAGAAGTATAGAACAACCATTATTGTACAGTACCAACAAGCCTCAGAATAATCAGAAAAATATCAGAGATAAGAAGTATAGAACAGTCATCATTGCAGAGTTCCAACAAGCCTCAGAGTAACTAGAAAAATATCAGAGATAAGAAGTATAGAACAACCATCATTGCAGAGTACCAACAAGCCTTAGAGTAATTAGAAAAAATATAAAAGATAAGAAGTATAGAACAACTATCATTATAGAGTACAAACAAACCTCAGAATAATCAGAAAAAATTTCAAAGATAAGAACTATAGAACAACCATCATTGCAAAGTACCAACAAGCCTCAGAATAATTAGAAAAAATATCAGAGATAAGAAACATAGAACAACCATCATTACAGTGTACCAACAAGCCTCAGAATAATCCGAAAAAAATATCAAAGATAAGAAGTATAGAACAACCATCGTTGCAGAGTACCAACAAGCCTCAGAGTAATTAGATCCATAAGTCATACAAACACAACACACTGCAGAATACCATCAAGCCTCAGAGTAATTAGATGCATAAGTCATATAAACACAACATCGTTACAGAGCACCAACAAGCCTCACAATAAGTAGATGCATCATACAAGCACAACATCATTACAGAGTACCAACATGCCTCATAACAGTTAGGTGCATAAGGCTTACAAGCACAACTTCATTGCAGAGTACCAACAATCCTAATAAGTTCTTAAACAAGATACATAAAGCATGTAGGGGAGACTAGACACATTAGCTACGGCTGGAACATCTATTCTGCCACATTTGTGCAGCAAGTGTGTCCCTTCTCGCTGCCTAGGTGTTGTTATCAACTTGTGCATCAGGGTTGTCTTGACAGCAGGGTTATTATTGGGAGTCCAGGAAGCCTCAGCTTGGACATGATCATCATGGCCATGCCTCAGGATCCAATTGTGCAGGATGCAACAGGCTAGTACAAGCTTCACTTGTGTCTTGAAAGGATGAAAGGGCTTATTGTTCAGGATTTTGAACCTATTTTTTCAGGCCCCAAAAGCCCTCTCTATTGTAACACTTAAGGACAAGTGTCTTAGGTTGAAAAGCTCCCTTGAATTGGAAGGCTTGTTCCCTGCCCCAAATTCACGAAGATGATACCTGGTGCCATGGTATGGTGGAAGAAAACCAGGTTTGCATGCGTAGCCGGCGTCGCAAGCTGGACCAGTTTAAGGCCATACTAAAGTTAGTGCTTGTAATAGTTAGAAAAATATGCATGTGTCTACAGCTGGTGGTACTACCTGGTGGCACCCTAAGGCCATCAGTTCTTTCCGGAGCATCAGAAAGAATAAGTGCATCGTGAGCAGAACCCTCACAACCCGCAAGAACATAGGTAAACCTCAAATCAAAGTCAACATCAGCAAGAACAGTTATTGTAGTTGTGTGCTTCCTTCCCATGAATGCAGCCCTCATTGAACTAGGCACTCTAGCTAGCATATGTGTGCCATCAATAGCACGAATGCAATCCTAAATGTTATGTAAAGAAGTAAAAAAGTTAAGAACTTCAACAAATGTATTGGACAAATAAATGAACCACTTCCAAAACACTATATGTAATTAACCTTAAAGTAAGGATACAATCCTCTACTACCTAAGATCTTAGGTGGGACAGAGGTGGAAGGGGGTACAATATATCATCTCATCAAGAAGTTCATCCACAGTACACAATAGTTCTTGAAAGTATCTACTTATAGTCTCAATTGACCTTCTAAAGGTCATTTTAAGAAATTTAAATCTTTGGTTATGCCTAATAACATGAAGAAACATTGCAACCTACTCTTCAGTTGAACTGTTAATACTATTCCTCAATAGTTGTCTAGATTGAAACAAGTTTCACAATTGGAAGAAAGGTGTCCTCCTCATTAGCAACTCTAGACAGTGGTTGTCATAGATTCATAGATGAATCTCAGATTGACTTGCCTCTCAATGTCTCTTTCAAGCATTGGACCATAAGCAATAGTGTGAGTAGGGGCTCTACGTCTCAACCAATCCAAAACCCAACAAGCAATGGCAGCAACCAGTACTGCTGCCCTCATCCTCTACAGGTGGTGGTTTGGACTAATCATGATTAAAAATTAGCATAAAGAGATATTATGAGCTAATTTCATAATGTACTAAAAAAAGCAGAGCAATTAGTAACCATGGACAAGTTGCCACATCAAATTGAAGCTTCTCCACTTTCATGGATACTAGGCAGCATAGACTATCATAGAATTCATCATTGGTAGTTGGTACTCTGTTTAGAAAAACAACATCATAGACATGTCGATACTCAGCTAGGAAAAGAAATGGAATTCACCGTTGGCAGTTGGTACTCTGCTCAGCATTTTTAAGAAAACATCAGCACATACATGTTGGTATTCAGCTAAGCAAAGAAATAGAATTCATCATTGGCAGTTGTTACTCAGCTCATTAATTATATCAAATCATCATATACATGGTGGTACTTAGATAAGAAAGCGAATGCAATCATCCAACGCAGAATTTTAAGAAAAAAATCATCTCACATATGTTGGTACTCAGCTAATCAAAAGAATGAAATCATTGTTTATGCTCATCAATTGAAACACTTCATCATTGATACTTGGTACTCAGCTAGGTACGACCAAAGCATCATTAACAGTTCAAACAAAGCTTAAAACTTCAGATATACATCACAGACCCAGGTACTTGGCTTAGATCTCGTGTAATCAAGGCATAAATCATATAAATGACTCAATTCTCGTAAAGGTAAGCATGAAATGACAACTCTATTTGCTACCAGGCCGGTACACCAACAAACATAGTACTAAAGAACCGACAATGAACAAGCCACCACAGATCTAGTACAATTAGAGGAATAAGTACAAGCAAGTTCATGTCGCCAAGGGAAATCGGACCACAAGCAACCAAACAAATCATAGATCTTACGGAACAGGGAGGTCACAAGTATAGAGAGAGAGCGGGAGCGGGATTATCGACAGAGACAACGAGGAGAACGACGGCACGTGAGGAGAGGAGAGCAATGGCGTGTGAGGGAGAGGAGAGCGGCGGGGGTTGAGCGAGAGAGGAGAACGACGGCTGTTGGGGAGGGGGGGGGAGGGGCGTTGCGTTGAGCGAGCGAGCAAGAGAGCAGAGCGGCGGATACGAATAAGGGTGAGGACGGTAACTCTAGCTCGTGTTACCTCGCGACATGGGGTATATGGGAGACCGCTGCCTATATCCACCGATCCAGTCGTTGCGTACGCGTTTGACTCAGCGGAGCCTGGCTCATTTGTGATGGAAGCTCAATTCGAACATACCGATCGGGCCAGGCTCAGAAGGCTCTGATGCATCGGTTGAGCCAGGCTACAGGTGCTATCAAGGCAATCGGGCTATTTGCACCAGCTGGGCTGGCCGAGGCCACACGCATCCGCGTGCTCTGCCGCGATGGAGCGAAAGAGTTGTCAGCCGCACGATTCAGTGCGGGGAAACAACGGCCGAGGGCGTGACTGCTGGTTCGACTGCCGGCCATTGACTGCCGAGTAGTTCGATCCGCAACCAAGAAGCTGCAACTGCAAGTTTCTTTTTCTTTCCCCTTGATAAAGCCACCGCTCTTTTGTCTGTTTTTCTTGATATTTTATAAAGTGGGTAGTTCGTTTCATTGTAGTTGCTCTTTTTTTTTTTTAAGAACATGATATAGTTGCTCTTGCTCGTCGAGTCGTCGTCGTTGCGTGTATGGGCTAAACTTGCAGTTACAGGCCTCTTCTCTCTCGCTTGCTTCCCGGTTTCACACCACCGTACCTGCCCCTCACCAAGCACGATCCAAATTCGAGGTCCCGATGGACTCCACCCTCTCCCCGGCCGGGCGCCGCGCCGCGGCCATCGCTCGTCACCTCGCTGGCGCCCTCCCCGGTCCCGCGCCCCGCACGTTGGCGCTGGAACCCGCGCCGTGCCTGAGCTACGCGCCGCCGGAGTCCAACGAGCCCACGCAGGCGTTCCCACCCGCCGAGCTCCGCGCGCTGCTCGACGGGCACCACCTCCGCGACCGCGACTGGGTGTTCGGCGTCATGGAGGAGAGCCCGCTGTTCTGCCGCCGGAGCCGCGGCGGCGTGGGGCGGGTGTTCGTGTCGCCCGACTACAACGAGGGGAAGGAGGGCCAGCGGGAGGCCACCGTGCGGCGGATCGCGCACCTCGCGCTCCGCGGTGCGTTCCGCGGCTGGCTCACCGCGCCCGGCGCCGACGCTGAGCTCCGCAAGCTCGCGCTGCTCGAGTGCCTCGGCGTGTACGACCACTCCCTCGCCATCAAGATCGGCGTCCACTTCTTCCTCTGGTACGCAAAAAATTGCCTCACCCACCCACTTATGTTTGCTTCTTGTCCGTAATTGGTTAGTCAGTGCTTTCAATCAATCATAATATGGTCCTGGGTCATTGTGGTAGCTTCGCAACCAAATGTCCTTTTTTCCCCTTCCGTTATTATTAGTAGGTGGTACAAGAACAGGGGAATTGTAACACTTTGTTTTATTCAATCCAGGATACAGCTCGGTTTTCTCTTGTAAAGTCTAGTGGCCTAGTGCAGCTCATCTTATCTTAGACATTTCTGTGCTCCCAATTGGAGTATTTTTTGCTAAGGCCTTAAATGTCTTGCCTCCATTCCTTCAAAGATACTAATAATTTAAAAGGCTTTGCATTGTTTATATTTGGGTATGGGCGTATGGCGCATGGCAGCACGTCATCATCTTTATTAATAGTCAACTGTAGCGATCTATTACTAATATAATAAGAGAATTGTATTTTATTATACCTCCAAGACGATAAAATAGAAGTCGAAGCTGGCTGCTTTACCCCGACCTTATCATTTTATTGTTTATTTGTCAGTATTCTATAATATGTTTGCATGTTCTCACTGTTTTCTCTTCAGTGTGAAATTTATATGTTTTGCTTCAGTTTTATTAGTTGTGTCATTCTTTCCAAACCTCAGCACAGTATGTCACACTGAAGGTACGATATGAAAAGTATCATGAAATCGTTTCTACTCTCCTCGCTGCCTCTTTCTTTTGCGTACCGGGCTCCACTTCAGTGCCTTTTAGCATGCTCCCTCTGCTTCAGCATGCGTTGGCTTGGCACGTGCCAACATCCGTACAGAACGTGAACGCAATGCTGATCTTCGCATAACACAATATGCTTCCCATCTCTTGCTCGGTTACTCCTCTTGTGTTTGGAAGCTTTCCCTGCCTCACCATCCCGCCTTCTTGTTTACTTCAATGCTGCTTCGCCGTCTTGTACGTCGTACTTGCCCCAGCGATCACCACGTCGTCCACGTCCCAGTATTCTCTCCCAGGCCCCTATCCTTTCTGATGGAACCCACCTCCTTATCGTCCGCTGCTCGCCGCGCTGCAGCCATCGTACGCCACCTCGCGGGCGCCACTACCACCGAATGTGCCCCTGCGACCAGCTCCCTAGGAGTGGGGGCATCCTGCTGTCTGGCCTACGTACCGTTCGGAGTCCATGGAACTTTGCTTGCGTTCTCGACGGCCAACCTCCGACGGATGCTAGACGGGCACAACTTGGCCACGCGTGACTAGCTCTTTCGTGTCATGGAGGAGAGCCCGCTCTCTTCTGCTGTAGGCACGCAGGGACAGGGGGCTGCAGGGTGTTCACGTCGCCGGACTTCAACGAGAGCAAGGAGGTGCAGCGTGAGGCAACCATGTGGCGGGTTGGGTACTTGACGCAACGTGGTGTGTTCCGCGGGTGGCTCACGGCGACGGCCCTCAGGCCAAGCTCAGCACTGTTGGATATAAGGGATAAGTGTATGGCATAATAATAGTAGACCCTAATGGGGACTATATATAGAGTACATAAGGAACCCTAGAGTTGTACATTAACTATTATACCCTCGACACCCCTCCTCAAATACAACGCCAATGCAATGAGTTGCATTTGAAGGGTTCACAATAGACACACGATCTCATTAAACTAGACACTAGACCTATTACATCCAAAATTAATGTCTTAAAAATCTTCATGAGATGGAGTCTTCATAACTTCATCAAATCAAGCCGAAGAAGATGAGATAATGATGAAACACTCTACAAACCGTCGTAGTGGAATAATAATGATGATGATGATGATGACCTACTACTACAAATCGCAGTTGTGGAAGAATGATGATAATGACCCACTGCTACCAATCGTCGTAGTGGAATAATAACGATCCGCTGCTACAAATCATCGCAGTGGAATAATAACAATGATGATGACCCACTGCTACAAATCGCCGCAGTGACATGACAATGATGATGATCCGCTGCTACAAATCGCCACAGTGGAATAATGACAACGACAATGTAGCCAAGCCGACAAACAAAATCGACCAGAAAACCTATGGAAAGATCAAGATGAGAAACAAAAAACTCTAGATCAAAATGAGTTGCAATTCGACAAACAAAATCGAAAGCTACGAAGATCTAGGTGGTTATATGTCATCAAGAACGACATGATGTGATTAACCAAACAAAGAAAAAATTTGGTTAATCTAAAAAAAGGAAAAAAAAAAGAGGTAATGACTTGACTGATGAAGAATACGCGGACTTATATGACATAGAAGATCAAAAGAGAAGAGAAGATATTTGGATGTGGACTCTCATGGCATAGATAAATATAAAAAGAAAAACTTTGATGTTGACATAGCGGAAGACAAGATTATATGAGATAACCTAGGACTATGGAATACATGAAAGAATAATATGAGCAAACCAGTGCGTGAACTAGCCTGCTGCAGCAGCAGTGCATACTAATTCGTGGACGGACGAAGACCTGCATTGATTACCAGGCAACAGCAATATGATGCCTCCTGACATGACATATTGCAGATCCAATCCAATCCAATCCAATCGTTGTCACATGCTTGGATCGGAACCAGGCGGCAGCTCCTGCCGAAACGGACAGCAGCAGGTCCCGTCCATGATGATTCCTGGGCGGCAGGCTCCATAACGATGGCGACCGACAACGTGCAGGGCACCCTTCTCGGCATGGAGGCAGGCGTGAGGTGGGCAGCGCCACGCGTGGAGGCAGGGCGGGCAAAGCCGCGACGGCGGTGAAAAAAAAAAACATGACCTAGCTCGATACCATGTTGGATATAAGGGATAATTTAATTGCATAATAATAATAGACCTTAATGGGGACTATATATAGAGTACAGAAAAAACCCTAGACTAGACATTGACTATTATAACCTTAACACGCACTTCACTTCTCGACTGCATCGGTTCATATGACCATTCCCTTGCCATAAAGATTGAAGTCCATTTCTTCCTCTGGTTATTCGTTTGCCCTCTAGTTTCCTTATTCCTCAGCTGTTGCATTTGCTTCAGCGTGCATGGCTAATGATGCCTATACTCCTTACAATTTGACCAGCATTAATTACCTCGTGACTAATGTGGAAATTTCTCTGCTTTGGCATTGACTCAGAACGCCACATGTTCTACAGGTTGTTTCTGTTAAACTGGCCTGGAAATCTGGGTTCACAATCCATTCAGTGAACTTGTATAACGCCTTCACAATCCATTCTTTGTGTAACGTGTGGAAGTCGTGCCTTTCTAATTGTATAAACTAGACTTGAAATCTGGGCCACTACTTTGGCTGCGTTGCTTTGCTTCTGCTTTGCATGATAAATGAACTCAACTTGCACTTCTACCTTATAAATTGTACCTCAGTAAAAGCAGCTTCGTAGGAATTGCTTGCAGAACATCAACTAAAAGGAAACTTAGCTCGTTTCACTACATCAGAACCAAGTTTAGTTGATGTTTCTGGTGTCTACTAAACTTTGCCAGGTAAAAGTGGTGTTTAAATTTAAATTGAAGGAGCTGATATTGCTCTGGAAATGATTGGAGCCTTTGGTATAAAATAGTTCACTTATGTAGTGAAATTGTTTCTTCAAATGGTGTATCGACAATATTACATATAAGAACTGGAAATGCAGTTCTTTATTCTTATAATTAAAATTTGATGCTGTATGAAATCTATTTCTTTGACTTTTTTCTCTTTTTGTGTCCTGCATCATTCTCTTTACGTATTCCAGGGGCAGCGCTATCAAGTTTCTTGGAACGAAGCGCCACCATGACAAGTGGCTATTGGACACAGAAAATTATGTTATCAAGGGTTGTTTTGCCATGACAGAACTAGGTCATGGAAGCAATGTATGTGTAGCTATATCTAAAGTGTTTCTGTGCTGAACTGTATAATTTCTGTAACCATGTTGATGACGTTTTTTAACATTCCTTTAACAAAAGGTACGAGGAATTGAGACGGTAGCTACTTATGATTCAAAAACAGGAGAGTTTATAATAAATACTCCATGTGAATCAGCCCAGAAGTACTGGATTGGTGGAGCTGCTAATGTAAGATAGTTTGTCCTATCTAACTATGCACATATATGATGTGCATTTAATTCTATCTTGTTAAATGTTCATCCCTTTTGCAGCATGCTACACATACAATAGTCTTTGCTCAGCTCCATATAAACGGGAGAAATGAAGGAGTCCATGCTTTTGTAGCTCAAATCAGGGATGAAGATGGAAATACACTGCCTAATATCCATATAGCTGACTGTGGCCATAAGATAGGATTGAACGGTGTTGATAATGGGCGCATTTGGTGAGTAATTATATATTTTTTTGTTTTTGCTCTATTTTGTATTTTATACACCGGAGACCAAGATTGATCACTTTCATGCCAGGTTTCAGAATATACGTGTTCCTCGCGAAAACTTGCTGAATTTGGTTGCTGACGTTCTGCCAGATGGACAATATGTTAGCATGATAGATGATCCAGACCAGGTTTCCTGACCCCTCTATATGTCCATTCACCCTTTCCTGTCTATTCCTCATGCTTTTGAAAGTAATGACGATGTTCTGATTTGCAGAGGTTTGCAGCTTTTCTGTCTCCACTAACACTTGGTCGAGTAAATATTGCAGTTAACTCAGTCTACATTTCAAAGGTGTGTTGCAAGGAAATTTCTTTCTCTGAATATACGCAGATTAAAACGTTTTGTTTACAGTTTCGTTGTTGGGTTCAAGAAGTCAGCTGCCCCAAGCTTGCGCTATCTGGTTCTTAGAATTTAAGCAGGATACGTACATTTTATTTTTTGAACAAGGGATAGATAAAACATTTTCTCTTTTCACAAAGCACTTATATGTACAAGTGAGTTTTTACGCCAAAAAGAAAGTAAAGTTTGAACAAGAGATATAAACATATTGGACTTGATTGCTCACAAAGGAACCGGCTGTGGCCAGCTTGTGTCCATCAAGACAAAGCTAATGTGACTAATTTATTGCTAGTTGCTAGAAACGAAGTGACCAGATCTGACCATTTACTCTAAGTATATGTCATTGACAATTGCTGGTGGGGATGTCCTTTGTGGTTGTTGTTCAAACTTGAATTTTAAGCACACTTTTATGATATATATTTTGTACACATACAGGTAGGCCTAGCAATTGCTGTGAGATATGGTCTGTCCAGGAGGGCCTTTTCAATTACACCAGATGGTCCTGAAATGCTGTTACTTGATTATCCCAGCCACCAACGACGCCTTCTACCACTTGTAGCAAAAGTGTAATATTCTTGTTTCTTTTCTCTTATTACCTACAGTGAATATTACTAATACAGCATAAGACTAGCTCTGGCCCTAGTTTGGCTGTTTGCTCTAAGCTATTTACACAGTTTTGGGTACTTTATTGCTGTATAAAGACTTTACACTCTGCAACTAAAATGACTGATGCTGAGCCCTTTGGGTCAATATTTTCTGTTATATAACATGTTATCATATTGCTGTGTTTCCTTGTGCAGATGTCTGTTTAGCAGTGCTGGTAACTTTATGAAGAAGATGTATGTGAATAGGACCCCTGAAATGAGCAAGGCTATACACATTTACTCTAGTGCTTTGAAAGCTACACTAACTTGGCAGAATATGACTACACTTCAGGTACCATTGAAAGAGTACTATGACTTTTTTATTCTGGCCATCGTAATTATGACATCATGTTTCTTTATTCGGGCCACTATTGACTAGGTTTTCATTTGAATGTATTAGGAGTGCCGTGAGGCCTGTGGTGGACAAGGTTTGAAGACAGAGAACCGGGTTGGAATCTTCAAAGCTGAATTTGATGTCCAGTCCACATTTGAGGGTGACAATAACGTTTTAATGCAGCAGGTTATTATTGTCAATCATCTGCATATTCAAATGTCCTTAGTGTGACTGTAACAATGTGACTTGTTTAGGTAAGCAAAGCACTTTATGCTGAATTTTTGTCTGCACAAAAGAAAAAGAAGCCATTCAAGGGATTAGGATTGGAGCACTTAAATGGTCCAATCCCTGTTATTCCTGATAATCTGACAAGCAGCATATTTAGGAGTTCCAAATTCCAGGTAAGGACTAAGGACCATAATTCATTTTGTCACTTCTAGTATATCTCTGGCATGATGTAAAATCTGGTCCTTGTGTCTGAGTATCTGCACATGAGCAGATGGACTTGTTCTGCCTAAGAGAGCGAGATTTACTTAAGAGGTTTGCTGAGGAGGTTTCTTGTTATATATCTCAAGGCGAAGGCAGAGAAAAGGCTTTGATGATGGTACTGTTCATCTCTCAAATTTTTTTGCTGGGCAATGCAGTTCTCTTTCTTGTTTTTACCTATATTTTACTCCTTTCTCTCTTGATGTGAATTGAATTTAATCAGAGCTACCAAATCGCTGAAGACTTAGCTAAAGCATTTACTGAGCGAACAATCCTTCAAATATTTTTGGAGGAAGAGATGAGTGCTCCTGCTGGTTCCTTAAAGGTATATTCACTTATTGATTCACATTATAATCATTGACCGTCATGGTCCTTTATGATCAATATTTTCATTTTTGTTATCCATGATCCTTTTATGAAAAAGGTGTGAACTTTATTGCAGGAGGTGTTGGGGTTGCTGAGGTCTCTTTATGTCATGGTCAGCATTGATGAATCTGCATCATTTCTAAGATATGGGTATTTGTCACGTGACAATGTAGCTGGCGTGCGGAAAGAAGTCATGAAACTCTGTAGTGAATTGAGACCCCATGCACTTTCTATTGTCAGTTCGTTCGGAATTCCTGATGCCTTCCTTAGTCCACTTGCTTTTGACTGGATTGAAGCTAATGCATTGTCTTTGGGGAGCCACTGATTTCAAGCTTCAATATCAATTCCTAGTCATTTTCAGTACAGAAACAAGGTTGTGCAGTAAAATTATGGACCATGGACGGCTGATCAAAGATAGTTGGAGAAGCCGATGCTGATCCAAGGTGCACAAGGAGGATTTTGATGTAATATTTTCTTTGCAGTAGGTATGATACTTGAATAATTGGACTGGGTGTAGCCCTGTAGATCATCTACCGTGGCTTGCAGAGTAAATAAGGTACAGAGGGCTGTAACAGAACAATATAAAGTCTGAAGTGGTGGTATTAGCTAAGCTAGTAAAAATGTTCAAAGTCGTGATGCACAGTTAACATTAATAGTTACGGGTCTATTTCCCTTTCAATGAAAATATAATCAAAATATTTGGCCCTTTATAACTTTTCTCTCTGGTGTATTTCCATTTCAGTGAAAATATAATAAAACTAGTAATTTGCCCGATGCAACGGGCAGTTAATAAGAAGACACCACACATTTTCACATGTGTACAATCAGACCAATTCTTAGGAAAGCCTTCATGCCAATGAAAATGCATTGAGAAGAAAAAAATCAAAACATAACGCAACCAATATGGTTAATGAGCTTGTTATTACGTGCACACAGTATAGATTTTTATCTTTTATAGCAAACTGTCCGTATGTTGCTACGGTTTTAAGAATTATACACAATTATATAAGATGAAATTCTGAATGGAAATTCAATTAAAAATGAAAACATCATCGTTTCCTCTCCATAATGACAAAAGCTAATTATCTTCAAAAACACTTTACACAATTGTACATCTTTTTCGTAGCCAAGCTAAAATGAACACACATGTTTGAGATTTCATGAACTCTAGTGTTATACAATCAGGTAGTTAATTTATATAAATATCGTGATCTTCGGTGAGTTTTGAATAAAGAATTAATGTAAGAAATTTGACTCATATTCAGTCAAACATATAAGGAGTTTTTGAATTTTATCCTTATGTGGCAAGATTACATACTTCGTCTCACGATCCTTAATTGAAAGTGGACTCTCATTTTCACGTATGATCTGTAGTTTGATTCGAAGTTTACTCCTCATATGTTTTTTTTTCCTTCTAACGTTTTGCGTACGAAGTCCGGCTTGTTCCGGCTCGGTGACTTCACGTCCTCAACAAAATTCTTAATTAATAGAGATAGAGAGATATATAAGTTGTCTTCGAAGTGGACTATTCATTTCACGTATGATACTTAATTCGAATTGGACTTCTCACGTTTTTTAAGTGGACTCTCATTCACATACGATCCTTAATTCGATTCGATATGACATGTTTTTGAAGTGGGCTCTTCTTTTCCACGTACGATCCGTAATTCGATGTAAAATGGACTCTTCACATTTTCCTTCCCACATTTCATGTTCGGAGTCTGGCCTGTACGTAGTGCAGCTCGGTGACTGCATGAAGTGACTCCATGATCATCATGCTCTCAACAACATTATTAAGTAGTAGAGATATGAGCTCTTTTTTTTTCTCTGACTTGATTGATACGTTTAGCATTAGGATGTGGACTTGTATCTCCAGGCTTCTTTTGTTTAGGATTAGGATTGATTTGTTTCCTAATTGTATTTCCAGATCTTTTATGACATTGTTATGACATCATAGGGTGAATTCACGGGATGAACATCATGATCTCAGTGAAATTATTATGTAGTAAAAGTTGAGATTTTGAATCCTGTATAATTTTCCTCTTTGCTAGTAAAGGGGTTCTAAATCCAAGTCACTCTAATTTTGTGATAAATGTTGTTTGGATTGATCATAGGAAATGTGTAGGAATTTTGAAGTTGAAATTAGTTATAAAATTTGATTTAGGCCTCCTTTGGAACATAGGAAATGAAAATATAGGAATAGGAAAATGTAGGAATAGGATAGGAGTGGATGTGTAAAACACAGGAAAACAAAGGAAACTTCTTATTTTTAGGCCTCTGGTACAAGGGGAAAATGGAGGAAAAATGAAGAAATTGAATCCATAGGAAAAATTCTTATTTTTGTCCTTTGGATCATAGAATTGCATCATAGGAATTTTGAAGGATAGGAAAATTTCCTTCACATTTTGGAGGAATTCTAGCATGAGGTGTAGACCACATTTTTCAATTCCTTTAAAAGCTTTAGGGCGTAATGTCTCTTTCTCTCTCTTGCTAATGAACATATAATTTAAAAATTCCTGTATTTTTTCTGTGATGTATCCAAACAACTCAAAAGAGCAATTCCTATATTTTTCATTCCATAGGATTCCACAAGATGTACACCTCTAATCCTTCATTTTTCCTATTCCTACGTTCCGAGAATCCTATGAACGATGAGCAGAGGAAAACTGCAGGAATTTTAGAGACATGTAGCTACGTCACAGGCGTGTCTATCCATCAAAACCAGCATTTGTTTCTTGTGTTTTGCTTGGTATACGTACATGGAGTGCTGCCGGCTTCCAATTAATGTTAACAGCACTCGATCCTACGCGAAGGGAGAGAAAAAAAGAGGTCTGAGTGGATTGTTTTTTCCTGTACTTTTTCCTATGAAATCGATAGCATAGGAAAGTTTCCTACACAATTCCTTTGCTCAATTCCAATGAACCAAAGGCATAAATAGGGACAAATCCTATAGGATTCAGTTCCTTTGTTTTTCCTTTATTTTTCCTTCAAACCAAAGGAGCCCTTAACTAATTTTGCATACTGATATTTTTGTCTATTAGCCCATGGCAAGTGGCCTCTCTATGATGAGCATGCTTTAAAGACGCCATTGGCCTCGCTTCACGTATAGGAAAAAAGAAAGAGGGTCTCACTGGATGGAAATTTTCCTATGATTTCCTATGGAACTGATGGTATAGGAAATGTTCCTTCATTTTTCCTATGCCACATTCCTACCATCCAAAGGGATGAAACAGTGCATAAATCCTTAGGATTTGGATTCCTTTAGTATTCCTTTGGATGCACTAGATTCTCCTAATGACAAGATTGAGCACCAAAACTAGCTGCTTTTGTAGAATTAAATAAATAGAAAAATCACCAATAAACAACTGGGCTATAGTTTTTCATTCATGATGAAGACTCAAAACCAGTATTTCATATGAACATAGGTAATTATATTAATAAAAAGCATCTAAGTATTATTCATTGCTTATAATTAATTCCTATAGTTTTCCTGCGACTCATCCAAACTACCGTTGCTATAAAATTCATGAGTTTTTTAATCACCTGTTTTACATATGCACTATTGTCGGTGTTCGTTACCGCCGACTAGTAAATTTGTCGTGGGATGCGCGTTTTAGGGTCTCGATGGTTCGCAAGAGGACACAAGGATTTATACTGGTTCGGACAATAAGGCCCTACGTCTAGTTTCGAGCTGCTCGTGTTACTCGGGACGGATTTGTAGTAGGGGTTACAAATGGGCGAAAGAGGGAGAATTTCCCATGTCTCTGGATGAAAAAGAGGAATGTGACGAAGTGTTCGTGCACTTGTTCGCTAGTTTGTCGAATGGATGTATTGTGTCTTGTGGATCCCCCCCCCCCCCCGCCCACCCCCCGTCGTCTTGGCTCCCTCCTACTTTTATACCGTGAAGAAGGGAGGCCCGGGTTCATGTTGCAGGTCGTGGCCGTACGTCCAAGTTGGGCTCCGCCACGGCAAATGACATCCTCAACGTGGCGGTGCCTCTCCTGTTTGACGGTGTGGCGAGTGTCGTCAATCGTGGCCGTCCCGTCCGTATGGAGGAACGGCTCCTGTTGGCGATGACGGAGTGGTGCTGTTTGACATGGCCGTCGCTCGGAGATGTCCCGTCACGATGGAGCGGTGGGCTTCTGACAGGAGCTGCAGCAGTGGCGTCCATCCTTTGGACAGTGCACGTCGTGCGCATTCATCATCCACTTGCTCGAGTAATCGATGGCTCCATCTGTCAGCGAGCGTGGGTGTGTCAGCCATTTATTGCCCAACCGACCGTCCCACCTACTCGCGACGCGGCGGGCGGCCAGGGTCGGGCGACACGGAGGTGCGGTTCTCCGACCCCAACGTGGGCTGTGTCGCGGAGGATCCGACCCCTCCCTGAGGGGTCGGGCAAGGCGGAGATTCCCTGCCTACGAGGCCCGCCGGGTGTCCATGCGACACGAGGGTCGGTCGAGGCGAGAATCGTTCGTGCCTTAATCACGTTGTTCATGTCGTGGGTCATTAAGGTTGATTACCTTTGGTATTGACCCTCGATAGTAGCCCCCGAGTGAGGCCTGATCTCCATGCGAAAAGGGAGTCTAGAGTCACTCAAATCGGGAGAGGAAAGTTCGCGACTGTAGGCTTGCTTTAGGCCTTGTCAAGTCCACGTGTTCTTGTGATCCCGTAGTGGATCTCTTTTTGCGATTCCATTCCCCGAGACCTTCGCTCGTTGCAGTGGTCCGTTCGTGGACACGGTTCGACTTGTATCGTACCTCTAGCGCGTCCGTTCGCCGGACGAGGAGGTTGAGCCGGGCCACGCTTTACCGCGGAGGTCGAAGCGTGACGCTCGTCGAGCTGCAAACGGGAGAGTTCAAGTGAAGCCCCGAGGTCCCTTCGGGGGGCCTCGATGGACCAGCTGGTGGTCGACCTCAATATTCCTGGTTGCCGTCCCAATCTAGTATCCGGATGCCGTTCGATAGGCTCCGAGGGCTTGTTGCCTTTCTGCGGTGAAATACCCATGGGTCGGTTCGAACCGGGACTCGAACATGGATCGTGATGCCCTTGGCGCTCGAGCGCCAGGGTACTGGTCTCTAGCGGGCCCATCTCTTTCCACCCCTTGGTCTATTTTCGTCCTGAGCGGCTGTCGAACCCGTTCGCTGGGCCAGCCTTCGAACTCTGTGGGCCATCAGGGCATATTCCAGCCCAACTTGTCGCCTGTCAGTATTAATTCTGTGGCAGGGGCGCAGCAGAGGCGCATGCCGCGATGGGACGCGCGGCAGCGATTTTAGCCTTCGGGCCTCATGGGTGCACGCGTGCGCGCGCCCGCCCGCGCTGAGCGGGACGGCCACGTGGGCCCCACTTGCAGCGACTGGGAGGAAGCCGCCAAGCGGGCGGGAGTAAATACCGCTCTGAGCGAGGCGGCTGCGCGGGCCCCGCCTGCAGCGAGCGGGAAGAAAACGCCAAGCAAGCGGAAGATTCTCCTGCGCCGTGCGGAGCAGCGATGGGGGCCCTGCTTGCAGCGATTGGGGAAAAGGAAGTCGAACGAACGGGGTCGCGCCTGCGCTGAGCGAGGCGGCCACGCGGGCCTCGCTTGCAGCGGGCGGGGGGAAAACGCCAAGTAGGCCGGAGTTTTACCCACGCTGCGCAAGGCGATTGTGCGGGCCCTGCTGGCAGCGAGCGGGGAGAGAGGAAGTCGAACGGACGGAGTCGTGTCCGCGCTGAGCGAGGCGGCTAGGCGGGCCCTGCTTGCAGGGAGCGGAAGGAGAGAAACCGAGCGGGCGAGTGACGTGTCCGCGCTGAGCGAGGTGGCCTTGTTTGCAGTGAGCGGGGAGGAGACGCCAAGTGGGTGGGGGATATAAATACGCACCTTGCGCGCCCTTTCGCCATCACTCGTCATTTGCGTCGTTTCGTCTCCCCGCGCTGCTTCGTCTCCCGACCTTCTACTCTCCGTTCTTGTGCGATCCTTTCTTCCTTTCTCCCAACTTTCCCTCATTCTCCATACTTTTTCCATGGCAAACTGGTGGAGGTCCAAGATCGGGGGGGGGGGGGGGGGGGGGGGCGTCTCAATGGCCTGGCGAAGCGCGGCCTTCTCGTCGCCCGGACGGAGGCGAGGGAGTGGTTGCTCCCGGGCGACGAGACGGTGCCGGAGCCGGCGGACGGATACAACTCGCCCACTTCCACGAGCGCAGGCTGGGAGTCCCCCAGCATCATTTCTTGCGGGGGCTCCTCTACTACTAACGCCTCGAGCTCCAGCATCTCAACCCCGACGGAGTCCAGCACATTGCCACCTTTGTGGCGTTGTGCGAGGGCTTCTTGGGGATCGCGCCCCACCCCGGTACTTCTTCGCCATTTCGCTCCCAAGAAGGAGGGGGCCCCGCTGCCCGACGGCTGCGCCAGCATCCACCTTCGCGGGGAGCGCGCTGTTGCCTACATCCCCCTGCGGCTGAGAAGCTCCAACAGGGGCTGGCACGGGTAGTGGTTCTACCTCAAAAATGACGCTGCCAGCCCCCTGCCGGAGTTCACCGGGCGCACGTTCGACACGGCGCCCGAGGTGTGGAAGTGGGGGCCGCCGTCCAAGGAGCGGAAGCGGTTGGATGACCTCCTCGACGACGTGTGGCACTTGCGGGCTCGGGGGGTGCGTGGCGCCGGCGTAATTGCTGCGTACCACGCCCGGCGGGTGCTGCCGCTGATGGTGCGCCCGCTCCAGCTGTGGGAGATGGGGCTTGGCTCGGATCTTTCCGGGTTGGTAATGTCGACCTAGCCCCCCTCCGAGTCGGAGCTGAGGCAGCGCCTACGGGAGAACCTCGCTACCGAGGACGCCGAGGCCTCCCTTGACGAGGACCCTCCGATGCGCCCCGCCAAAGGAGCATTGCGCCGGTAAGCTGTGCTTCTTTCTTTTGTAGTCTCAATTTTTTCTTCATTCTCTCAGCTCTTCCGACCCTAACTCTTCTCCTCCTCACCACTTTTGACAGCATAAGGTGGACCTCCTCGTCCGACCCTCTCGCACCCCTCTCCCCGAAGATGCAGCCGTCCGGGAGGCCAACCGCCTGGCGGCTGAGAAGAGCAAGCGGAGGAAGGACGCCCAGAAGGCAAAGAGGGCGAAGAAGCTCCGGGCCCAGCTGGACCGGGGTCGACGCCACCAGGGGTCCGACGACGACGACGATGACGAGGAGGAGGAGGATGAGGAGGAGGACGAGGAGGACGAGGAGGTCGTGGAGATCCCTCGTCCCACCCCGAAGGGGGAGATGGTGCGCCCGCGCGTGCAGGGTCCGAGGCCGGAGCCTTGGAGGTCGAAGGCGGCGCCGGCCTCGACCCCCACGAGCCCTACCATGCCGTCGGCCCCCAAAGAGAAGACACAGGCGTCGAAGGGAACTCCGCCCACCCGAGCCGGCAGGGTCGGGGCCGTCGACCTCCGGACCCGCATCGGGCGAGGCCGCGGCCCTAAGGGCTGGCGGGAAGCAGCTGGTGGAGGAGCAAGGAGGGCGGACCCCAAAGCGCCGTCGCTCCGTGTCTTGGAGGTAAGTGCGTCGCGTGCACTTTACTTTTTGTCTGCTTGTATTTACCGTGCTTTCCTCGCAGGGCCGGGGTGCAGGCGACAGCGCTCCAGACGGTGCCGAAGAAGGCCCTGGCGGGGCGGTGGTCCGAAGGCGTGCCAAGACACGTCCTGGGCGGGGCTTCGGAGCCCCCCCCCCCCCCCCCCGCCCGTTGGTGGCGGAGCGTCGGTAGTCTGTGGAGGTGCCCGAGGAGCGGGCGGCGATGCCGACGAGGTCGGCAATGGCGGAGGGGCCGGGAGCCCCCTTGGCCGCTCCCCCGCCGCCAAAGGAGGTGGTGGTGGCCACCCCTTCGAAGGCGCCATCAGAGGAGGCGCCGGCGGCCCCGACGGAGCACGCGGCGGCGGCGGCTCCAGCAACCGAGCCGGGGCTGCCTGTTTTTGGGCCCCCCATGGCGGAGGAGGTGGGGGCGACGGTCGTGCCCGCGGAGGGTGGTGTCGGCAGAGCACCGGCGGTGGTGCTGGCGACCCCGCCGACTGAGGGTCCGACGCGAGAAGGTGCCCTAGAGTCCGGGAGCGCGCGGCGGGCCCTGGAGGGCGTCTTGTCGGCAGCGTCCACATTGGACTCCGTCGCAGCCCTACTCCGGGGTCATCTTGCCCATGAGGAGCAGCTCGTCACTGCCCGCCGCGCGGCGTCAAACGCCCTCGCCCGGGAGCGAGCCACGGCGGGGCGGCTTTGGGAGGCGGAGAACTGGCTCCGCACTACGCTAGGGGAAGTGCAGCAGGCGTGGGCGGAGTCGGCAGAGGCGCACCGGGCCTGCGGCGCTGTCACCGCCCTTGCGGTGGAGCAGGTCTGGCGGACAGAGGTGGCGAGGGCCGGCCTGGAGGAGGAGGCCAGGGCCAGGGAGGATGCCGAGGGAGTGACGGCTTCCTTGGCCGTGGAGCTGGTCTAAGGACGCGCCGAGCTTAAGAAGCTCCAGACAGGGGCGACGGATAAGTCGTGTTCTCGACTCGGCCCTCTTTTTCCTTAGGCGATGTGAACTAACTGTTGCACCCCCTTTCTTGCAGTGCTGTCTGAGAAGTTGAGGACGAGCTGGAGGAGTTGTCGCGGCTCCAGGAGGACTTCAAGCAGGAAGCCGAGGAGCACGACACACTCCGGGTCGCTGTCCGCGCGGCCCTCACCGAACTCGGGGTCGCCGTGGAGGTTGGGTTGAGCTCCCTTGCTCCCCAAGTCCCTCGCCTTGTCACCCGGGCACGCGCCATGGAGGTGGACGGCTTGTACCGGGGGGTGCACCGGGCGTTTACCGTCGCTCGGTCACACTACTCCAGCATTTCCCTCGACTTAATGAGTGAGGGCTTTGCTCCCGGCTACACCGACGCGGAGCTGGACGCCATCGAGGAGGAGATGGCCCCTCTGGCGCAGGCGTTGGCTGCAAGGACGGAAGCAGAAGAGGAAGAGGACGACCCCCCTCCCGCCCCCGTAGAGTAGGAGTTAGCCTTAGTTTAGTTTGTACCTAGGACGACCGAGGCCGAAAATGCCCGGTCCTTTTGTAAATCAAAAGAGTAATTCGAACATCTCTTGACTACTTAAGGTATACTTGTCTGTTTGTGAAGGCGTTCCTTCACAAATTCGTGAAAGCATTCGTCCCCTTTTTCCTTGTTTTTAAAACTTAGAAATCATAGGCCATGGGCAGCGCCTACGTTCCATCTAGTTGGTGAGCGTCGTTGCCGTAACCTTCGGGGGTCGTAGGCGTTACGCAGTCTGACCAACTAGATTTCACACCTTCTTCTACTCACAACCTTCCTCTCTAAGTTTTAAACGTAGGACGAGGGGTCGAAGCTTTCAGAAAGGATAAGTCGTGGATAGGATAAGTAGTTGGTTTTGCCAGTGAGCGTCATAGCTATAACCTTCGGAGGTGGTAAGCATTTCGCATTCCGACCGGTCTAACCCCGAACTTTTCTTATCCTCTTGCTTATCCCGTCTCGAAAATTTTGCAAGCAAGAGGCAAAATAAGCAAGTGTCAGGGCGCGCGCGGGGTGCGCATGCCCTGTCGTTGTAGCCCCCGAGTGGGGTCCGACTCCCGTGCGATGGGAGTCGGACGCCGCTTGTTTCGGCGAACGGGAACAATAAAACGAATAAGAGTCTAGGGATAGAAGCGACGTAGCTGTTCGATGTTCCCGGCGTTGGCGATTTCTTGTCCATCCGCGGTCTGCAGCTTGTAGGAGCCGGGCCGGAGGACTTTGGAGACGATGTAGGGACCTTCCCATGGAGACGATAGCTTGTGGACGTGTCGAGGTGGGAATCATTCGTGCGTTAATCACGTTGTTCAGGCCGTGGGTCATTAAGGTTGATTACCTTTGGAATTGACCCTCGACAACTATCATATTTCTATGCTTTTTCTATTTCAACGTTTTTCAATCCTCTATTCCAAATGAGCCCTAAAATCATAAGTGAAGCTATGACTAGTTGTTTCATGTCAGTAGGAGTATATCCATAGACCCTACAGAACTTTCAATCCACCCATTTTAAAGCAAAATCAAGATGATAATGGCATCCCACGGATCTCTACTATAATTGAATGCAATTTTCAAACTTTAGTTCATTTTTTTTGTAAATTTATATTATCAAATCTGATGATAACCTTTGTGTTTGGTTGAGATGTGTGCTTACTACGTGAAAAATGAAGTCAGTCTTACCCGTAGTAAAATCCTCCATCCATCCTTGCAAAGGTTTATCAATTGATTTACCCATAGTAAAAACTATATAATAATTAAAGGTTGGATCACCTCCGAGGTGGAGAAGTCGGAACGCATTTCATTTGCTTGATGAAATATTTTCTAGTTTCTATTTTTTCGTAGACAGCCGATTTTATGAAAAATTATGGAAAAGAGGGTAAAAACTATATAATAATTAAAGGTTGGATCACCTCCGAGGTGGAGAAGTCAGAACGCATTTCATTTGCTTGATGAAATATTTTCCAGTTTCTATTTTTTCGTAGACAGCCCATTTTATGAAAAATTATGGAAAAGAGGGTAATGACGTACAAGTATTTTCCATTTGCCTAAAAGGTCCGAATGGGCCGTAAGTCCAACCCTACGAAGGCCACATCACTCAGTTCCCTCTAGCGTCAGTTACCATTGCCCACGGTATTTCAGCGTTCTCACCCCCGCACAATGGTCGCATAGTTCGCCGCCGGCGAGCATCATCTGGGAATGTAGGATGGCGTTTGCTAGGGTTTCATCTTCTTCGTCTCCCCGACTCCTATCTCTCCCCTTGCTCCACTCCGTACTACGCCCCTTCTACTCTGTTGCTACCATTCGCCATTCCCATCAAAAGAGCTTTCCCATCGCCGCCGCCTTATCCGAGACATCGCCTTCGCCCCAAGCTGTGAGGGAGGGGGCAACGATGGAGACCTCGAGGCCCGGTCCCAGGCGTACCTGGAAGCCGACTTGCTTGTACTATACCCAGGGCAGGTGCACCATGGTGAGATTGATTGATTCCCCCTTCCTATCGTGTTGTGGGTGAACTTCTGCACATGCTACGCCGGGGTGAATCGTCTACAGTTGTTTTGTTATGTGTGCTCTAAGATAGCAGGTAGGAGTAATTACAAACATGATGCTGAGAGGAAATGGACTAGATTACTGACATGCAGCAGTATCCCAGCTAATGGATTCGTAGGTTCTTCAGGATCTGCAGGATTGGGTAGACGTGCAAGCAGGTCAACCTTAGGTTCACCTCTAAACCTCTTTAATTAAGAAAATGAACTATTTTTCAAAATTGAATGCAATTTTGACAACTTAGTTCATTTTTTTTTTAACTAAATAGAGTTGGGGGTTACTCTTAGGTGCACCTCTTTAGACCCCTAGGATTCAGTGCAGTGGGACTGTGGGAGCATGGTAGGCTGTTCTTTTTTAGGTTTACCATTTTTCTGTTCTAGAAATTGTCGGCTTGCTTTGTTCAGTATCCTTATTATTTAGTTGTCATTCCTTTATAAAGGTGGAGTAGAGTAAATGAGGGTTTAGGTCCTTCCACTTTACGCCTCTGGTTCATTTTGGCCTCTCTATTGTAAAGCAGCCCACTTTATCATCGTATGGTTTGACATAATGGGAAGCTATCTGGCTACATGGTATTCATATGCATATATTTTACGAAGTCGTCGCACCTTACTGCAAAGTAGGGGAGGGGCATCTCACTTAGTTGGTTCCTACTAAAAACCACAATTCATAAGCAAAATAAATAAAACAAGCTATTACTTTTTTAGAACCATACAAATTATCACCAGTAGTCCAATTTCATGAAACAGCCACGAATTGGCCATAGGAGGAAATATAAAGCTGCAGCCGCAGTCTCAGAGTGCTGATAAGTTTAGCTACACAGTCTGCCTTGACACCATGGATGACTATATTGTCACAATTTTTCTTCCATGGTTCTCCCTGCCGAATGATCTTAGCATTTTCTATATTTCTTTCAACTCCTTTTAAGCCTGTGAAAGATATTGGAAGAAAGACTGGGCACATATGGGTTCATTAATGTGGAGGTGCAACTGAAAAATGAATCAGATTCATTAGCAGTTTGTAGGAAAGAATTATACCAATTGCTTTGAGCATAAAATTTCAAACTTTAATTGAAGCGTGCTGTGTGCCAAGAAGCACCTCCATATGCTATAGTTTTGTTTTAATATGTCTTCATGTAGCTAGTATAGCTTCATCATGAAACCATTATGGTGAAAGTTTGAAGTGTCCTGTTTTATAGTAGGGATGCTGAAATGAGTCAAGGGTAAAGTGGAAGGCCCAAAATCTTTATTTGCTTTATATGTGTTAATTACTCATAGATATCATGGATCTTTTTGAAATGTAATAGACAACTGTTCATTGGTGCACTAGAACGTTTAATATATTTGTGATGTTGAGGAACCCACAATACTTTCCAATGGTCGGAACAATTTAAAGTAATATCTAATGTGGGTAACAGTCATGCACACTCGATATCATTCATCTAACTAAAACAGGTGCAAATGAAGGGTATAATTAGTTATGCAAACCGCTCAAGCATAATAATTTTTATATTCCACTAGTAAATCATCAGTGCCAAATGAATTTTGTTAAACACCCCTGGTGTTCCATAGAGCTACAGCTTGTGGTCGAGACTCTTAGAAAGTCTAAAAGATCCATGTTGTAAATTACTAGCTTCTTATAACAAAATCTGTTAAGTTATCCTGTTTCAGTTGCATTCCTGGTAATTCCATCTACCTCAAGTCATCAAAGCAACTGCTTTATGAATCAAGTGAGCTCATAATATCATTGATTTGGCTCCAATAGCACAAAAATTGAACTTGCCGGATGCTTTATATTTGTTTTTCTTATTGGTTTCCAAAGATACTGGTTGTTGCCTGAAATGCTTTTAAAAAGAATTTCTACTTCGTTTTTGTTGTTAAATTCTTAGTCAAGTATTACAGTGATTAAATACTTACGTCTGTAGATGAATGACCCATTGCACCTCGAGAAGTTCAATCACAATTTGATGCTGGACCTCCCAGTAAACACGGCAGCCATAGATAAAGTGAAGGGTCAAAAAATGGATTATTTTTTGATTCTTGATTTGGAGGGTAAGGTTGAAATTCTTGAATTCCCAGTCCTGATGATTGATGCACAAAGCATGGAATTTGTTGATTCATTTCACAGGTATAGCTTGCTTGTAACTTGATGTTGTCATTTTTACTCCATGCAGTACATCGCTTATACTTGTCCTCTAATTTTCTTTATAAATTGTTTCAAATGATAGCATCATTTATAACTGGTTAAGTGTCTAACCTTTATTGCTTAATCACTTTGTAATTGCTATCAAATGTCTATAATTGTTTTAAGAACAAGTGGGAAAGTAGCGGAGAATGGTGAACCTGATAAGCTAATAATATGATAAAAAGAAAAGCAACTGCAGATTTGAATTTTCTTTTCTTTTTCTATTGGAAACAGATTATAGTTTCTGGAGCAGGAGCTGTTAGTTTATTGCCATTTGAATACATAAATGAAGTGTTTATAACACTTAGCACACATCTTAATTTATATGTTGCATGACTTAGTTTACCGTGGCATCCATGCAGTGATATACATTGTTTATTATTGGGAAAATTCCATGTATGCCACTAGCTTAAACCTAAGTGGGAAAATTCCTTGATATGCAACTCAGTCATTGTGATGAGCCTCATAGTCATAGACACCTGATGGCATGTCATGTATTAGAAAATTTTTCAGTGGATTGTTCATATGTCATGAGAGTTTTTGCATTTTTTTTCATCTGTATTTTCTTACTAATCTTGTGTCTTAACATTTGACATTGATAACATTGCCATATTGGTTGGTAATTACATCTTGGTCCTGGCTTTTATGTTAATTGTAGGTTTGTGAGACCGACAGCAATGAGTGAGCAAAGAATAAAAGAATATATAGAAGGAAAATATGGAAAATTTGGAGTGGACCGGTATTATGTTGTTATTTTGTTATTGTGCTGCCTTCTTCCATTTAATACATACATATATGCTATGAATACAAACTTTAAAAAAATGATTAAGAATTAACTTATTCTGCTAACGGAAATGATAAAAGAATTTTGTTTGAAGAATGTTAGTTTAGGTCTTATCCTCAGTTTAAATGTTTAGCCAGTGACTTTTTCAGCACTTGGTTTCATTTAAAAAACTTTGGTGATTCTTTTTATAAAAATAAAGTGTAGTTTATTTTCTGGTCGATTGATTTGTGTGTAGCACATGTTGAAATAATCTTTATAATCATTTTTGCTTTTGTTGAATTGCAAAATATTTCATAGGTTCCTAACAATTAATTAGATAAAGGTGTCATGGACTGAGGGTATAATAGGTAGCAGTAAGTATAGGTAGGGGTTTTATTCACAAATTGAATATTGTCAAGAAAAAAAAACATGAAATGATCAGTCTTTCCTTCATTGTTGGCTTGGCCTGCTCTGCTCCTGCTACTTGCTGGCATCCTGCAGGGTATTGGCTGGTTGGTCCAATCCATGCTGTTAGGACATGAAGCGCTTTCTTGTTATGTTAATTATTTCGCTCTTTTTTTTAAACAACAGACATGTAAAGCCTATGTTATTAAAAATGATGGTACTTCGGGTTGCTTGCTCTCATAATTTATTCTTATCTCCAATCAAGAAAAAAATGGAAGTAAGCATATGTAATATGAACATTAAATAGTTATTAAAACAAAGCTTAAAATTGTGTCATGTATGATGTCATCTCCTTGCTGGTTCTTGTGGGTTTCATCTTTGTCAAACCCCAACTTGCTTGGGACCAAAAGGCCTTCCTACTGTTCTTGTAAAATCACAGCCGGACAAAAATTGACATGGTATTCAAACCCATGCAAGTTCAAAACTTCATTTGCTATTTGACACCAACACCAACAGTTCCAGTCATTGTAATTGCATTTATTGCAACTTGTTCATGTTTTTGTATGATTTATTATGATTTCTACTTCGTTCTGATTTACCACTTTCGTTTATTAATACATGGAGTTATGTTTTCAAAGTTATCTGGTACCCGATCAGCATTACCAGCATGACAGCAGCATGCCACAGCTCTTGTTAACGGTGAAATCCCTCAAGTGGAGATGTTGCTCTCAAACTTTAAAGGCTTGACTCCTAGTGGGGGTACAAGCTTGCAAGGGGTAGGTTATCAGGGTGCCTCAGCATTGGAAGCAAGATATGTAATGTTTGAAAGAGATTGTGCACATTATCTATGGATCTGGGTGCTTGGTGCTGTTGCTTCCACATGAAACCCAGGACGAAAAATTACTGGGATCTAGTAGTAGTTAACAAAGAAATGAAAAAGAAGGAATTAAAATATTAACCACAACCTAACAAGCATGTTCTAAAAAAAAAACTATGAATAAACATCTTACATCAGATCTGTTGGACTATAATATTCTGGTGGTTACAAATAATAACTTTGTTTTCTGTATCACAGCGTATGGCATGACACTGCTATGCCTTTCAAGGAAGTTCTGCAAGAGTTTGAGGACTGGATCAGAAGTCACAACCTGTGGAGTAAGGAGCAAGGAGGATCACTCAACAATGCAGCATTTGTTACTTGGTAACTTAATGCTTCTACACTATTATCTTTTTCTTAGACATCCTTCAAACCATACTTTATTGTTTCAACCATTTAATATTATATGTCTTAATCTATTTTGGCTGCTTTAGCTTGACAACTAAAAGGCTCATATTTCTCTTACTATGTTAGTGGAAATTGGGATTTGAAGACAAAGGTCCCTGATCAGTGCAGGGTTTCAAAAATCAAGTTACCTACTTATTTTATGGAATGGATTAATTTGAAGGATATCTACCTCAACTTCTATAATAGAAGGGTAATTAAATTGCACCCATGAAATTCTTGATTTTGTGAGTAGGACTTTATTATTGATGTCAGTTTTACTGGCCTATTATAGGCAACTGGAATGATGACAATGATGAGGCAGCTTGAAATGCCAATTGTTGGAAGCCACCATCTTGGCATAGATGATTCAAAAAATATTGCAAGAGTTGTTCAGCGCATGCTTGCTGACGGTGCTGTGATTCAAATCACCGCAAAGAGGCAGTCAGCTACAAGCGATGTGAAATTCCTTTTCAATAACAGAATTAGGTGATTGAAGGCATAAATTCCAAATGTTTCATGCAGTGCAGCGTATGGATTGCTTTCAACGTTTTTTTTTTTAAAAAAAAGGTGTGATGTTCTATTGTGATCAATAGGCAAGGCTTCGGACTAACAGAGCAAATAGAGTGCTGTACATATCTATCGCACGGAAGGACAAATGAATACTACTACCTTTCAACCTGTTCGATCATCGTTACATGGTGCATTTTACATTGCATCATTTTATTTTCTTAGGGCCCATTTGCTTCTTCGAGATTGGCCCGACTTGTAATAGATTCTTGTCTTGGCTTGTTTGGGATCCGTCGAATTGAAATGCCCAATTTGGCATGTTTACAACCGGTGAAATAGTAGCCTACTGCTTCGGTCCAGACCCTAATACACTTGAAACCATCTGAGTTCACTCGAGCTCAATCCCTCTGCTGTCCTGATTCCATCGCGCCAACGCTTCCCGATGGAGTCGGAGCCAAATCTGCCATGTGAGCCACCAGAGGGAGATGAGATAGCGTTGTGACTTGTGACTTGTGAATGTGAGAGATGAGAGAGCGCGACTGAGAATGGGGTGAGAGCCAGTGACAGAGCAAGTGAGCGGCCGCTGCATTTTCATTTCCTCCATTGATTCTTCAACCAAACGACACTAGTTTTAATTCTATGGATTTAATTATTTGTGTTGCTAAGAATCATGGGAGAAAAAGTTTCCTACTTTTTTAACTGATTCAATTCAAATTCATTTCAGTTCTAGAGAACCAAAGGGGCTCCGTATTTAGCGTGCAGTATGCACATGTTGCAAATACATTTGCCTTCGCTTCTTTCGTTAGCTTTATATGTAGTCTAAGTAAAACATGTGTTCAAGCCTTAATTTAGTACTCGCAACCGTTTATGCCTTATAAATCTGCCCTCATAAACAATAAAGAGTGTTTTCTTGGTGTTCCGAACCTTCTCCGGATCGCCGATGAAAACCGGAAAACCAAGCGGTCTAGCGTCCAAACCGTTAGACTTTTTGTTTCAATTTCGTCCAAATTCATATTTCGCACCTTAGAGCAACCACAGTTAGAACAATAATGTTATCCCATATTGTACACACATATTGCTGTATTCAATAGCTTTAAAGGATAAATTTTATAATATAACACAAAACCTTTATAAAAAAGGGAAATGTATGTCAATCCTTAAATCTGTACAGTTGTCAGCTACCCTCAGATTGTTGATCTGACACTTTAACATCGTTTTGAATATCATTGAGGCCTTTAAAGAGAAGCTGAGAAAATGACTGCCTACGACATTATAATAAGGAGAAGTTGGAACATTCTCCCTGTTGAGAACACCGCCCTATATACACACATGTTATGAGCTCAAGTTAACTTGTATTGAACTATAGTTAATAAATATTAAATCTAATTAGGGATACCATATTAGTTTGATAATATAGGACACAAATAATATCTAAACCCAAATTTAAAGAAAACTAGGTGTGCATTTTGAGAGTGTAGGATGTAAATGACACCCGATGCTAAGTTTAGAAAGTC
The DNA here is from genome assembly GCA_001182835.1 of Oropetium thomaeum. Classification (NCBI taxonomy): domain Eukaryota; kingdom Viridiplantae; phylum Streptophyta; class Magnoliopsida; order Poales; family Poaceae; genus Oropetium; species Oropetium thomaeum. Next base: position 1,124,889 of record LFJQ01000007.1, on the reverse strand, counting down.
AGATGTGTGGTCTGAGTGTCTAGAGATTTAAGTTACACAAGCACACAAGTTTAAAGCACTCACTACACACTTCAATAAAAAAAAATTGTGTTTTTGCAGTTACTCCTTCCCCTTCCGTATATATATTGTTGACACCTTGATTTTTAAAGAGTATTTTTGAGTCATTCATTTTATTTAAAATATTACTACTTTCTTTTTTTATTGTTGACACTTTCTAATATAAATTTATATTTAAAAAGGGTCAACAAAATAAAACGAAGGTAGTAATTCAAATGTGTTAGATTATAAGTTTTTGTTCAAAGATTTCTATTAAATAAATCAAATTATAAAGAATTTATGTGATAGTTATTTTTTAAACAAGATAAATGATTAAAGATGATACATTAATAGTTGTCAATAGCTACAAACTGAAGTGAGTAGGGCGTAGCAGTGAGCTGTTGTACTTGTACCCTGTTGGTGGGGCTTCCCATGGCTCACGCATGTACTAGTACTACTACTACAATTATCTGCTCTTCTGGCGGGCGCGGTATCCGAAGACGACAACGACCAGCGCGGTTCCCAAGCGGCTGATCATCGTGAACCTGTGTTTGATTAGCCCTTGCTTTTCCCAAATCACGCCTTGATTTATCGTGAGAAGAGGGACGCTGATCCTGCTGCTTTCCATGCAATTAATCCAAGCATGCCTGGACAACACACACACACATCACCTTGAGGGCCGTGCTCGTGGTCACCGCGCGCGCGCGCATCATTTTGCTCTCTCTCTCGTGAACCGCGCGCTAATTACGCGACGGTAATAGTATTGATTAGCATGCACTTGGTTAGGTTAGGACCAGACTTGAGCTGTACTACTACAGGGTTAGCAGTTGATTAGGCACACTTGTTTTTTTTTTTCGAAGGCTTTAGGCACACTTGTTTGGTGGTGTGGCCAAGGTTGGTCCTGCAGCTGTTGGATGTATCTAACCACCAGGCTTAATTCTACGGCTCACCAATCAGGCCACTACACGCACGCGACGCAAATGCTTCAGCAACGTTCAGGATAAAAAAAAAAAAGAAATTGCAGTACACCGTGTCGCTCGAAAGTTCTCTGCTCCTCTGCATGAGTACAGTACAGCATGAAGTATTTCGACCCCCCACAAGCGGATATTTTGTTACTACTAGAAAAACAAAATCCACAGGAAGCAAAGCAGAGATGTGTAGAATGGACAATGACAGACAGTATAGTAGTAGTAGCAGTAGTACTAATTAAACATGTGTGGTCCCCGTGCGTCATATACTGTACTAAATAAATACTAGTACTAGCATGAAAAAAAAAATATAGTCACGAGTATGTATAAGACGACGTGATTGAGGACGGATGGAGGGACTGAACGGAACCCGTGGCGGCGCCAAAGACGGCAACATGCATGGGTGCTCGGTTTTTTGGCTTGTACTGCATGCAAAGCTTAGGTTTGAGGCTTTGGTTGGCGCGGCTTCAAGCGATGGCAACCCGCGCCGGCCGGCGGCCACCCCCAAAAATTTAACCCCTAACGAACGGCTTCAGCTTACTCTATATGGCGGTCGTTGCATTGTGCAACGCGATGCTAATAGCTACTACTACTTGATAAATAGTAGTATATATTAGTGATCGAGGTTAGATCAAGTTCTCTTAAACATAGAAAATTATGTACCATGGATGTAATGTAGCTCAAAAAAAAAAACAAATATTGACGCTGCCTCTTAATATATAAATAAATTTCATTATTTTGTCTCTCTCAAAGTTTATTCCTAACTCTAACCCTAATACGGAGAAAGACATAGAAGACTATTTTTGTTGTTAGTAGTAAAAGAGTGAGGGATAGCAATGCAAGCGGAAGGCAAAAGATGAAGAATTTTCTCAATGTTAAAACTAATAATAACTGTTGTGGTTTGCTAGAGAAACTTGAAAAAAATTACTAGCTATAAGCAGATTGATTTTCTGAGAGGAAGAAATATTCTTTCTCTTTGGTTTTCTTAAATGTTGATTAATGGATTAAGGAAATAGAAAAACTTAATGGCGTGCAATAACATGGGTGAGACAAAAAAAAACCATTCAACTTGGACAGTGTGATTGAGATATCTCTTGCGCGACAACAATTATATTTATCTTTACAAATTTCATCTAAAGTACAAGTGAACTTATATAGCTCTGTTTTTAAATTACTGACACTTACTTGTTATAAATTTGACTAATAAGCATTAATAATAGTTGTTGAAATTTGAACTCATAAGCATTAGATAATACTTGTTGCAATTTGAACTCATAAATATTAGTAGCAATTTGAAGATGGAGGGAGTAATCTTTAAAAATTGAATGCATATTTATATGGTACAAATTAAGTTGAACTAATCGACATCAATTATATACAAACAGTGGAGTAACTCTTTATATATAAAATAATTTAATTTAACAGATATTGTGAATTTAATTTGAGAAATCATGTAAAGTTCTACAAGTACCCGTATTATTAAAGTGCGTCTCCGCAGTCACGATTTCGATGGAGGATAAATGAACGGATTCAATGCCACTCGCGTATGATCGTGACTACCGGTGCTGCTGCTGCAGGAGCAGCAGGTAATGTGCAGGCCTCGGTAGGGCACCGGACCATTTCGACCAGCCGCTGCCGGGGAGCCGTGCCCGTGGCTGCGCTGCGTAACCGGACCGGACCGGACCTGTGTGTGCTCTGCTTGCTGCTTGGCTGCAGCGCCCACCGGTCTGTGGGTGAGAGCGCACTTCACATGCTGCATCCACTGTGATCCCTGTCACCTTGTCCATCTGGCAGTTTGACCACCTGCTCTTGGTCAATGGTACCTGCCCATTGCTAGTACTCTCCCCGTTCGGATGCATTTTTTCTTATTTATAATACATCTTTAACTATCTTTCATTCTTATTTTTTATGTATTTATTTTTATTAATTTTTCTTAATTTTCATGTACACATAAAGACATTATCTATTGTGAGACAGAGAGGATACTACTATAATATCTCGTCAGTAGAATAGCTGTCCAAGATTGTTTGACTCAACCAACGCTCACGACTTCCAATATCAAGCAACAATTTTTTCATGGAAGAAGTAGCTCAAATTTGCAAAGACCTTTATTGGTTTCATGGTAGTAGGATAAATTTTGGCTTGGTATTTGAACAAATCTTTAAATACTTTGGCTTGACATTGAAACAAATTTCATGGTAGCAGTACAATGGTAAACAATGTGTTTTAAAAACCTTTAATATTAAAATAAATTATAACAAAATATATGATACTACCGCATGAAGTATTTTTTTTTAAAAAATAATAGTGATAATATTTATTAAAGGAGGGAGTTTCCGTGAAAGAGCCTTTCTCCTCTTTTCAATGGAGGACAACCCAATCCTTAGGAGAATGCATGTTCAAGGGGGAAGCCAACGGAAAAGCTCATCCGGGTCGACATGCTTTCAGTGTCGGGGTCTCTAGCTTAATCAACGACATCAATTAGTGTTTTTCTATTGATTTAGACGGAATCCGTCGAACCAGCCGACTCCGACCCCAACAGCACAACGTTGCCTCCCCCTTGTGCATGTTCATAGAGTTGAATGAATTTTAGACACAATAGTAGTTATTAGGAGGGATAACACGGCTATATAAGAATGTAATGCAAATGTCGTGATAATGCTGCAAAAGAAAGATGATGCTAATTTTTGGAATGTCATAGTTCATGCCGACAGTACTGGACAGAAAAAAGGTATTCATGGCGATAGAACATAAAAAATCAATTTATTTTCGAAAAACTACAAAAGATTAGGCACGAAGCTATATATTTTGAGCATAGTAGATGTAAGAATTAAGACTGTGATAACGCTTAGTGTTGTAGTTGTGGGCTTGTGGCTACGCTAGGGTTAGATCAGATTTTCCTTATTTGTTATAGCCACAGTTACGCAGCCCCAAAAAGTTGTTTCAATCATAGCATAACCACTGAGAAAATTCTTATATGAAGTCATGGTTCATGCCGACAGTTCTGGACAAGAAAAAGATATTCATGGCGATAAAACACTAAGAAATCAATTTATTTCGAAAAACTATAAAAGATTGGGCATGACGCTATAAATTTTGACTACAGTAGATGTAAGAATTAAGACTGTGCTAGCCTGCACTACTCAGTGCTGTGGTTGTGGCTATATACACTAGGATTAAATCAGATTTTGCTGATTTTTTTTAGCCACAGTCACACAGCGTCAAGAAGTTGTTTTAATCGTAGCCTAACCACTGAGAAAATTCTTATATGAAACAAAAACTGTAGAAACTCTAATAAGAAACATCTGTTTGGTAAATCTGCAGCGGCAAAAGCATTTGTACTCCTCAATAACCAGGTACTAAAGCAATAGATAATGTTATGCCATTCTTTCTTTATGGAGAGAAACAGGCAGGGATAATGCCAAGCTGAAGGATAAACCCATGGTGGAAAGTTCGGGCCCCATACAGCCCATGCCCAAACAATTCACCACCCCTGCCTGCCACTGCCAGCGCCTCCATTGCCCCCTCCCCTCAGTCCCACTCTCCATCCTCCACACAGCTCAAGCTCACCGCAGCAAGCGCTGGCAGCGCCACCAACAACAAACCCTAATTTATTCCCTCCACCGCATCTAGCAGACCAGCAGCAAGCATCCCTTCCTCACTCCCTCACTGCTCTTAAATAAAAATCCTAAAAAAAGCAGAGGACAGAGAGGTCACAAGCCTCACGCCCCCCTCCTCCCCCTCATGCGCCGCAAGAAGCATTTGGACCGGGGCGGCGGCGGCGGCGGCGGAACGGAGCTCTTTATCTGCTTCACCTCCCGCCCCTCTTCCGCCTCGGTCGCCGCCGGCGCTGCGCCATCCACCCTCCGCGCGTCAAGCTCCTCCAAGCTCCTCAGCCCGGGCCGCGGCGGCGGCAGTGCCTCCAGTGCCGACGCGCCAGCTCCGCCACTCAACCGCTCACTCAGTCGCCGGCTCCGTAACAGCGGGAGCCTCAAGGGCGCCCAGTCGCCCATGTTCCCCTCCGGGTCGACGGGTGGCCGCCGCGGCCGGGCTGGGTTCGAGCCCGCCGAGCCGTCGTCGCCCAAGGTCACCTGCATCGGCCAGGTTCGCGTCAAGGGCGGCAAGCGCAGGCCCAAGCACGCCTCGGCAGCCGCGCTGCGCTCGCGCTCCAGGCGCGGCAGTGTCGGCGGCTCGGAGGCCAGCTTCCGCCGCGCTGGTGACGACCGGGACGGGCCACAGGGCAAGAACCAGGGCTGGGTCTACCAGATCCCGGTGAACATATGCGAGGCGCTCAAGACATTCGGTTCCTGCGGCGGCCGCTCCCTCTGCTCGCCTTCACGGGGTGGAGGGGAGCGCGGCGCTCTCTCCGCCGGCGTTCACGGTGACAAGAAGCAGCGGCGGCGGGCACCTGCTGGAGGAAGCTGGCTGTGCGGCGCAGCCGTCGCGAGGTGCCTCCTGGCGATCCAGGAGGAGGACGACGAAGAGGTCGGCAAGGGAGCCGCCGTTGTGCCTGCAGAGGAGATGAGGGGGTCCGAGGTGGGGCTCGTCATGGAAGGGTGGGACGTCGAGGACGAGGAGACGACCGTCATGGTAGGTGAGGTGGAAGTGGAGAAGAAAGATGAGATCTTTGTGGTCGGGAAGGAGGAAGAGGGGAGAGTGAGCGTCTGCATCCCGCCGAGGAACGCGCTTCTTCTAATGCGCTGCCGGTCGGACCCTGTCCGTATGGCTGCTCTAGCCACCCGCTTCTGGGGATCTCCAGCCGCAGCCACCGTGGATCAGGTGGACAATAAAGCTGTCGGTGACGATGATGGTGAGGAAGAAGAGGGCGAGGAAGATAAGCCTGAGGCTGTTGTGGAGAAAGAATGCCAAGATGAAGCTCGTGATTTAGCAGTTTCGGTCGAAGATATGAAGTGCCGGGAGTGTAGTACTGGTGAAGACGGTTGTGCTGAAGCAGGGGAGATAGATCAAACGAAGGCAGAGGTTGAAGAGAGCCTGAATTGTGACGATCCAGTGGAAGCAGAGAAGGATGAACATTGCAGAGCAGGAGAGGAGGTACAAATTGTTCGGAAAGATGCTGCTTTGGAGGTTTCTTTGGGAGAAGACAAGGAAAGCGAGAACCAAGGGCCAGGCATGGCGGATCCGGTGGTTGACAGTAAGGATGAAGAGGGCGTTCCAGCACCAGAGACTGTTGAGGAAGAGGTGAAGGGAAGAAGGTCAATCAGCAGTTATTCTCCCTCTACAGCGCTGAAGGAGGAGCGAAAATTGCGACGATTGAGTAGTAGAAGGCGCACCAGTACTAGCAGCAGGACCTCATCCGTCAGTGACAGGGTAGGCAGGCGGCACAGCTTTTCTGCTGAGATGGAAGGACGGCGGTCAAGCTTCTCCAGCTTGAAGGATTCAAGGAGGGCAAGTTTCTCCATTGATAGGGATGGCCGAAGGTGGAGCTTCTCTATTGAGCAGGAACATCTGGTAGCAGAACCTAAGGTACTGATGGCATCAAGAAAGAGCAAGAAGAATTCATCTGAGCCAGAGATGAAGAAAGATTGTGCTGTGGTTGTTGCTCCTAACAGTGCCGAGGAGGACCAAGAATCCCATGACGACGGGAAGGAAGAAACGACACAGAATGGAGAGGAGGGTGGAACAGCACAAGGTGAAGCGATGAACCAGGAAGTTGAGAAGGTAGAAACCAATTGTGAAGTAGAAGGTGCAGCAGGTCAGGTGCAGCGGAGGAAGAAGAGCGGTGAATTGCCAGATTGCCTCCTCATGATGATGTATGAACCGAAGCTCTCCATGGAGGTGTCCAAGGAGACGTGGGTCTGCAGCACTGACTTTGTCCATTGGAAGTCTTACCAGGGCAAGAACAATCGCCGCCAACAGAAGGCTTCTGCTGGTGGCAACGATGCTGCTATGGAGGAGCCCAAAGAGAAGGAGAATGTTGAAGCTAAAACTGTTGCAAACGTTGCAGATGAGAGCAGAGACGAAGCAGCGGTGAACTCGGCAACAAAGCCACCTCCGATTGTCCAGAAGGCAACACCCCCACAGCCAGCTATAACAGAGCAGAAGGTGAAGATAGAGCTGCCGCTGGTCGCGAACGCAGCAGTGTATGCGCCGTTCGTTCTGAAACGTTGCAAGTCAGAGCCGCTGCGGTCTTCGGCACGGCTGGCACCCGACGCCTGCTTCTGGAAGGACCGTCATCGTCCGCTGAACGCCACAGGGGTCGGCTTCTGATCCCGGCAAAACCAAACTTCTGGTATGCAATGAGCCTAGTAGTTAGCTAGTGGGACTTGACAGAGTTTGTGAGCCTGTTGTGTAGTAGTAGTTAGTGAGAAGGTTCTTTGATCGTGCTTTTGTGCTTGTGATGTGATGTGGACACCAAAATAATAGTAGCATGTTAAGTTACATCAGATGAGAATGAGATAGAGTAGGGAAGAGAGGAGTACATGTAAATCTTGTGGGTTTGCTTTTCATAGGGCGTGCTTATCGGTTTTCCTTTGATGATGTGAAGTGCTTTGCCTTAGCCTTTTTTTTTTTTTTTGCCTCTAGCATCAGCTTTTGTTACCTTTTGTTGATTGTAAGAATCATGGCCAGTTAACATGTACATCTTTGCAAACTGAAGAAGATGCACTTCCAGATTTTCCAATCATTTTAGCACTTTGATATGATTGCTATGTCTGGAATTCTACTGACTCCATGGCAGGTTCACACAACAAAATAGTAGTAGTACTAGTCAATTTAACGATACGTTGTGTACTGACATAGTCGCATGAGATGTGCGCCTCAGAAAAATACTGGAGTGGCCGTTTGTTTGAATATTCTGCCTTTTGTATCTGTGTCATAAGGGCAAGTTGGTGTCTGTCGTGACCTTTCCTGGTCGCTAAATTATACTACTTGGTCCGGTACAAGAATTTCTTGTTGCGAATCCCATGAGAATTCCATTGAACGTGCCGTCAGTCTCATATCTTTTTCTCTGTTCTTTTGACAAGGGGTTTGTTTGGAAGCGACGAAATAATCTCGGTCGCCTTGACCACCACACCACTCTACCTACGCCCTGAAAAACTCCTTTTTTCTGGAAGAAAGAAAGAAAGAAAGAAAGAAAGAAAGACCCTCCGTCATCGCTTTTGCGTCCCAAGATTGGGACACAACTTTTTGATTCAGCTCCGGCGATGGCGCTCGCATTATTGTATTTGGTAGTAAACCGCTTTTGGCAGGCGCCATTGACTGGCTGCACGGCCCCTGTCTGCCACCCGGCTCTCCAGAGGCAGCACAAGCACCGCACATGCGCCGCGAGTGCGATGGATGCCGGGGTGGTCTGGTCTGGTCTAGTCCAGGGTCCAGCCCCTCGAAGTATTATCGTGAACGGCAGCATCGTTGGCCGAGCTCCCTGCCCGGCAGCCAGCCTTGCTTTTGCTTAAAACAGCAGTAGTTGGCGCCTCGCATCGGCAGTCCATGCATGATTGAGTCCGGATTTGGACTCGGGCGCTGTGTGCTCAGCGTCGCGTCTTGCTTGCCGAGTGATTGGTTCCTGGTCGCGCCGTTACTGCAGGTGGTGGGTGCTGATGATGAGGCTCTGTGGAAACGTCTGCGGCCTGTTCGATGGGAAGCGGATGATTGGGATGTGATACGGGCATCACCAGCGGCACCTTTTCTTTCCGGTCTCTGGTCCATGGTTTCGTGTATGGTCTCGGCTGATTCGTTCCGATCCGGATGATGATGGCTTCAGTTATTCCATCGCCTGAGGGCAGCGAGCAGCCCTGAGCCTGACGAGAGTTCTTCTTGCCAAGGACTTGGTGAACATATTTATCAATTGATCATGCGGCCGCCCTCACGTACTCTCTTCGGCTGTTGATATGCTATACAGTATCATTTTGCTTTTTGCAACTTAATGACACCAAAGATCTTCTAAAGAATCACCGTCCTCTCATAGTATGCTCTCGCTTCTCACTTTTGCAACTAGCAAAATCCGAGTTTGAGTAGCCCGTAGTTCAAAGTTTCCATCCTTAAGGTATCCGTTGACGTGAAAACGCCTCGTTAAACACGAGCACGTCTCTGTGTGAAGTCCTCAGATCAAGACTGGTAAAATCAGAACCTCTAGTTTTTCCTTAGTAGTTGGGTAAAGACCAAGAATCACCGCTCCAAGAGGGACCCCGTCAGGAGCGGCTTGCCGTGCGTTACCCTATGTCGACAGGCCACCTAGGACGCCTTCTAGCGCCGCCGGGAGCGAGAAGGACAGAATTAGGGTTTGAAAACAGATTAGTGTAAAAGGGACTAAAAGAAACTAAAACTTGATAAAAGAAGTGTATTTCGATTGGAATTGTTGTTCCTCAATCGGCCATGATCCCTTCATATTTATAGGTGGGTGGTCTTATGCCTTTCCAAATCGAGATCCGAACCGAATTACGACAAAACCGGAACTTCCTGTTTCTAAAAACTAGAACTTCTGGCTTCGTACTAGTGCGTTACACTTGAGTATAGCTTGAAACCCTATTCATCGCTTGAGTCAACACCGTTGAAGTTATAGTCAAACTTAAAGTTGAAAGTAAAATTAAGCCATGAGTACACGATACTCCATAAGCCGTCCTATCCTAGCAACAATGTTATGCGGGCAAAAGATAATTCATGGATAATGTATAAGAGTTTATTTCAAAGACCAAAGATGGCAAGTTCTTAAAAAATCATTTTAATCTCATTTTTAATACTACAGTTTTATAAGGGCCGCGACTACTGTTATTTGTAGTTGAATCTTGTTTACTGAAGGCAGCACATCCATTGCAGCAAAATAATAAAAGAATCTGATCAACATATCCAATAATGTTCCAATGTTAACCCGGTTTATTTACATAAATCTCTTAGTAATATTTGCTAATTCACTGTATAATTCTTAGGAAACTCAAACAATTATATGATCAGCTATGGTAGATCCATAAAATTTATTATTCTCCATATTCAATCGCAAAGTAGTCTGTTGTTGTGGAGGACTTTTCAACCCTACACGACGACCATGACCTTGATTGTGAATACGAACCGTTGTACCTTGATCACTCTTATTTCTATTTGCAACTTTCATAATTTGTTTGAAATGATATAGGTGCCAACCATTGATGTACTGCTGGTATCATTTGACAGGCATGCTCGATACATTTCCACTTGAACCATAGTCGTTTTACTCACATTTTAATAATTTTATATTTTGCACTAAAAATGAATTTGTGTGAAATATGTTAAATGTGATTCTGAATAAATAGAAAATCACATACATTAATTTTGGATATACATTATTAGAAATTCTCATAATTATTTTATAACTTTCTAGTAAACTAAAATTTATATGTTTTTTCCAATTGTTTTGTTATTTTGGCTATACTCATATCAAATAAATTACGTTATCTATATATATTCTTCGAAACAAACATGATTTGACACAACCATGACTTTTCTAGTGGTTGTGATGAACATGAAGGTTCCAAGCCAAATACAATTTATGACTCCTTATGAACAAAACTACCGCCCAAAAAAGTAGTATGCCGCTTATTTGATCAAACTATTTATTTAGTGCAGTTCATTAATAAACATGATATACACGAGAGTGATCTCCCTTTTTATGGATATCCACTTTAGAAAACCATATTAAAAGGTCGTCAAGTGGCAAGCTGAAACACCACATTAACCAATCCAATAAATATCTTTGTGTCCTAATGTTTTGGAAGCCAAGACAAGGCATCTTCTTGCTAGGTCCATGTGTGATTAACCGTAGTGGAGTCTCACAGATGGGGAGACATTCGCGGTACAATACTAGGTATAGAAGAAATATAGGTATGGAATGCTAAAATGATTGTCCGACGGTATACAAGATAGTATTATGTAACAATAATTGCAAAACATAAAAGGGATAAACCCTTGTATTACATGGCAATTTCATATAAATCTTTATTTGGCCGTGCAAACACGAAAAAACCTTGTATGACATCGAGTTGCAATTTTAATCCTTTCTATGACATCGACTTTATAGTTTAAATAAATAAAATTAAGAAAACTATTCTTCTAGTATCCAAAAAAATACCAAACTTTTTTGTCGTGGTAGGTAAACTCATTTTCTAGAACTTTTTTTTCAACCGGAGTTCAAATTCGGAAATAATTTTGATTTGAAATCTTCCATAACCACATTATTAATTATTTAAAACTGTTATTTATTAACATAAATTGTAAAACTTGGTTCTCGAGGTTAATGATCACTATAAAATTTTGGTCACTTTGTGCTGCTATAAAATTTGTAAAGGTTAAAAATTTGACTGGAGTTCAAATTATTAAATTATGTTAATATATTTCATAGCAAAAAACAGTATACACAATTTTAGAGTGGTCAGGGTTCTAAGAAAAATGGTTGGACCAAGTTTCATAATTTATTTTGTTACATAACTATTTTAAATAATTCTAGATTTTTATGGTAGACTTAAATCTCCTAATTTTAGATCAAACAATTTTTCGAATTTGGACTTGGATTAAAAAGTAAAGTTATAAACAATAATTTGACCTATCACTAAAAAAAGGTTGGGTTATTTTTGGATTCTAGAAGTATTATTTTTCTAATTTTCTTTGTTTGAACTATTAATTCGATGTCATAGACGGGATTAAAATTATAACTCAATGTCATACAAGAATTTTTTATGTTTGCATTGTGAAATAAGGGTTCACGTAAAATTACGATATCATACAAAGGTTTATCCTAACATAAAAACAATGGAAACGTTGTGATAATCTGTACCAATTCTGACGGCATCTTTGTTTCCACCTTCATCATTGATTTCAGGGCCCCGCCCACCCCCCCATCATCTTTGCAGCACAGTATGTACAGCTGGTTCACAGGTCGTCCATGTCCTGCAGCACGAGGTCATGGGCTAGGGGACCATCGTCGTCGGTCCAGCGTTAACAGTATCGTAACTTGGTGATGGCTCGCTCCGAAGATTACTACTCCTACTGCTACCACCACCATCACGAGTAGGGGAACGGAATCTCAAGGGGGTCCATGGGGACCGTTGTGGCATGTGGTAAACAGTGATGATGGGTGATGAGCAAGATATGAACCATGTGACTGTGAGCGGAGGCACTTCAACTGCATGTCTGCATACGTACGCGCGCGAGTACGGTTCCTGGGTTACCGGCCGGGAGGAACGAAACAAAAAGGATCTCTCGAGTTCGAAGGGATTAATTTGGTGATGGCCCTGACGCTGCTGCCCATGGGGAGGAAGGTACGCGCGTACCCTTTGTGATTAGATGACGGCTCGTTTTGTCCGTCCTAGAATATAGTTTGGTTATTAATTAAATAACGCTCCGTCCTGACGTACGTCCTCCTGGCACAACTTAGCTCGTTCTTCACAGCGCGCGCGTACGTAATGATATTTGAACTGATTATGAAAATCCATATCCATTTTGCATTATTGTTTTCTAAATGAATCTACCTGATCTGATGCGGTTGCCTTACACTAACGGCAATAATGGGAGCTATAGAAGCAATGGAAGGGAGCATCGTCGGAGTGTAGGAAGGGAAACACAAATTAAAAGGCTAGCTATAAACCCCTGTGCTTATAAATTAATCGTAGGTGGTTGTTGGTAGGTTTGTGATAGTCCCCAAGGCTTTGTTGAAAAACCCAAACGGAAAAGGGGAGCCCCCCCTCCTGTCGCCGGTGGTGCCCGGCCGAATGTGTGTATTGTATATGCGCACGGTCCGGTTCCGGTCCACCCGGGTCGTGGCTTGCCGGCCACTCCCACGCGCGCGTGGAGCCTTTCTTTGCCGTGCGCTGCAATAATGATGGTGCTGGACTGGACTGCTGGTTGATGGGGATCTCGCACCGGACGCTGGGGTCCTTAATTTTCTCCGACTGGAGTAGTATGGAGATCGAGGGCAATATGGAGCCGTTGAACGGTTGCTCACTGCACTGGCCGTTCCCACTCTGTACGCGCTAAGTGACCGCGCATCACCAGATGATTCATTCAGATGCATGGCAGCCCAAGCAGCACCAGCAGTGACGACCTTCTGCTTGCACGTGGGCTCGTGAAACCAACCCGAGAGACGATGACGATGCCGGGTTGGTTACCGATGGTTTGCTCCGCTCGTGCGTAGTATCAATCACCCAGCCATACGGGTATCATAGCCCCTCTTTCTCGCCCTGCGTGCATCCCTCCAGTCAGCCCGGAATCTCTTTTCCCTGTGTCTGTGTGATAATCTCATGGTCACTTTTCGTGCACTTCTTTACTCTATCATCAGTTCTTAAATTGCTGTCATTGTTAACTTTTAATCTTAACTTCAAATAATCGTCCTATCACTACAATAGAATATAATATAATAGAATAGAATAGAAAATGAAATTTCAGTTTTCGTAACGGTCTTATACAACCTTCATGAAAAATAGGAGTAGCATTTACCGGGAGGTTGGTTGTTCCTCTCACGAAAATTATGACCTCATAAAAAAGCCGTTTTATGGTAGTGTGTTCAAAAATGTCAATTAATATCATATGTTTTGTTATAATTCGCTTATCACTAAGTTAGTTAAACCACAACTTATAACTATATATACTAAACTATCTTTTTAACAGGAACAATTTGTTCTATGTCATTGTAAACAAAACTCGCCCAATATGATATTTGATATCATAAAAAATAAAATATAACGTATGTCATATTGTTTGATATCATTGCCAAGAGGCTATCATTAGGCATGACGTGACGGTCATCTGGAAGGGCCACTGCAGCTGAATAAGTACTCAGACTTTACAATATTATGCATGCCACTGGTATGTATAAATATTTTCAAGTTTTTTTGACGTGTAAATAAATAGTATGTCATCTATAACGTGTAAATGTGTTAAGGATAATGCTTGTTCACATGCAAATAAATATGAAAATATTATCCATACAAGTAGGATAAATAATATTATAAAATCTAAAACACTGATTCAACGGTGTGGGTCGGTAATAAGATAAATTATCAAAGTTGATGTCTAAAATTAACAACGATAATAATTTAAAAACAGAGTAATAAGCTGTGATACAAATTAATTAAAAGAGTTGCTCGGTGGTTGAGAAAAAAAGAATACTCGTTCCTCCATTGCGTCCCGTGGGCTCCCGAACTACTGTAGGCCTTAAGTAGTAGTAGTACCATTGTTCCAGTTCCAGGAATCTGTTATCCAAATAAGAAGCTACTTGTACCGTATAGAGAAGGAATTGTGCTGCTGAATACTAGCAGGATGCTAAGCGCATAAACCATATAGATGTGTAATGGTATAATAATAAGCCACTAAAAGCTAAGTAGCAGGACATGCCAAAAAATAATAATAGGAAAACATACTACTAGCTTGTCTCGTTAGAAGGACCACAAACATGTTTGGGGCAGAAACTGAACATAACACGCGGCCGGCTAACTCAAAGCCTGGCGGAGAGAACGTGAATTAGTACTTCCTTCTTATATTGTTGTCGTTATAAATTTTTAAGTTTAATTTTAATAAAAAGTGTAAGAATATTTTTTACTGAAATTTTGTTGATGTTAATTGTCAGCGAGTACAATAATTTGAAAACAACAAGAGTACGTATCCTAAGATTAGCACGGAACCGAGGAAGGGAGGAGAGGACTGATCCATTTCTTTCTTCACTTACCCACGTGCTTCCCACCCACCCACACGGAAGAAAGGGAACAGAAACGGAATGAAATCTCAAAGATGGCAGTGTTTGCGCTGGTCTTGTTCTTCTTCTTTATTTAATAACGTGAAAAGAAATGTACGAAATCACTGAAATGTCTCTTGTGGAGATCTCATATATGCTCATTGATCGTCATTTGTGAGAATCTGAGGCGGAGCCCATGTGCAGCTTATCATCAGTTCAATCTTTCTTATTCGTTATTGGCGAGAATAAAAATGTCTTTGAACAACATCGTAACATGGATGCCAGGCTGGACTACTTTTGGGTCCCGGTGAATGTGAATATATTGACGCATCATGCATGCATGCATGGCTGGCTTTGGAGTTCGGAGGAATCCTTGCAACCATGCACCACAGCAGTCCAGCACAGCCATAAGACCTTATTGTACGGTACCAAGGAAATAAAAATGCTTACGCTGCTCGGACGGCGACGAAGCACACCGGAACGAACGCATACGCATGCATGGCATTCATGGCTTTGTGAACCGGGCCTGCCGTGGCCTTTTCTCCTCGGACCACTTTGACCAGTAACCAAAACCTAATGTCATGTTTATCCATCCTCACCTCCGACACCCACAACGAAACTCTGCTTTTTTTGGCGCCCTATTTCTTCCTCCAGATTCATTAAGTTTACACGCAACTGTGGGCGCTTGCTTTAGTCCATTAAGAGAGTGAACCGTTAATCCTGATTGTTCCCGCCCAAAAGAATTGTGTTGCCACCAGCTACGTCCGTATTTTAATTGTTGTCACTATTAATTTTTAATATCAACTTTGACTATTCATTTTATTTTTAAAAATTATAATAAAAATTATATATATATTGTTACAATTGTTGTATCACTAAATATATTTGAATCATAACTTATATTTTTATATATTTGAATAAAATTATTTAATAAGATAATTTTTCAAAGTTGATATTACAGTTAACTACGACAATAATTTAAATATGAAAAGATTATCTTAGGAAAGAACGTTGGTTGAAATGACGACCGAAGAAGGCTCTTTGCATGCACTAAAACATATGTAAATCAGGAGTACCGTAGATAGATTATTCCATAAATTAAGATCAGAACTCTTCTTTGGATTTTGTTGACACTGCTAATTGTATGGTGGGAAACAAAAGAATAATCAAGGCTTTTATAGACCGTTTCTAGAGCTTTGGGCTCCAGTGCTGCCGTGCTGGGCTATTTGCAGCAGCACTTTGGGTTCGCATGTTGCATGTGCTGTTGTTTTTTTTTTTTCTACGTAGGTAAGTAAGGACGACAGTTTAACCCATAAAGATGCTGGTGTGGATGACACAGTTTTAGCCCGCGGGTGTGGGTGACACGTTTCACCCGAACAGGCACAGCCGCAGGTGCTTAAGTGTTGAGACGTGCGGGTTCATATACTTTCTCTGTCCGTAACTATAAGTATTTGAATCTCTTTCAAAAATTACTTAAATTTATTATAGATTCTATGAATCTAGACATGTATCATGTCTAGATTCATAGAATGTTTAATGAACCTAGTAGATAGCTTTAAATGTTTATATTTATGGACGGAGGAAGTATTATCCCACTGTAGAGTGTAGATGACGTCCTCAAGCTTTGAAATAGCCACCTATCTATTTTAGGCTAGCTCAACTCAAGCAAAGGTACCACTAAAATACAGCCAACCAGCTCAGGTCAAACCAGCCAACTGGCTACCTGATCCATGACTACTCCATATCTTCCTCTCAAATACATAGGACGATCCATCTTCCTATCTCCTTTGTTTCTACCATACCGACTTCTCTCTCCCCTTATCCCATTTTCATTCTCCTCTACGGAAAGGATGAAAGTGAATATGAGGTTGAAACCGAGAAAATCCCTGTCAAATCCAGTCGATTCGCCTCTCCTTTTCCATTTCCTGGAGCTCACAATTGAACCATGCCCTAATACTATCATAAATTAGAATATGGAGGGGCTAATAAGTTTTTTTAATCGAATTTTTTTTGAACGAATAGTGGGAGTAAAATGTGTAAGAGGAATATATCGTGTTTACTTCGTTTCTTGTATTGCCTCGTATCTAGGCCAGTAGGCCTGGTTGTATTCATAACATTTATGTGCCATGGCCCATGAGCACTTTGACAATCGAATTCGCGTCTGAATAATACAAGACTTGGGGCCCATTATCAAGCTTTTGTAAATCTGGGCGGGTGGTATAAATAGAGAAGAAACAAGGCACAGTCTGAGACTTTGTCATACTGCTCTCAGGTTTGACATACGAATGATATTATTCATTTATTGGGCAAACAAACTTTTACAACTTCCACTTTGGACCGACTCAACGAAAATCATGGTAGCAATTAACGAAGCTCCAAGAAGCTAACCCAAGAAGTGCCACCAAGCTCACCAGTCCGACCCAATCCTTTGCGACCAGGACCAAATCATATACTCTTTCTATTCTTTTTTACTTGTTGACTTTAACCGAAAATTTTAACCGTTCGTCTTATTTAAAAAATTTGTTCAAATTTATAAAATTAAAAATTAAAAATATTTAATATTAAATCAAATCCCAATAAAACATTTGATATTTTTCATACTTTTTTGAATATGACGAATGATCAAAGTTTAGTCAAAGTCAATGACAATCAAAAAAGAAAAAAAAACGGAAGGAGTACTTAGTATTATCACCAACGCTAGCATTGCATATCTCTTCCGGCTGTTCAACATGACTTTTGTAGGTTCAATAGCCAATGACATCTACGTGCCCATTAGTTTTAGCTCAAATGACTTGTGTTTACAGACTACCCAAAGCCAATGCGAAGCAAGATGATGTCAACGCTAAGAACTTGCAACAAGAAGGGCGCTTTGCTGTCAGGTCTCCTCTTACTTGCGGGTAACGGAACACATACTTGAGCGCCACCAACCTAGTCGTGTAGAGACAACTTAATATTTACATACTTGTACTTGTCAAACACTATTTAAGTAAGGCAGAACTCAAAGATTGTAGATGGGTCTGACGTCTGAGAGCCATGGCATCGAAGAAGCAAGCTGATTTTGAATCCCAGAAGCCTTCGTCGGTCACGGCTTCTGCCTCCGAATCGGCCGAGCCGCTTTCTGATGATGACCCAGGGAGGAGAGCATCATCAGATTCGGTCACCGTTGGCATCGCCGATGGGCACGACGCGGCGCCGGAGACGGTGCCTCTCCTAGCGCAGCCGAACGACGGCGACGACAACGAGGATGAGGACGGAGGCGCGGCGGCACCCGCCGCCAATAACGAGACGACGCGGCTTCAGCGCACCGTGGCGCGAGCGCTCCGGAGCACGGCGGACCTGGCCAAGCACCTGCCCACCGGCGCGGTGCTCGTCTTCGAGGTCCTGTCGCCGGTGTTCACCAACACCGGCAAGTGCGCCGCCGTGAACCGCGCGATGACGGCCTGGCTCGTGGGGCTCTGCGCCGCCGCGTGCTTCCTGCTCTGCTTCACCGACAGCTTCGTCGACGCCAAGGGGACCGTGCGGTACGTGGTGGCCACGCGCTCCGGCGCGTGGGTGATCGACGGCACGCCGCCGCCGCCGCCGGAAGTGGCGGCCAGGTACCACGTCAAGTTCATCGACTTCTTCCATGCCGTCCTGTCCCTCGTCGTGTTCATGTCCGTGGCCATGTTCGACCGGAACGTCGCCGCGTGCTTCAGTCCGGTCCTGTCCCCCGACATGCGGCAGGTGCTCACAGCCGTGCCGCTCGCCGGAGGGCTCGTCGGGACGATGCTCTTTGCCACGTTCCCGTCGACGCGGCACGGGATCGGCTTCCCAATTCCCGCCGCTGCCTGAGACTGAGATATAGACAGGTTCTTCGTCGGAACTTTATGCTCCGTATGTATGTACGACGTGTCTGGCGTTGTCACTGAAATAGACAATAAAGCAGCATTGCTTGGGGGATTCCTCGTAGGGCAAATGTGTTTTATATTTTCTGTTGTTGGCATTATAAACAAAATGTACTATTGTATTGTGTGTCCCAGAAACCAGTGTATTACCTCAATGTTTTTTGTGCATATATTTGTGTCATAGCTGCCAGTCATGCACTCCAATGTGCACAGAGACAGTGCGACGCATATATGCGCATTCACGATGATTGACTGCAATTAACATGGAGATACTCATACTCAAGTGCAAATATATAGGTATGTGGGACACGGTAGAGACAAGATGATCGTGGCAGAAAGGCACCAGAACAGGAGATAAATCAGTTGCTTCGTGTCGAGGTCCCGACATTGCAGTTGCCGTGAAAAAACGCGTTCTGAAGTCGTATGTTCCTATCTGAGTACGTCCTTGGTGGAAAACGAAGGGAACTTTCTGGAACACACTCTGGATCAATTAAGGTAAGAGATCGATAGTGGGATAGGATCGAGAGAAAACAAGGTCATGCCAATCTCTAGCAATATTTCTGGACGCGAGGGCAGGGTCCAGCAGCAGCAGTCTCTCGGTGTGGTGGTGACTCAGGGTGAGGGGAGGCTGTTGGGGGAAGGGAAATGAGAGGTCAAGGGATGAGCTGAAAGAGCCACCTATGTTTAACGGTGAAGTATGGTCATTCAAGCGATCGTTTCTGCTGTGTTCTTGGTAGAAACTGATGGGGCCTGAGCGGGAGAAGACAAATGAATTCAGTTTATTGCAAGAGAATTCAAAAATGGTTGTATGTCAGCCAAATTAGGAAGGGAGGGGCGGGAGTTCGATTTGAGTGATCGGTGAGCCGATTATTGAAGCGGGAAGGCAGATCGACGGCGGTTTCATCGGTTATTCGGGAAACGTATGGGTATCAAGAGAAGAACAGAGGAGCTGACCCGGCTCTAGTGGAACTCCATTGCACAGAGATATGGGAGCTTAGCCAACGGCCTGGCTGAAAACCAAAATAAATCATTTCATTTAATTATAAACACGATCGTGCTAAAAATAATTGAATTTTGTTAGAATAAAATTAAAAAATGCACTAAAATAAATCTAAAAAATTATGACTAAATAAATTAATTTTTCATTAAATCAAACAAAAACATGAAAAATTGAAATTGTTTTAGCTTGATTATTGAAAAAGATGGTTCACATTCCAAAATGATAAGTATGGGATGTGACAAGAATTTGGACTTCGAGTGAGACTACTGTTTCATAAGATTTTTTTTTTTTAGTAAATGAAGTTTTGGGCTGATGATGTGGCGGTTGATCCACAGTGAGGTTTGGAACTAAATGTGAACTCGAACTCGTTTTATTCGTACGAATAAAACTAGGGAGACTTTTGATTCAAAAAATCCATCATGCTTAGAAAAGCCTGATAATTAGACTTCCCTTGCCAATTACAAAGCTTGACCTACAAACTTTTTCCTTGAAATGCTTTCTTATTGTCTAGTGACACGAAAATACTACCAAAAAAGGGTCATTAGTGAGTGCTTTTTTAACTCCATTAATGCCAAAAAGATGACACATCACTAGTAATTTCTCACTATAGATGCGATTGACAACATAGAAAAATAGTCAGTATAGCGCTGTTAGTGATGTTTTAGGAACCTGTCACACAACAGATAGGTGTGGGACAACTTTCTTGGCTTGAGGAAAAAAAGTCCAAACCTAGTAGTAAATCTTAACAAATCAATGAAATACTCCTTTAGTTTCC
Source organism: Oropetium thomaeum (assembly GCA_001182835.1). NCBI lineage: Eukaryota > Viridiplantae > Streptophyta > Magnoliopsida > Poales > Poaceae > Oropetium > Oropetium thomaeum. The sequence goes on along the minus strand of LFJQ01000007.1, from coordinate 1,104,575 downwards.
AATACAATTTCACGGTAGAGCATTAATTTTAAGGCACGGAGGGCAACAATATCTGCATGGCCACACCATAAAAAGCTCACGGATGTATAACAAGATAGAACAAATAACAGTATTTTAGGTAATTCGTGAAATATTACTCCTAGAGATATCAGGAACTGATTGCTTATAAAGAAGGATTCCTGAGGGCACTCCCAACCCTCCAGCTAGGATGGTTTCCATAAAATTAAATAGGGTGCCATGTAAGCAAAAAAAAAAAGATGACGTGGCAGTCTATTTAAGGAGGAAAGAGAAGAAAAGAGGAGGAAATCGTTTCTCCCCTGAGAAACGAAGTTCTCACGCCATCCAACGCACAAAGAAACGACTGTTTTCGCGTTGGGGAGAGGTGAGGCGTTTCTATCCGGGCCCAGTCTTCCTTGCCACGGATCCGCTGCGCGCCGCTCTCATCTCCACCGAAAAACGCCGCCTCCCGCTCTTCCTCGCCACCTCCCGCACTTCCTCGCGGCCTCCCGTGCTCCCGCTTTCCAGCACGCGCTCGCCCTTTTCTTTCTCCTGCGCGAGCTGTCCTTTCTTTCTCCCACGCGCGCTCCCTTTCGCTCGTGAATCGTAGCTTCCCTCCCTATTTCAGTCCTGGGCTTGCACGTGCTCTTTGCCTTCCCCCTTCCTCCACATACTGACGAGCTGCTGCAGACAAGGAGTTGTTCCCTCCGATTGCATCAGGTTTGCCCCCATAACCTACAGATCTAGTGTTCGTACTTCTCAAATTTGGTTAATCATCATATTTGATTATCCTAATTCTTGTCAGGATGGGTGGTCAACGAAGACCAAAAGCAAATCAAGGATTGGTTGGTGCAGCTGCTGATGGTCATGGCAAGGTTCGTCAAGCCCCTTTCTCCAGTACGCCTATTCCTCGACCTGTTTCAGCATCCGTCAATGCTCCATCCGCATTCCTCCACGGTGTGATGCCTGAACGAACAGATAGGTACATTTCCATCTTGATTTACAGTTCTGTGACGTTCTACAATGATTTAGTTTAAGGCCATGCTCGGGTTGACAGTGTATATAGTGTGTATATTTAATCAACAATTATACTAACTGATAACATTTTCCCCATTCTCAGTACCGTAAAAAATTTGGGAGTTCACAACTATTGTTTTCTCCATTCTCAGTACCGTAAAAAATTTGGGAGTTCACAACTATTGTTTTGTACATCCCTGAGCACATGGCTAATACCATTCAATTTTTAATGATTTTGTTAGAGTTGATTTGCCTCATCTAATTCAGTATTGTCCTTTGGCTACATTAGCTTGTATCCTCCAGGTGGGTTTTACAACTACATGCAACAACATGATTTTATGAACAGATACTTTGTTGGTGGTATGAACAGTCAGCATATAGCCCCAGGGGGGAATATTTTCAGTGGATTGTAGTGATAAACATGTGGATTCAAGGGAGAAGGAATCAATTGACATTGTTGATGATGATGATGACGACAATGCAGAACCTGGTAGGACTGAAGTTCGATTGCCATATACACAAAAGGAAGATGTTAGATTGGTAAAATAGCTTCTTTTAATCATGATTCACTACTTTCATTCGTCTGTAAATATTTCTTAATGCTTGACGCTGACTTCAGTTTTTTCATTTGTTTGGTCCTTGTAGGCTCGTGCATGGTTGGATAATTCTACAGACCCGATTAATGGAAATGAAAAGAAATCAGATAAGTATTGGGAAGATGTCACCAAGACGTTCAACCAAGCCACAGAGATAAATAGAAGGAGAAACCGTAACCAATTGAAGATTCGTTGGGACCGCATCAAGAAACCGGTGACTAAGTTTCATGGCTGCTGGACAAGAATCACTAAAATATATCAGAGTGGGAGAAGTGATGATCAAGTCATGGATCAAGCATTGCAGCTCTATGCTTCTGAACATGGTGAGAAGCCTTTTACATTGCAGCATGTATGGAAGGAAGTTTGTGATGAAAGGAAGTGGTCTGCATATATGCAGAAACAGCAAAAAGGGAAGGAAAATAATGCAAATCAGAACCCACCTTGTGTTGTGAACATTGCAGAACGTCGTGTGGGTCATAAGAGAGCAAAAGATATACGGAGTGGTAAACGGAAGGCATCAGATGGTATTTCTGAGATAAATGAGAAACTTAAAAAATTCATTGAAGCAAGAGCCAATGCTACAATGGAACGTGAGAAGATGGCTGCATTGCAGGAAAGTCTAGCAAATAAGAAAGTAGAAGCAGCCAAGCTTGCACATAAAGCGGCACTTGAGAAAAGAAAGTGTCAAATGTTGGTGACTTATAAGGAAATGATGTTTGCTCCGACAAATGGACTAAGTGAACATGCCTTAGTTGAAAGGGACAGAGCATTGGAGAGCATGAGGCTGAGTTTGTTTAGCAAGGAGGATTAAAAGGTATTTATGTTTCTTTATGTTTTTTTTGTTGCTATGTGAATGCAAAACCTGCTGCTATGTAAATATAAAAACCTGTTGTTATGTTGGCAATTACTGCTGTTATGGGAATTCAAAAACTGCTGCTATGTGAACATAATTGCTGCTCTTATGGGAATACAAAACTGTTGCTATGCGAATATAATTGCTGCTGCTGTGTGAATACTACTTTTTGGCCTCCCAAATTCCTTCCTCGGCCTGCATATATAGAGATATGCTGAGGTCCTTAGCCATCCACTACTTCTTCCATCTTCTGTTCATATTCTTCCCTTCTCTTCATGTCCCACCCATCTGAAGATCCGTTGCCAAGTGATCATGAGTCGAATGAAAGTGCAGAAAGCTTGGATCTAGTGGATCTGTATAGTGTCGATGAGTTTTTTGAAGAGGAAGGCATACTTGAAGATGTTGCTGACCATATTATGATAGATGTTCTTGAAGATATCAAAGGTTCGATTGGGCAGAAAAGAAGGTTTATATCCAGGAGACTTGTTGATAGGCCTCGAGATGAATCCGAAAAGCGACTAATGAAGGACTACTTTGCGGAGAAGCCAGTGTTTACCGAGGCTCAGTTTCGTAGAAGATTTAGGATGAGGAGGCCTTTATTCCTGCGCATAGTTACTGCCCTTGGTGAGTGGTCTCAATTTTTTACTTTGAGAATAGATGCTCTGAATCGCCCTGGCTTGACACCTATTCAAAAGTGCACGACGGCTATGCGTCAATTGGCAACTGGTAACCCTGCAGATCAGCAAGATGAGTACATCAAGATAGGAGAAAGTACTGCAGTAGAGTGCTTGAAGATGTTTGTCAAGGGTGTGATTGAAGTATTTGGTGCTGAGTACTTACGACGTCCCACAGTACAAGATGTTGAACGCTTGATGCAACTCGGTGAAAGTTGTGGGTTTCCTGGAATACTAGGGAGTATTGATTGTATGCACTGGCATTGGGAGAAATGTCCCTATGCATGGAAGGGGATGTATACTCGTGGTGACCATGGTGTTCCTACTATCATTCTAGAGGCAGTTGCCTCACATGATCGTTGGATATGGCATGCCTTCTTTGGTGTTGCTGGTTCCAATAATGACATCAACGTTCTTAATCAATCCGATCTGTTTGTTGAGCAGCTAAGAGGAGAAGCTCTTCAGGTACAGTACCATGTCAATAGAAGGCAATATAGCCAAGGATACTACCTTGCAGATGGTATATACCCTAAGTGGGCTGTTTTTGTTAAGTCAATACGCAAACCACAATCTGATAAACATAAGTTGTTTGCACAACATCAAGAAGGGGCAAGAAAGGATGTTGAATGTGCATTTGGAATATTACAATCTCGCTTTAGTATTTTACGTTGACCGGCGCGTCTATATGATCAAGGGGATCTTGAGAATGTGATGCTAGCCTGTATCATCCTTCATAATATGATAATTGAGGATGAAAAGGGTATAAAACAGATTCCCATCGATCTGAATGAAGAACCAAGTAAATCAACGGTACGCATAGCTACAATCACTGGAGGACCTAATCCAGAGATGGCACAAGTACTTGAAAGAAATGCTAAAATTCATGATCGTACTGGTTATAAACAGCTTCAATTAGACTTAATTGAGCACATTTGGCATAAGTTTGGGAATAAATAGGTACTTCCATAGTGGCCTGTGTAGATATATATTTTAGTCATAGGAATTTTATTTGTTTTACTAGAACTGATTATTTAACTTTTTTCTCACTGCAGCTTTAGCGTTATGTATTGAAGTACAAGCTTGACTGGTGGACTCAACTACAAGCTCGCCCATGAATCTGAACTCACGAGGGCTACTCTATCTATTTATCTTAGTATTTATGTATTGTAATGCCCACGAATCTAAACTGATGAGGGCAACTCTATCTATTTATCCTAGTATTTATATATTATAATGCTTATGAACATGGGTTATCTTAAGACCAATTATGCTGCCTATTGTAACTTTTTATTAGTCGATATGGATCATCTCAACGTGTTTGCATGGGATGTATATTTGAAGCCTATTTTCTTGCCACGGCAGATCCACCTCTTTTTTAGATGCATTTACGGTCTTTTCTGTATAGAAACTGCCCATGGTTTCTTGGGTTGGGGAGGATGGTTTCTATGGATGGTTTCTTATCTACGTGACTGTCTTGGACTCTGCGCATAGTTTCTTGGGTTGGGATAATTGCGCTCTCCATATCATCATCCCTATGTACCGTGCTCCATCAAAATAATTGCTTAGTTCTATTTGAATGTTCAATTGATCATATTTAATGTACAAGGCACTTGAGGCGAGATGCTCTGCCTTGGATCTCAAAATCTCGGGACTCATGGAATTCTTCAAATTATGATAGTTTCAGACGAAACAACACGAGGAGTATGACGGCGGCTATTGGGTGCCATCGGCTTGTGATGTTGTGAAGGTAAAGTTCTTGTGGATTTTAGGTCGATGTAGTCAGTTGCATGACGAATCCATAGAATAGCCAACCCTAAGGTCATTCTGATAATAGTTCCAATAGCAACAAATACTGATTTTGGTACATTGCATTGGCACTATGATTGTTACTCTATAATGACATTCATTCATATTTCGGCCAAGAATAAGTACATAGTCTGATGTTCCTTATGGAACTCCATTAAAAATCATAAACTACCAAATTTTCCTAGCATAGTAATACTGAGTATTAAATCGGCTTAAAAGTATGCAACTGTTTCGTTTCTGTAGTCGTTGTATATGGTTACAATTTTTTCACATTAGGGACTGCATATTTTGCTGGATAAGCTTGTCCACTACAATATTGTAGGCCTTCTCTGTGGGGTGGAAGCCGTCCCAGAATATATAATCAATAGCATTTGGACATGCACTGTGATATGCAATGAATATTGCAGCACTCAGCACTGTGCTGCCACAACAACCTTGGCTCACCTCCTTGAAACCTACATAAAAATCATGCAACATTGTTCAGCATTGTGTAATGGGACCATTTCAATTGACACCCGTCAGCATGAAGACATCAAACCCTACTACTAAAAAATTGCATGCACATTTGGTTCACTATATTTATAACTAAATCCATGCAAATTTGAAGATTTGTTATCATGTCTACAGTAAATTATATATTTAGCAGACAATATTGGTTACGGTGAATGAAAACATAGGACTTACCATACAAGGAGGGATTCTGAATGAGGTCAAGCAAATTGTAGTATATATCAATGTAAGCAAATCTTGATCCATAAGCATTGCGTTCTGCATTTAGTCTGTCTATTTCCTTTGAAATTCTAGTATTAAATAGTGCTGATGCTTGATTCCTTAATGGTTCACATTCACTAGATGGCCCTCCTTCAAGAGTTCGTTGCGAAGGACAACATCCTAATGGTGGAATACCAACAAATCCAATTTTCTTGGCTCCCATATCATTCAAAGTCTGAAAGGTGAAGCACATGAAAGCCTTAGTACAATCAATAATTAAAGGCTGATGGAAGCTTCAATGTGCATGTGCATGAGGCTCACACACACAAAACACACACACACACACAGATCTGAATAGAGAAAAAAAATGTCTGCCACAGTTGTCTTTCATATAATTTTAATGTTGAAAAATAAAAGATATGAACACTTAAGAATTACGTAATGGGTATGACATTATGTTATTTACTGAGAAAAGCATAAACAGGTGATCAAAAATCATAAATGAGTATGTTCTGCGTAGTTGAAATAATGGTACCATACCATGGTGAAGTTGACTGCTGAAGAAACAAGAAAGTCCACATAAGAAGAAATATCATATTGATGGCGTCTCAAAGGAACTGCAAAATAGTTATTTGCAATGTCGTTTGCCCCCATGACCGTGAAGAAGACGCCTTGAGAGATAACACGCGTCATCTCCTCCTCTCCAACCAAAGCTTTTAGCTTCTCCTTGTAGTCTTGGAATAATTCGAGTTGCCCGGTACTCGACAATGTAGTCTGCATGCATTTATCAGTTGTCAATATGCAACAAAACCGCTTTCTTGTACTAGACATTTGAGAGACCCGGTTATTATTTCACGGAAACAATGTACCGCTAGTTGTGATGTAAGTGGATCGTATCCACTGCCTCCAGAAGCGAAGGCCACACCAGTGAGTAGGTCATTCAGCTGAAGTTTGTCGCTAAGGTAAGGAGGCAGTAGCTCCTTAACTCCGAGCTTAGAAGCTGTTCATAGATAAACCACAACTTTATTATTAGGAAGAGTCCTATAATCTATTATATGTCAATAGATTAGCATTCACATACTTCCAACATACTATAGTTTACTACTCTATCTACTTATGGTCATCACATACCCTTTTAATTAGTAGGTAGAAAAAAATCCGGTTTGTTTATATGTTTTCAGTATTGTGAATGGTAAAACAAAGGAAGTCCTAGTCGACAAACAGAAAGAGCTACATATATAGAGAGACTGGCCATCAAATTTTGTTCAAGTTTGGCCGAATAAATACGAGCCCAAAGAAGCATATGCAACGGTATCGACGATGGTGAGTCGACCTGCTGGTTGTTGGCTCAGCACTGAATGCAGACCGAACAGCCTGCCAGAAACGTAAGTTGGACCACTGCAACGCGACAGAGGGACATGAAATAACTACGACGAGAAGACTCAGCAGGGCAACAAGACCTGCCTTCATTTATAGTGACATTTTGTTCAGTATCGCAACGGATATCTAGCTGCTTTTAAGTTCCGGTCAGTTCGCATCGAAACAGATAGAGAAGTATCGCTTCCAAAATTATTCATCAAATCATCGGTGGTCACCCCAACATACTTCTTCTCTACCGGTTTTTCTTCGGCGGTGTCGGTGAAGAGGCGCCTAGTCTAGCTAGGCTCGCCCACACGTACCCTGCAGAGAGAGCACGAGCGGGTTTTGCCAGCAGCCACTTCTTCCTTGCATAGAAAAACTCAGCTTTTGCTGGCCAGACATTATCTTTTGAATTTGTTGAGAACGCCGCTTTTCTATGACTAGAAAATACATCCGGGGTTTAATGTGAATGATCTGGCAAGTTGTGAATGCTTATTAATGATACTAGGAGCATTTCTGCTAGAAAAAAAGGATATTCATTCATTCCTGGTTGCTAATAATGCGTGTGGCTCCGTTGGTTTGGATTTTTCAAAATATAGTACGTATTGACATTCAGACATACTATGCAGCTAAAAATTTTCAGTCTAGTGCTCTTGAATCTCTCATCGCCTAACTAAGGATTGATTGTGTACAACAATGATCAAGCATGTGAAGGGTTTAATTGTGTACATATATAAACATCGAGACTCGAGAGAGTAGGAGAGGAGGTATACCGAACAGGTCTCCGGGGACCAAGCCATTGGAGAACCTCCCCGTAGCTACCCTGCCGGGGAAGTCCTGCCCGTAGGGCGGGAAGTTAGCCTTGGCCTCGGTGATCCTGTGGTTGTTATTGCCGGGGTCGACGATGGAGTCGCCGAAGATGTAGATGGCCGAGATGTTGGTCTTCCGCCCAATGGACGAGGAGCCCGCCCCACGGACGCCCGCCGACACCTGCTGGTGGAAGACAAGCAGCACGATCTGTAGCAGCAGCAGAGCGCGAAGCAGAGCCTCCATTATTATTGGCCTTGCCTTGCCTCAATTAAGCTAGCTGCTGCTCCTCTCCTACGCTGTCTCTCACACGAGCACGCCGAGCTTTATAGAAGCGAGAGGCAGGGTGGACCCACGGCTAGAGGGGAGGAGAACTGACGGTGATGATGAAGCACGCGCGCGCGCGCGTGGCTTAACCGGTGACGCGACGTACTGGGGTGAGACCGGAGACCGGCCTTCATCCATTTGCATGATTCGGTGGTTGCGCGTTGCATCGGCAACGCTGCGTCCATTAATGGCGACCGTCGTCAGGCTGTTCATGTGAGCTAGCTCTAGCTCTAGCCCTCCATGTCGTGGGCAGAAGAAGGCGAAAGGAGTCGTCGCGCGCGTCGGCACATCATTGATCTAGGTTTATTGCGAGATGGCCAATTCTGGCAGGAACGGACGAGACGTGTGACCTAATCATGCTGAGTTAATTAAAAGCTAAATTCTCCGCGTGTTAATATATCTTTGGTGCAACGTACGCTGTCTCTGCCCGCCAACTTATGCGTCTGTGCGTGGGGTACAATTGGCCGCCAGAGCACCACCGACGTCACGTATACTACTAAGTACAGCATTTAGTAGTAGCCTGTTTGTTAGGTACTGTGTGTGCGGTTTAATTAATGCCTTTCGATCAACTGATTGTTATCTTATTATATATACGAGGTTACTGATGATAACAGGGCTATCTCGAAGTATTAAAGTGTATGCATGTGTGTCCCTGCTGGCCACCGCAAACGATCACGAAACAGGAACCCAAAAATGAACAGAAATAATGCACAGGGTAATGGTTTATTGGCACGTATAGTAGCCTAGCTTGACTACTGCTGTACCAGCATCAATACGGTGGCGGCCCGTTTTAAACTCAGGAATCAGGGCACTTTATTGCACGTTGATATTGGGTACAATTTGAACGTCGACTAGCAGAGATATGTCCCACGCAAACACAATCCATGTGTACGGTGGTGTGGGACCAGTGCCACCTGTCATCGCATCAGCATTCATCAATATGTTCCCGGGCCCGGGCCACACAATATCAGCAAACAATTGAATTTTCTTTCTTAAAGAAAACTACAAGTTTTGAAACCTTTTGCAAACCCTTCATGACATCATATATCTTTTGCACTGAGATAAAAATGTATAGAAAAATCAGTCTCGCATGTTAGTGTCATATGGATAAGAGCAATGAACCCTAGTGTACAACAACCAATTTCAGAAATGAAGGGTGTCAAGGAGACAAAACCACATACGAGCGATGTCCACGAGCAAACACTTTACATACATAATGGTAGATCTAATCATAACCAAAGTTCGCAAAATACACTTGCTCTACAAACTTCAAATGTTGAGGCTTTAAAATGCTTAGTTGCTGCATGGATAAAATCATCAACTTTTTTATATAAATAAAGACTTCTCACCGTTTCAACCATATGTTTAGGATTGTTTTTCATGTATTGACTTCTTACATTCCAAATACTTTATAACGAGGAGAAGCAATACTCTTTTTTGCATTAAGACACTAAATTTTGACATGGTAATAAATTAGTCTTATATAGGGCATGTTTGATGGACAAATAATTAATTCATCAACTAATTGTTAGTCTGAGCTAAAAATTAACTGACTAATAATTTACGTTACTACTGGTACCATGAATCGGAAGCAAACTTATTTTAATTGTCCTGATTAGTTAGTTGTACTGTGTTTGGATTCTAACCTTGGAGTAGTTAGCCAACAATTAGGGACATCGATGTCCATTATCCTTTTTCTACATTCATTAATCTCTATTATATCCTTGGGATATAGACTAATATGAAGAAACAAATAGTTTGTGGACTAACAATTAGTCCTCTTGCTACTCTTATTTGAATATCCAAGGATTAAAAATAGTCGGCTAACATTAGTCCTGTACGTGGATTCAAAGAGGGCCTTGGAGCATGTCCAATATATAAGTTGGTTAAAAATGACTCTAAAATCTAAGTTTAGGGATTTTCTAAATAACTATTGGGTGTTCATAGAATTAGAAGAGCTTTTTCTCTTGGATAAAATGATAAAAGAGGAACCAAAGCCTCCAAAAGGAAACAATACAATTGGATAAAATAGATAATGAGGACCATCTCCATATCATTTTGTATTTATCAACAAATATAATAACTCCCTGATTCTGGGGCTATTATAAGTGGTTGTTTTTTTTTTTCAAGTGTCTTATAGCATCCTTTTTGGCGTCCATGTATACCGTATTTGTGGGTTAGCTGAGTTTTCAAATATAGTGGCGAGAAGGAGGAATTTGGCTACATTTTTCATAAAAAAACACAAATTTTGACTAAGGAATTTTGGCTACTTGTTTCATAAAAAAACAAATTTTGACCACTTGAATAAGATACATTGATTGTAGGTAAATTGAGGTGTTGGTTTGGGAATGAATTTTTTTTTCTAATAACACTAAAATTAGCAACATTAAATTTTTTTTGTGAAGAAAATTAGCAACATTAATAAATCCATTAGAGGAGCTCTCCTGTGTAGCCACTTTTTACTGCATGAATAATATGAAGAAGAAACTGACAATTTTAAAATGATTTAAGTTATGAGAAATATTGATGAATAAAAAAGTTGTATTTCTGAAGTCTCGCATGGACTGTGATAGTATATCCTAGTAGTGGTTAATTTAGGCATTGCATATCAATCATGTTTCAGACATGAATGACCACCGGACCTACGCACACAAATTAAATGAAGGAACGAGAGGACGTACAACCAAACTGGCAACCAAATTTGATAGGAATTAGCTATGGCCGAAATCTTGATACTAATGCCATCAATGTACGATGCGTGATTTCTGGATAAAAAAATTCTATGCTGGGACTTTTTGTATATGAGGAATGCCAGGCGCAGACAGTTATCCGTCAACCATCGACGATACAACTCGATCGCTAAATCACCGGTGCCGAAGAAACGCAAGGGTCTGTCCCTTTCCGTGTTACTCATCCATCAAACATCCACAGGACCACCTCGTCTGACTTTTTTCTTGTGTTGTTTCTCGATCCATTCGTCTACAATGCATGAGTACTACCTTGCCAAGCTACTCCATGTGCACATTACTATCCTTGTGAAAATACTAGTCGATGTGAAAATACTAGTCGATGTTGAGAGGGAAGAAATGCTATATAATCACACTCGAGAGTTTTCGGTGTGGCCCTCTCTTTTATGACTTCTCTTCAATTTTGTTTGTGGACTCTAGAGTTCCACCTCCGAGTTCATAGAGGTCTTCAACTGAACAGGGGGCTAAAGCTTCCGTTTGGATCCGAATAACTAATTAAACAATCAAATTAAACACCCCTTGAGTGTCCTACAGAGACACCCCCTTTCCATTCTGACCGTCATCAAGCCACCACACGTGGTAGTTGATATTATCAATGGCTGCAAGCTTCTAAAGATGATGAAGTACCAATAAGAGATGGAATGTTCAATACGAGTGGGTGTTCATTTTTTAAAGGGATCTGATGATCTCTATTTCTTAGTTACCTGAAATCACGCACCTTTCAAGTGATGCCTATGTATATTTTCTAAATTTTTTTTAAATAAGTCTATGTTCTAGTTAAGCCCAAAAATGATGAACACATATGCTTAATATTATTGTTTTCTTTTACGAGATATACATCATGATTATTCAGGAGAGGTGTCCCGTAAAATCCTGGAATCATATGGTTGACATTGGATATTTTAAATTTATGCCTCACATATTTTCGTGCGAGAGATGTTGTATATAGACATGCAGAAACATGATTAGTCAGTGGCGATGCTAGAGCCAAATCATTGGGGTGACTATGTCTAATTAATTGTCACATTTTTAGTCTTTTTTGCCTTATGGGTGCATAAATATATGTTTTGGGGTGCACATATGGTGGAAATTAGGAGATTATAATTGATTTTATAACTTTTTATAGATGCCTGTGCATCCGCTAGCTACAACCTTGCTTCTCCCATGTGATTACTCACCGCTCTTAACACATTATTGTCAAGTATTGTGAGGATAGGATTGAAGTCTAGCTATGAGTACCAGGATCAAAGTGAAAGAAGGAACAAATAAATGGTCTGTTATCTAGATGATGTGCATTACTTGTTGATTAGTTTCAGACTAGCTAGTTTTCATCTTTTGTAGCGTTATTATACAAGTGCTTGTGAAATTAAACTACCAGCGATGCATTATTTGTGTCTACTAATGAGAACCATTTGACGACATTGGTCATATTGCTGCTGACACATATATCCAAAATTTCCTTAAAAAAATGTTGTAGACTATTTGTAGGGGTGGTTAGACAGTCGCCTCTACAAATTACGATTTGTAGGGGCAGTTGGATATATTTTCTTAATCTGAGGAGTACCCCCACGCCTTCCGTGAGCCACTTGCCAATTCTATCGAAGTAAGTCACAATTTGTGACACTTGTTGTGCACTTTGCAGACGGTAGGATTTGAACCGTGACCTCCTCCCTCACGCGTACCGTTCATAACCACTGCACCTCACACTTGTGTCCATCATAGATTTTGATACTTCACATATTATCCTCAACCTACTTTTTTTGATTGTTTGAGGTCCTAAATGAATTCAAGTAAAAATATTATCAACTACAAAGTTGTATAACTTTTTGAGATCTACAACTTCGTTTTTTTTTTGTTTCTCCGTTTGAGGTCGCTGGAAATTCAATTTAAAATTTAAGACATTCAAACGTAATTTTACATGACAAGATAATCTTAAATGAAAAAAATTGTGAAGTACAAACTTTCATAACTTTTCCAGATCTACAACGTTTAGTTTAGTCATTTCTCCAACAGTTGGGAAAGGTTATAGATCCTCGACTTTTAAAACTGTTGGCTAAAGTTAAGACATTCACCGTCTACAAAACTGTCGGCGCAGACTTCAAATCCGCTACACAGCAACTGTCGGGGTTGCCTTGACCAGCTATGAGCTATTTACTCACAGACTAGATTTCACGACATCACAGCTGTCGGCAAAGGGTGTAGCGCGAAAAGACGGAAAAAAATTTGATGCGGGAGGGCCGCACAGTGCGCTCAGTGCGGCCCTGCCGTAGATGCTTGCCGCGTGTACTCGACCAGGATCGAACGCCTAGCACGCTGCGGCTCCTAAACGCGAGCACTTCGGCTCCGCACGGCAGCCACGTCGGCTCGACGCTTCGGCTACCATCGTAAACAGACGGGTCGCCATGAACTCCTGCAAGGAACGAACGCAGCACTATCCAGCGTGTACTTAGTTCTTCAAGTGCTCGTCTCAAGAGCCCTCTCTGCGGGCAACGTTGGTCTGCCCTTCTTGCATTCAATAGCAATCTGCAAGGACCAAATGACACCATTACAGGAAACTAATGAATCTGAATTTGGTTGATTTGTCAATGAACTGACTAAGGGGAGGGGAGAATACCCCTCAATCTATGACTAAGAATAACAGGTCGGCGGCAGGTATGCTGGCGGCCAACAAAAGGTAAGCATCCACTATCGTTTGCCCGTGATCATGATGAGGAGGCCGGATCTCTCGTCACTGACTGCCGAAAGGAGACAACAAAACGACATCTTGAACCTCAGACAGGATAGGAGAATGCTCGCGTGGCGGACCATGGTCATGGGAGGAAGGTGCCCTCATTGTTAGTGGGAGCACTGCTACGTCGAAGGAGAGAAGTAGAGCGCATCGCCTTCGACGGAGCACCAGAGCGTGTCGCCGGCGTCCGATCTGGATTGAATGTTTCTTTGTTTTCCTTTTTTACTTTTCCTTTGGCTCGCTTGCTATTCCTTTGTTACTGGCGACTAGCTGAGCCGAAAGTGCGCACGAGTCCGTCCGTTCGCGAGCCTTAGCGCTGGGCGTCCGATGCTCCGATGTACCACGTGGCAGACATCTACGGCAGGTCCGTATTGAGGACGCTGTGCGGCCCTCCCGTACCAAATCCTTTTCCCGAAAAGACTCCACTGCTACACCGCCCAGCCCAAAACGCGATGCCGGAGTATTAGTGAAAAGTTTAAGCAGCAACTATTTTAGAAGGTAAGCAAATTCAATTAAAGCAGTAAAAAGTTGCAGTTAATTTCAAGTAATATAAAAACTGAGAAATCGAGATCACATTTCTGATTCTGTGTCACTGGAGTTGACAAACAATATTTGCTTTATGCTCCCGACAAGTACAAGAATGTGGCTCAGATGAATGGTGATATCAATACCCTGTTCTTGACAGACGGAAACATGCTTATTGAAACATATCAAAGGATGATTGATTTGTAGATTTTGAGACAACCTAGAAGATAAATGAATTAGATTAACACAAAGGGCGAAGCTTTCGTTGGTGCTCAAACGTCTCGAGAGCGCGATGGTTGACAGAAACACGATCTTACGTACTCGCCATCGTTGCACACCCGTGCCCACTTGTTGCGCCTACGCGGCTGCCACACGGTAGCGCCCGCAAGCAGGATACGGAGCCTCGCCGTCCATATTGCCCGGCGGGTCGTAGCTGCAGACCACGAACGTGCCGCCGCTGCGGCACTCCGCGGCGGCGCAGCCCACGCGCTTGGTCCTGGCCCCGACGATCTGGGTGTAGTGCGCGCAGCTGCGCCGCCGCGCGCACCGGTTGCTCTCGCGCAGTCGTAGCTGTCGCGCTCTTCCACCCACAGCGCCACGGCGTCCGCCGCGGCCTGCCGCTCGCCTTCTTCGCTGCCGCGGTAGATGTTCTCGCCGTAGGGCCCGCGCGAGTGCATCAGGGCACAGTCGCGTGCGGCGCGCTTCTCGGCGTACCGGTGCGCGTACGCGGCGAGCTCGGCGTCCCAGGAGAGCTTCCCGACGCCGACCTCCGCGCGCGCCGCGTTCTGTGGCGCCAGGAAGTCGCTCGGCGAGGTCAGTGCCGCCGAGGCGCGGTAACGGTGTCGAGAGCCGGGAACGGCCGAAAGGAGGAGTACCGCAGCTGCGGCTGCAGCGTAGTAGCTGATCCAGCCCCCCATTTTCTGACTACTGCTCCTCCAGTCTTGTTTGTGTCGTGTAAGGCGGGACGAGGCTTTTAAATGGGCGGGCTACATGGTAAGGGAACAGTTTGCTTTCGTGCCAACACTGTCATCATGTTTTTGACGCCGGGAACATTTTTCTGTTACATATGACGCCTCTGTGTAGGAGCAATACACAAGTTGCAAAGGAGCAATACGCAAGCCTGCAACGGCAAAGCCTTGATAATCTTTCAGTGGTCTGGTAGTAGTAGAGTCTTTTTAGGGTAGATCATTTTTATTGTCTTACACCCTGGAGTATAAGATAAGATAATAATTCTATACAGTTGATTTTATAAAGAAAAAGTTATCAAGTATAAGGGAAAAGATAATAAAAAATAAAAGAGAAAGTGGGGTCGATAGATGAAAATCAGAATGTTAAATCCGGGTTTAATTTGGCAACTAAATATTCACCCTAGGGTGCAAGATTTCATCGTATGCCTCGAGATTTATACAAATAGACGCTTCATAATTATTTGGGTATACCGTAAAATTTGTCTAAATAATATATACGCCGTTGGTTAATGGAAAGGAGAAGGTCCACATAAAGGTTGCTGACATTTTGGACACCAACAGGTCAGGTCAAGATCTGCACGTAGTTAGAAATTGGCTTGTATCCCTAAAGAGAAGATAAAAGCATCGCATTGCTAATATGTTTGATACATATTTTCTAGAAAAGAGCTTATTTAAAAACAGAGTTCCAACCACCCCTCCCCCCCCCAAAAAAAACTGTTTTATTATAGAAATATTTGATAAAACAACTTCTCTTGCACCTCCAATATATAAGAGCATGGAGAAGTTATAAGAAGCCATATTTTTTTATGCTTTTACCTCCTAGTATAACTTGAAGAAGTGATTCTTTTAGATGAAGGTCTACAAGTGCTTCTTCAAAAAATTGTTTGACAAATTTCATAGAGAAGCTAAAGCAAAAGCGGCTTTGGAATCTATAGCAAACCGGCCTTACATCACTGTTGTCCATATTAAAAGTAGACACATATCTAGACTTATTCTTATTATTCAACCGCTCTCGCTATCTCAAAGTTTCATTGAATGTCCTAGTGGAAACCTTCTCCCTCGACCCCCTCATCAGTATCAGCCCATCAAACAGAAGTATTGCTTATTTGAGCAGTTTAATTATATATAAAGTTTGGCACATCAGCTGTGAGAATATGCACCTTATAAACTAGACATGTTTCGCAGAGATGCTCTATCGGACAAACTAGCTAACACGGACACAGTTTGGCAAAAATGCGAGAATATTATGGAAGAATCAATCCGTGCACCAGCCGGACCTACAGTCTCAATGGACAGATTGGCGTTAGAACAATTGCCACACTATTACTGCTGATGAAACTTAATTTCTCACCTAACCACTACCAGAGCCTAATAAGATGATCTTGTCGTGCATTACTAGTGCGACCATTGACGTGTCATCATAGTCTACTCGCAAAAAAAAGAATTATCATCATAGTCTTTACCAACAAGGAATATATATGGCAACCAAGAAGCTGAAGCTGAAGCTTAGATTAATTAGATTAACGCAGAAGGAATATATATGGCAACCAACTAGGATTAATTAGATTAACGCAGAAGCTGAAGCTTTCGTTGGTGCTCAAACGTCTCGAGCAATGGTTGATAGTAACACGATCTTACGTCTACTTGCTATCGTTGCACACCCATGCCTACGCCAAGCGGATTACCTCACTTGCTGTGCCTAATCGTTGGCCCCACGATCAAGGTTCGAAAAACCGCTGGAAAGGGGAGGTTTTCGCGGTTCCGATGAAACCGCTCTGACTCTGTTTTTGCGGTTAGCGGTTTTTCGAATTTAAAGTTGATAAAATTTTAAAAATTTTAAAAAATTTATAGAAAATAATATGTAAAAAACCTAGATGAAAAATAAGAAATTATGGTGTACGTAGAACTTAAATTTTTTTAGTTAGAGCGGTGAAATAAATGGAAGAAGATGAAAAGTAAAAAAATAAATAAAAAAGCTAACCTTATCCCTTCCAAGCTGCTGCCCCAACCTTATCCTCATCTCCTCACCATTCGCGCACGACACTGGGTGGCTTCTTGTGGCCGGCCGTGAGTCCCGACGGCGCGCGCGGATCCTAACGCGAAAGCGCTGCCGGAGCCGCAAAAACCGCACCTTGGAAGCGGCTAGCCGCGCGGCAGGGCGTGGAAGCCGCGAGTTGCTGCTGCGCACGCGCCCGGGAGCCGCAGCCGCGCGGTCGGGCTCGGAAGCCGCGGTAGCCGTGGCAGTGCGCGTGTTTTCACCTAATTGACATCTTTTCCTCCAAAACCGTGGTTTCCGCGTAACCGAGCGGTTTTCGTCACCAACCAACCGGTTTTCGACCTCAAACACGGTTTGGATTTGAATCTTATTCAAAAATTGGGAAATTGTAATTTTTACGGTTTTTGAAACGGTAACCGCGGTTACCGCGGTTTTCGCTATTGCGTGGCCAGGCGGTATCCTCGCATAGAACGGTAAGTTAAACCTTGCACACGATAGCGTCCATATTCAGGATAGGGTGCCTCGCCGTCCATATTGCCCGGCGGCTCGTAGCTGCAGACCACGAACGTGTAGCCGCTGCGGCGCTCTGCGGCGGCGCAGCCCGTGCACCTGGTCTTGGCCCCGGATGATCTGGCCGCGTTCTGTAGCGCGAAGTCGCTCGGCAAGGTCAGGTCAGTGCCGCCGAGGCGTGGTAACGGTGTCAATTGAGAGCCTGACGACCAAATGGAGGAGGAGTGCATCTGCGGGGACATAGTTGAATGAACCCGCCATTTTAAAGAGTTTGTTTGACAGAAACTATGAAATTGATTATACAAACGGATTATAGTCTATAATAATCTTGTTTGTCCATACACATAAAATTCATAAGTGATAGTCACATTCATCGCTAAGCTACTTATAAATCATATAATTTTTAGGTGTATGACTATCATAATCACTTATAAACTATAACTCATTTATATAATCAGCTTTATAATATATGTCAAACATGCCCTAAGTTAAGAAAACTAACGAACATCATAGTTTACTACTGCTAATCTGCAATATAGGCCTGTTTGAAGCCGCTTCTCAGTCCGTGCCCATTAGAATTGGAATTAAGCGACAAACAGTGCCACACAGATCGATTCCTAGACGGCTTCCTACAGGCACGGTTCCTCCGATTGCTGACTTTAGCCTACGACGCATAATCGGCTCGAGGGGTGTTTCTACAAAACATGCCGGCTCCTGACGTGCTTCTCCGCCTCTCCTCACGTGTGATGGCGGCAGAACTCCGGCGCGACGGCAGCGGAACTCCAGCACGACGGCGGCGGAACTCTGGCACGACAATAGCGGAACTCCGACGCGACGGCGACAGAACTCCCTCGCTCGCATAGTCGCATCCATCTGCGGCTCCTTGTGGCTCTCTCGTGACGTAGCTTCGCTGCTGCTCAATGGCTCGTGGGTGATGGTGGCCGGGGACTCGCAGGCACGGCTTGTCATGCTCGCGCAATCGCGCTTCTCCGCCTCCTCGTTGACCGGGTGGTAGAACTCCGGTGTAACGACGGCGGTGACGGTGGATGTCGACGGAAGTCTAGTCGACGATGGTGGTGACTCCGGCAGCGGCTCCTCGTGCTCACGCTTCTCCGCCTCCTCCTCGACTCGGTGGCGGAACTCTGGCGCGGGCGGCAGCGGTGGTAACTCCGGCAGGGGCTCTGGTGTCTCGATCCACCGAGTTGGTGGGAAGATACACTGCCAAACGGTAAGCTTCGCATATTAATTCTCCTCAAAGCCATGTTGATAGAAAGTTGATTTTCAATAAAAACTGGTTGAAAGAAAATGGTTTCAAACAAGACTTTATAGTGTACTGATCACTACTCTACACGTTGTAGGCTGTAGCACATGATTTTAGGAACACGTGCAACGGGTCAGATGGGCTTGCAAGTATTGGACCATTAATAGCACATTAGCACGAGATTTGTTATAGTGCCTGAGAGGAACATGAGATTCCTCCTCTTTGGATTAATTTCCACAATCTAATTTAAATATTTGATTAATCTTATTGTCTAATCAAGGATAGATTGGTAATTGGTTCTCCATTTATTTAGGGGCAGTTTACGGAAGAGCGGCAGTCCAAGATGGTAGCGACCCGTATTGGCCGTTGCGGCGGTGGCGGTATGGTCTTACGCTGGAGTCGGTGGTGCAGCCCTATGATGCATCGTCCCGTCGTTGGCCACATCACGGCGTACAACGCTACACTACCAGACTCGGCCTCTTTACCGTTAGAGACATTTGGTAAAGCCCAAAATGCACTCGACAATGAGTTTGCCGAGTACCACCCTCAGCATACGGCACTCACCAAAGATTTAGAAAAAAAAAAAAGGTTCTTTGACGGTGGTTGTTGGCTGAGCTTGTAGATGCTCCTAATAACGTGGCCACCACCTCACTGTAGTACGTGTCCTCTTCTCCTCCGCCTGCTGGGTAGATTCGTCATCGACTGCCATGGCGGCAGCATGCATAACTCGGTGGCTATGCTTCTTCTCCGACCACGTCGCGGTATTCAGCGGCCCGGCTAGTCATCATCGTTGGCTCATTGCGGACGGCAGGAGCTCCTACTCTGGCTCCGTCGGTCCTCATCCAGTGATTTGTAAAATGTAATGCAGCTATTACTAAAATGCCCTTGTATAATTAGGGAAAAATAATATACTTAATACTAGACCCACCATTTTATGTACTGATTCACAACTTATAGTACTTTTTAATAGATATCTTTTTATATGTAACCGTTAGATTTAAGTAAAAGAACGGTTCAGAGTAACTCCAAGCACCATAACATCTCCGATAAAAAGGAACCTGTACAGTTTACATTTGCTACAGGACTCTTGGCAAATTTATCAGTGTAACCCAAATTTGTCAAGGAACAATAACATTTGTTCCCTATTCTTACAGTTGCCGATTAATTATTCCCAAATAACACAGCAATTCATCATTTGTATTCAATAGCTAATGACATCTGCAGTTGCCACCCTGTTTAGTTCACAAATTCTATTTCCGTGAATGATTCCCCTGAATGAAGCTGAAGGGCAGTATCACCAACAACCTGCACTAGACAGAGCAAAAGTCACTACAAGTGACCACTAAAACTGGCAACAAATCAGTTCATATCATGGACTTCGATCATATCACATGCAATGCACTAGTGAGGAGTTATATTTTAATTTTAAAACACGAAGAGTTTCATGTTTATCACATTCTTGGTTCTCACTACCATGAATCCATTAGCTGGATAGATGAACATAACCACTGCTCCAATTGCCACATAACTATTTTAGGATTAGGATTACTAAGTTGAACCTATAAAAAATGTATATGCTCACGCACCAGTACCATGAATCCAGATGCATAAGCATGTGTGAGCCCAGTGTGTCAAGAAAAGAATTTTTGGATCCTTTGTTCAAGTATTTTGCTCAATGATTCTTATAGTTATGCAAAAAGTTCTGTAGATATATAGCATCTACAGGTTGTAGTTGTATAATTCATGCTACCATTTAACTGTAATATTTGACGTTTAATTAGTAAAGTAAGAGATAAAACTAGCAACAACCACATGATTGCTCCTCGAAAAAAACAAGTACAAACCTTTGCCATCGTTCGGTAGGAGTATTCAGTGACTCCAGCCACATGTGGTGTTATAATTACATTTGGGAATTTTAGAATAGGATCCTGTGGATCAAATGGCTCCATCCAAGCAACATCAATGCCCAGACCACCTAAATGACCGGATTGGAGGTGATCAAACACAGACTGGTAGTCGAGTAGGCGTCCTCTAGCAATGTTGACCAGATACGATCCCTACTTAAAAGTAAAGGTGACTAAAGTTAATCCATTGGAGATACCAGCAACATCTTTTTGTTCAACACCATTGTTTTTTATATACATAAATTTGATAACTTCTTTATTGAATAAACAAGTAATTAATGATAGAACGGGTTAATAGAGTAGGTAGGGGCATCCCCTGCTGACTTCTGTAAGAAAGAAAAGGGTAATCTGTCAATCTTATCATTTAGATGCAATATGTAAAAGAAGCGAGAACATACCTTTTTCATTGATGAGACAAACTTGTTGTTCACAATTCCAACCTATAAAATCATTACTTGAATCATAGTCAATAGAGCTTGTCCAGAATAAACAGAAAGATGCAAAATGAAAAGAGTATTAACTGTTTCATTTGTTAAGGTCATGCATGTTATGACAATGTCAGCTTCTCCAGCGAACTGAAATATATCTTCAGGGCCACCTTTCTTGTCAACTAACTCATCAACATCTGCACTTGAAAACTTTTAGAAATGGAATGGAATACATTTTATGCACGGAATACATGGATTCCAGCTTACCAAATGCTATTGTGTCTGATGACCAGTTCCTTTTTGTAGCAAGGACTTTTACACCAAATGGTTTTAGCCTCTTGGCAACTTCTACGCCAATGGCTCCAAACCCTAGAATAAAAATCTACAGAGTACATTACAATACAGAGAACTATATGAATGGGATAATTCTCATGAAAAGTACAGCAAAGAAGCAATTTATACACAATGACATACTGTTTTGCCAAATATTGTATCTCCGACTGGAACTCCAAGGCATTTCCGAATCACAGCAGAATCCATCTCCTTCTGCAAGGTAAATGCCAAACGTTAAACTATGTTAGTCCAAATTTCATATAAAGCCCGTAACATCAGTTATTGCAACTGAAAGAATCAGGTTTGCTTCCACAAGATGAAACATACAAGGCTTGTGTACTCATTGAAGAAACAAACAGATATGTACATTACGAACAAAAAGTAAATTCGATTGCCCATTCTGATTAGTAAAATCAATATGTGACACCATTCACTGTTCCTAAATAGATGCTACTTAGGTTAAATCAAGGAAATTATTTCTATCTGCATCCTATTTGCCAATCACTCCATGGCCATGGAAAAAGATGATAAGTAATACAATAACTGTTTTCAGGAAAATGTTGAATGTTCATATGAAGGAAACCTCAAAAAAACTGAAAAAAAAAAACAGCACGTCCAGCTTATGAATGGTCAACTCTATTAAGCATGCAGCACATACTTGCTTACGCAGAATGCCCAAAGTAAGATAGATTGCCATTTCTGCACAAGAGACCGCATTTCCTGTTGTACTCCCAGGTATGCGAGCAACTTTGATTTTGTGTTCTGTGGCAGCCTTTACATCTACACCTGTGGAAAAGTAGTGCTTAATATAAGAGGGTCGACACCGGATAGATTGAAGGACAAGATGACAGCAGACTTCTAATCACCTTCTAATCCAACACCAAACTGCATAATAATCTTCATTTGAGTTGCCTTGGCAATGATATCTGAATCTATACGCCGATTTTTTACTACACATAAATGATAGTCGTGAATGACATCAGGTACCTGCTCAAGACCTACTTCATCAACCTGTAAAATGCATTGATTGTGTAACATGAGAATCTCACAGAAAGACATGCACGTAACTGAATGCAAGTTTTCTCCTCAGTTATCAAACTAGAAAAAATGAACACGATAAGTAGGTGCTTCAGTAAGAGCATTGCATTAATTATTCTTGCATTTGGTTTGATGGGAAAAAAATTATTGCTGTAGTGGAGTATGAGTTAGAAATTCACTAGTATGAACACATCAGTATTGGATACTTCCATGCCTTAAATTCAACAGATGCCAAGGATAAGCGCTGAAAAAATGATAGACGCATGTGAAAGGATAAGCCTACAAGAATGAAGTAAAAATAAAACTGAAGGAAATTCAGCTACTGATGCTTTGACTGCTGCTTATTTGCATAGTAACATGTAAAAAGTGTAACTAACCTGAATGAATGAATAGTTCTGCAAATACTCTTTGGTATAATTAGTAGCAGCAGGCCAATAGTGGCCACAGAATAGCACCCGTGTAACAGCACCATGGCCATTCCTACCGCTTGAGTCAGTCATGTCTGAAAATAAACTGCAATGGTGAGCAAAATTAGCTCATATATTCACTGCTTTTTGGGTAATGAACAACACTTTCTCTTTTGATGAAATCAACATGAACAAAAACATCATCATCCCAGACTGTCAAAAGAAACAGAAATAAATCAATACATCCATAATTATTTTTGAACTGGTGGTATTGGTCTACTTTCTGAAAGGTAAACGATGACTTGGACAGGAACATTGTCTTTTTAGTAAACACGGTCAAGTTCTAGGGTCGTCAAAGAAGTTATAAGGAAAAAAAAAAAGCAGAAAAGGAAATACAATATCTCTGCTAAGCACTTCGGCTGTTTCACTCAGCTATGCTGCTGGCAGCTGTGATAATATCATAACATAGTCATGTTCCGTTCTGAATCCCCATCGCTCCATCACTTGTTGCGGATTTGCAAAGAAACTTATCTTTAGCAAACTAGACTGGCACGGACCGATACATTTGTGTCGGACTTTTCATGCCACTGCCACCATTTTGCCGAAAAAATGTACACTTTTTTTCTTACTCTTTTACCTATGAACACTTCTGTAAATTGCCACAGAATGGAAATTCTAGTCCCCCCCCCCCACCCCACCCCCACATGCAACTCATTTTGTATGACCGCATATTATACGAAGGATATAGTGGTTTGGAAAACAAGTGAATCAAAATCAAAGTGAATTAGGCCACGGTCATACAAATGGGTCAGATATGTAGCTATGCTCATAAAAAATCAGAAAAAAAAAGACGAAACAGATATGAACTCAAATTTGATGAAAGCATGATTAAGAATAAAGAAAACACTCAATATCCTGAAATTCAATTGATCAAAAAGAAATAAATATGTTAGGATCTCTCATCCCTATGCATCAATTTCTGAGTTCTTTCATCAATTGCAGTCTCTATGAATGGTGCCAAAAAGAAAACGAGGCAAAGTACCACATTGTCAGCACTCGTCAGAGCCAATCCAATGTGCTTAGATACGTAAAGAAAAACACTCGACAAATGAAATACTTACGACCTGTTAAACTGAAGCTTCGTAGAGATTAGATCATATATCAAAAATGATTCATACAGTTCAATACTAAAATTGTTGTGTATGCCGTGTATATAAATTTTTCCATGCGCCACCTAAACCAGAGGCGGACCAACCGAGGTAGGGCAGCCGCATACCTAACAGCAACGGAAAGAAATGATCCTCCCTGCTCCACGGAAATCTGCAAAACCTTCTTCGGGCCCCAGGCTAGGATCGACCCATCCCCACTACAACTAGCCTAAATGTCAACCCAGGAGAGATGAGGGTTCGAGGGCTGGGGAGGAGAGGACAGCTCTCACCTTCCGTCGAAACTGGACGAGAAGGGTTTGCCCGTGCAGGCTTGTGCAGCAGTGCCCTGTGCCCCGTTCTGGCCGCGCGTGCTTGCTCGGAGTCGGAGGAGTCGCCGCCTCCAGCAAAGTAAGGGCGAGAGAGGGGAGCAGAGACGGTACCGCATTGCACTGCCCGCCGTGCTTGAGGCACGAGCACGATACCTGTGCCGTTTCTTCTTCTGCTGCACCGACGGTCTGGGCTAAGATGTCACTTGATTATAATTTTTTATTAAATTTTTTGGTAAGATTGAGGCCTGACAAGACTAGCTTTACTAAAAATGGATATAATTACATTTCAAACTCTATTTTCTTACTTGTTACTAATAGTTTAGAAATATCATAATCGAAATGCTTTTTTTTTACTAACAATTTGGTATTACCTTCTATTTGGTAACATAAAATTTTGGTATGGCTTACAGAAGGCACAAACCAAGCAAAACCTTAAGTCTCTTGCTTATTGTGATATCATGTATCATGAGCAAGCAATGAAGCATATCATTCATATCTCTTTTTGCACTTGAAGCAAGTTATAACTATCATACATTTTATTTATTAGTTAAAATTTATTAAATATAATCAACTATTTTGTATCAATAAACCATTATAGAGTACATTACAATGTTAAGATATTTGAGGAAAGTCTCTTAAGCAAATGTTATATTTTAAGATATTTTAAAATATTTATTAAATATAATCAACTATTTTGTATCAATAAACCATTATAGAGTACATTACAATGTTAAGATATTTGAGGAAAGTCTCTTAAGCAAATGTTATATTTTAAAATATTTTAAAATATTTGAGGAAAGTCTTTTTACATGGGACAAATGGATCCCTGTGTCGGTATCCTATGCCCAAAACCGCACAGCCAAAATTCTTAAAAATTATTACCTTAAATCTACAAATTTTAAGTAAATTCACATACTTAATGATAAATATCTTATAATTATATATAATATTTATCATATACTTTTTAATAGAAGTCAACTGCATCAACTAGAATGAGTATAATATGTAAGGAAAAATTCCTTAAAAATCATAATTAATATTTAGAAATGATGTGGCAGGAAATAGCCAGAGCCAGGCGCTTATCCGAAACCGAAATAGCTGTAATGTCCCACCTCCTGAGGTCGGGCCTGCTTACATCAGGTAGCTTTTTATAGGACGTAGGCTGGCCTCACAGACCAACACAAGTCTTTTCTGCCAATATTTGTCCTCACTCGTACGCACCCGAGAATAACTTTCCGATCGGTCACCCATCCTGAAATTGCTCCAGGCCAAGTACGCTTAACCTTGAAGTTTTTCAGAGTTAGGCTACCGGAAAAGAAGTTGTAACTTGTTGATAGGAGTATCCTATCAATCCTATTAAGCCCTGGATCGGGGTCTCACATACTCACCCCCTTAAGAGACCGACGTCCTCGTCGGTCAATCCCAAGCCAGGAACGTTCTCTCTTGGCCACGTCCATGTGTCCAGTGCCAGCGCATGTGTCATGCCGTATGACCACTCTGGATCTACACCAACCATGCACACCATGCCTGCGCAACTGCGACACACGCGCCCGTGAAACCACGAGAGTCGGCTCTGATACCATTATGTAACGTCCCGCCTCCTCGAGGTCGGGCCCGCTTACATCAGGTAGCTTTTTATAGGACGTAGCCTGGCCTCACAGACCAACACAAGTCTTTTCTGCGCACATTTGTCCTCACTCGTACGCACCCGAGAATAACTTCCCGGTCGGTCACCCATCCTGAAATTGCTCCAGGCCAAACACGCTTAACCTTGAAGTTTTTTAGAGCTAGGCTACCGGAAAAAAAGTTACAACTTGTTGATATGAGTATCCTATCAATCCTATTAAGCCCTGGATCGGGGTCTCACAATAGCATAAATGGGAGTACATGGTAAGGGAACAATTTGCTCTCTCATGCCAACAGTGTGATCATGTTTTTGCCGTTAGGAACCTTTCTCTGTTACACATAACTTACGCCTCTATGTAGGAACAAAATATGCAAATAAA
This sequence comes from Oropetium thomaeum, assembly GCA_001182835.1. Lineage (NCBI taxonomy): Eukaryota > Viridiplantae > Streptophyta > Magnoliopsida > Poales > Poaceae > Oropetium > Oropetium thomaeum. The sequence goes on along the minus strand of LFJQ01000007.1, from coordinate 1,078,100 downwards.
CCTGCAACGCAAATCCATGGTAACCTTTTAGTGTGGTCTATTATATATACGCCCCCCTTCCAACACACACATAAAAAGTGGTCTTTTAACCAGTTAGACACACAAAAACCAGGTAGAAAAACCGTACGAGAAAAGAAGATCCTTGGGTTCCTTCACAAACACTGCATAGATATGGGATACCGACATGTAACATCCCAAAATAATGAAATGAAAAGAAAAATAAATAATTAATAATAAGTACTCCCATGACTCTTTTTAGTCCAGTTCATAGCCCACCAAAAAACCCTCAACCTAAAACCTTATTTTTTCCCCACGTTGTTGCTACCTCCTCCCGTCATCCCTTTTTCCATGAAGGAAAAACAGAGGCGGTGGCTCCCTCCTCCCCTTCGGTGCTGCAAGGACAAGGTGCAGAGGAAGGACTTCTTCCCAAGGTCAATTCTCCTTCTCTCATGACAATCAGTCCATCTCCATCTCTCCCAATCTGAATCCCGTTTTGCTCTTGTTAGAGAAGCGCTTGCTGCAGATTCAAGGGAGAAGGTAGGGCAAGGGGTAGAGGCACATCCGGTTTTGGATTTAAAATTAGATGTCAAATGCATGCAGGAACTTATTTAGATGTTGCAACTAATTAAAATAGAATATTATTCAGGAAAAATAAATGTGTTCTTATACTTCTTTAGAAGAGGGGATGGGTATTCGATGTTCCTTAGATCCATGTTTTATGAAAGATTGGCAGTGATTCTTGGCCACGGGCCATCCAACATAAAAATTCCCAAGAGATATGTCTAATAACTTTGTTTGAAATCCCTAGGTGTGAAGTGTCGTCCATGTAAAAAAAGGGAGAAAGAAAAAAAACCCTCACATGTGTAGAATAATTCCTAATATCAACGCTCGGCATCTCAGAGGTTCATTGAATATAAAGTGAAAACTTTCTTCCTCAGTACCAACAGAGAATGCTTCTTTCAGTGTAGTTTATAGAAAAAGTCGAGCGGCACTCCTGTGAGAATATGCAGCTTATAGCTAGACATGTTGGAGAGATGCTCTATCTGACAGTAACACACTGACAGTTTGGCACAAAGTGAGAATATTAGAAGAATCAATCCTTGCACCAACCAAGCTAAATTTCTGTACGATTGTGTGGTGCTGGTGCTGGGTTGCCTTTCATTGTTGGTATATGTTCGATCGCTAGATATGTAGGGAACTCAAATGTGGCCAAGATCTCTAGGGAATATGGTCGAACTTATCCTCAATGGATGAAATAGTAGTCAACAGGAGCCAACAAAGTATATATGGAGATAAGATGGATATTTCTCAGAAGCTAATCAGAAGGCCCTCTAAATCGTTACTATATACTTTTTTGTTATTTCGTTTTAACTCCGAACTCAGAATAAATGCATAAATTTAATTTAGGCACAAACAAAACAGTCTCAACAACAATCGGATTGGTTAAAACTGAATTGCTTTAATTTCGAAATTTTCCCGTTCAAATATGATTTTAAATCTTACTCACGCACCCTATTATTGCCGATGAAACTTTCTCACCCATCAGCGCCTAAGATGATCTTGTCGTGCATGACTAGCGTGTGAACATTAGCATGTCATAGTCTATACCAAGAAGCAAGAAGGAATATGGCAAAGTTAGCATAGAGTTGAAACACAATTGGAGGGTTGATGTTCACCTTAGGTTCATTAGACAAAGCTTATGTGGCTTCAAAGACACAACAGTTCTGCATGCTGTAATCCTTCCTTATTCTTTATTACACGATATAGAAGCATAATTTTCTACGATGTAGTTTTTTGCGATAAATTCTTTACGATGTCGTTAGCCTCAGAACTATATAGCCATGCAAAATAATGGATGCATTTTTTATTACCTAAACCAAAATTCATGGCATAAATGTTTTTCGAGATACTCCCTCCATTCTTAATATATTTATTGTCCTGACAATAACAATTTGAAAACAGTAAGAGTCGAATTCACTAAGTACTTACAAGTTTATTATGAGGTATGATGTCCCAAGTAATCACAGAAACAAAAGGCTCTAGTGACACATAATTAATGACGGAAGCAGTCCGGTGCACATATATAGCTCCTATTTACCACTTATAGTTTGATGTTGTCACCGCTATCGCAAGCCCTTGTCAGATCTTGCAACCTCAACCAATGCTAGTGGGAACAAAAAGAACCTAGCTCATATCTATGATATATAAACACTTAGTGGATGGCGTGTGGTGAAATTTCCTTGTTGCGGCTGATTAGTTCCGCGGTGCTACAGTGAAACAGAAACTTAAACAGATTGTATAATCAAATTGGCCGGGGCCAGCATAAACATGAGGCAATATAATGCATGTTTCCACTTGTGTACGCCAGGAATTAGCACTGTATATATTCTTTTGCAATGCAATTGGACACGAGATACAGCAGACTACAAACTGATACACATCCATAATTACGTTTCTAAGTTGGATCTGCTTGTCAACGATGAGTATCGAGACTTGTTGCGATGCCCCGATCATAAACAAATAATTGCGAACTATATAATGCCTTTCTTATTGTTGTTGTTAGGATAACAATTCTAGTTTGAAAGCAAACTAAAGTTGTTGAACTAATATAGTTGTGTTTTCTTTACGTGGTATCCTCCAATTAAGAGGTTGTTTGGTACAGATCCCGTCTGCTCCAGCTCCTTTACAAAACAGTGTAGCATGGAGGGCTGTTCTCCCTCCACAGGCCGAAATTCGTTCCAGAGAGCCGACGAAGCCATAATTTTTTAACTTTAACTGCTCGACTCCTCTGTCAGCTACAATAATACGGTTAGAGGATCCGGAGTTGGAGAGAGAGCCGAACCAAACAGGACCTAATTAGTTGATCATGTGAGACATACAAACCTGATGAGAACAAATGCAAAAGTCGAATAAGACGACTTCTAAGACCTGATGCAAAAGTCGAAGAAGCAGAAAAAACTTGTAAGACCAAGATGCTAATTCTTTAATAACGAGACCCGTTCTAGACACATCTCCGTGCGAATCGAACATGTGGTTTCATGGACCACAATATATATATGAAGATATTTTATTGGGCCAATCGTGAAATTCATGTGCGTGCCCTATGATCTCCCAGCAGGACGTTACACATATAAAGAGCACCTTGTGCGACTAATCCGTACCGAAACTTGGCACAAACGTCAATCTGAGAGTGCACACACGCAAACCATTTAGCTGCTAGTTGATGCACAAACAATAGCTAGCTGGCAAGCAGCATGGCACCATCTCGTCGCCGGAACAACACCGCCTCCTCCCTGTTCGAGTCATCCACCATCATCACGGCCAATCTCATCATGGCCTCCTCTTCATACCTCCTCACCAGGTTCAGCCCCCGAGCGCCCGCCGCCACAGCGCGGCCCTCGGCAGTGCACACCACCCGCTCCATGGAGCCCATAGCCGCCGCCGGGTGCACGACGGTCCTCATGGAGCCTTATTACGGCGGCGGGGAGCACGACGGCGTCCAAGTGGACAAAGAAGCCGAGACTTTTATTAAGAGATTCCGCGAGAGGACCCATTCAGATGCCATCCGGCAAGACGCTATGGCAGCATCAACAGCGGCAGTTCATCGGCCGCCGCCGCACTCGGCAGTGGCGGCAACCAAGCGGGCTGGGACCGTGCACAGGTACCATCGTTAATGCCTTAATGGTGAGGATGTACAGACGTTTGTTGATGACCTGTATCTGTAGGGTAAGCAATGGTTTGCCAAGGAAAAAGGCAAGTATGGTACAGGACAAGGGTTATAAATTATTAGTGAGGTGTTTGTAAGATACATCGTGCGTGTGTAATTTGGAAATATAGGATGTAATAATAAGGAGTCCGTTTTCATTATCTCAGGTAATGAAGTTGCACAGTATAGAACAAACAACACTACAATATTTTGTAATAATGAGTAATATCTCCGTTTTTATATTGCCGACGCTTTTAATACAAATTTATACTAAAAAGTGTCAACAATAAAAAACAGAGGCATTAGTTCTCTGAATCCCTGTCCTAGGAGTGAAGCAGAAAGTTGTAAAATCATATATGATCAAAAGCGACTTTATTAATATGGTCCTTCAACTTATCCATGAATGTTATTGATCGGATTTCTACATTCCAGAAATTATTCATCACAGTTCTTAAATAATGCCAATATAACTATTGACACGTACAGGATTTTAACCAGATCTATGAACCAGTTGAAGTCTAACCCATGGGTCAGCCCCGTCGGCTCGGAGCGATTAGACTCAGGAAAGTGAAGACGAATCGGCTGCACGGTAAGTCCGATGAAAGCGTGGAGCAGAGGATCAGGCTGGCGCGAAGGAGAATGGACCCACGGGAGCCCAGTTCGCTAATTTATCTTTTCTTTTCTTTTTTCTAGCTTATTTTTATCAAGTATCTTTTAGTGTTTCTATAGGCGTGGACAATTATGGTTAAATCCTTCTCCAACCCACTGTATAATGGGGAGGCCGAATCTGTACCGAAAAAAATTATTCTTTTTCGATGCATCGCAACTCCTCTTGGTAGGGATCTCGTCTTCATGTGGGCTAAATAGCATTTCGACCCACAAGAGCTACAGCTCCCCACCCCTTGTAATATGGAGCGTGTTCTGATCGATACTTTCACAATTAGGTTCGATATTTCGGTTGTTCTTGCGTTATCCAGGTTGCTAGTTATCCGGTGTTGTGAATTTTGGTTACTTGAACTATCGTTAGAACTATAGGAAGCGAACTGTCTCATCCTGACGTGTCGATCTTATGCTTTTCAGCGTTTTATATGGTGTTTTGGTACTTGGATCCTGGTACTCGAGTCATTGCAAGAACCTTTGTTTCATGTGGTGGCGCGGGATGCGTATAGGACCCGCTGATCGTGCACGGGGCTGCAACGGTTCAGTCCGATCTCTCCTGCACGTGTTGGATGGTTTTCGATCCATCTTTTGTTTCTTGTCAATTTCTTTTCATTCGATCTTGCATTTCTGTCGGAGTGTTTAGCAAGTAGACCTCTCGCGTATGCCTGCATACTACAAAGCTGGACCCAGAGTCCCGATCGGCCGGAAAGTCACCTCACCATACTTTTCCCTCGGCCAATTGGGGTGTTTGTCGGTTTGATCTGAGATGAACTCGACGTGCGGCGCTGGATATCCTTGCGTCTTTTCTCAAGAGCTTTTACGTCTTCTGTCGATTCTTTTCCTTTGATAACGCGAGTGAGATCTGGGTCCTAGTCGCTTAAAAGGTCAATCTTCATACCTTTTTTTTTTGCCGATTTGTGCGTTTCTCACTCGGTCCACTCTAGATCGGATGGAGTCGGAGTTTTTTTTTCTCTTTTTGCTCGGACGTCACCGGTCGAGAGTGAGATCTGGGTTTCAATCGGCCAAAAAGGTCATAAAGCTACACCTTCTTCTGGCCCGTACGGACGTTTCTCATCCGTCATGGCGTGTGTAGCTCTTCCTACGTGCGTAATCCCTTTCTGTCTCGTTTAAGTAGAGCCGTCGGATAGAAATGTATTCTGTTGTTTACCCTTTGGACTGAGTCACGAGCAGGATCTGAGTTGTGCTCTGGCCAGAGAGGTCATACGCAATACCTGCCTCTGGACGATCCGGACGTTTTCTGCTAAAAATGGGTCATGTACTCAAACGGAGCCGACGTTTGCTTTTTTCTCTGTTTGTCTCTTCACCCTGCTTGTGTAACGGCGAAATCTATGACTCCTTTAAAGACCTTCCTGTTGAGTTTGTGCGTATCGGTTGCAAAACGTCAGCATCCTGACGGCCTATACTGTAGAGGCAAAGCGTGCGCATCGGCCACAGGTCCCCGAACCGCTGAGGCTAATGCGCCTACCATGCTACACCCTTCATGTTACTCACTGGCCGTAGTCCCTCGTCCCTCCCGCGGTCTTATCCACTAGATAAGGTTGGGGGCCAGTTATCGGCAGCACATCAGCCCACGGTGGCCGATGTTCCCTGTAATTTAACCTTTTTCCCCTTTTTTTTTGTCAGTTTGCAGGGAGAACTGACTGACTCGCCCTCTTTCTGAAGCAGGGAAGCACCGGGTCGCTAGAATTTGGTCCTGAACAGAAGTTAACAAATCTCCTGGGCCACACGTGCGAGTTTCCGGACAAACATTAACATACACATAATTTGGCAAATTTAAACATCAAAATATACATTTTAGAGTTTTTTTAGACGGTATGAATTTCAAGAGTTCTGAGTACCTAGTTGACGACTGCACTAATGTAACATTGAGAAACACTACTGGTGCACTTTTACTCTAAAAAAATCTACTAGCACGGTTGGAGATGGCTCCTATAGTGCGAACAATTCATCAGATGATACAAAGGTTTAGGGACCTAAATAGTCACAAAAAGTTCATGGATCAAAAGGAACATATGACACTAGTTTAAGGACCTGAGGTACAGTATACTCAGTAAAACAAATCATTACAAGATACTCAGCTAATTATCTAGCAACAATTTAGTCCTTAGTTTATCCCTTAACACTACAAGAGATATGTCAGTTTTTTGTTTTTGTCATAATATGTGAAATTTTGTCACATTCAACTATCTCTGACATCTCCATGATAAAAACGGCCGCATCGAAAAAATGTTTCTCTATAAATACATTTTGTGACACTTTTTGATTTCATGTCACAAACTTATGACATAAGTTTTTATGTCACAGGCTGTTTGGATCAGGGGTAAAATTTTAGCTCGTGTCATATCAGATATTTAGATATTAATTAAAAAGATTAAATATTAACTATTTATAAAACTAATTGCATAGAAGTATGATAATCAATGAGACAAATTTTTTTAAATATAATTAATTCATAATTAGCACATAGTTACTGTAGCACAACAGTCTCAAATCATAGATTACCTAGGCTTAAAAGATTTGTCTCGTTCATTAGTCTCGATCTATTAAATTAGTTTCATAAATAGTTAATATTTAATATTTTAAATTAATTTTTAATTGTTTGATGTGACAGGGGTAAAAAAATTTGCCTGATCCAAACACCCCATCTGCACAGTGATAGTCAAACCAAAAACTGAACACTAGATTTGAAATCAATGTTGTGATCTTCTGCCCAATTTCTTACTATAATTGTGGTTGTTTGTCTCTCCGTGCTACAATATTATGACTTTATGATTTCAGCAACATAACTGTTAAAATAACAATCAATCAAAACCAGTCAGGTGATACTGATGTCAAACCAGGTGATATATATATATATATATATAACAAACCTATTTTTATTCTCCGCCAAATAATTAAAAAGTGGCGAATGATACATAAACTCATAATAATTTGTCAGTTTATAGCACTTACCACCTCAAAATAGTGTCTACAGCTGATCTTCTGATTTTGTCTATAGTTTTGAATATCAAAGAAATAAATTATGACCAGTTTTACAATTAATATCTTCTCTTTTCTCTAAAACTCAACGTTAACTTGAATTATGACTCTAATATCATGGTTAACATTTTAAAAATAAGTTTTAGCAAACTTGTAGATGTACAATAATTATTAAATTTTTAAAATCTACTTATTATTAATTATGTAGCCATTTTTTTGAGATGTTCCTTTTTGTGTAATGATTGATATTTTGCATATCTTTAAGTAAGCAAGTGCCACGTAGGATGGAACGACGCGGTGTTGCGTTGGCAGGATATATGAAAATGTGATAAAATTGAAATGTGGCTCATTAAAGTCCGTATGGCTGGTAGGCTTGTAATAGTCCACAAATGTTTGTTTGGGCCAAATCTTTTCATTGTGAGATTTTCTAGGACAAAGTCGGCCCAAATGTTCCATAATAAGCCCATGAAAGCTATTGTTTGAGTATGTTTCTAATGCACAGAAAAAATATTGTTGAATAAAAAATACTATATCTTGTTTGTATTTCATCACGACAACATAAAATTTTCGTTGAATTATCACAAACGAATTAAAATGTACATTTTGAGTATGTTTGTTTTTGACCAAAAATAGTTTTTTATCGAACACTATATCTTGTTTGTATTTCATCACATCAACATAAATTACTATAAAAGAAATTAAAATGTAACGCAAAGTCTGTATTCCTTTATATTCCAACTTGTGGATATGAAAATTTTCATTTTAAATTTATTTCATGATAACTATGTTGATGTGATGAAATATAGACAGAATATAGCTTTTGAGAAAAAAGAACATTTTTTTTGTTAAAAAGAAGTATTTTAATTATCTTGTGATATTTCAATGAAAATTATATATTGTCATTTTGAAATACAAACAATATATAGGTTTTTATTCAAACATATTTTTTCTATACAATTAGAAACATACTCAAACATTAGCTTCAAATTGAAAAGGATCCTTATTTGGCCTCAAGTTAACATTGTTATCCTCAACACTAATGGAAGACCAAGAAAGACGTCCTGAAAACTTTGAAGGCCCAATAGGTAAATTTCATTGGCATAGGGTTAAGAAAGGGAGAGGAACTATTTTGAAGGCCAAATAAATAAATTGTTCCTTTTTGTTCTATATTATTTTCAGACCATACTATTTTTTAATGTTATTTTTAATATGTTGCAGGTTACACTTTGATCAGCCCAAACACAAATACTAAACTAAAATTTTATAACCGTACCCAACAACATACACAGACCGTTACAGCAGTATCATCCAATACATAAGTATAGTCACATCTAGGAACCAGGCACACCAAATAATCAAAATCTATCTTGCCACACCATTGTCCTACACTCTAACCTAGAAGAATGAAGCAGGAATCAGCCTCCCACCATTCTTCGTATATTGTTCCAGGCTCAGCTGTTAATATGGATGAACTGTTGATCTCAAGATGAACAAAAGTTAACATATATTGTCATAGTAGAAAATTACTTTAATATAACGATATGAAAGAGTTATTTTTTAAAAAAAATTTGAACAGTGTTAAAAGAATTTAAGTCATCTTTAAAGAGACATCTTTAAGGAATTTAAGCCATCTACCTTGTTAAAAAAATTAGCTTCATCAAACACCGTTACGTTGTTCTGTTAGCACTAGATGGACGACTATCCGGTTACTATTATAACTTCTCTAAAGATTCTGAAACCGTATGTCATTATATGAAAAATGTTGCCACCAGACACTCGAGAACGTGAACAATATTGGATAAGGGACACTAAACTAAAATTCATTTGCTTCTAGACAATGCAAATGAACAAGACAGGATATCCTACAACAAATGAGTTCTATTTTTTTAAAAAAATGGAAGAAACAAGAGGGGAACTACCCTTTATTTTAAATAATTATAATGATTAACAAAACAACGAAACTTCTCATGAAATACAGAAATGAATTTAGTGTCATATGCAGTGAATCAATTAAAGTTTAATGTTTCAAAAAAAAAGAGTTTAATTAATGCTCTGTAGCAAAATTTCCTAGCTATATTCATCAATCTCCAGAACCACTAGCTAAATGAGTAGGAAAAGAGGAGGTGCCGTAAGGTTTCTTCCACCTGATAATTGAAAAGGAGACAAGTGTAGCTCCGCACGAACACGCTTTTCCTTCTGAGAAGGTTTCTTTTGTTGAGTCTGTCCCTGAGTAGCCGGCCAACTAGTTTATTTATACCTATGAAATAATTCTAAATAACAATGTGTAAAAGGCATGAACCATACAAGAGCACTTTCCCATGTAAAACGTGCATCAAGTGGAATACAAACATGAAATAATAACATCAGTATATGTTGTCATATCAATGTTAGAATGATCAATAATCACATTTATATGACTCATCAAAATCGTCATTTATTTCATCTCTGTTATTATGATACCAAAGTGGGATCAACTTTGAGTTGCATTCGACATGATGAAGACCACATTCAATGAAACATAGGGTGTATTCCCTCCATTTCAAAAAGAAGTTCGTTTTGAACATGATTTAGCATACCAAGACGTATTAAATAGTTTGGGCGTCCCATTTCATTCAGCTACTCATTTAAGGTCACACCGGTTACCAACGCTAGTCTTGCGGGATTCCTCTATGAGGTCGTGGGCATCTCTCCATGTTACTCCATGCGGCGAACTCTATTGTGAGAAATGTTTCCTAACCCAGAACGAACTCCCTTTTGAAACGGAGGGTGTACAGGTTTGTGCTCAATGAGGAATACTAAGGCTTTGGAGTCTGAAGTGTACGAGCATCCCATGCTGAATAAATTCTTAAACGAGTGTACCAGTGCATTTTTCTCCCTTGCTTCCGGTACAATAAAGTACCAACCAATTTTGAATGTCCATATATATTTTGTGGGATCCCTATATTTCCGTTAGTCATTACTCCCTTTAGAATTAAATAGGACAATTTCATTTTCATCACACTCATCCAACGACTGATGATTGCAGAGCAAAGTATTTAGCATATGTGTTTCAGTGTTTTCAATGATCTTCCACAGCATGAAACTCAGCTACTTCTTTTAAAATAGAAAACTGCTAGAAGAATTTCATATTTCATCTCTTTTTGTTTGGTTTACAGCTTTATCGCTATAATGCTCTGATTTAACAAATAAAAAAAGAAACAAAGAAAAGGAAAAAAATGTTTTCAGCCCAGCCCATAATGAGCCCAACCAATCCCTATTCTTTTAGGTTGCCTCCCTCAACACTGATCCTTCTCCATCCAACTTCCTTTCTTTTCCTACTGCCGCCGCCTCCCATCGTGGTGCTCCTGCTGCTAGGGGAAACTGCAACTTGAAGTCTTCCCTTGCCCAGCAGCAGCCAGTGGAGAAGCTCAGGTGGGATCGACTCCATTTGAATCAGTTTGGACCATATTCCTGCTGGATGAGGTGCTGACCTGCCCTGTTTCGGAGGAGGAAAGGACAGGGTGTTGCTTGGAGAAAAGGAAGAAGAAGAAGGAAGAATTGGAGGGAGAGAGTTCTGAACCCATCTACAAACTCATTTGATCGAATCCTTCCTGTTTTACAGGTTGAGCAGTAGGTAATGACTAAAGTTTTGTTTGTTTTTCTGTTTTTCGTCGTATCTGCGCAGTAGGAGATCGAACCTGTTTTTGAGGACCTTAGGGGCCAAATCTGAACATGTCGTAGTAACAAAAGTTGTAGAGACATCGAAACCTTTCCGGAGAGTACTCATTTGTGTTATTTCATCAAGAATTGAAGAAGTTATGACAATCTGAATCTAACTATCGAAGTGCTTCAGGTTTCAGTTTCGTTAGTTTAAGTGCAGTCCCTGTAATTTTAGTTTTTGGGTGCCTTAATGACTTTAATAAATTTTACACTATGGAAAAATTTGTAGAGGATTTTAATATATTTCTTTTGCCACCAAGATCACCCTCAAAGCTTTTATGGTTTGAAAGTTATAGTGATCTGAATATTGCTATCAGGATAATTTGGAGTTTCAGTTTCAGTCATCCGTTAGTTTTGGTTGCTCTATTGGTACTCAGTTTTGGAGTCCTTCGAGGCCTAATTATGGGACCACTATGGAAGTTTTTGTAGTACATCTTCCACTCTTTCCAACAAATACTTCACTTTTGAATTTCTTGGAACAGATTAGAAGTTATGCAATTTTGAAGGCTGTTGTTTGACCATGTTGACAGATTTCAGTATTTATGTTCGAGATGTTCTAGAACTAGTAGATGTGATAATTAAATCTTGTGATAAATATAAAACTTGTAGATGGTTACGTAAAGATGATTGTAGACTTTTTTTTGATATCATATCTTTTATGGTTTTAAAATTATGAATTGTTTCGTCGCTTTGCTACTGTGTTGTCTATGTCCTTTTTGTCGCTTGGGGCTGTGGGACGCTAGGAGCGGTTTATTTGTTGTTTATTTTTGTGTGTATTATTGTCTTAGTTGAGAATTGTCTTTTGATCGGGTGGTGTGCCTCCAGCTTTATAGCTCTTTCGGTTGCCTTTTGAAGAAGGCAAGTAAATGTAGCGTCGTGGTCTACCGCTTTAACTTGTTATTTAAATTTCCTCCATATAATTTAATTATTCACACTAGCCAGATAATTTGCTAAATGGACTTTACTATTCTATATTGAAGTAAATCTTATTCTTTATCATGCCAATTGGATACATTGAAGTGGAATACATATCAAGTTCATTCATGGCAATCTTGCATTTTTAAGCTCTCCTTTGATATGCATATGAAGATACCATATCTAAATATGTGCAGTAAGTACCGGTACAGCAACGCACGTTGATTTATAGCTAAATATGTGCGGTAAGTACCGATATAGTAACGCACTTTGTTGGGATTAGAGGATTGAAGTGAAGTCATGCATTGCATTTATTACATCGCATTGCATCATTGCACTTTATTTCTGAAGTATGGTGTATATTATTATTGTAGCTTCTAAAATTCTCTAAAGATATCTATTTACTTTGCTTCCGTTTGTTGTTATTACTATCTTGAATCTATGTCTAAATATATTGTGATTTAAATAACCTGGTAAAGCAATTTGCTTGCTGAGATTTTTCATAAAGCTCATACGCTTGTTTTTTTTCCTTTCCAGGTACTTGATGTTTGCTTGGGTTTTTAGGAGTAGCAACACCACATACATCGTCACAGGAGATTTTTTACTTAATGCACTTTTTTAATAGACATTTATAAGTTAATTGAGTTTGGCCAATGGTCATATTATTGTGTCATGGATGTTAAATTTGTTTTCTTTGGAGAACCCTATTATGTTGCTCTAGGATGTTATTCTTTGATATGAAATGCTCATCTTTATACTCTGATTTGTTTGCTTCCGTGATACTTGGAAATAAATAAAAGATGCTGTCAAATTTCATTCATGCTTGATTGCAGAGTTTGTGTCTTTTTAGTGATACTTTGGGATTATCTTAGAATTCCGGGGTGTTACAATCGCATATCTTGTTTACTACTAACCCCTAACGTACAAACAGGGTATGTTAAACATGCAAGGTAACTTTCAATTTTTCAAAAACAGAGAATGAAAAAAGGAAACTTACGACGTACCAACCAACTAGCACTAGTCTGAGCTACTTTTTGAAATAAGCTTGATGAAGCTAATAGAAAACATGATTCAAAACCATACTGCTATACTCAGAGATAACAAATGTACTCAGGTTAATTCTTCCGATGCTGGAACATAGAGGTCTCTTTTTTTTTTTACAAACTCTGCACATCTTAAGAGAGTAGTGGTCCAGAAATGATTCACGAAAATTAAAAGAAAAAAGAAAGAGCATGTCGACGCGTTTTTGTTGGACACCAGTTGGATGAGCATGGGTCATCCACAAGCTGGAGGCACATTCGCAACACCTTGTCTCTGCAGCTCGCCCATCACACTGTCCACAGAAGGTGGCTTCAGGCCAAGAGGCAGTGGCAGCCACGGTTTCGTTAAAACATCACCGATCGCTGCGTCTATACTCTCACTTGACTGAAATTTAAAAAAAAATTAACATTTTACAAGACTAAGATTGTTGTTACCAGAGTGCCACGTGCAATCTGTTTGAATATAAACTATGTTTGTGAGTAGTACACTTACTGGATGGGACTGTAATTGGAGCTGCGTATCTTGCTGACTCTTGTTTGCGAGTGTTGGAGGGACCAATGGTCTATACATTGGTGCTGGACATGGCGGCAGAACTCCTCTTACAGGTGGAGCAGGAAATCTCTGAAAATTTGCACATTATTAATAACGATGCATCTATGAGAAACTGTGGTACGATAAATAACAATACGAATTATCATTCTGTATACTATATAATTGCTGCTTGAAGTTTGCGAACGAAACACTCACCGCAGCTGGCATGGGCATCGCAATCACCTGGCCCGGCATATGTCCAGGTCCCTGAAAACAAATACGAAATATGTATGAGATACTTAATTATGTCTGAAGATACTAATTAATCTTTTACCCAGTAATATGCATCCTGAAGCAAACATACCCTCATGTAAGGGTGGTGGTGCCAGAAGGCAGCTGCAGGGTCAGATGGCGGTGGAGGAGGCGCCCAAGGTGGACCGGGCGTGCGAGGGACGAGATGCCGAGGAGGCCACATTGGCACCCGGGAGGAGTCGACCGTTGGGGTTGGATGGCCCCACACGTGGAGCGGTCGCCCAAAGTGCTGCATCGGATGGGCAGCAGCTGGTGCCGGCGGCGGCGGAGGGAAGCCGATGGTCGGCACGGTCCACGCGTTCGCGTCCGGCCTCTTCACCGCCGCCGCCGCAGCAGCGCCCCCGGTGGCGTACATCTGCCGCCTCTGCGTCCAGCTTGCTGCCTCTGCCTCCCTTGCGAGCATGTGCTTCCTGTGAGACCGGTACTTCTGCATCCACAAAAGTGATACATCGCGCAAATTCAGTTTTAGAAAAAAAAAAAAAGATAGAGTTGTGAGAAACAAAAACTAAGATCAAAGGACAGTCACACAGAAAGTTCGTTTGAAAACTAAGGTTGAAAGGTTCAATTGTTGTTGATATAGATCTGTTTTTTCGTTTGTTGGAATCCGAGATTATTTAAGGTGTGTCTCCTTCTTACTTCTACGCTAACTAAAATTTTGCTAATGTCTGGGTTACTTTTGCAGCCATTGGATGTGGATACAACAGCCAACCAAAAAATTTAGAACTCTGGCTTTTAATAAAAAGGTATTTTTTAAGAGTATCTATAGGTAGTAGAGATCGAAGGATGGAGATTTATTTGGTTCCACATAGCAGTACTATGTAGTATTTGTTTTATTAAGGATAATATTAAAAATAAAAATATAATATTAATTAATTATATTATTACTATTACTTAATAATAATCTTTATTTATGTTTTTATATTAATCATTATTGTCAACAATTTTTCATTTAGGGCTCAAATTTTTAGCCCATAAAATTATTAATAAAATAAAAATTAGTTAAAATTGGTTAATTAAATAAAAATAAAAGTACTAAACTACCCTTAATACTGACCAATATTTTGGACCTTAGAACTGCTCTAAAAAAATGTTAATATGAATAACAAAAATGTTTCTTCTTCACTAAACACATGTTCTACAAAAGAACAATCCAGTCCCACCGGTTCAACTATTTCAGCATAATGGTTTGTACGTTAGGGAGTAGACAATTGTGTTTTCTGATGATCCATTGGTTCAACACTTGGAGCTTCACCATTGAAGTAAGCATAGGCATGTGCAGAGGTTAAAATGGAGTACTAGTAGTTACCAAACTAGTGGACTAGCCATAGGTCAGTTGGCAAAGCTCCAAGGATGGATGTGGTTGACCACGGTTCTATAATGCCAGGTCCCGCATTTGTCATCAGAGAAGGCTTGGATGATTGTCGGCTTTTTTAAAGCAGTACAAACATCTAAGTTGCAGGAAATCTCGCTATTCTATCTACTGGAGGTCCTTTTTCAGCGCCAGCGACTACTATCTTTAGTTTCTGTACTTCTGAACACTAGTAATACCAAAAACCAAACATCTAGCCTGAAGTTGAATATAGAAGACTTTTACATGCTACTACGTGAGTTGTCCGCGTGAAGTCAGATATCTGATGAGCTGTTCAGCTTCACGGGTTGCACTGTCAGTTAGTAAGCCGTAGCGTACATACGGACTTCTGTTTGCCTGGGACCAGAGCTGCTCACCAAAAAAGACAAGGTATTCGATCCGCGATGGTGTACTAGCAAATATTCGAAGACACGAGCTTTTTTACCGCTGGTTCTTAGTTAACTTGGTCAGGTGCAACTATATATACTCTGTTTACGTTTTGAAACAGAAATGGCAAATTAAAGCTTCACTGTGTTAAATGATTGTTTTTATCAAAAACAAACATAAACACCAGCATAGACTTCAAAATCTAAGGTAACCTGTTCATTTGTTCATGAGCAAATACTACCTAGATTCTAAAATGACAACAAATTTATTTATAGTGTACGTCTACATTTTCTAGGATAGATACCACCATATTACATTTTCATAAGAGATAAGTTAACCTAACTTCTGGATACAATTAAATTGTATAGACTACTATAGGTATGTTGTAATTGATACAACAAAATAGTTACCATAGGTATATCGAAAATATAAGATCAATAGAGATTAGCCACCAGTTTCCAAAGGTAAAACATATGAATGGATCTTTGGGAAAAAAAACAAACATGTATGGGTCATTATGTTTCATCTCTCTGTGTCGATCCTGGAAAAGGCAACCAGAGGATAGAAGACTTGAGGTCCGGTCGATAATTCTTAATTTGAAGTGTTACCTGGATATTACTTCTATTTGTCTGGGTTAACTACAGTAAGTATATATAGGTGCTTTCTGGAGCAGTGTGGATTAGTGAAATTAGAAGTGAGAGTCAATTTGTGATTAGGCAGGAAAATTGTTTTATGTATGTCTAGCTAGCTAAACTAGTAAGCAAGTAAATATGGATATATGTTGTCTTCGATCAGTTCGAAGTATAGAGAAGCAATTAATCGAAACATCAATTCAAATGCACCTTACATCAGAATAGAACACAAAGTGTGCACCCATGAGAGAAAACTGATGCCATAGAGATGGAATTAATAATAAGCTAAGCATCATTACAGACCTGCAGATGACTGGCAATGTTGTGCCGGGTGAGAGAGTCGATGCCCATGATCTCCAGTATCCTGGACGGCACCGCCTTGTCGATGCCTAGCTGCTCCACGGCCTGGACAAATCTCCGGTGAAGCTCTGGTGTCCAGTCCACCTGCAGATGCAACAGCACACAACCCAGTGTCACGAGGCTGAAACTGTACCCTTTTTTTTGTATGCTTGTAGGGCTTTTGCTAGCTCCTACTAACATGCCCATGCAGTGATGCATGTACCTTTGCCTTCTTCTTTCCATGAGAGTTCTTGCAGCTGGATGACTTCCGACGGCTTTCAGCCTCCTGCGACGATGACGACGTCGACTTCTCCTCGGCAGCTACGGCCGCTCCGCCGCTGGCAGCAAAGCCACCATTATTCACAGCTGCCGCCGCCTCATCATCGGCCACCTGTTGCTGGTTGCACTCTCCTTTCCCCTCCTCCGCGTCTGATTGTACAAGAGCTAATGTGTTTTCCTCAGGAAGGACTCCTCCGCTGCTTGGATCCACGAAAGGATCCTCCGGTGAGGCACTACTGGGAACCTCCTGGTCCATGACTCCATTACCACAGTCGCCGCCGGCGATCTCCTCAAAGTCGGTGAAGATGTCGGCAGGGTCGACCTCGAGGTCCGGCAGCGCATCGCCGTCGTCCTCGAGCCTGAGGAAGAAGTCTCCAAAGTCTATATCATCGACCGTGAAGTCGAAATCCAGGTCGGCCACAGCACCAATCGCCTCTGCCGTCTCCTCCATGCCGACGACGCCGGTGTCACCTCCGGCGGCGGCGCACGGCGCCGGAGAGACCGCAAGCATCTCAACTCTCAAGTCGATCTCCTACTTCACTTCCTCGCAAACTAGCTAGCAGAGAGCTCTCACAAGCAAGCAAGGGAATTGCATGCACCGCTCGTTAGGGTAAATAAGTTGTTGTGCGGTTTCCTTCGCTGATGAGAGAGAGAGTTGCTGCTGCTGCTGCTGTTGAGCAAGCAGGTAGCCAGTGGATAGTACTGACCACAGTTTGGTGCGATGGCAAGTCTGTACTGGCTCTCCGGGGAGTATTAGGGGAGAATGGAGGAGGCATGCCGACCACAAGCTCGCAAAGATTTCTCTGATTCGTTTGATGGGTGGCCTTGTCCGTGAGTGCAAGTGCACTTGTTGGTTTCTGCGAATTATTGCGGGCTTTGTAGCCGGTGTGCCTTTGTGTGGATGAGTGTTTTTTGGATGCAGTTTTTTCATTTTTCTTTCACACGGACAATTCCTCCCTGACCTCTACTAGCTACTACTAGTATATGAGAGAGAGAGAGAGAGAGAGAGAGAGAGAGAGAGAGAGAGAGAGAGAGAGATGGACTCGATCTCGTGAGACACAGGCGAGCAAGAAGAGTACAAAAACATGACAGCGGCTGCATGTATATCGGCTGCAGACTGTCCTGCCGCCCGCTAGTGTTTGGCTCGCGACTCTCATTTTTTAAAAAAAATTGGAAGAGAGAAAGGGCTGTGAGCGTAGAAACGCGTTTAAGTTATTTTATAAAGGAGATGGATATATTATATATCAGGGGACAAGCACAGAGCAGCGAATTAGAGACTGCAAATTATCAGCACACGCGTGTTATCTCTACATGCTGTTGTTCTTTTAGAGCTTCCAAATTAAAAAAAAAATACTAGCAACGAAGCTGAGAGCCAAAAGAGGAAGACACATTATATTGTGGTATACCGTGTACGACTATATGAGCATGTCTATGCATTTTCTTTGTTATATGCATGTGTTTTTTGAAAATATTCACGTATCTTACGTACCTGCCATGATTGAAATTGTCTTCCTTATGCCTTTGACACTACTTCCACAATCGTCCATTAAGAATTCAAATCAAACCATACTTTATTATAATAAACTAAATTTGATTCGCATAATACACAGTATAAACTTGATTTTTTGAAGCAAGGAGCACGCGCTCTTGATTTCACAAAACTTTATGTAGCTCTAATAACACATATAGGTGCTATGCACCTATCAGTTGCACCCAAAAAGCTTAATCTTGTGGAGCAGGATGGATAATTCACTTATGCTTCAAAACATAATCCATAATAGGAATAAAGAAAATGAAAGCTCAACATAGTGGGAATAAAGGAAACATAATCCATATATAATCCACTATTCTCACTTATACTTGGACATAAAGTGAAAATAGCTTTAGTTATAGGAGAAATATTCTCCATGAATGAAGATAAAAGCTTTGATCATTCATGAAGTGTCACAACTACCCCAGCACAATGGGAGTAAGGAGTTTCACACTAATCTACTCCTGATGGCCTGCGACAACATCGCCATCTCAACAGATTCAAGGAGAGCCAGTGGGAAGCGGTGACCTTAGGGCAATGCTCAAAGGCATCTAATACCACGTCTCTCGGAGCTTAGGTGGTCAGAAAATTGTTGACGTGACAGTTGCATGTAGGTAAGAGACATGTGTGTGGATAATATAGGTAAGTCTTCTCTTCATGAAGCAATGTATTTTACATGCGTTCAACATGGAGCGACCTCATCCACTATATGAGTAGTTGTACTCCCTCTGTCTCCCATTCACATGCGCGCAAGGAAAATTGAAAAGTGCACAATTGACATGCGCCTTAGGTTGTTGCGCGCCTTGTGTAATTAACTGCATGACGTTCCGTCTCTCTGGAAGTAGTAAAGTAATGGCTGTTTTGGAAGGAAAATGCATGTATGCATGCAGCCCCGCGCGCATGCAAGCTGGCGCATGCCGCTCATGCAGGAGATGTCCGGTAGGCTGGTGGCCGTGGGGCAGGATGTGAAGCGGCATGCAGTTAATAGCGCGGCAGAATTAGTATTAATCATTACGGTGTTAACGGATCCAACGCTGCTTCCTTGGTCTTTGCATACGGAGCTTGTGCGCATGTGAAGGAGACGAAGGGAGTATTCTCTAATCCAACCACGTGCTATCTCTCTAGTATTTATTAAGAGACACTAAAACACCCTTTTGTACAATCATATATGACGGCCGCTTGAAGCCGAGGCGTGAGAATATTTTAGACTAGGATCATTTAAGGCAACCTGATACACATGTCACATTTACGAAAACGATCAACTTGTAGTACATAATGCCTGTATCGTGATGCATTCAAATCTATGTGTTTAATTAATGATGTGTCAATAAATGAAAGCATTATTGGAGCAACTCAAAGAACTCAAATCCCCTCAACCATCAGAAAAGCACTTCCCACATCTATGCCACTGAATACGATTTTCCATTCCTCTGAATGCCACTACGATTATTACTTCTATTAGTTCTAACTACGGTTAGGTGAGTAGTGCTGTCAGATTTTTTTGAAATGGTCATTTTCCCTTTCAACATCGAGTCAATAAGATGAGTATAGTTTGACTCATCCCTGCAAGGACAAGGAGAGAACGACACATAGAATAGAAACCCCCCCCCCAAAAAAGGTGAAGAATAATGGGGCAGCGGTCAAAGAAAACGGAAAACAACTCATTTAATCAATTTGTTCGCTAGGTCAAATAGTCTTTTACATCCGTAGGTAATAATACATCTGTTTGTGCTATATGGATCCAGGTAGTGGAACTCACTGGAACAAAACCTAACTTGGTGGCACATGGCAAAGAGCACCTATTTTTTTTTTTGTAAAGTAGCAAAGAATACTTTGTGATGGCTGAGAAGAGATCTTAATTTGTTTTAGTACCTCACAAAGATTTCTTTGCAACGAAATGAAGGAAAAGATGGAAAAGGGGTTTTATCTATATGAACCACGTTTTACTGTTTCCAAAAGATAACTTGTCTAGTATATTATATAGCCCGTGTTTCATCCATGAAACCAATGCTTATTGCTTAATTATTTGTCATCCTCATGTAAGCGGTCTACGATTGACTCGTTCAGCTTGTAAGCTGATCATGATTTTTCAATTTCTGACAAGTCAAGTTAAATATTTAACTCGTTTGATCAAGCCAGCTCGTGAGCTGTGCACAAGTTTAACAAGAAAGGAAAAAGAATCATTTTACAAGATACATCATTAATAATTTTAACTTTGAAACTATCAAGTCAAGCTAAATAATTTTATAGTAAAGTGCACTGTAGATCCCTAAACTATTCGCATTGTGTCACTTAGGTACATAAACTCTTAAAGTGACCATCTGGGTGCCTAAACTATTTTTGATGTGTTGAGCTAGGTCTAAATCTTATATGAAGACCAGAAAATATGATATGGGCATTCTAATGTGGATTTAGCATGCATGTGTGTTGCACATGCACTAGAAAATATGATCGGGGTTTTTAAAACCAATAAAAACGGATCATTTTTTTACAAGCTTCAATGAAAGGTCCAGTGTGGTTATTAAAACCGAACTTAGGACTATGATAAGAAATAGTTTTTTGTTGCTTTTAGTTTTTGCAATAAAAAAAGGTGAATACTGATGTCACGTGCAAGATATAGAAGAAATAGTTCATGTTGGAACGCTTCCGTTATACTCCGCTGTTCTTTTTTCTGTGTCATTAGGAAAAGTGTGCTAATTGTTTTTTTTTTTTTACCTATGGCTGCTGTTTGAAGCGACAAACATTTGAGACTGAAGGAGTAATTTTTAGCATTCAAATAAACATTTGGATCTAGTTTGACACAGAAAAAATAAATTAGGGACTTAGATGGTCACTTCTAAAAGTTTGTGGCTCAAGTGACACAACGTGAATAGTTTAGGGGCTCAGATAGTTATTTTAAGAGTTTATAGACCTAAATGACACAACGTAAATAGTTTAGAGACCTCTAGTGTACTTTACTCATAATTTTAACTAAAAAAATTAGGTACACATCACAATTATATTTTCATGTGGAACATTTTAATATCCTGCTCGTCACCCATATCAAGCTTGGTGGCAAACTCAATGTGTCGAGAGGAACTAGATCTTATGCAAACGACCTAGACAAAGCCAGGCCGAGCCGGTATCCATCTATTTATATGTTGTTTTCCTTGTAGACCGTTGAATCATCTGTCTTCATGATGTGGACACAAGGGAAGTTTCACAGCGTGAGGATAAATGCTGAGTTTTCTGTTGCAACGTATATTTCGTATTCAGACAACTAGTTGAATTGAATGCTTGTTTCTCTGTGGTTTAAAGTTTCCCCACATCTCTTGGAATTCGTGTAAGCTCTTTCATTTGGTGAACTTGAACCCTTGTGTAAGTCCCATATAGAAATGTTGATAAGATTACTTTTTTTTTATTTTGCACGAATAATGGTGATAAGGCTACTAACGATATCGTCACTCTGTCGATTCCACAACTTGTAGTTAACACATTATGATACGTGTGTAGCTAGCACTGGACAGAGTCATATGGGTAAATCTCCCTGTAAACTTTGATTGATGAGTAGGAAATAGTTGTAGTGACTGTTTGGCTAACTGTACTCTCAGCAGAGACAACTGTTTTGTTTTCTGCGTGAATAGCTAGGAGACATACTAACGTATTTCTTATTAGAATCGAAAATGAATTTCATCATTCTAAACGTGGTCCTTGTTAAACTGGGAAATATCATTACCAAGTTTATTTTCTTTTTTCCTGAATCCTGATAAAGAAAAATAAAAAAGAAAATTGAGCTGGGAATAAATATAATTGAGCCTGAGATACGTAACACACAAGCGCGCAGTGTGGAGGGACCAATGAATGAACTGGCTGAATCCTGATAAAGAAAAATAAAAAAGAAAATTGAGCTGGGAATAAATATAATTGAGCCTGAGGTACGTAACACACAAGCGCGCAGTGGGGAGGGACCAACGAATGAACTGGCTGTATGCTGTGATACGACGTGTGAGAGGAGAACAAGCTGTTTCCTTTCCAACAAATTGCACGGCGCTCCTTTCCTCACGTTTCGCAATCGACAGCCTTTTTAATAAATCTTTCTGTATGTTTGCTGTCTCGGACGCTACAAGTCCAAATCTCGGGGTGGATTATATTATTTCGGAGTCGTCCGTGTTTGGCTTTGCATGCGTATCATCAGTGCCTCCCTGCTGTTTTTTTGGCTTATAGGGATGAAACTAAAGATCCATTAGGTTTATCTTTGAATCTTTTTAGTTTAAAAATAATAAACTAAGTTTTCACATTTGTCCTCACTTTAAAAAAACTAGTTCATTTTTTTAACTAAAAAGGTTTCTTCATTATGTGCACCTTTTACACCCTTAGGCTTAATAATAAGTTGCCATCTTGAACGTAACACGTTTATTATGGCAC
The DNA here is from genome assembly GCA_001182835.1 of Oropetium thomaeum. Taxonomy (NCBI): domain Eukaryota; kingdom Viridiplantae; phylum Streptophyta; class Magnoliopsida; order Poales; family Poaceae; genus Oropetium; species Oropetium thomaeum. The sequence continues at coordinate 1,055,316 of LFJQ01000007.1, read as the reverse complement.
AAATGCATGCATACAATGCTTACCTTATCTTGATTATTAGTTTCTTCCTCCTCCTCGTCGTCCTAAAGATCATTGTTTTAACGCATTCGCATTTTGACTTTGTCTACGGGCAGCATTGTGTTTCTCTCCTCATCGTCACGGGTCTGATCGACCGTAGCAGAGCAAGATGGCCACACATGGATTTACCCAACATCTTGTCTACATTATTTAGATATAAAACAAATAAAAAGCAGAAAAAAAACGCAGTGGGGCCTGGACTCCAGACACTGTAAAAACATGCGCACGCAAGGATATAGTTACAAAGTATAAACTCCAGGTGCAAGAGGCAAAAGCACAAGAATCCAAGAACCGGGCCCCGCATCATGGCCATGTTACTGTTATGCATACAGCCTTTAGATGCACTGGACCATGCGTGTGTGTGCGCGGCGCAGGTGCAGTCGTACAGCAGTACAGAGAGTCCATGATGTCCAACCAGTTTTTGAACCGGTCGATCGATACGTACGGTGAGATATTTCTCAAGCCGTCGTCTCTGCTAGTAATTGATTGATTGTTGCCTGGTTGGATTATTTCAAGCTACTAGCTAGCATGAATTATCTATATTATGCAGCTTGCACGGTTGCACCCCTAGCTAGCTAATCATGGCCGGCAACACACGAACCAGTGTGTAACTTCCTCTCTCTGTCGTTCGATCTGTATATTTCTCGCACGGTAAGAATTAAGATTGTACGTACGGTGAGATTTTTTTTTCTGTGACAAATATAGGAATGACAGACAATTAGAAGCAGTTTACCGGTTGCGGTTACGTAGTAAGCCAATTAATAACGACGGCGCTGGAACCAAACAGGAGGACACGCACCATATCCCCCGGTCGGTTTCTGGCTGAAAATAACCCGGTTCCATTATTTGACAGGAATGCATTCGATATTAATCGAAGCCAAAAAAAAAAAAGATTTTGCAAAGGGAATACTGAAAAGTATCAACCGCCCACCGGAAAGGAGCGGGGACGTGCAAACGCGCCGCGGGTGATTCACCGGCCGCGCAGCAGCCACAAGCCTTGCCCTGATGCCCGGACAGGCACGCGCCAGAGCTGTCGCGGTCACGGCCCCTCATCCGCTCATAAATGGAACCGCTGTACAAAACAGTCGGCCTCTCTACACGTGATGGGCTGATGGCGAGACAAGGACAAGGACCTCTCTTCTCTTTCGATCTACTAGCATCAGGCTTTGCTTCAGTACAACAATAACAGAATCCACAATTCAGATCACAGACTTTAATCTCTGGTTTTTGAATTAAAATTTACAGTTCACATCACAGTTCCACTGCTGCTACTTTCTTCATGATGGGTCCAAATGTCAAAAATGTCTTTCCTAATGATCAAAAAGTAAAACAAAAAAAAACACAGCAATGAATTGTCAATCATCAAAGGTGGATCAAGGATGCAAAATGAGGTGTATTAAGTGGATTGTACAGATTTTTTTTTTCTTCATACATGTATTGCTGTTAAGGATATGTAGATTGCAGCGCTCCAAGAAATTGATGGACCACCGACAACGTTCATGACGCATTCTAACACCCAAAGGTCCCTCTGAGACACGAGTCAATGGTTGAAACTTGAAAGTGTACAAGAGTACGCAACATATCAGTTAATCGTCAATACTGTATGATCTTGCCGTTCATTAAAGACATACGTTATACAGATCAGATACATTTCCTTACAATCTGTACCATCACCATATCACCAATTTATGAGTTTCAGAATATATACCACAACAATGGTACAACAGGCACATCACACTCACACCTTCAGTGCGAAATTTGCATGCTCCCAGCAGCATTTTCACCAACTGCAACTATACGTATGAAGAAAGCTGTGCATGCTGGTGTTGAGAGGGGCCCAGATGGTTCAAGGCAGCATAAGAAAGCAACAGTCAACAGCCACCACCATCAAGCACATCTTGGGAAATAGTGTTGACCAACGTAGCCTCCAGCCATGGCTCTTTTAACATTAGCCTCGAACATCTTTGGATTGTCGCGAAGGACAACCGCTGCTTCATGGTTCAAGGGATCCTCATCGTTTGGTTGCTGCAGATAAAATAAATATACAAAGTCCATTCAGGGATTTTTTTTTTCCTCCTTGGGACCGAGAACCATTCAGGAAAGTAAGTAACGGAAAGTAGCAATCTACAGGTAATCAACAAAACATTATGGGTTAAAAGGCATTTGCATTGCAGCTCGAATACGGTTTCCTATCAATCACGAAACAATGGTTTCTCCAAGACATTATTGCCAAAAGCAGTGTTCAGGGCAGAAACAGTAGTTCACGCCATTTATAAAACATGCATCGCATATTAAGGTTAGATGAAGTGATGAAACGCATTGCAAGAATACAATGACCAATGTTCCCAACATGCCACAGTAATTTCCAGCTACTTAGCAATAACTGAAATCAAGGACTGCAATCTATAGATACAGTAATAAGCATATAACCTGTTCGAGAAAAAAATAATAGTATTAAACAAGTAACCAGACTTCCCATTTATGAGAACAAGTTAGCAATTAAATTCAACTTAATTGGTACATATAAAACATCACTTATGATTCAATTACTGACGTCCTGCTTAAACTGGCATGACTATTTGAAAAATAACCTCCACATGACCAGACTAGTAATTACTTTTGATGGAAAAAAAATAGTACTCACTCCATTTGTATTTTATTGACGCTAGGACACAAATCTTAGTTCAAAAATGAACTAGGTCTCTTGTCTTAATGTCAATAAAATAAAAACAGAGGTAGTAAGTCTTAACCATAAAGTTCATGAAGCAACAGAATAGTGGATCCACGATTGTAAGCACAATTTTCAATTTTTTTCCTAGAATCAATGGAGATACAATGTAAGATGAAATACCGTAAAAAGAAGATTCAGGCCATATATGACAGTGTTGATATTAAGAACAGGCTTCCAATCTTCACGCAAAATATTCAGGCAAACATTTCCTTCCAAATCAATATTTGGATGGTACACCTGCATGTTACATAAAAAGTGGTTCAGGGATCATGGGGTAAACATGAGAAATAAATCAAATATTTAGAGAAGAGGAAGAGGATGTCTTATACCTTGGTCTTGCATTTGACCTTTGGAGGCTCATGAGGATAAGATGGTGACACTTGAAATGTGAAAACGAAAGTGCCGCCCCTAAAAAAATAGCAAAAATACAATCATTTCACTCAGCCGGAAAGATACTTATCAGACTACTGAGAAGAATAAAGAAGAATGCATTAATTAATTAAAGCTGCAACCTGTGACTTTCAATTTGAAGTTTTATCTTATCATTGCTAGGTATGTTAAATAGATGACCTCATCTAGAGCTAAAATAGAAATATGGCTAAAGAGTACCTTATATAGATCACAGCAATATCTAGTATGAAGATGGTACTTACATGTAATATCCTTCATCAGGTCGGATGATGATCTCAAAATTCATCAGATCATCCTTTCCATTAGGAAAAGAAATCGATGTGGTCTTTGGTAGATTGAGTTCACTAATATCTGCAAGGTTTCATATAAAAGTAGATCCATAAGTATTTTAGAGGCATATAGTATTCTTAATAAGAGGTATGGGATCATAAAATCCAAGAATGGATTACAAAAAACAACAACAAAGCCTTTTAAGCCCAATTTAGGGTAGGCTTAGATTATACCCACAAGAACTTGCAAAATCAAAGAATAAATTACCATGTCAAAAACAAATAAAAGTGCAGTTGGCTACACAAGCTTTGGGATATGTGCATCAACTGCCCATAAATCTTAAGCTCAGATAAAATTTAATCTATGTTAGAATTGTAAATAATTAGATAGTGCAGAATGCGACTTAATCTATGTTATTTCATACAAGTTACAAAAGCAAAAACTCACTGCAAGTCACCCATGGAGGAACTTAAAAAAAATAAACCATAAACCCCTCCAAGTCACCCTTTTAGCATAAACCAGTTATTATCAGAAAAGCTCAAGACCAAAATAAGAATACGCACACCACGATTGGTTTAGGTGGGGCCTTAAATGTATCAGGAAAAGGTACAAAACCATTCAGCATATTATAATTATAAAGTATATAATTCAACACACCCTTGTGAAGACGGAGCTCCCCAGCAGATTGCTTCTTGATAGGTGCCTTTCCAGCAGCACTTGCTGCCTCCTCTTTCTTTTGGCCCTTTATTTTAAAAAGATTAATCATCTTTCTGCAAAAGGGGGGAGCAAAAGGAAAAGACCATAATCAGATATTCACAGAGCGGATATTGGTATACATGCATTCAAGTTATTTTTTTCTCCAAATGAAGGATAAAAAGAGTACAATGTGAACTTGTCAGTCCCCTGAGAAACCAACTAGGTCCATATCTGGTGATCTAGTTTATATTGTCCTATAGGTTTAAATGGGGACCAACTTTGCAGATGCATATGCCCTTAGAGAATGTATACAATAAAGAAAATACATAAAAACCTAATGATGAATCTGAACCATATGAAACATAGCAGAAAACAAAATTGACTTGATAAGATTTTTTGTAACTTGCACAAGCGGTACCTAAAAACTATTTATAGTTTGATGAAAATTTTAACATTTTCATAAACTGTGGGCTTATCAAGGTAAAACAACAAACCCAATCACTTTCCTGTGATGTGAGCACATAGTGGAAATACAGAAAGGGGAATATGCATCTAACTAAATGCAAAGAAAACAAAGTTTGTATTATCAAGCAAAAAACTGGTGGCATTATGCAGCTTCCAACTGATTAAAAATTTAGAATTTTATTTACTGTCCGAAGGAAAATTCATGTTGCAATGGTGTTAATATTTCTCTGTCTCTGGTAAGGGTAAGCTTTGTATTATCAAGTAAAAAACTGACGGAATTATGCACCTTCCAACTGATTAGAAATTTAGAATTTTGTTTTTCACTGTCCAATGCTGTTACTGTTTCATTTTGTTTCTGGCAAGGGTAGGTTACCATGGTGCAACTGGCTAATATGCAAGGAAGTGGTAGTTAGTTATGACTTGCAAAAACTCTTCTCTTTTGGTTTGGTGTTTTATCCCAAAAGTCCGCAGCAGATGCTCCCAGGAATTGGGATTATTAATAGGGGTGTTAGAAGGGCATCGTACACTTAAAACAAATTATCTAGGATCAGTTCTGAGGAAACAGAATGCTTGTGAGGAGGCTCCAAGCAAGCATCCATCCAGTAGCAGGGACAATTAAACATGACACAATTTAGCAAGATCGTTAACCCAGGTGACGGGTCAATAACAATTAGCACCTGTTGGAACGGATCAACCTTTACACGCAAAACAGCGACACACACCACTGCAGCGGCAGCTAGAAGCAAATAAACTAATTCATTCAATGATCGGAGAAGGCACGCGCATATGATTGCATACGGGTAGGAGCATGGGCTTGCCAGCTGGCTAGAAGGTTCACGAGATCGACAAGGTAGGGTATCTCCTTACTAGGCAACAAAGGAAGGGCCTATCCCTTGCACGATAGCCAAGGGAAGGGACAGTGGAGAGATGAGAGCCCATTCCTGGATCTGGCGAGTGAACTCAGAGCTCTGATGGATGAAAGGTAACTTGAGAGGGCTGGGCAACCTGAAATTATTATGATGAGATTGGAGGCGGCTGCTTCACTCAACCTCGGTGCGACCCAACTTTGTGAATAAAATACTGAGTTTGTTATGGTGCTTGGAAGGACCTCTCGGTACCTCTCCTTTTGAATTAATTCTAACCGTTGATATTAAAAAATTGGTACCAGGCCCACTCATTTTGGTACCGGTCCACCACTTTAAATACCTTTTAGTAGGTACCTCCATATTCTTAACCATTAGATCTGATCAAATGAACGGTTGCTGTTAATTCCAAGCACCATAACAAACCTCAAATTCCAAATATCATCCATTCATTCTAGAACTGATCCAAATCCACCATGATGACGCTTCTTTGTTTTTGTAATGCCTTTGTATTGCATATCAAACAATCTCATCTCCGAGATACCGACGGTAGTATGATTATAGCGGTAAGGGGATGAGTTGAGCACCTCCTGTATGCTTTGCATGAAGAAGCTGCTTGCCTTCACAGAGCACAAGCAGCAGCTAATCTGGGGTGCACAAGTATCATCATGGAGACATATGAACTGGAGGTTCAGTATACAATGCAATCGGAAGACCAAACTCGGTGGACCGTTAGCAGAGTTAATGGATACTATGTGTTCCAATTTTAATAATTGGTTTTGTTTATTTGTTGATACGCTTTACCGATCTGGAAAATTCCTAAATGATCGATAGATTGTAATAGAGTAGCTCACACACTCACTTCATGGGGAGCAAGTTGCTCTACGGAGAATGATTCACTTGTGGACATCCTTCTAGCCTAATTTGTGTCTTGGTTGCTGACAATGTAGCGGAAAACAAGTAATGGAACTTTGTTGCTATTACCCAATTCTGATCCTGCCCAAACGAAGGGAAAAAACAACAATCCCAATCCTCGATTCCTGCCTAGAACTTTGTTGCCCTATTTTTCCTCTCTTCTGGAACTCACTCCCTTATCTGAGAAGCATGCTTTTCTAATAAGCCATTGTCTGAATAAGCTATGTGTTTGGCAATCCTAATCAAGGAGAAGTCGATTTATAATATATTTTATTTTGTTAAATAGAAATCACATGCATATAAAGGCCATAATTTACCATAATACAATATTCTAAAGTCCGGATGCTCTCATGATGAGCACGACAAATTATAAGTGGATCACGAAACCATGTAAAGTATCCAGGACTATCAACTATACCAACTAGCAAAGAAAACAGAGGGAGGGCACACCTGGTAGAGGGATGACGTCTGGGACAGCACGACGTCGATCCGGGCAGAGGGTGGCGTCGATCCGGAGGTAGGACGACGGCTTTCACGGGTTAGAAGGGACGCGGGCGGCGTCGATGTGGAGGGAGGCGGGGTCCGTTGATCCGGAGGGACGGCAGCTGGCGTCGATCTGGATTGAGGCGAGGCAATTCGATCCAGAGGGAGGGCGGCAGCGGCGTCGATTCCACAGAGGGAGGACGGCACTGGCGTCGGGATTAGGGAGGGACGGCGGCGGCGTGGGTGGATTCGGAGGGTCGGTGGGTGGGGTACGCACGATGAGGAAGAAATGCTTCGCTTAGCTGGTTCCCTTCACCTGATTTCCCGATTCTATGGTGCTCCCGTTAACAAACAATTGAAGCTGTTGTTTTCAAAAAAAACTTTGTCATCTTATTTAAAAATAAAGACTAATTTCATATATTTTATATGAATTACTTCGTATGTTTAAATTATAACTTAAATTTCCGCACTTAACTATAACTTTTTAAATAAAACAAATAGTCAAAGTAATATCAAATTTCTCCCTTCGTTTCAAAATAGAGTTCATTTTAACAATGACACGATCTTTAAAACGTAATTTTAAATTTTATTTTCTAAAAAGCAATTATTAAAAAATGATGCATGTATATTTTTTAAAGTACTTTTTAAGATAAATCTATTCATGTAATTTTTATATTTTTAAACTTAACAAATTAAAAGTTATTCAAGATTTAGGTTCCTAGTTTAACAAGATGTTATCCAAAACGAACTATAATTTAAAACGAAACAAGTATAATAGAGGAAGTAAATAAAAATTAGAGCCATATTTATTTGCACTACATATTTAAAGTTCTATTTATATAAGATGTAGTATGGTAAACATATGAAATTTTATTATCGATTCTATTAGCGGAACCCTTTAAAATTCAGAATCTTACAATCCAGTCTTCAATATCTTCATCTTTTATCTAACATAATATAAAAGGTTTTAGCTTTCAGCTTTTACATCAAAGATTTTTTTTAAAAAAAATACAACACTTCATAGATTTCTCCAATCTAATAAATTTTCACAATTTTTACCTTAAGCGCAGCGTTTTGTTACTTAAAAAAACAGCGTTTGAAAGGCTTTTAGCTTATTTGTATTATATATAAGCGCAAATAAACAGCGCTATACGGTGGTTTGGTTTGGTGTGGTCGTGTCGTAACTCCATTCGATATAATCCTACGGTTTGCTCATTCAAAATCATTTGAGGTGTCACTTGACGAAGCAAGAAACCATACCGTACAATAATTAATAAGGACACGAAAAATATGATTAAAAGGTACATTAAGTCTTAATATTACAACTCGACGATATAATTAAACACCTCAGCCCTACGGTGCTTAATCTTCATGGGACGGAGAAACGAGAACTCACTCAAAGGTCCACTCAGTGGGTGCTTCTCTTTTCCCAACCACGCTGATCAGAGTTAGGATGATCAACTAAAAAATAATTAATTTACAAATCCTGAGTAACTAATATTCAGCAAGACTTATCCGTTAATATGGACATATAATAGCCAACTAATACGTGAGAATGAAATAGAGAATTAGAGCAGAGGGGCACTAGATTGCGTTGCGCGCGTGTGCGTGCGGCGCGACGATGGCCGGGGCAGCTGCAGGCGGCGGCCGAAGCAAAGCCAGCGAGCTGGAGACGAGCAGCAGCCATGCGCACGCGAAATATTGAAGACGCTGCGTCGTTTTTCGTTCGTCGCTCGTGCCTCAGAGTCGACGCAGCGACGGTAGGGGCGGCGTCTAGCTGAGCGGCGGCCGGGCAGAGACGCAGCGTTGGCCAAAGTCAACTCGGTCGGCAGCTCCGTCAGGCAGGCAGGCAGCAGAGGAAAATAAAAATAGGGGAAAAGAGAAGAAAAGAGGAGAAGGTACAAGGTATTAATGGATTTTTGGGGAATGAGACCTTTAGGAAATAAATTTTAATATGGCCAGCAGAAATCTTTTGGCAAGGAAAAAATTTGATTTTTGGAATTTCGGAGTTCAAATTTAAATTTGAATTCATTTCCTTTTTCCTTGGTTTCATGTCTCCATTATTTAATTGCACCCATACAATTAGGTTCCTGATTCGGAGAAATTAGAATTATAGATCTTTATTTCCCATCATTTTATTTTATTTGATTAACATAAATAATTAATATTTCTCTTCTCTTCAACTTTAACATACTTCTCGCTGCACACTATCAGTGCAGAGAAACCTGGCAGGGCCACTGTATTTCACTCTAGAAAGCGGTTTACATGCCAATGCCTCCTGACATTTAACATGCCATGGCAGTAACTCTAGAATGGTACATTGTAATAATACAGAGTAACAGCTTCCAGCATATATATCCAGGATAAAAGAAATAAAAAAGCAGATGCCTAGCAGCATAACAGCTATCTATGCACTAAAGAACGGACTTGTTCACATTGATTAACCTAGCAGAATTACACATTTGAACTAATATTTTTCTGACAGTTCAATAAGTAAGCAACTAAACTGCCATTTTGGCAGTTTATCCCAAAAAAGCACATACATATCAGGAAAAACTAATGACATTAATTTAGTATGATAGATGACCAAAGGAATTTCAATAAAAGTTGTTCCAAATTATTGTTTTTATTCATAAGATTCTTCATCAACAAAAATAAAATATATAGCAATATAAGATAATAAGATAAATAAAGTAGATTTTGTGGTCTTCAATCAGTCAAAAAAGGAATTCTATAATATTCTTGGCATTGCTGGAGCAGTTAAATCTAGTGAGCAATGGCTTTCTATAAAACGAATAATGTCCTATTTACTCACATGATTCTTATTTTCGCACACGATGCAATATAGACATGTTAAGCAGTTCAAGAGAAAACTCACAACAAACAAACCATACAAACATTGTCAGCAACAAACCAAGCATACAAAAGCAAGTTCAAGAAGAGCAGCAAACCTGCGATGCCTATCATGCTTCCGGTCTCTGTCCCTGTCCCTATCCCTATCACGTTCTTTGGCAGGACTCCTTCCACGATAATTATCCTGATGAATATGAAGAAATATCAGTCATCATACCAGAGTAAACAAAAATATATATCCACTGGATAAATTTCATGATTTTCAGTAGATTAACAGTTAAGTGCCCTCACATTGTCACGACCATTAGGTTCATCTATCTCCATAGGTTGTTCTTCTTCCTCCGTATCTTCCTCCTCCTCAAAAATCATCCTCGAGTGCACTTCTCCTTGGTTCTAGAGTTCCAGCTGCAGGACTCCTTTCACGATAATTATCATGATGAATATGAAGAAATATCAGTCATCCTACCAGAGTAAACAAAAATGTATATCCACTGGATAAATTTCATGATTTTCAGTAGATTAACAGTTAAGTGCCCTCACATTGTCACGACCATTAGGTTCATCTATCTCCATAGGTTGTTCTTCTTCCTCCGTATCTTCCTCCTCCTCAAAAATCATCCTCGAGTGCACTTCTCCTTGGTTCTAGAGTTCCATCTGCCAAAGTCCAAACAATACGCAAATGTTTAGCATGTCATATCCAATAGGGTTTCTGGGACCATTATAACAATTTTAAAAAACGTTTCCCACAATAGGGAGGCTTTTGACCTTATCTCAAATATTGTATGGCACAACTCGAGCAGTCACTGCTACATCAATTAAGAATATCGCAATAAAGATGAAGTTCAAGTGCACAGTAGGCTCATATCACAGTGGGGCAACGACAATGAGGCAACAAGAAACAAACCTTTTCTGGATGCGCGGTAGGGCAGTGTCACAAGAGTAGTCACTGGTCAGAAGCTCATCTATGAACTCATCAACATGGGTGCACGTGAACTCTGAAATTAAGATCTGTAAGTACAAGCAAAAATCGTAAACCTGGATAACTACCAGTGAAAATCTTGGAAACAAATTAGTTCTAAATTTTGGCCATTGAGTGCATACTTCCATCACTGAGCTTGTGTCTGATCTTGCGGTAATCGTTGTAGAGCGGCTTAAGGTACTAGTGGACATCAGTGACTACCGGTGAGGCGCAGGTAGAATGCCCCAAGAACCCGCACATACCTGCACCGTGTCTGTCAAAACAGCCATGGACTGCTGAGCACTTGGAAGGAAAGGAAGCCAATTAGAAATCGATAGGAAGGAGCAAAAATATTAGCACTTACTTGTAGTCTTCGTTCTTGATAAATTCGACGACTATGTCCTTGTCTGGCTAGATCTACAGCATCTTGAGCGTGAGGCAGAGAAACGGGGCGGGCTTGCGGTTCCCGCCGTAGGTGCCGCCGGTATGATCGAGTTCTATGGCCTTATCGACTAGCTTCTCCACGGTGAGCCCGAAGCACTGCTCCTTCCAGAGCATCTCTGGTAGATCTTAGAGCGCACGATCTTCTCGATCAGGTTCTGCGGGTTCGTCCCGTGGATGCTCTTTGCAAATGGGTCCGTGCGGTTCGCCATCTTCCATTTCCACGCCTGCGACGCGTTTCGTCAGCGGTGAACAAGACGACGGTGGTGGCGGCTAAATAGGGGGGTAGGGATCAGATTGGGTCTCGAATCAAAACTAGTTGCCCTTGTTTCGCAACCCTCTTGCTGTTCCTCTGCTTCGTCGCGGCCGGCGCCCGATTGTCCTCCCCCGCCACAGACGCGCTCCGGCGAGTCGCCCTGCGCTCCGGCGGAGTCCTATGTGAGCAGCTGCTTCTGCCGCTGGGCTACCCATGCACCGAGCACACCGTACGTGCGTCTTCCCCGCTGCCGGTTCTTAATTTCTTTGGTGTTTCTGTTCATCTTGCAGCCACGTATGAGTCTTTTGTCAGTTTATGGCTTGTTGATCCGGACTAAATTGTTTGCTCAACAACCTGCCATCCTCGATGAGTTGCTTTTGTATGCGTCGCTGCAGGTCTGCCTCGTTCGCTGCGAGCCAAGAAGTCGAATTGTTCATCTGTTATTGTATCTACCGCTGACCAATCATTGGAATTAGGCGCGGCGAGGGTTTCGTTTTTCTTCAATTCCAACAGGAGTTGGCGTAGAACTACTTGACTCATCCGTTCACGTCGCTTTCCAAAAAAATTGACCACACATTTCTTATTGAAGTGATAGGGGATGCATGTCTGAATGGGTTCTTTTAATTGGATCATCAACAAAATATTGGCTTTTATCCTTGCTTTGGATTCCAAGCAAAGGATAAACTATCTGACTGACTTTGCTTGCAGCCTTGCACATTACGAATGAGTATTGAACTGTTGATGTTTAGTTTCATGGGACAAAGGCATTTTCCTTTTATTGTGAAAATATTGCCTTCATCTTCTATGTCTTGTAAGCTATCCATTAACCGTAACTCTAACACTGTTATATGAATTTATATTGCTTTGTTGTCGTCTTGAAAATTTGCAATCAATCTTAATGTCAAGATCGTTTTCTTGGCTTTTGTCTTTTGTGTCATTCCATCTACAAAGTTTGTCAAGCATTAAGCATAAACTGTAATAGAGTATTAATCTGCTACAAATTATTTTGATATTCATTGTTCTTTCTTCACAAAAATAGTAACATAGATTTCGCGCAGGTTGAAACCAAAGACGGTTTCCTTTTGTCTATTCAACGTATACCACGTGGCAAAAATGGAGTAGCTGATAATGCAGGGCCTCCAGTTTTTCTCCAACATGGTCTTTTTTAGGTTCTCCTTATCACAACTACAGGCATCTTCTTTTCGAAGATTCAGATATCATCATATTAAGATTGTAACCAGTTTGATATATCTGTATGGTTCTGTGGATAATAGAGTTCATAGCCCCATTTACTTCGTGTCATCACTTTCTCTTCCTTACCATCATTCTATTCAGTTGCCTTGTTTTGTCCATAACCCTTACAGGGTGGAGACACATGGTTCATAAACTCTCCAGAACAATCGCTTGGTTATATCCTTGCAGATAATGGTTTTGATGTTTGGATTGGAAATGTCCGTGGTACACATTGGAGCAAAGGCCATTCGACTTACTCTATTCATGATAAGGTGAGGAAACTCCGGAGCTATACTATAGAACTACCCATAAACAAAGAATATATAAGATAGATACAGTAAAATTCTTACGACCCTCCAGACTGCATAGTAGCAACTTGCACAAACTAGTGTGTATAGGACTATATCTTTGGTGCTTTAACCTGTAAGGCTTTCAGCAACAAACACAGAGCATAATGTGCTATCTAGCCATGCTAGTATAGTTTAGTATTTGATTCTTACTTAACTCTATGAACTTTGCAGCTTTTCTGGGATTGGAGTTGGCAAGAGCTTGCTGAATATGATCTTTTGACAATGTTAAGCTATGTACATACGGTTACACAGTCCAAAATTTTATATGTTGGGCATTCACAGGTATGACCTAGTTTACATTGGAACAGTCAAACTATTACCATAATATTACAACAACAACAACAACAAATTCTTTTAGTCCCAAGTCAATTGGGGTAGGCTAGATTTTTATAATAATACTAAGAATTATATGTTTTTGGTAGGGAACTATTATGGTCCTGGCTGCATTGACAATGCCTGAAATAGTAAAGATGATCAGCTCTGCTGCTCTTCTGTGTCCCATTTCTTATCTCAATCATGTCAGCGCTGGTTTTGTTCTTAGAGCAGTTGCTATGCGTCTTGACCAGGTAACATATTATACTTTGGAGAAATCCAACAAATAAATGCTAGCAACTTCTTAAATGACTTACGGTGATATTTACTATAGATGCTTGTTACTATGGGCATCCATCAGCTGAACTTCAGAAGGTTTGACACCTTTTTACCTGACTTCTCTTTCCTTTTGGGTATTACTATAATTGTTTTTTGACAGACTCCATGTACAGCGATATGGGCGTACAAATTATAGATTCTTTGTGTGACGATGAATATTTGGACTGCAACAACTTGCTCGCTTCAATAACAGGTTTTCCATTGCAACAGAACTTACTTGTTACGTAATGTTGTGTGGCCTGAGCTGTACTGGGTTCTTACTCCCATTTTTCTTCTTATTGTAATGAAGTGCAGTCTCCTGCGTTTTCGATTTTTTTCACATAAATTACTTGTTGATTTATGTATTTCCTTTTTATCCATTTTTGTAACAATAGAGTGGTTCTATATATTTCAGAATGGACTTCCTTGTAAAGTGTTTCTGAACATATGGATCTTTTACTGGTTCGCACACATGCACTTAATGTAGAAAATTCTACATGATTTTGATTCATATAGCCAGTAGATATTCCCACAACTAATAAGCTGATGTGCCTAGCTCGAATATTCTGTAATAGTGAAATCTTGTCTGGGTCAACAAAAAGGAAATTACTTTTCCCTTTGTAGCGTTTCTGTATGGTGCCACACAGATTACATCCTGATCGAAGTGAAGTCTCAATTTTAGATTTATGTTTCTTTATCAGAAGGCTACAATAATATCATCACCTATGTAAAACATCAAACTGATTGTCCAAGAAAAATAAATTCAAATTGATCATGTTTAGAGGGAATACAGGTACAGAGGAAGAGGCGCTGATGATTGAATGACCACATTAACCCTGTTTGCTTATATTCTGCCGCCTTTTCCTTTGGACATAAGCTGTGCAATATTTGGACTATGATTAGCTGGAGTTAATCTGTACCATACTATCTTTCAGGTGACAACTGTTGCTTCAATTCATCACGAATTGACTATTATTTGCAGTATGAACCCCATCCATCATCAACAAAAAGCTTGCGTCATCTTTTCCAGAGTATGTTTTCTCACTTAAACTGTTTACACAGTACGGCTTCACAATATTATATCGACCTGTTGACTATGGTTGCGACAAACAATGCCCACATTTACTCCCTTTTTATTCAATATTTCTTAGTGTGACGTGTATTAATATTCTTGCCTATGGGGATGTATGGTCTCTCTGATGGAGGGTGCTCAACCTTCATAATTTACCAGTGTGCATTTGTATTGTGATTCCACTCTTCAGCGATTGTTAAGTAGTCTTTTTTAACTTGGATACATATATTCTTGTTTAGTCTGGATTGTGCACTGAAGTTGATGAAAATATTTATAGCAGAATAGCTAAGCTTGTAGAGATTAGCTAAGCTGGTAAGTAAATAAGAAAGAAAACTAGTTGTATATATGAAATATATGGAAGAAAGTCTAATTGTAAGGGTTCCTTTGCTGAAACGTCAAGCATATATCTGCCTCAATTGTGCTCCAACTCCCACATAGTGAGATGCAATTATTATGTTTTCTGTATTGAATACTGACTCATTGAATAGAGTTACTTTCCACTTAAGAGTATCTTTGCATTTGATTTGTTCCTAGAATTAAGATTATTCTGCACAAAAAAGCTTGAATGTGGTTACCGAGTCTCTAATGCAACTAGAATGGAATATTGCCTAGATGTGACTTTGTAATCATTCCAAAACAAATATCCGTATGATTCCTCTTGCAGTGATCAGGAAAGGCACTTTTGCCAAGTACGACTATGAATTGTGGAGAAATTTAAGGCTCTATGGTCAGCTCCATCCTCCTCCATTCGATCTAAGCTGCATACCAAAATCATTGCCAATTTGGGTGGGATATGGAGGCCGTGATGCATTGGCTGATGTAACAGATGTTGTGCGCACTGTCCAAGAGATGAGCTCCACGCCAGAAATGCTTTACATCCGTGACTATGGCCACATTGATTTCATCATGAGCGTGAGGGCAAAAGATGACGTGTATGGTGACCTCATGAGGTTTCTTAGGGCCAATCAGGGATGGCACAGTAGTTATTAGGATGTTTTCGCATCTCTGCGGCACGATCTACCATTATGTGTATATAAAACATATGCTTGTTAAGGTACGGCACATGCTCTGACTTCCACATGTTATCACTTATCAGGCATAAGCATTCAGCAGCAAGACCACCACATTATCCATTGGCTATTAATCAGAGCATGTGTCGATCGGAAGCTTTTCATTGACTTCCATATGATGTTCAAACGGACAATATTGTAAATATGCGGAAACAAGTGCTAATTTAGATTCATTTGAATGAACTCTTTCCACCTCGTCCATCTTTGCCACGACTTGAAGCTCATATATAACAAGCTTCATCGGGCATGGCCTTTGGCTTACCTCCGAATTCCGGCTGATGTGGATGCCTTTTGCTTCGAGCAAGCCGCCTCCGTAGGACGTGGATGGCCTCTCCGTCGAGCGTGTCGCTGCTCCAAGGTTGGTTCCCGTCGTCATGGGCCGTGGGCTGATGACCTAGCCCGTCGTCGAGCCTCCCTTATCTTCATACTGTGTGGCCGTTGTGGGTCGGATGGTGTAGCCTCCCTTCTCTCCTTCATTGCCGTCACAGGAAGCTGAGGTGGGGCGACGCATGGAGGGGTGGGGATGAGGCGTTTGAGGGCTTGGGAGGAAGGATGGTACCACTAGAGACAAGATAAGAGCATAGACTCGATTTTGCTATTTTCGAAAGTCGACACCTGCCCGCTAACGCTAAATCTACAAGGAGGAGCTAGGCTGGGAGGTGGCCATGGCGTGCGATGCGGGATCGAGAGGAAGAAGACGATGCCATTATAGCTGAGAACTGTATATTTTGCGATTTAGCCTAGCTTTTTATGCAATTTATGTACTATGTAAGGTTAAGGATTGGTTGTCTTCTGAATTGGCCCTTCAATTTTATAAGATTAGTGTATTGTGTCGGGAGAAGGATGGCCTGTTATGCAATTTATCCGTTTTGCGATTTCTCCCTTCAGTTTTCATAATTTGGATATTGTATTGGGATAAGTATTAGTTATTTTGTGATTTGATCCTTCAGTTTTCTATATTTTTAATATTATGTTGTAATATATTTGTAGTTTTGTTAACTACTCTAAAAATTTATTTACACCTTTAACTACTCTGCTAATTCGTGTTCATATTCTATAGCTATAATTCATTCGTCTTACCTCTAAACTTTTTTTAACTTAATGAGCACAACGAATTGTAAGCTTGGCTAGTTAAAAAGTACAACATACTTGGGTTTCCAGCCCCAAGGTTGTTTCAGGTGATGTGGATACCCTCTAAGCATGCCACATGGTGCTACCCATATATTAAATTTTCAAATTGATTTTCTTCAAACCGTGGCTATGTTTTTAAATCCCTTTAAACCATCGTATTCCTTACAATTAATACAACAAAATGAGATCACACAAGGCATACTCTTTTCAAAATTCGAATTTTTGAATTCCATAATGTTTCATCAGAATGATTCGAATGTTTTAGTCGTGAACATCAATTGTTTTAATAATTTCAATTGTTTTAATAATTTCTGTAGTTGTGAAAGTATTTATTTCTTAGCAAATTGTTCTGAACTTTGTTTAGCCTATGCAATTTAGTTAAATTTGTTCGAAATTCGTCCTCTTTTATAAATCTAGTATCAATTTATTCCAATCTGTTTTATTTGTTTAATAAACAATTAATGTTCTCTAAATTTGTTTTTTAATACGTTCTATTTCTTAAATTTAACATTTCGTTCTCTAGTCCTTAAAGAGTTTCTTTTTATAAAATTAGACGTATATATTCGTGTCGAGGTCTCTCTATTTTTAACTATTTGTATTTTAAATTTTCATTTTTAAACACTTATATAACTTTTCATTTTAAATTTATTTAAAGTTTTACAAGCACGGCTGAACACATCACTTAGGCTTGTCACTTCTATAACGGAAAAGTCTACTATGTTGCGTTCCCGGCATGACCCATCGCGCCGTTTAGAGCTCCCTACAACATCAAATTTGTGAGTAAATCATCTATCAAAGCCCAAGCCAACCTACTCTCGCAAAAAAAAGGCCAAACTACTTATATATTATTAACAACTATTACTCATTAGGTGAAAACACCTAACAGTGAAGCGCATTAAGTTTGATAGATGACGTCCACTATCCAAATCATCAAAGGTATGCCACTAATAATGATGGTGCCAAAGGTGGTTGGGATGGCATCAAGCACCTCTCCAAAGGACACAATTTGTAACTACAATTGACACCATTATGTTTTCTATAACATTTACATATACCCTCTTCTTACACAAATTTGTTAACTTTTAACATTATCTTTATTTATTCATCTTATTATAGAAAACGTATGAATTCTTAATAAAACTAGTACAATGCTCGTGCTAACGCCACGGTTTAAAAATAAAAAAATATTTGAGCCAAACACATTATAATTTAGACACCTCATGTGATAATCTTTATTTTTACAAAATAGAGAAATAATTAATTTTACACTTCAAGAACAATTTATGCCTTTTTAGACGCCTAACAAATTTCTGTATAAATTTAGGAATATTCACTTTGCATTCGTTGTCCTCATAATGAAGCATCTCTAAAAGCAACGTAGTCCTCGTCGTGTTTCCATCCTGCAAAAGGTTTTTCAAATTATATATATATATATATATATAATTATATAGTAGTAAAGAAAAACACTTGGATGCTGCTACTCACAGTGCAAAATAGATTTAGACTTGAAGAACCACAAATATGTCGCATGAAGTTGATAACCAAATAGGCAGTGGTGCACCTATTAATGATAATGAAAAAAATTATACATAGTAAAATTAAAACATGTGTAGAGGGAAATATATTATAGATGGAAGTTGCGAGAGAGTTACCAATCGTCTGTCTTTAGGACACATGATGGTAATGTTTGGAGCCAAGTAGAAATATCTTCTATCCAATTCGGATTGACATTTTGTATGACCAGACGTAAATAATTTGAAATTTGAATTAACATTTTGTTGTAGTAATTGCTGTGGTAAAGTTGATGCCAAGAAGATGATATATGCTCTGGATCGAATATATTGATAGATTTAGCTTGCAGGTCACTTAGGAACAACTTAAAATGAGCGTAATGAGCATATGGCACCATGATCTATAGTATATGTTTGGAGGGTTAGAAAATACAGTTACTGATTATAATATATAACAGGAAGTACATGTTATCAGAGATCTTACAGTGGAACATTCAGCCATGTCGTATGAAAAATAAGTCCATGATGTATACAGTTCTGCAAGACGTGTCTCCTCATCGGGTCCAGAAAGGAACTGCTGTTTTTTGTTTACATATAATAGAGGATATAGTATAAATGTTGTGTATATATTTAAATAGCATATATAGTGTCCTATATATATTATTATTTATATTTATATATAAACAAGTAGACTTACACAAAATTGAAGGTCCAAGAAATGTGTCTTGTTGTCAGCATCATAATTATAGCATGTCACTCATCGCTACATGCCCACATTCGAATGGCCAAATTGAAAGAATCATTATCCATTGCCATATTTCATTTAATATTTGCTGGAGTGTTCTAAGATTTAGAGAAATTGGATAAGGCCTTGGACTTTGAACCCAAGGTGTCCTACGATATATAATAAATATAAATTAACGATTCATGAAATAAATTTGATTACAGATATAATCAATCATGCAGAGGGAAGACATGACAAATGATCAGGTAACTCACTCTAATGAATCTTCGTGTCGATGCCAATTATATATGAGTGGAGCATATGCAATAAGTCTGCCTTGATTTTTTCTGATCTAAATTTTTAAGTGGAACAACAAATTGCTTCGGTTTGGAGATACTTGATTGAGGGTCAATGATCTGACAGTCACTGGATCATCTTCAACTGCATCATCGAGTCCACTGGTCAACATTTTGTCATCACATCCCCTCTACTTGTTCCATCTTGATGCCCATAGAATTGCAGCTAGCTTAAACCTAAAGATTGTCATATCCTTCTACAGAGTTGTATATAAGCCGATTAAATAAATATTATGACTACTTTATAAAATATTACGTAGGTCTGAGTAATACCGGAGTCGGACAATCGGATAGATTATAGCCTGACCAATATTCCACAAAGTTTAGCATCCACAAGCCACGTGTTGTACTAAAGAAATAAAATGAAATTTGCATGTGTATGTTAAATTGAACATATCTACGTATCTTTAAACAGTAATATAGTATACATCAAATCAAAAGTATATAGTACACTAAATCATACCCATCTGTCTGCATCGGTTCCGGAAACACTTCTATAATAGGCCATTTGATAATATCAAGATCAGGCCACTTACTATGCTTGAGCTCCTCTTGTTCTGACGCAAAAAGAATGTCCCGGTGGATTCCAATTAGCTGAACAAAAATACAATAGAGGACTTGTGTTAGAAACAAACTGATAATATACAAATAAAATTACATAATATCTAGTTAATAATAGGTACTTTTTTGTTAAACACTTACAGTTGTCTTTAGGTCATTACGCTGCATATACCCCAGTGAATCGATGACTTGTATCTCTCGTTTAGAAGCATTAACCACAGCAAGGTACCAGTGGACATCTGTTATATTTATTGGCAAGAAAACCTAATTCATAATAGCAAGATTTATCACGTAAAATAAAATATTTAAATAGTTGATATACATATATATAAATATAGATATATATGATCTTCTTACCATCTCATGGTTCAGATAATTATGAACCCGTTGTT
The DNA here is from genome assembly GCA_001182835.1 of Oropetium thomaeum. NCBI lineage: Eukaryota > Viridiplantae > Streptophyta > Magnoliopsida > Poales > Poaceae > Oropetium > Oropetium thomaeum. Next base: position 1,034,887 of record LFJQ01000007.1, on the reverse strand, counting down.
GTACAGTATCTTCAGTATTGTAATCTTTGTATTTTTCCAATGAAACACGACCATTGCATTTTAAAATGTAGGTCATATATGTGTTTTCAAGGAAAGCATTCCCACCATCTCTATGCGTCAGAATGTACTCCCTCCTTATGCAGTGAATATATGCATCTATTACCTAAACAGCCAACAAATAAATTTATCCCGTCCATACAAATATCTCTACAAATATACTTAGAGATATAGAAGCAATAAACATACTAACCTGTGCATTCAGTTTGGTGTCATGATGAAAAAGACAGTCCATGTCTCTTCTATACACCATAGCATCATCAATTTCCACCAAAAGTTTGCATTCATCTTCTGCCAGCAATATCTCAATAATATTGAGATCCTCGTCGGTGCAAATATAATAAGCGAAGATTTGGGCTATTTATTCTATATATTATTTGATAACAAAATTATTTAATCTGTACAAATGAGTTGAAGAAAATAATAAAATATTTTACCTTCACAAGATATTTGTTTGACACCATCCCTCTTTGGCTTCTTATGATGATCGGCTGGTAAACCCACGTATTTCGTTAGACACAAATTCTTATTGCGTGGGACAGAATTGGGTGATTGGTCTTCTCCGTTGAGCTTTTCTTCCTGGACGACCTGGGAGTAAACATCAAACGACCATAATTGCGTTGCCGTGTTGGGAGGGTGAGCAGGCGGGAACAATTGTGACAACTCAGAGTGAGACAAGTCTGATTTACATGGCACTGCCGCATTTGCCTTTTCCTTTTCAATCGTATTTTTAGTGTTTTATATTTGGTTTAATCTCATAGATAGAAACACAAGTAGAAAAATATGGCTAATGGCCGATTGCATGAAAAGAAAATTGTGATTAAGAAGCTAAATATGAAACAGGGGCTAACTTCACAGTTATTCCTGAAATATATGGTCAAAAATTTAGAGATTGAGAAAGCACGGTTACCTTTGTATCTCGATTCCTGCAGCGACCGATCAAGGGTAATCGTGGTCTGACAATGGCAAAATTGTCGGCGGAGTTCACAAGTTCGTCCACAGCACTGCCGTCGACTTGTCGTACCCACGCGACCTCCTCTACAGGTAGACCATCATCCGCGACGGGGTAGAGGAGCGCGGCGGCGGGGGGCGCTCGGCGACGGGGAGGCGCGTGGCTGCAGGGAGTTGCTCGGCGGTGGCTGCGGGGAGGCGGCGGCGGCGGAGAGGCGCGTGGCAGCAGGGAGTTGCTCGATGGCGGCTGCGGGTTGGCGGCGGCGGCGGCGGGGAGTTGCTCGGCAGCAGGGGGTGCTCGACGCGCGACGGGGCAGAGGAGCGCGGCGGCGGGGGGGCGCTCGGCAGCGGGGAGGCGCGTGGCTGCAGGGAGTTGCTCGGCGGCGGCGGCGGGGGGAGTTGCTCGGCAGCAGCGGGCGCCCGGCGCGTGGCGGGGCGCTCGGCGGCGGGGGGCGCTCGGATGGCGGAGAGGAGTCGGAGAGAGCGGCGACGGCGGAGAGGACCCGGCGGCGGCCGCACGTTGACGCTGAGAGAGGACCTGGCGGCTCAGCGGCACAGCACAGCGAGAGGGCCCGATGGCGGGACGTGGCCACAGAGCTCAAGGAGGTGGGGTGCGGCAAGCGCCCGGCGGAGCTCGAGGAAGCGGCGCGGGTAGATGGCAAGCGCTCGTTGGAGCCTGAGGAGGCGGCGCAGGTAGACGTGGTGGCGGCGTGCAGATTAATTGGGAGGCGCTTTTTTTTCGGGATAAAGGATATACGGGGAGATTAAGGAGATTTAATTGAGGGGGTGGTGGAAGTTACAATAGATTTGGTCTAGGGGGTGTTAGGATTTTTTTATTAGAGATCCAAAAATAGTTATGGACCGTACGATTTAATTTAGAGGCATATAATCCGTCGGATGTTGAGTTGAGTACTCTCGAATTGAGTTAATATTCAGTTTTTTTCATAATTTAAAGGATATAATTAGAAGGGAGGGAATATTTTGTAGGGTGGTGGACGTAAAACGGATGCTTTGGTGCATTATAGTAGTAGGATGAGTGATCAATCTCAACCATGTCGAATATTTTGGATTCTATTTGTCAGTAAACATGTCTTTGTTACCTTCCATGGTGAGAGTAAGAAAGAGAAGATGACTTGAAGCAGAAGATGAAGTCTAGACTATTGATTTGAGCTAGGGTTTATCTCAAAGATCCTATCTTTTTAGTCTATTGTTATTTAGTACTACATCCATTTCTCTCTTTTTTTTTATGGTTTTTCAATACAAATTTGTTAAAGGAAACGTCAAGAGGTACTAGTTGCTCGTAAGGGGGCATTATGTACGGTTTTAGATTCTCTTAAAAATGGTTCCACTTCATATTCTTCATTGAAAGGGTTTCTCTGTTGAATCAGAATCACTTTTATGAAATCATTTAACTCATTTATTTAAAACGTTTAACATTTAGGGTATGTTTGGTCGAGCTGTAGTTGCGAGAAAAGCTACTTGCATTGTCAACTGTAGCTATAGAAAAAGCTGCTGTGAGCTATGAAGGAAAAAGAAAGTTGTTTGGTTGAAATAGCTGTGGCTGTAGCTTTGAAAGAAAAATTTATGTAATGCCCCTGAATGTTTGAGGGACTATTTATATGTAAAATTCTCATAACACACTATATTACCATAAATAATTCACATGATTTTAACCATTAAAGAAAATAAATAGAACTTGTTAAGATTAGCATCATCATTGACATGGTGTTAATAATATAACTACTCGTATTGCATTTCATAAAAGATAGGCATCTACCCTTATCTTCCTCTAGCTAAAAATAAAGCATCTGCAATCCTATCACGAATAGTATTCATGCTATCCTCGTTCTCGCCATCAGGAGTCTCCTCTCCTTGTGTTTCTTCCGCAGCTTATATCAGTTGGACAAGGTAGTCATCATCAGAGCATCACATCTCTCGAATTCCTTATCTTGTAGCTTGTTGTCACGAATAAAGTTATGCAACGCCATACAAGCCATTATTATATGTTGTTGCATATAGGTATCGAAATATGGTATGCCCTTCAATATACATCACTTTTGCTTCAAGAATCTGAAAAGCCCACTCAATGACATTTTGAAGAGATGAATGCAAGAAATTGAATAACACATACTTCCCTTGAGGTGGCTTGAGGAGGGAGGCCTGAACGGCGTGAGAATTCTGATATGTGGTATGCGCTTCCTATGAAAAGAGCAAGGTACCCTTTTCGAATTGGATCAGAGTCCACAAGATAATATTTTCCTGTAAAACCAAATTAGTATAATGAAATAATAATACAAGCAACACAAATGCACTAAGTTCAAATTGTTATACCATTAGGGGGCTCAAGAAAGGAAGGAAAAATTGTTATCGCGTGATTGAAAATCTGTATGTCATGAGCAGAACGAGCCCAACCAGTAGATACAAAGTTGAATCTTACTATCCATGTCGATTCATGTGGTTAACCATTTCCTTTGCCGGCACTTCAACAGGAATGTGAGAACCGTCTATAGCTCCAATAGCATCTTTGAAATGAGGCCAAAAACTATCGCAGGGCCATCCTCAATTTAGGACCAGCTCGCTCATCTAGGATCATTTGGGTGTCACTTGTCAAAGCAAGGGACCAAATAGTACAAGAATTAACAAGAACACGTAGAAAACATATTGCAAGAGTGATTTAAAGTTATTACATATTTATTGGTTCAGTTTAGAGTGCGGAAGTAAAATTTTAAAACCGAATACGAAAGCGGAAGCTAATATATAAAACTCGATGATACATATCTACAATAAGCACATCGACCCATAGAAGTGCTTATTCTCTAAGATCACGGGATGGTGAAGCGGAAACCAACTCAAAAGACCACTCCTTGGGGCTTGACCTTTCCAAACCACATCAGAACAACTATCACAAATATGGTCATGAGGAACACCCGCAAAAGCATTAAGCCACAAACTCTGAGTAACTATTACTCACAAAGACTGACCCGTCAACATGGCCTTCTAAAACCGACTCCTAGCATGCAAAGTTATTTGTAGATGTTGAAATTTAAGTTGCAAAATGAGCATTAAGAGTTGATACTATTTTCAAATTTTAGCCAAGTTAAAAGAGTTCATTGATAAGAATAAAAGTGTGCCACAAAAGCTAATCAAACATAGTTGCAATACAAATAACTAAGATCATGAAAACAACAAGTATAACAAATATTCGATTTCTTAGCACGATGTGACACAGTGAACAACTGGGTACTCCTTCCTTGGAGGGGCGGCAATTATAATCGATATTGATGGGGACATCACCGGGGCAGATACGACCACATTAAAAGCTATTAAACCTAAGGTAAAGTCAATCCATGTTAGGTTGACATTCTATATATTTGAACAGTCGAGGCTGCACAATCATTTGTGCTCCTTTTCATTTTCAGAAGTACTCGTGTGGATCAAGCAAATAGGTGTCTGCGCTCAGGAACCATGGATGATTATGGAAGTTGATTGGGGACCAACACAAGTGTTGTCCACGTCCTCCACAAGTGCACCACCTGCATCAGGTCCAGGAACGGAGCAGATCTACTCAGCTTGGAAGTTTCCTTCGGATTGCAGAAAAGGCTGAAATTGTGTCAGATGTCCCGACCTCATACGGAATCGAATTTGGGCATTCTTGGACATTTTGGAAAGCTTATGAAGTATACATTCAAATGGATTTAATCTGATCTTAAAATTCCATCACAGCTATCCAGAATTAACAAACAATCCACACCTGTCCAGACAGACTCAAACTTGGGCTTTTGGGCCTTATAGCGAGTTGAGCCCAATAGGGACGCGTCCTAGGGTTTGAGGACGACCCCCAGCACGTCCTGGTCGTCCTCTCCCCCTCTCATATACCCCCATTGCCGCCACTTTTAGATTGGGTTTTGTTTGATTGAAAGTTTAGACATTGCTACTTCCTGGCAGCACGTCTGTTTGTATCCAGAACCCCAACTTCGTGTGTATCACACTTGAGCCTTCAATTCTTTGCAATTGAGTTGCTTTTTAATCTTGTTTTTGCTAGTTCTTCAATTGCTTGCAGGAATTATCCTAATGGTTCGGTTGATCGTGCTCCAAAAGATCGTGTTCAACCGCTAAAATCAGTGTATTGATTGCTAAGGCGCAGCACCTGTTGGTCGTTGTAGTCGGATCGTGAACTTCGTTCCAATCAAAATCGAAGTTATCAACCTCTCATCGAAACATGGAGACACCCAGAACACCCCTCTACTTATCAAGTGGTATCAATATCCAAGTTGCTCGGTGAGAGATTTGTATCACAGCTGTTTATTTACCTACAGCCTAGAAAAGCCTTATCAACAAAATTGTGGATTAGTTTTTCCCTTTGTCCCAGAAACACCTTGTGTCTTTGTTGTTGCTACAGAAGTTAATTTTTGTTGAGTTTGTGGTTGCATCGTCGTGTCGTGATGCTGGTCTTATTGTCTAGTCCTTTAGAATTTTGAGTTATTGTCACGTTGTCTATTTGCATTTGCTGCCACATCACTATATCTGCATCTACAACTACGAAATCTTCTTTTACTCATCTCCGCTGCCATCTTGTTAGTTTCCACCACCACCGATCTCACTATTGTAACATATCTTTGTGTGTTTACTGAATTTTTAGTCCAGCATACATAACTGATTTCCAAATCTGAGTGTTCAAGTTTGTGTTTTGAACTGCTATTCGTTTGTGCTAAAAAAAGAGAAAAAAATTGAAGGAGAAAAAAAAGGAATAGAAAGAGAAAAAAATAAGAAAAGAAAAGGAAAAACAGAGTATTAATTGATTCTGATTTCAGCAGGACATCTATATGTCCTACTCAGTTTGGTGTGCTATTCAGTACCATTGTTTTGAACTGCTATCCTTGTTCATGCTGCTGTCCCTTGATCATATTCCATTAATGTCGTGTGACTTCGCTTGTGTCCAGTCTCATGTCTCTAGCACTCTCTAGCCTAGGACTAGCACAGTACCGTTGTTGAACACTTATTCAGCTTGCTTTTAACTAATGTGGTTCTAGCTACCCTTTGGATCATTTGTAAGTCATCCATTAGCTTCACATATCTATAGCTTGACAGGTGTTGTTGCTGCGGCATCGATATATCATTCCTGCAGGTTGCCATCTTGTTGGTTACCATCACCTCCTGTTTTGGTACGAACTTGTAAGAGCTTTGTTGAATAGGTTGAGAGACCCATTAGTTGAGAACAATCACATCCAAGTAGCTGATAGGAGCATGCATATTTGTGTGTATCTTGTTTTCTTCTGATCATGACAGGTGACACGAAGATTTTTGGATGGACCAAACAACACTATGATATATTTGGGACATCATTCAACAATTGCCTTCGTACGTTGGCGAGTTTAATCTTAAAGCATATGTTAATTAGGACCTAGCGGTAGAAACGCAATTTGGACAATATGATTTATCTGATGTGCAAAAGGTGATAGCTACTTCTACTGTTTTAATTGATTATGCTTTAACTTTGTGGAAGAACTTAGATCCTCATGATAAAATTCCTAGAACATGGAAGCATATGAAAAAAGTTATGAGAGAAAATTTTGTCCCTAAATATGATGCTGATCGTATATTTGCTAAACTACAACGTTTAGAACAAGGTGGTAAATCTGTTCAGGCATATCACCGTGATCTAAGTTTTCACATCTTGTGTTGCTGTTTAGAAGAATGCGACGAAGCTATTGAAACTAGAGTTTTGATGGACTTTAATAAAGAAACTAGGGAAATGCTTGTACATGAAACATATGATTCTCTCTCAGTTGGTTGAACTTGCTTCCAAAATTGAGATTCAAATTGCTAATGATTCGATTGATGAGAAAATACATGACCTGCTACCTACATATGAGAAGAAAAATTCAATGGATGTAATTTCTCCTGTTGGGTGTTCATCTGCTGCTAACTTTGGATAGGATGGGAAGGATCTTGCTACACATCCGTCCAAGGAAGAGAAAAGTAAGTCCATTTGTGCTAAAAGAAGCCAGGTGGCTGAAAGAGCACATTCTGTAATTGTGTCTCCATGTGAACCTACTGCTTTGGTGCTAAATCGATTCACTACATCTGCTAGTTTAGAGCAATCATTAGTGGAATCATGTACTGAATTTCCTTTGTTACAAGATGATATCAAATTTGTTCCTTGTGACAATGATGAGTTATCTGCTCATACTTCACTTCTATCTACAACACAACTGCTGCACGACAAAAATGATAATTCTGTATCAACGGGTGAAGATTTTAAACATTTCTTTCACATTGCTACGAAAATGAAGAACCTCATTTGTTGTCATCTGTACATACATTGGGATATATAAAGTTTGATGATCTTTGCGAGCTTAGCTATTTAGAGAACAAATTCTTCGCACAATCTGATATGCCATGTCTTTCTAACGTTAGTTTTCATGTCATTAGCATATATAACAGCGATAACAAATTTATGGTGGATAGACTCAATATTTTTTTAGAATTTGAAACTCTTGGAATAGCATCCCATGTGATCAACTAATGACTTGCATTGAAACTAACCTCACCATATCAAGCGAATAGGTGTCTACGCTCAGGAACCATGTATGATCTTGGAAGTTGATTGGGGACCAACACAAGTTTTATCCACGTACTCCACAAGTGCACCACGTGCATCTGGTCCAAGAACGAAAAGAGATCTCTCAGTTTGCAAGTTTCCTTCGGACTGTAGAAAATGCCAAGACCTCATACGGAATCGAATTTGGGCATTCTTTGACATTTTGGAAAGATTATGAGGTCTAAATTCAAATGGATTTAATCTCATCTTATAATTCCATCACAGCTGTGCAGAATCAACAAAACAGTCCACACCTATCCAGATAGACTCAAACTTGGGCTTTTGGGCCTTGTATTGAGTTGAGCTCAATAGCGACGCGTCCTAGGGTTTGAGGACAACCCTAGCATCTCCTGGTCGTCCTCTCCCCCTCTCAGATACCCCCATAGCCGCCACTTTCAAATTGGGTTTTGTTTAATTCAAAGTTTAGTCATTGCTACTTCCTGGCAGCACGTTTGCTTGTATCCAAAACCCCAACTTCATGTGTATCACACTTGAGCCTTCAATTCTTTGCAATTGTGTTGCTTGTTTATCTTGTTCTTGCTAGTTCTTCAACTGCTTGCAAGAATTACCCTAGTGGTTTGGTTGATCGTGCTCCACAAGATCGTGTTCAACTGCTGGAATTGGTGTATCAATTGCTAAGGCGCCGCACCTGTTGGTCGTTGTAGTCGGATCATGAACATCGTTCCAGTCAAAATTGAAATTATCTACCTCTCATCGAAGGATCAGGACACCCAGAACACCCTTGTACTTATCAGATATACATACTGCAGGTGAAACCCGGATACACGATACGTGCACACTACTACGAGTCACACGTGACCACCTTTCGCAACATCATTACAGGGCCGAGCCAAAACCCATCTCTCCAAGGACATGATCCTCCATGCGATGCCTTGCATCCATGGTTAGCCCTAAACCTTTCCCACTAGCACATACCCGAAAACAAAATAGCAAAAGCATCCACCATATCGGTTCGTTCACCCAGAAAAGAGAGATGACCGATTGTCCAGCTACTGCATAATGAGCTATGTCTGTTTCCGGGGTCACATATAACAGTATGTATTCGGTACAAAACTCAATACTTATCCAGCGGTGCCAACAACGATACAATCCTCAATCAACCCAGACGGGGATACCAAAAGCATATCCAAACCAGCGACATATACTAAATATTTATCGTCATCATCCCTGTCCGGTCTCGAATTTTAATCATGTGATGTTAACCAACAACCATTCTCAACAATTTTACAACTTAATATGAGTAGTCTCCATGCTGCTCATGACTACCTATGTCTAATAAATATGTGTAGCAACTACAGATTGGTTGTACCAAACTAAATAATTCCACAGGAATCTTCACAGTGTCATGCAGCTAGGTTTCACAACAATATCTGAAACTTAATACACAAAACATAACCTACAAACATAGTGATAAAAGTAAAATTTTTAAAACATAGGTGTGCACCGGGGCTTGCCATGGTTCAGCGGAGGGTTAGCACAATCACAAGAAGTTTTAGTAGTAAGAGAGTCTTCCTCAGCTCCTGGATTCACCGTCGAAGGATCAAGTTCGGTAGCTATATGAAAAATGCAATACAAACTGATGATTGATAAAAGGATACTTAGCAAAATAAATGGTTATTCGGAGATAATTATGATATGAGTACAAGAATACTCTGGACCGTAAAAGGATGTTTACAAATATTCACATTTTTGAAGTATTTCCTTCATTAAATTAACAAGTGATTGAAGTGTTAATTAAGTAGAGTGTATGTAAAACATGACAGCATCATTTTTATGAAGGATCTGTACAGGTGAGATTTTATGCATGAATGACATGACTTAAGGAGCAGCAGTATCCAAGTTGATGGTTTTCTAATGAATGATTTAGGAGGAATCAATTTAGCAAGTTTATATTAGTTTTTGGCGTAAATAAGAAAAACGCAGGGCTAAATAGGTTGAAACATTATGGGACTTTTTATGGTGACAAGGTATCCTAACAGAAGTATACTGACCAAAAATCAAGATTTTTAAGCAAGTTGATTAGCCATAACATTTTTATTACAGTTTTACTTGTAAGAATTAATGTGGCAATATTTATTTGTTAAAAATAATATTTGAGTTATCCAGGGGGTATATGTGATCAATAGCAAACTAAAACATTTTATTTTGCATTTTTCTAAGTAGTATTTGATTTTATACGGATTTAACAAGTTCTAGTCATCTTCCATGAAGAGATTAAACGAGGTGAAAACTGGACCAATGGGAAACAGGCCACACAAAAGACCACACAGGCAGCCACACGGGATCCTCATCCACACGAGGTTTGCGACCAGAACAGAGTAGCAGCGCTGCTCGTCGGAGACGGACGGCGCACTCGCCGGAAAGACCCAAATAGCTACCGTTCTCGATGAGAAGATCACCAAAACACTCTCCATCACATGGAAAGCTCACCTAGCTAGGAGGATCGAGGCCGGAGGGACTCATCAGAAAAGACGGTTGGTGGCGGGTGACACTGTGACGAGGTTCGGCGACGAAACGAGCTCCACGTGAAGGATGGCTCCGTTGAGACCCAGAGAAGACCGACGTCGAGGTTCAAGTCAACGGCAACGTGCACGATTCGACTCCGGCGACCTCAGAAATAAAGGGAAAAAGGTTAGATAGGTTTGCCCTCATGTGGAGAAGTCGCACGCCCTCGAATAGCGGACCAGGACTCACCAAATTTTGGGGATTTCGGCAATGGCGTGAGGAGCTCAATGTTCACTGGCCATGGCGATTCGTAGGACGCAACGCTGCACAGAGTGAGGAACTGAGGGGATAAAGGTCCGAGATGCCGAGGCACTCCTCTTGGCGTGCCGAGCCAGCTGGAACCGGTACCACTCGGATGGAGCGTGTGTCACCGTGCATGTCTGTCCAGGCAATGGTTAAGAGAAAGAAGAGAGAGGAAGGGGATGATGGGTGGGTCCCACCATCAAAACTCTCCAAATTCTCTCTTTTTTTGACCAAATGAAAATGCTCCAGACCTCTAACAATTATGAGAATTTTTGTGTTGATAGATCAGATCCCTCTCTACAGCTTTGCTTTTAGGATTAATTTCAAAATCGAATAGGATTTTGAACTAAAAATCCAGAGATTAAATCTGCTAAAAACTTGATTTGAATTATTTAAAATGGTTAGACTTCAATTCCAGGATTGAAACTTGATCAAAAATATTGGTTAGAGCTTCAGATCAATTTAAAATTATTCCCACTAAGTTTTGTCATAAACTTTGTGGAAGTTTCTTTAGATGGCTCAAATTTGTTTGGATTAAGTTCAAAATTGATATTTGAGTTATTTTGAAAACTTGAATTTTGAAATTTGTTTGTTTTAGCACTGCTACAGCCGAGGTTTAATGTTTTAGATAAAGAGACACCTGGGTGTCACAAAAATGAACCTCTTTGATTTTTTTCATGCTCTATTAAAAAATCAGGACTTTTAGGTTTAATATTTTTCTTTGCTAACTTGCACAAACACCTCAACACTTGTAACTTTCTGTGAATTGTTCATGTTAATCGAGTAAAACGATTTTCAGCTTGAGAAAAGGATTCGGGCCCTAAACGATCCAGAATGTGATTTTCAGCTTGAGAAAAGGATTGGGGCCCCAAATGATCCAGAAGAACATTGTCAATCACTTAACTGAGGATACATTTCTACTTGAGGTCAAACCAAACCATAACACGAGACAAGCAAGTCATGTAGTGCCTAAAATATCGGAGGATACATCCTAAAAGTTCAATAAAAATATCTCGGTTTGTCCAAACAACTTTCAACTAATTGAATTCTTAGTTTCTGGTGTTTCTCTATATTCACTTTTGTTCAAATAGCGGTCAGTATGAAGATTACTCATTTGACTAATTTCAGCCGCATGCTCCGAAAGCTCTGTTAGAAGTTGTAGTCCTTTTATCCATTTTTTTTCCAAATCTTTTTTGGTAGCTTTCATCTACACAAAAGAGGACAGATCAGTATTTTCAACAGGCACACGAATCATTATTTGCAATATCAACACAGATCATTATTTGAACAATAACAGAGATCGTTATTTCAGTAGGCACATTGATCATTATTTGCAACAGCCACGCAGATCAATATGTTCTACAAGCAAACAATTAAACAAATACATGGTTCCAAACACAGGGAAACAAATAAATGGTTCCAACACATCATAAACACATAAATGATTCCAACACAACAATCAATTGGCATGCTCCCTTTTAAGCGAGTCAAGCCTTTTTTCATTTGTTTCCAACAAGCTAAGAATCTCTTTAAATTCAGGCTTGCTCCGTCTGCTAACCCTAGCTTGGTACAGCTCAGGGGAAATGGCGTGGAGAGAGGGGTCCATCAGGGGAGAGGCATGAGGTAAAATAGAAACGAAACGGTAATTTGCGGATAATTTTTGGCAACCGCAGCCGGCAAAAGCAAGGTGGTGGGTGACGTGGGTTTTTCTTTACGTGAAAGTTGCTGTGGGTAAAAGTAGCGGTCCACAATTTAGGTGTTTGATTTGCTTTCTACTTTTGTAAAAGATACAGTCAAAAGTTAAACCAAACACCCCCTTAGTTATGAGAAAGAAATACACGATTTTGCAAAAAAAAAAAATTGTACACTACTCCCAACTACTCACTTCGTTCTTTTTTTTTCACAGTTGACTTTGATAAAAACTTTGATCACTCTTATTTAAAAAATTAGTTCAAATACATAAAATTAAAAATTAAGATTAAAAGATATTTAGTAATAAATTAAATTCTAATAAAATATTTGATATTTCTTATATTATTTTGAATAAGACGAAAGTGTAAAGTTATTGATCAAAGTCAATGGTGACAAAAAAAAAACACAAGGAGTATTTTAGATAGATGATTCTCACTTTTAGTAAAAACAGAAAAAACGTTTCAAATGATGTTGATTTGAATTACACGTGAAAAACACCGTCTGACACGGCTAAATGTGTCGTGGAGGAAGGTGGAAGACAATAGTTTCCAACGCTGAGCTTTATCCAACGGTTAGAAACTCTCTAAGATTAGAACCTCCAGGGATCAGAAGCGAGCAATGGCGATGAGGACGGCGGCGCTTCTCTTCCTCCGGCGGCGGGCTTCAAGGCCGCTGGAACAGTACGCCGCTACCCTGTCTACCGCAGCGGAGCACGCCGCTCTGGACAGCGGCAGTGGGGAGGGGAACAAAAAGCGGTGGATCGAGCTCCCTCCCTTCGCACCGCTCGACGCCAACGCGAACGCCGTCGCCAGAGCCGTTTCGCGGGGAGATGGAGGAGAAGGCATATGCTCCAACGCCACGGCCGTCAGATGGGTCCGCCGGTGCTGCCCTCACCTACCAGCATCGCTGGTACAAAAGCTGTTCCGGCAACGCAAGGTGTGCACACCATGCTCGACCAAATGCTCCGCTGCTTTTCTCCGTCTTAATTAATTCGTGTTGCTAGCGAAAAAGGAACCACATAAACTTCTAATTCCCCGCAGGTTGAGTTTTTTTCTTTAAAAAAGACAAGAATAGGTAACTTTTCTTGTGTCAGAACTCTACGGCCATCTATTGACTCATGTATATGCTGCTTTTCTATTAGCCTTGTTCGTTCCATCTAGTTTGTACCAAAGAGGGAGGGAGGAATAGGGAAACATATTTGCATATATGAATTTCTTCATCTTTTTTATTTTACCTTTGAACAAATATTGTAATATTGTTTCTCTTTCTTCCTTGAGTGCTACTCCATGAAGTTCCAACTATTTCTAAGATATTGTGCTGTGCATACACTGCGGCAGGTCAAGAAGAATTTTGTGATTGCAGATACCTCTTCCACAGATGCTAGTGCGGAGCTGCTCCGGTTGAGAAAGGTAGCAAATTGTATAGGTGAATAAGAAGTTTTTCACAGTCTGAAGTTTGTACATGCCTTTTATGATTTGTTGCTCTGCATGCATATATGCCATTCAAAATATATATGTTTGTACAGAATAAGTGAAATGAAATGAATGTAATGTAGTCAACTCTATTCATCAAAAAATGAAATGTATTTTGAAATGAGTTTAAAATTTAAGGGGGTCCTTATGTACTACATGATATAATTATTATTATATTAGTATTGAAGCCAATTAGTTAACATTAAGGTGGAGAAATTTGCTTTTATCTCTGAAGATTTAATCAAAGACGTTTATCTGTATCTAACCTTGATTTTGAGTTCTCTTGGGTTGGTACTGATTTTTCTTTGACAAACCATAAACTTTTGATGATTTTCCACTCACAGTCGGCAGTTGAGAGTTTACTATTCATCCATTCTCGGCCTTTTTGCTAAGATCAAGTGTAGATTTGCTAATCGAAGTATTACTGGCATGTGATTCTTGGATCCACATGGTAGCAATGCAGTCGATTGCCAAAGCCTCAAATTTTCAATTAAACATCTCCTATTTTCACATAGTATTATTTGTTTGAATAGTAGCGGGCCATCTTGCCTGTAGTTTGCATGAGAAATATCAAATATCAATAAAATTACATGGACAATCAGGGAAGATTTGATTCAATACATCTAAAAAGAAAAAAAAAATCATATCTGTATTGTAGTTATAGCAATTTATGGAGCCGCCATCTAATTGATGTCTCTTTGCCATAGTATTTAATTCTGTTAAATTTGCGAAGTTTGAAGGGCCACAAGGTCACAACTTTTCCTCGTCCTTTACCCCTTTTTTTAGGTAACCATATCATGTTGTCCATACCATAGGGCCTGGTTTGTCCACACTGCATCCTGCACACAAGTACCTTGTTTTCATCTTGTTAATAGACTAACGCCAATAATATGTGGCATCGATGAAGAACCCTATGGTTTTATAAAGTGCGAAAATTTCAGTTGGTAGCTTTTTATGTTTATAGAGCATGGTATTTTTAACTGTTACAAAGTCAACTTTGCGGTATGTGACTCTGTTTTCATGTTCGAAAGGTGTCAGCCAAAGATGACCTAGTGCCTGGTGATATTCTCTTTCTACCTGTTGATACTCAAAAATCTTCTGTTGCTGAGAAGACCAAGAAATTTGGTAATAGGAATGAGATAGATTTTCTCCGTAGCCTTGAGATCTACAAGGTCTTGATTTACTTTCATATTTCATTGATATATTGATTAACATGGATAGTACATGATGATTGTGGTATTTGAAATTTTTTCAGGATAAAGACATCATCGTTATCAACAAACCATCTGGGATGGCAGTCCAAGTAGGAAACTGTATATTTTTTTGTAGTTTGATGACTAATGGCTATTGATTATGGCATTTTATTTCTTAATCCTTCAGGGTGGTGTTGGCATAAAACATAGTATAGATATACTAGCGCCTATGTTTGAAGAAAATTCTTCTGAAATGCCTCGGCTGGTAAGTTCAACTAACTTCTGTAGATTGTGAATCACTGAATTTATCCTCCACCATTGGTACAGTTATTTTGAGAATAGTTCTAGCTCTTTATTTTAAAGCCTAGATATCAAGGCCATGCCACCAACCATATAAGCATTTAAACATGTGTAATACCCCACGTGCGCCCAAAATCCTCTTACAGCCCATCTCCCACGTGGAGCAGGCACATATTCTTGCATAACACCCCTCTTACGCTTGCATCCTCGCTTCGTGTAAAAGGATTAACTGGAGGTGCTATGGTTGGAATGGAACAACGAGGGTTGGGTTATATGTGATGTGACCCTCACTCACCTAAACAACCAATGTGGGACTAATCCCACAACCTCACTTCACTTCACTAATGGGCTACATGGGCCAACTTCACTACACTACTAGGCCAAAAGGGTCGAAACTTCAACTACATAGGCTTCTAACGGATTGGGGTATTACAACATGTGGTAGTTGATATCTAACCAAGTAATCGTTGCTAAAAACAATCTTGCAAGAAACAATAGTACAGGACCTTGGAGAAATGTTGAGAGTTGTTAATGACTCGTTAATTACTTAATGTAACAAGGTACAACGTAAGAAGTTCATTATTAGTTTTTGGATCTGACTGGCTGGTGAACTTTTGGCTGATCTAGCATGCCATTACTAAGGGTGATTTGAATAAGTCAAAGCACACTGCTTGGCATAGAAAGAACACTGATCAATTTTGTGTTGCGCCTGCTAAATTATGTTTGATTTGAAGAACTAGAGGATTAGATTTGACTGATAAGCTAGAGTGGTGGCCAACCCAATTCAATGAATGTCATATTTGGTTCAATCTCGAAAACTCGCAATTCTTTTAACTGTAGTAGTCATGTGACAATATCTAGGTGTTATATAAATATAATATGATTGAATTGGATGATAAAAATAACCCCAATGGGGACTATATATATGGGTTACACAGACTCAATATAGGAATAGGACTCTATAATCCTACTCTAATACGACTCATACTCCTCAACACCCCTCACAAATGCAAGGCGTATGCAATAGCGTTGCATTTGCAAGAGACACACTAAATACTAGACTTATTACATCCAAAATCTAAATCTTTAAAACCTTCATGACATGGAATCTTCATAAATTCATCAAATCAAGCCGAAGAGATGTGACAATGACAATGATGATAACAATGATCCACTGCTACACGTAACAGTGGAAAGACGATGACGATGACGATGATCCACTGCTACACGCCATAGTGGAAAGACGATGACGATGACCCACTGCTACACGCCACAGTGGAAAGATGATGACGATGACCCACTGCTACACGTCATATTGGAAAGACGATGACGATGATCCACTGCTACACGCCACAGTGGAAAGACGATGACGATGACCCACTGCTGCACACCATAATGGAATGAGGATGACAATGACAATGATGATGACGTTGTAGCCAAGCCGACAAACAAAATCGACAGAAAAGCTACAAAAAGATCAAGATGACAAACAAAAAACCATAGATCAAAAGAGTAGCAATTTGGCAAACAAAATCGAAAGCTACGAAGATCTAGGTGGTTGTATGACATCAAGAAAGACATGATGTGAACCAAACAAAGATGAATTTTGGCTAATCCAATAAAAAGGGTAAAAGAATAATGACTTGATTGATGAAGAATTTGCGGACTCATATAACATAGATCGAAAAAGAAGAGAAGATATTTGGATGTGGACTCTCATGGCATAGATGATTATAAAAATAAAATATATAGATGGACGCAACGGAGATAAAAGAGAAAGAAATAAAACACTAATTGCGGCTGTAGAATTCGATGGATGAAAGACATGCACCATGTCGGCCAGCAGCCCAGCAAGACACGAAGATGAAGCACACCTGATGACCTCGGCATGCATCAACTTGATGAAGACAGGGTCGACGAGACCCATTGGGATGAAAACGAATATCTCCACGATAAGAAAAAGGCAACAGCAGCAGCATGGATCAATGAGGCCACCCGGGAGTTAATAAAATCTGCTACCCGGGGAGCGCGCAGCGGAAAAAAATTCTAGATCTAATCTGGCTTTGATACCTTGTTATGAATATAATATGACTGACTTGGATGATAAAAATATCCTCAATGGGGATTATATATATGGGTTACACGGACTCAATATAGAAATAGGAAAAAGACTCTAAGACTTATCCTAACATGAGTCTTATACTAAATGGGCTCTATAATCCTACTCTAATATGACTCATACTCCTCAACACTAGGAAGCTCTGTTTTCTTTCTTTGAAAGACGGCAAGATGTTGAAGCCATTCAATAAAAAAATCTGTTTGTTTAGTCCGGACCTGCCTGTTTGCTGATTTTCTAATCTATTATTTTGTAAGGTTCACAGGCTTGACAGGGATTGCAGTGGTGTCCTTGTTTTGGGTAGAACTCAACTTAGCACTTCCATTATGCATGCTATATTTCGTGAGAAGACTGCTGATGCTTTATCCGATGTGAGGTCATTGTAACTTGTACTATTTTGGCAATAATAATAAAATTCAATTTTTACACTGTTTTTGGATATTATCTTCATATGTATCTTGACAATAATTTATTTCATGTCAAGGGTACTAAACAAGTGTTGCAAAGGAAATATGTTGCACTTGTTCAGGGAACACCTAGGCATCCTAAGGGTTTATTATCTGCTCCACTTGCAAAGGTTTGTATGCTTATGTTTACATTGACCTTTGTTATATGCATCCTTCAATGATATGAGTCATAGCAGAAATTCTGTTTACCAACAATCTGAAACTTAAACTTCATTTCTTACCTGATCATTAATTGATTTCGGGTAAAAAAAAAAAGTTAATTGATTCCATCAGGTAGTCTCTTGAACACTTGTAGGGAGCCCAGTTGATTTATTGTCTAGGTTAAGTGCATGTTTACCACTCTCAATTTTAGTTTTTCACCCTTTCCGCATGATGAAAACAATTTCATATAGCCATATATACAATTGCTATTGGGTGAAATGTGTTCATCTTAACATCGAGATGCTAGCAATTTGTATTTTGACTATTTGAGCAGCCAAAAGATTTGAATGCCCTTACATTGAAAGAGGAAGCACAAATAAAGTATCCTCTCCTATTCACTCTTAAAACTCGGCCAGTGGGGGTAAGACCACCCTCATGGTATTGTTGTATATAGGGAACTCAACCAGAGCCCCAGCCGAGAAAATCCACAAAGCCCCATCCTCCTCAGGGAGCCCCACCACAGGTCGGATCAACCGAGTAAATGGGATGCAGCGAGTGGATTTTTTTAATTCAACGAATTATGCATATCAGTATTTGAACCCTGGTGGGTGGCCTCACACTTGAGGCACTAACCATATTAATGTCAGTGTGCCTCCTAGACACTCTTCGACAGTGATCTTCCATGAATGCATTCATTGAGAATATGTTGCTCAGTAAAGCTTGATTCTTGTTGGGATACACTTCCTCGTGCTAGTTTATCATAAACGCATAGCTCTGTTTGGGTACACACAAGCACAAGCTGAACAACACACAAGTTTCTGGTGGAGTTGAACCAATTTAAAATTGGATTCCACCTTTTGGAGGTGCAGCAAGGCTTCCAACAGCTTGTCAACAGCTCCCTACTGGCTGATGGATTTTTCTATCTTGCTGTGAGCACAATCATATTGTTATAGCTTTAAGTCCTGTCCTGAGGTGGGAGGAGGGGAGATAAGAGGTGTTGTGGTGATAAGGTAGGTATTGTTAGCTTACAGACTCAGATGTGCAAGTTCACTAGTGTCACAAGATGGAAATTAGGTAAAAGCTGCCCAAATCATATTCACCATGGCTTATTGCCCAAATCATGTTCAGGAGAAAAAGTTATCATTTTGTCATTTAATATTAGAAACAATGCAGTCATTCTATATTCAGGTGTCTACTATAGTTAGTAATGCATGTGATAATTGCCGTGTTGCTTGGTTCAGATGGTACATGTTTTGTTTCAGTCAACTCTATCAGTGATTTAGTTTTAGTAAAATTTGGAATAGAACCATCCACTATGTCTGTTTCATCTCGAAAGGCCCTTCTTTCCCATATCTTTTGGGACAAAGCTATGCTGTATTTGTCTTGATTTATCTCAGGACTCTTCTTTCTTTCCTTCATTCAATAATTTGATTATTGTTTCCACTGCTACTGATAGAGTTGTCTTACTTTCTCACAGATTGCATTACAAGATGGCAAGTCTGAGCGTCTTACTGTCAGGGCTGGTTCAAATACTGCTTCTGTTCAGGATGCTTTGACAGAGTACCGTGTGATTGAATCTTCTCCCGAAGGTATTGTAGAGCAAAGGTTATTTTTACTTTCTAAAAGTGGATAGCTGGTAGCCATATTATTAGAGATCATCTAGATTAGAACCCTTCCCAACTAATGGCACAAGTACTTAATGTCAAACAGCTGCCACTAACAATATTCTTATGCTTCGATATTACTATGATTGCTAACGGTTGCAGGGTACGCTTGGTTAGAACTGTTTCCTCGTACTGGAAGGAAGCATCAGGTAATTGTAATGTCAGTTTACCATTACCTTAAGAAAGTTATTCCATCTTTCTGCCTGCAAGATATCGATCAGACTAACCACTAGAAAAAAAACTGCTCCTGTTTCTGCTTCAATCAACTCAGCTCCGAATTCATTGTGCGGAGGTTCTTGGAACACCAATTGTTGGGGATTACAAGTATGGACGGCATGCGCATCAGAACTGGAAGCCTCTTCCCATGCCGCAAACAATCGATGAGGAAATGCTCAAGAAAAGAAAGCTTCCTTTTGGGCTTTCGGTGGGTGGCGGAAGCATTGGAGAGGAGCAACCTCAGCTGCATTTGCACTGCAAGCAGATGATTCTCCCTGACATTTCAACAGCCATCCAGCAGCTGAACTCTTCAGATCCGGATCATGATTTCTCTGATATAGAGAAGCTCAGCTTTGTTGCTCCATTGCCGTTGCATATGCGGTTGAGTTGGGAAATTTTGAAGTCTGTACGCAAGTGATCTTGCCCTTTCATCTGTTTGTTTGGCCCAATCGTTGAGCTGTGACTGCCTAGATTATAGCCACCCATCATTAGCTAGGGATCTTGAGATTCATTTCAACTAAAATTTACTAGCTGTAATTGTGGCCGCTAGCATTTTCCATTTATAATGCCAACTCTTAAATTATGAATTGGCACCGAGGTTGACAAACCTGGAAATAAGTGAATAAATCAAACCGTAACCCAGACCAGTAAACTGGAAAACTGCTATAGTACCAAGTTTGGATTTAAGAAAAAAAAAACATTAGTAATCGTACCGCCTGCCGGACCGGTTTTACAAAAAAACGTCCTGTTTCCACTTTTTTTTAAGAAAAAAAATCATGATTGGCACAAGCTCCTGCAAACAAAAAATCGTCCAGCTATCTTGGACGAAGAAAGAATGCATGTTAGTACTTGTAGGTGGATTTTTTCACTGCCCATTCACAACAATCTATTCATTGGTAAAATTGAAAAAATAAAGACATTGATATTAAGATATTCCATAACTCGTGTATATGTAATTTCCAAATTAACTTTCTTTTTGGGTCATCTTTGATTTGTGAATGTACCAGATCTATGATTAATTGTTTCTAGTCCTAGGACACATTTGGACACTAGGACATATGCTTTGCGTTGCGTTGCGTTGGCCCATGCCGATGTAGTCTCTGTAGATGGGCTGTTCATTTCACGCAAAATATAGTATTAGGATCGGCCCGCATATGGCCTGAACGCACCAGTATATATTCCCTCCGGCCAACTTTCCACGCCTAGAATCCTCTCTCCACTCTCCGCTCTCCGGAGTGCAGCAAGAGCAGCGGCTTCGTCTCATGCGGGCAGCACCTCCTCCTCTAGGTAAGAGTGGAGCCCTCCGTCCCCAATCTTGTATATAATCCTCCTCCGTCCCTGCATGACGGCAGGGGCGAGGGCAGGAGGAGATGATAAGTGGATTGGGTCTCTCTACGAGCTTTAGGTAGGGCGGCTGATATCTGGCCCTATTGCTCGGTCCGCTTCTGGGTAGAGGCTTGCGGGTTTCTGGAATGTACCAAACCACAAAGTTGCATCTTTCACTTGGGCAGTCTCATGGATGATGGAGAAGCCGGTAACAAATAAAGTCCTGTAAGCACCTTAGGACAAAGAGAATCAGGAACTGTTGGTTTCAATACACTACGCGATTGAGCTTCTTGGAGAAGCGTGTTTGGTTCTATAGATTCATCTTCTGCCCCACTTTCATCAGATACATGAAGGATCTAAACTGGTGCAAAATGTATTGTTTTGGACATAAGTATTTGTTGCTACTTTTGAGGATATTAGGAGAGGATGAAATGACATGCATTTAGTTTGTTGTGCGTATTATTTTCAAGTTTTTTTGGTTTGTGAAATCTGCTCCTGGCTATTACTGTGTCCTTGTTAAAATCTTTTGCAATATATTTTCCGGCCCCCTATGTTCAGCCTGTTGTCATCAACTTGTGTTTATTTCCTTTATTTACCTTTCTTATTTTTTTGAGGGAATATTTACCTTTCTTATTGGGTGCTGTTATATTATATCTGCCCTTTGGCTCTGATAAGCGGTAGTGTGTGTTTTACCTTAGGTGCAGTAAAAATGGTGGGGCTTTCAAGCGGAGACCCTTTGGTCCATGATGAAGTTGACATGGAGGATGTTGCTACCGACGTGGATGAATCAGACTCGGAAGATGATTCAGGGGAAGAAGCTCAGGCCATACCTTCAGATAAAGCTATATACAACAGGGAGGCCATTCTTGAGAAGCTTGAGGACATAGCATGGCCGCAGAAGGTTGACTAGATGAACAAGCTCACCATTGATCATGATCAGGGTGAGAAAGTTGATGTGAATGATGACCTGGCCCGTGAGCTTGCATTCTACACTGAAGCTTTGGATGGTACGAGACAAGCCTTTGAGAAGTTGCAGTCGATGAAGGTGCGCTGTCTTAGGCCAACGGACTATTATGCCGAGATGGTCAAAACTGATGCCCACATGCACAAGATTAAGGGGAGACTCTTATCAGAGAAGAAGAAGATTGAGGAAGCTGAGGAGAGGAACAAGGCAAGAGGGGCTAGGAAGAGTGCAAAGGAGGTACAAGCCGAGAAGAAAAAGGAGAGGACAAAGCATAAGAAGGAGCAGATAGACTCTATCAAGAAGTGGAGGAAGCAGAGGCAATCAGGGGGATTTACCAAGGGAAACAATGATGGGCTAGATGTAACTTTGAGGTAGAAGAAGGATTTAAGCAATCAAAAGGAAAGAGGCCTGACATGTCGCCTGGTGATCGGTCTGGTGGTCTTGCTAAGAGAGGAAAAGAAGGAAAGAACAGGAGGTCAAGATATGCTAAGTTTGGTTACGGTGGTCGGAAAGGGCTTAAGAAGCAGAACACTGCTGAGACTACAAATGATTTCAGAAGCTTTAACAAGGGTTCAGAGTCTCAAAACAAGAAGGGGAAGAGATTTTGATGTGATTTAGGTATGTGTGTTCAGTACCCTTTTGCTATTGTTAGCGTTCTGGTTGGAATATCATTAGTATGATACCAGAGGCAAAATTTTGTTGAGGCAAGACTAAAGAATTTATGGTGGGAGAGTAGACACAAGACTTTCATGTTACTGGTCTGAATTTTTACTTTGTACGATTGTGATCTCTAGAAATTGATATTGTTGTTTGTGTAATTGTTGCCTTATGCTACATGTTAATAGTGGTTCTATTATCTGTGTAGCCCCGTCAAGTGTTACTGAGTAACTTAGTTAAGTGTTGGATCTCTTCCTAACCAAGCAAGTGTTGGATCTCTTCCTAACCAAGCAGTGGCAATTTACTAGGGGATGGCAGTTTACTAAGGAAGAGCCTCCTCAGGCATTGAAGTCACATGAGTGTACTTATAGTAAGATGCTGTAGCTTAGTTGCAGGTATTGTTCTGAAACTATAGCATTTTAAATGTTAGTGTTTGCTTGACTGAGATGGAGTCGACGCAGATAAAACTTTTGTCGCTCCATCTGCTCCAATGTAAGAATTTGATGTGTTACTCATGTCGGATATAGTGATGGAAATCTGAATTTTTCATGACACTGTAGTGTTTATGTTTCATGCTACGAGTATTGTGTGATAAAAATTTCTCTGTCTTTTAGGAAAAGATTTCAAGGCAGTTTCATGTTTTTTTCTAAATGGTCCAGGGCAAGTTTAAATCTTCTGATTTTCCTTCAAGTTTTTAATTTTTTTCTGGAATCATGAAAATTTATATGTAAGAAAACCATGTATTGTTTTCAAACATCTGGTATTTCTTTCCACTACGATGAGAAATGTGGAAAACAAAGGATAAAAGCGAATGCCACGATCCATCAACATGTTTCTCCATCTCAACCGTTTTTATAGTCAAACTTCCAAATCAATGTATAAAATCATCAACTCTTCATGCATGAATATTAAAGATCTGAAGGTGTAATTGATGATTGTGATCCATCTCCGTGTGAGCACAACCGAGGTAGCGTCCTGCAGGGCCAGCGGCTGGTATCTCCCATACATAACTCGTCCTATAAGAGTCGGTCTATACATCAATCTGATCCAATTAAGCCACCCAAGGAATGTCAACATTTTTTAAATCTAGAGTAAAGTGCACCATAGGTTCTAAACTATTCGCGATATATCGTCTAGGTCCATACACTTTCAAACTGACCATCTAGGTCTCTAACCTATTTTTACGTGTCAAGTGAGATCCAAATCTATTTTTACTGTATCAAGTTAGGTCTTTTTTTTAAAAAATCATATGAGAAAAAAAAAAGGTCTCTAACAGGGTGGTTAGGACGTTCAAGTGACACTTTTCAGATCCTAGGTTCGATCTCTCACGACGCGAATTTCGGTTGAGGTTGAAAAAATCTCCATGTAATATTTCGCATCAAAACTCAGATTAAGGACCGACCTAAACTCACATCAGCCATGGATCCCAAGACCCTTGTTATAAGGGCGGACTAAAAAAGTTCAGGAATTTTTTTTGACCTGCATAAGAAAATCTTTTTCTTAATAAAATGTCCGAAGGGGGGAGCTATCTTACCATTGCGGATCGAGTTTTTGAAAAAATTTCAAATGATAATGTATGTTATGCATTGAGATAAAAAAGTTTATAACAGTTTTCTTTCATCCTATAGTGTTTTGAGGACAAAAACTATGTTTTCTCAGTGTGATATTACCAATATCGAGTTGCAGTGTTCCGACGAAAACCAATTTTTTAAAAATGTCATACAACAAATTTTTCCTTACTGAAATTATCACAATATATTTCTGCCTTTCAAATGGGATTTGAATCTCACTTGTCACAACAAAAATAGTTTAAAGACCCAAATAATCACTTTGAGAGTTTATGAATCTAAATAACACAGGGTGAATAGTTTACTCTTAAATCTATTTCAACATATCAAAATACATGTTCAACATTTTCAAAAAAAATGTTGATGTAACAAATTGTAAATGTTAACACAGCATAAATGAATTATTGATACACTATGTTTAATTTTTGTTTCAATTTTCCAATTCAAAAAATATTTATGTTGGGGTGGAGTGGAGGCGGTGACAGCATTTGGGACAGTTGGAGCAGCCTCCAACAAATCATTTCTACCCATTGTTTTACCTCATCGAAAGTCTGTCATCGTCTCCGGACCTCATTATCCAACCTGCATATCCTGCCTACCTTACCAGCAATAGCTTATTCAAACAGCCATTACATTAGGGGGGCAAAAAAAAGACATATCGACACAACAAAGCAAGTAATTACTTGCAGCTGACGAAGTCAGCAGAATTGTGAGATCCATATCCTTTCTTGTTCGAACTATCCAGTTTCTAAAGTTTCAAAAACACATAACATCGAGATCACTATTTCAGTGGTTTCAATCCTAGTTTGGCCCGGAGTTTGTTCATTTCTATGATCTCTGGATCATTCGGATCTGGAACATTTTTACCTTCGGGCTTCTTCTCTTTCTTTTCCTTCTTCCACTTAGGTTCCTCTCTTTGGCCACCATCCTCACCACGTCCTCGAGGACTAGCACTACCACGATCACGCCTCCTACGGTACTCTCCATCTTCACGGTCTCTCTCTCGCCGATCCCTGCTCCTTGAACGGCTCCTGCGCCTGCCCCGATCTCTATCTCGATGTTCTCTTTCCCTGCCATCCCTCCCCCTTTCTCGGTCCTTGTCTCGACGGTAGTCATCATCCCTCAAGCGATGATGATCACGGTCCCTATCTCTGTTTCTATCTCTTTCACGATCTCTATCATGGTCTCTATCCCGTCCCCTCCCATAGTCTCGATCATAGTCCCTATCTCTTTCATAATCTCGATCCCTGCAACAGCAGAAGTGAAAGATATAGGAAATCATTATCTAATGGCAACAAAATTAATAAACAATAGATACATATGAGCACCAGTTGAGTATAGTGGTACATGATCTAAATACAGTCAAACTATCCCATTGATTAATGAGAAACAAATGGTGCTAGTTTCACCACTTATCAGCAAAATAAGAAGTATGGTGCCAGCAAAAAAAAAAAGTTCATAATATGTCATTAAAGTGGCTCGTTTCAATGCTTCACGACTTGTCCACAGCCTTTAAAATATTTTGGATCAAATAACTATGTTTAACAAGTATCTAACTCTGGGCATCCTAGTGTCTATAACACAAACTGATACAACAACAGCAACAACCAAGCTTTTTAGTTCCAAACAAGTTGGGGTAGGCTAGAAACTGATACTAGTACATATTTTAGTAGATTGAAAAAAAATCAACCTTAAACAAATCTTCAGGCTTCCACCAAATAAAAAATCTGTAATGCTACCAACAATCTGTAATGCTACCAACAATTTTGCACTAATAGAAATTTGTTAAAGCTATGTGTTGATTGCCATGCTCCAGGTAGGTAATAGAATACCATGGGAGCACAAATCTCAGAGTACTGAATGTGACTAAAACTAATCAATTACTTGTACATTGTGATGAATCAAGCCCTTCAAACAGTACAAAAATATTGGTAAGATAAAATAAACGAAGAATATTCATTGAAAGTAATGTACAATTCTACAGCATGTTACAGGTAGGCAATAGAACAAAAGTGTATTTGTCAGACAATAAAGATTAACTAGTACTCCCTCTGTCCCAAATTATCTGTTCGTTTAGCTCAACATGGGCATTATGGAGGCGTGGAAAAGGTAGGTTGCACAGAGAGAGAGAGAGAGAGAGAGAGACAGAGACAGAGACAGAGGTGTTAGGAAGCAAGATGAACAGATATTGAAGGACAAATATGAAGAGCTGGATGAACAAAAATGTATTTACAGCAAAATCAATTACTGATGCAGAAGCAATTTTGCTTGGTTTAAAGTTAGTATTCTCAAGTAATCTGAACTAGGAAGCTTTGCAGTATTCAAAGTTATTCTTCAATCGAGCAAATTAACTCGATGTAACAACTATCAATGGTCAGTATCAGAATCCGAATATAACTGAACTAGGTCCTCGACAAATTCCCCCTTTCCAGAGTATAGAAAGAAGAAACCTGTACAAGAAATTAAATTTTCTAAAGGCTGATGATTAAGCGCAGAATGGCAATTTGTACTCTACACTTTATAAGGGACGAAATTATCTAAGAGAAACCAAAACAATACCCCTCATTACTTTCATCGAAAAAAAACAGGCTGATTACTTTTAAAGACCAGAAAGGAAAAAGAAGTGCCCAAGCAGAGGAACATTATACTATCAACTTGAACTGGTCTGAAACAAGACCAATCAAATCCAATAACACATTTTCAAATTTCAGCCATTTAAAACGTTTTAAATTTGTTTGACCCATCATACTTCTCGCTGCACACTATCAGTGCAGAGAAACCTGGCAGGGCCACTGTATTTCACTCTAGGAAGCGGTTTACCTGCCAATGGCTCTTGACATTTAACATGCCATGGCAGTAACTCTAGAATGGTACACTGCAATAATACAGAGTAACAGCTTCCAGCATATATATCCAGGATAAAAGAAATAAAAAAGCAGATGCCTAGCAGCATAACAGCTATATATGCACTAAAGAACGGACTTATTCACATTGATTAACCTAGCAGAATTACACATTTGAACTAATATTTTTCGACAGTTCAATAAGTAAGCAACTAAACTGCCATTTTGGCAGTTTATCCCTAAAAAAAGCACATACGTATCAGGAAAAACTAATGACATTAATTCAGTATGATAGATGACCAAAGGAATTTCAATAAAAGTTGTTCCAAATTATTGTTTTTATTCATAAGATTCTTCAGCAACAAAAATAAAATATATAGCAATATAAGGTAATAAGATAAATAAAGTAGATTTTATGGTCTTCAATCAGTCAAAAAAGGAATTCTATAATATTCTTGGCATTGCTGGAGCAGTTAAATCTAGTGAGCAATGGCTTTCTATAAAACGAATAATGTCCTATTTACTCACATGATTCTTATTTTCGCACACGTGCAATATTACGTTAAGCAGTTCAAGAGAAAACTCACAATGAACAAACCATACAAACATTGTCAGCAACAAACCAAGCATACAAAAGCAAGTTCAAGAAGAGCAGCAAACCTGCGATGCCTATCATGCTTCCTGTCTCTGTCCCTGTCCCTATCCCTATCACGTTCTTTGGCAGGACTCCTTCCACGATAATTATCCTGATGAATATGAAGAAATATCAGTCATCGTACCAGAGTAAACAAAAATGTATACCCACTGGATAAATTTCATGATTTTCAGTAGATTAACAGTTAAGTGCCCTCACATTGTCACGACCATTAGGTTCATCTATCTCCATAGGTTGTTCTTCTTCCTCCTTATCTTCCTCCTCCTCAAAATCATCCTCGAGTGCACTTCTCCTTGGTTCTAGAGTTCCAGCTGCTTCAAGAACCCATCTGCCAAAGTCCAAACAATACGCAAATGTTTAGCATGTCATATCCTATAGGGATTCTAGGACCATTATAGCAATTTTAAAAAACGTTTCCCACAACAGGGAGGCTTTTGAACCTTATCTCAAATATTGTATGGCACAACTCGAGCAGTCACTGCTACATCAATTAAGAATATCGCAATAAAGATGAAGTTCAAGTGCACAGCAGAGGCTCATACCACAGTGGGGCAACAACAATGAGGCAACAAGAAACAAACCTTTTCTGGATGCGCGGCAGGGCAGTGTCACAAGAGTAGTCACTGGTCAGAAGCTCATCGATGAACTCATCAACATGGGTGCACGTGAACTCTGAAATTAAGATATGTAAGTACAAGCAAAAATCGTAAACCTGGATAACTACCAGTGAAAATCTTAGAAACAAATTAGTTCTAAATTTTGGCCATTGAGTGCATACTTCCATCACTGAGCTTGTTTCTGATCTTGCGGTAATCGTTCAAGAGCGGCTCGAGGTACTGGTAGACATCAGTGACTGTACCGGTGAGGCGCAGGTAGAATGCCCCAAGAACCCGCACATACCTGCACCGTGTCAGTCAAAACAGCCATGGACTGCTGAGCACTTGGAAGGAAAGGAAGCCAATTAGAAATCGATAGGAAGGAACAGAAATATTAGCACTTACTTGTAGTCCTCGTTCTTGATAAATTCGACGACGATGTCCTTGTCTGGCTGGATCTGCAGCATCTTGAGCGTGAGGCAGAGAAACGGGGTGGGCTTGCGGTTCCCGCCGTAGGTGCCGCCGGTATGGTCGAGTTCCATGGCCTTATCGACTAGCGTCTCCGCGGTGAGTCCGAAGCACTGCTCCTTCCAGTAGATGCTCTGGTAGATCTTGGAGCGCACGATCTTCTCGATCAGGTTCTGCGGGTTCGTCCCGTGGATGCTCTTCGCAAGCGGGTCCGTGCGGTTCGCCATCTTCCGTTTCCGCGCCCGCGGCGCGTTTCGCCGGCGGTGAACAAGACGGCGGTGGTGGCAGCTAAATAAGGGGTGGGGATCAGATTGGGGCTTGAATCAAAACCCTAGCGGTTGCCGTTGTTTTGCAACCCTAGCGGCCCAAGCTCAACTTTTTCCTACTCTAGTCGCGGTTCGGTAGCGTTGCCTCTCCGCTGTCCGTTTTAAAAACCCATCAAATTTTGCCAGCGAATTTTGTGCACAGCACACTAAATAAACACCGTTTGGTCTGTAAGACATTATAAAATTCGATTTTATCTTCTAGACACTATAAAATTGTGATATTTATCTACAAAACATTTGACATAAAAAAATACACTATTTTAAACTTTTTTTATCTCAATGTTTAAAATGAATTACTACTTGAAATTTGACATGAAGATAAAATGTTGTGTTCACTGTATATGTGAATTTTTTTGCATTTTATCTGACTGTTTACATAGTTTGGTTGAAAAAATTAATATTATTTTTCTATAAAACTTATGAAAATAATCAAAATCAAATCAAATAAAAAACATAGATATAGGGTACAAGGTATTATATTTTTTTGGTACCGGGCGACCACTTTAAATACCTTTTAGTAGGTACCTCCATATTCTTAACCGTTAGATCTGATCAAATGAACGGTTGCTGTTAATTCCAAGCACCATAACAAACCTCAAATTCCAAATATCATCCATTCATTCTAGAACTGATCCAAATCCACCATGATGACGCTTCTTTGTTTTTGTAATGCCTTTGTATTGCGTATCAAACAATCTCATCTCCGAGATACCGACGGTAGTATGATTATAGCGGTAAGGGGATGAGTTGCGCACCTCCTGTATGCTTTGCATGAAGAAGTTGCTTGCCTTCACAGAGCACAAGCAGCAGCTAATCTGGGGTGCACAAGTATCATCATGGAGACATATGAACTGGAGGTTCAGTATACAATGCAATCGGAAGACCAAAGTCAGTGGACTGTTAGCAGAGTTAATGGATACTATGTTTCCAATTTTAATAATTGGTTTTGTTTATTTGTTGATACGCTTTACCGATCTGGAAAATTCCTAAATGATTGATAGATTGTAATAGAGTAGCTCACGCACTCACTTCATAGGGAGCAAGTTGCTCTACGGAGAATGATTCACTTGTGGACATCCTTCTAGCCTAATTTGTGTCTTGGTTGCTGACAATGTAGCGGAAAACAAGTAATGGAACTTTGTTGCTATTACCCAATTCTGATCCTGCCCAAACGAAGGGAAAAAACAACAATCCCAATCCTCGATTCCTGCCTAGAACTTTGTTGCCCTATTTTTCCTCTCTTCTGGAACTCACTCCCTTATCTGAGAAGCATGCTTTTCTAATAAGCCATTGTCTGAATAAGCTATGTGTTTGGCAATCCTAATCAAGGAGAAGTCGATTTATAATATATTTTATTTTGTTAAATAGAAATCAGATGCATATAAAGGCCATAATTTACCAAAATACAATATTCTAAAGTCCGGATGCTCTCATGATGAGCACGACAAATTATAAGTGGATCACGAAACCATGTAAAGTATCCAGGACTATCAACTATACCAACTAGCAAAGAAAACAGAGGGAGGGCACACCTGGTAGAGGGATGACGTCTGGGACAGCACGACGTCGATCCGGGCAGAGGGTGGCGTCGATCCGGAGGTAGGACGACGGCTTTCACGGGTTAGAAGGGAGGCGGGCGGCGTCGATGTGGAGGGAGGCGGGGTCCGTTGATCCGGAGGGACGGCAGCTGGCGTCGATCTGGATAGAGGCGAGGCAATTCGATCCAGAGGGAGGGCGGCAGCGGCGTCGATTCCACAGAGGGAGGACGGCACTGGCGTCGGGATTAGGGAGGGACGGCGTCGGCGTGGGTGGATTCGGAGGGTCGGTGGGTGGGGTACGCACGATGAGGAAGAAATGCTTCGCTTAGCTGGTTCCCTTCACCTGTTTTCCCGATTCTATGGTACTCCCGTTAACAAACAATTGAAGCTGTTGTTTTCAAAAAAACTTTGTCATCTTATTTAAAAATAAAGACTAATATCATATTTTTTTATGAATTACTTCGTATGTTTAAATTATAACTTAAATTTACGCACTTAACTGTAACTTTTTAAATAAAATAAATAGTCAAAGTAACATCAAATTATCTACTTCCTTCGTTTCAAAATAGAGTCCGTTTGAACAATGTGTTTAAAATTATGTCAAATTCCTAAACTATTTCTGAGCAATCATCTAGGTCCCTAAATTGTTAACACAATCCATAAACCTTTAAATGATCATCTAGGTTTTTAAACTTTTTAAGTCTTGCATCATAGGTCTATATCCCTTCAGTCATCATCTATCATTCATCGTGACAAAGAAGCACGATAGAAGGAGAGAGGAATAGAGAGAAAGATAGCGCGTGTAATAAGCCCACTGTATCATTTTATGGTCAACATGTTCCGTTAAATCTTAGAGTATAATATGACTCAACGATGTACTATTTCAAAAGATTTTGGACCTATAAGGACATATGTTGGACCTGAATAGTCATATTAAAAGTTTATAAACCAAGATGATCATTTATAAATAATTTAGGGACTCAGATGATCACAAATAGCTTAGAAACCTAAGTTGCATTTACAACTTATAGTTTATCGATCCAATTTCAGCTCACGGCGCGAATGAATTGCACTACAACCTAATCAAACAAAAAGTAATGTGATTAAGCCACGCTGTTCTAAAACATCCGCATTGAACAATTCTTTAGTTATGCTCATTCCCTATCTCAAGCCACATTCACAATAAACAAAAAAGTTTAAAAGGTTATTGAGTCCACATTTGATAAATGAACATCGGTCTCCTCTTGCACACCGGTAGAAATCAGATTGGTAGGACTCACCAACCAAAGAAGTTATAATTTTTTTCTGTTTTCTCTCTCCAAAGAAGGAGCACATCAGTGCAATCACAATAAAGAAATGCATTTTCTAGCAAGTGAACAAATGAGTAACTTCTTGCTCTGCTCTCTCTTATTTGGATTTGGAAACTGTCGTGGTGGACATAGGGATACATCAATATTTGGGCCTAAGCATAGGCATAACATTCAATAAATTGATATATTTTTAAGGATAAAATTTATGATAAATCGAGTTTATTAAATATGTAAATTGTGTTCTTTAGAAATCAGTCTATAGAAGTCTAGGGATTTGGATGAGGCTTCTAGGAAGTTCTAGGATCCAAAGTTAAGACTTAAGAGTATTGGTACCTGTATGAGAATTCAAAGATAAGTTTGATTTAGAACAATGTATTTCCCTCTTTTTAAGAATTCTACACGCACGCATTGGTTTAATTATATGATTTTACAGATGTAAGTGCATTATATATTGTGTTTGGTTTCAAGCTTTTGAGTTTTGAGAAAAACATGTTATGAGTTGTAAAGTTAACTGTTGGACGTTAGCTGTTGCCTTTTATAACATATTTTGATCTTATTCACACTTCAAATGTTAGAAAAACATTCAGGTGAGCATGTAGTTCATTTTCTCAAAAGTTATTTTCAGATTTCCGAAAAGCTAGATTTTGAGAATCTTATTTGGTTCAATATTTGACTTTTTCAGCTTAAAAAATGAAATTAAAAATTAAAATGATCCAGATATTAGCGCTTGTTGATCGAGATTATGTAATTAATTATGCTCGTCAAATATATACTCTTGTTGTTCAAGAAAAATAAACTAGCGGTGACTTAAAAACTCATATCTAAATGACATTAATCTGCCATAATAAGCAGGGACATGAATTTCATAGCCTATGTCAAACATATCCTTAATGTAAGCGCAGAGTTTATTGTAAAAAAGATAAAGAGTACATAAAATACCGACTTTTATTTTGTTAAATAAAATTCACGTTTGGTCTTTATGTGAATGGTGATCTTAATAAGATCAAGGTTTTAAAAACCATTTTAAACCAGACGTCTTAGGTTTGTCGTAACACTGGTCCGATGTGGTAAGAATGGACAATCGAATTCTCAAATTTAAATTTTTTAATTTTAAAATAATTAAAAAGTTTCAAACCATTAAAACCATGCGGTAAATAACGAAAGATAAACCTAAAACTATTCATAAACCGTAAAAGTAAAACCCACATAGATGATGTAAACAGGATAACTGAGTGATAAATCATAAAAACTGAGCAATAAACCAGTTTTTATTTATTAAAAAAAACAGTTTTTATTTCAATTTCATCTAAATTTGTTTTGAGCTGTTTGAATGGTTTTTTTCGGTGTGGTTTTGACGGTTAACCTTGTACAGAACCGCATGTGGTGCCTTCGTCTCCTTTTCCCCTCTAAGGCTGTCTCCAACTATAACTTTTTAAATAAAATAAATAGTCAAAGTAACATCAAATTACTCTCTTCGTTTCAAAATAGAGTTCGTTTTAACAATGACACGATCTTCAAAACATAATTTTGAATTTTATTTTCTAAAAAGCAATTATTAAAAATGATGCATGTATATTTTTTAAAGTACTTTTCAAGATAAATCTATTCATGTAATTTTATATTTTTAAACTTCATAAATTAAAAATTATTCAAGATTTAGATTCCTAATGTTTAACAAGATGTTATCCAAAATGAACTATAATTTAAAACGAACAAAGTATAATAGAGGAAGTACATAAAAATTAGAGCCATCTTTATTTGCACTACATATTTAAAGTTCTATTTATATAAGATGTAGTATGGTAAACATATAAAATTTTATTATCGATTCTACTAGGGGAACCCTTTAAAATTCAGAATCTTACAATCCAGTCTCCAATATCTTCATCTTTTATCTAACATAATATAAAAGGCTTTAGCTTTCAGCTTTTACATCAAAGATTTTTTTTAAAAAATACAACACTTCATAGATTTCTCCAATCTAATAAATTTTCACAATTTTTACCTTTTTTTTTGAGATCACATAATTTTTACCTTAAGCGCAGCGTTTTGTTACTTTAAAAGAAAACAGCGTTTGGAAGGCTTTTAGTTTATTTGTATTAAGCACAAATAAACAGCGCTATACGGTGGTTTGGTTTGGTTCGGTGTGGTCGAGCCGGGTTTACCCAAAATTCCAAATCCCACAACTCCCGAGTCCGGCCTCAACAGCGGCGGACATGGTGGGCCTAGGGGCGCTAGCCGCGGCTCCGCACCTTCTCTTGCTGTTCCTCTGCTTCGTCGCGGCCGGCGCCCGATTGTCCTCCCCCGCCACAGACGCACTCCGGCGAGTCGCCCTGCGCTCCGGCGGAGGCCTATGTGAGCAGCTGCTTCTGCAGCTGGGCTACCCATGCACCGAGCACACCGTACGTGCGTCTTCCCCGCTGCCGGTTCTTAATTTCTTCGGTGTTTCTGTTCATCTTGCAGCCACGTATGAATCTTTTGTCAGTTTATGGCTTGTTGATCCGGACTAAATTGTTTGCTCAACAACCTGCCATCCTCGATCAGTTGTTTTTGTATGCGTCGCTGCAGATCTGCCTCGTTCGCTGCGAGCCAAGAAGTCGAATTGTTCATCTGTTCTTGTATCTACCACTGACCAATCATTGGAATTAGGCGCGGGGAGGGTTTCGTTTTTCTTCAATTCCAACAGGAGTTGGCGTAGAACTACTTGACTCATCCGTTCACGTCGCTTTCCAAAAAAAATTGACCACACATTTCTTATTGAAGTGATAGGGGATGCATGTCTGAATGGGTTCTTTCAATTGGGTCATCAACAAAATATTAGCTTTTATCCTTGCTTTGGATTCCAAGCAAAGGATAAACTATCTGACTGACTTTGTTTGCAGCCTTGCACATTACGAATGAGTATTGAACTGTTGCTGTTTAGTTTCATGGGACAAAGGCATTTTCCTTTTATTGTGAAAATATTGCCTTCATCTTCTATGTCTTGTAAGCTATCCATTGACCGTAACTCTAACACTGTTATATGAATTAATATTGCTTTGTTGTCGTCTTGAAAATTTGCAATCAATCTTAATCTCAAGATCGTTTTCTTGGCTTTTGTCTTTTGTGTCATTCCATCTACAAAGTTTGTCAAGCATTAAGCATAAACTGTAATAGAGTATTAATCTGCTACAAATTATTTTGATATTCATTGTTCTGTCTTCACAAAAATAGTAACATAGATTTTGCGCAGGTTGAAACCAAAGACGGTTTCCTTTTGTCTATTCAACGTATACCACGTGGCAAAAATGGAGTAGCTGATAATGCAGGGCCTCCAGTTTTTCTTCAACATGGTCTTTTTCAGGTTCTCCTTATCACAACTACAGGCATCTTCTTTTGGAAGATTCAGATATCATCATATTAAGATTGTAACCAGTTTGATATATCCGTATGGTTCTGTGGATAATAGAGTTCATAGCCCCATTTACTTTGTGTCATCACTTTCTCTCCCTTACCATCATTCTATTCAGTTGCCTTGTTTTGTCCATAACCCTTACAGGGTGGAGACACATGGTTCATAAACTCTCCAGAACAGTCGCTTGGTTATATCCTTGCAGATAATGGTTTTGATGTTTGGATTGGAAATGTCCGTGGTACACATTGGAGCAAAGGCCATTCGACTTACTCTGTTCATGATAAGGTGAGGAAACTCCGGAGCTAAACTATAGAACTACCCATAAACAAAGAATATATAAGATAGATACAGTAAAATTCTTACGACTCTCCAGACTGCATAGTAGCAACTTGCACAAACTAGTGTGTATAGGACTATATCTTTGGTGCTTTAACCTGTAAGGCTTTCAGCAACAAATACAGAGCATAATATGCTATCTAGCCATGCTAGTATAGTTTAGTATTTGATTCTTACTTAACTCTATGAACTTTGCAGCTTTTCTGGGATTGGAGTTGGCAAGAGCTTGCTGAATATGATCTTTTGGCAATGTTAAGCTATGTACATACGGTTACACAGTCCAAAATTTTATATGTTGGGCATTCACAGGTATGACCTAGTTTACATTGGAACAGTCAAACTATTACCATAATATTACAACAACAACAACAACAAATTCTTTTAGTCCCAAGTCAATTGGGGTAGGCTAGATTTTTATAATATTACTAAGAATTATATGTTTTTGGTAGGGAACTATTATGGGCCTGGCTGCATTGACAATGCCTGAAATAGTAAAGATGATCAGCTCTGCTGCTCTTCTGTGTCCCATTTCTTATCTCAATCATGTCAGCGCTGGTTTTGTTCTTAGAGCAGTTGCTATGCATCTTGACCAGGTAACATATTATACTTTGGAGAAATACAACAAATAAATGCTAGCAACTTCTTAAATGACTTATGGTGATATTTACCATAGATGCTTGTTACTATGGGCATCCATCAGCTGAACTTCAGAAGGTTTGACACCTTTTTACCTGACTTCTCTTTCCTTTTGGGTATTACTATAATTGTTTTTTGACAGACTCCATGTACAGCGATATGGGCGTACAAATTATAGATTCTTTGTGTGACGATGAATATTTGGACTGCAACAACTTGCTCGCTTCAATAACAGGTTTTCCATTGCAACAGAACTTACTTGTTACGTAATGTTATGTGGCCTGAGCTGTACTGGGTTCTTACCCCCATTTTTCTTCTTAATATAATGAAGTGCGGTCTCCTGCGTTTTCGATTTTTTTCACATAAATTACTTGTTGATTTATGTATTTCCTTTTTATCCATTTTTGTAACAATAGAGTGGTTCTATATATTTCAGAATGGACTTCCTTGTAAAGTGTTTCTGAACATATGGATCTTTTACTGGTTCGCACACATGCACTTAATGTAGAAATTCTACATGATTTTGATTCATATAGCCAGTAGATATTCCCACAACTAATAAGCTGATGTGCCTAGCTCTAATATTCTGTAATAGTGAAATCTTGTCTGGGTCAACAAAAAGGAAATTACTTTTCCCTTTGTAGCGTTTCTGTATGGTGCCACACAGATTACATCCTGATCGAAGTGAAGTCTCAATTTTAGATTTATGTTTCTTTATCAGAAGGCTACAATAATATCATCACCTATGTAAAACATCAAACTGATTGTCCAAGAAAAATAAATTCAAATTGATTATGTTTAGAGGGAATACAGGTACAGAGGAAGAGGCGCTGATGATTGAATGACCACATTAACCCTGGTTGCTTATATTCTGCCGCCTTTTCTTTTGGACATAAGCTGTGCAATATTGGACTATGATTAGCTGGATTTAATCTGTACCACACTACCTTTCAGGTGACAACTGTTGCTTCAATTCATCACGAATTGACTATTATTTGCAGTATGAACCCCATCCATCATCAACAAAAAACTTGCGTCATCTTTTCCAGAGTATGTTTTCTCACTTAAACTGTTTACACAGTACGGCTTCACAATATTGTATCGACCTGTTGACTATGGTTGCGACAAACAATGCCCACATTTACTCCCTTTTATTCAATATTTTTTAGTGTGACGTGTATTAATATTCTTGCCTATGGGGATGTATGGTCTCTCTGATGGAGGGTGCTCAACCTTCAAAATTTACCAGTGTGCATTTGTATTGTGATTTCCCCACTCTTCAGCGATTGTTAAGTAGTCTTTTTTAACTTGGATACATATATTCTTGTTTAGTCTGGATTGTGCACTGAAGTTGATGAAATTTTTTATAGCAGAATAGCTAAGCTTGTAGAGATTAGCTAAGCTGGTAAGTAAATAAGAAAGAAAACTAGTTGTATATATGAAATATATGGAAGAAAGTCTAATTGCAAGGGTTCCTTTCTGAAACGTCAAGCATATATATGCCTCAATTGTGCTCCAACTCCCACATAGTGAGATGCAATTATTATGTTTTCTGTATTGAATACTGACTCATTGAATAGAGTTACTTTCCACTTAAGAGTATCTTTGCACTTGATTTGTTCCTAGAATTAAGATTATTCTGCACAAAAAAGCTTGAATGTGGTTACCGAGTCTCTAATGCAACTAGAATGGAATTTTGCCTAGATGTGACTTTGTAATCATTCCAAAACAAGTATCCATATGATTCCTCTTGCAGTGATCAGGAAAGGCACTTTTGCCAAGTACGACTATGGATTGTGGAGAAATTTAAGGCTCTATGGTCAGCTCCATCCTCCTCCATTCGATCTAAGCAGCATACCAAAATCATTGCCAATTTGGATGGGATATGGAGGCCGTGATGCATTGGCTGATGTAACAGATGTTGAGCGCACTGTCCAAGAGATGAGCTCCACGCCAGAAATGCTTTACATCCGTGACTATGGCCACATTGATTTCATCATGAGCGTGAGGGCAAAAGATGACGTGTATGGTGACCTCATGAGGTTTCTTAGGGCCAATCAGGGATGGCACAGTAGTTATTAGGATGTCTTGGCATCTCTGCAGCACGATCTACCATTATGTGTATATAAAATATATGCTTGTTAAGGTACGGCACGTGCTCTGACTTCCACATGTTATCACTTATCAGGCATAAGCATTCAGCAGCAAGACCACCACATTATCCATTGGCTATTAATCAGAGCATGTGTCGATTGGAAGCTTTTCATTGACTTCCATATGATGTTCAAACGGACAATATTGTAAATATATGGAAATAAGTGCTAATTTAGATTCATTTGATTGAACTCTTTCCACCTCGTCCATCTTTGCCACGACTTGAAGCTCATATATAACAAGCTTCATCGGGCATGGCCTCTGTCTTACCTCCGAATTCCGGCTGATGTGGATGCCTTTTGCTTCGAGCACACCGCCTCCGTAGGACGTGGATGGCCTCTCCGTCGAGCGTGTCGCTGCTCCAAGGTTGGTTCCCATTGTCATGGGCCGTGGGTTGACGACCTAGCCCGTCGTCGAGCCTCCCTTATCTTCATACTCTGTGGCCGTTGTGGGCCGAATGGTGTAGCCTCCCTTCTCTCCTTCATTGCCGTCACAGGAAGCTGAGGTGCGGCGACGCATGGAGGGGTGGGATGAGGCGTTTGAGGGCTTGGGAGGAAGGATGGTACCACTAGAGACAAGATAAGAGCATAGACTCGATTTTGCTATTTTCGAAAGTCGACACTTGCCCGCTAACGCTAAATCTACAAGGAGGAGCTAGGCTTGGAGGTGGCCATGGCGTGCGATGCGGGATCGAGAGGATCGAGAGGAAGAAGACGATGCCATTATAGCTAAGAACTGTATATTTTGCGATTTAGCCCAGCTTTTTATGCAATTTATGTACTATGTAAGGTTAAGGATTGGTTGTCTTCTGAATTGGCCCTTCAATTTTATAAGATTAGTGTATTGTGTCGGGACAAGGATGCCCTGTTATGCAATTTATCCGTTTTGCGATTTCTCCCTTCAGTTTTCATAATTTGGATATTGTACTGGGATAAGTATTAGTTATTTTGTGATTTTGATCCTTCAGTTTTCTATATTTTTAATATTATGTTGTAATATATTTGTAGTTTTGTTAACTACTCTAAAAATTTATTTACACCTTTAACTACTCTGCTAATTCGTGTTCATATTCTATAGCTATAATTCATTCGTCTTACCTCTAAACTTTTTTTAACTTAATGAGCACAACGAATTGTAAGCTTGGCTAGTTAAAGAGTACAACATACTTGGGTTTCCAGCCCTAAGGTTATTTCAGGTGATGTAGATACCCTCTGAGCATGCCACATGGTGCTACCCATATATTAAATTTTCAAATTGATTTTCTTCCAAAAAACCGTGGCTATGTTTTTAAATCCCTTTAAACCATCGTATTCCTTACAATTAATACAACAAAATGAGATCACACAAGGCATACTCTTTTCAAAATTCAAATTTTTGAATTCCATAATGTTTCATCAGAATGATTCGAATGTTTTAGTCGTGAACATCAATTGTTTTAATAATTTCTGTAGTTGTGAAAGTTTTTATTTCTTAGGAAATTGTTCTGAACTTTGTTTAGCCTATGCAATTTAGTTAAATATGTTCGAAATTCGTCCTATTTTATAAATCTAGTATCAATTTATTCCAATCTGTTTTATTTGTTTAATAAACAATTAATGTTCTCTAAATTTGTTTTTTAATACGTTCTATTTCTTAAATTTAACATTTCGTTCTCTAGTCCTTAAAGTGTTTCTTTTTATAAAATTAGACGTATATATTCGTGTTGTGGTCTCTCTATT
The DNA here is from genome assembly GCA_001182835.1 of Oropetium thomaeum. Taxonomy (NCBI): domain Eukaryota; kingdom Viridiplantae; phylum Streptophyta; class Magnoliopsida; order Poales; family Poaceae; genus Oropetium; species Oropetium thomaeum. The sequence goes on along the minus strand of LFJQ01000007.1, from coordinate 994,759 downwards.
TTTAACTTTTTATATTTTAAATTTTCATTTTTAAACACTTATATAACTTTTCATTTTAAATTTATTTAAAGTTTTACAAGCACGGCTGAACACGTCACTTAGGCTTGTCATTTCTGTAACGGAAAAGTCTACTATGTTGCGTTCCCGGCATGACCCATCGTGCTGTTTAGAGCTCCCTACAACATCAAATTTGTGAGTAAATCATCTATCAAAGCCCAAGCCAACCTACTCTCGCAAAAAAAAAGGCCAAACTACTTATATATTATTAACAACTATTACTCATTAGGTGAAAACACCTAACAGTGAAGCGCATAAGTTTGATAGATGACGTCCACTATCCAAATCATCAAAGGTATGCCACTGATAATGATGGTGCCATAGGTGGTTGGGATGGCATCAAGCACCTCTCCAAAGGACACAATTTGTAATTACAATTGACACCATTATGTTTTCTATAACATTTATATGTACCCTCTTCTTACACAAATTTGTTAACTTTTAAAATTATCTTTATTTATTCATCTTATTATAGAAAACGTATGAATTCTTAATAAAATGAGTGATCAATCTCAACCATGTCGAATATTTTGGATTCTATTTGTCAGTAAACATGTCTTTGTTGCCTTCCATGGTGAGAGTAAGAAAGAGAAGATGACTTGAAGCAGAAGATGAAGTCTAGACTATTTATTTGAGCTAGGGTTTATCTCAAAGATCCTATCTTTTTAGTCTATTGTTATTTAGTACTACATCCATTTCTCTCTTTTTTTTATGGTTTTTCAATACAAATTTGTTAAAGGAAACGTCAAGAGGTACTAGTTGCTCGTAAGGGGGCATTATGTACAGTTTTAGATTCTCTTAAAAATGGTTCCACTTCATATTCTTTATTGAAAGGGTTTCTCTGTTGAATCAGAATCACTTTTATGAAATCATTTGACTCATTTGTTAAAAATGCTTAACATTTAGGGTGTGTTTGGTCGAGCTGTAGTTGCGGGAAAAGCTACTGTCAACTGTAGCTATAGAAAAAGCTGCTGTGAGCTATTAAGGAAAAAGAAAGTTGTTTGGTTGAAATAGCCATGGCTGTAGCTTTGAGAGAAAAATTTATGTAATGCCCTTGAATATTTGAGGGACTATTTATATGTAAAATTCTCATAACACACTATATTACCATAAATAATTCACATGATTTTAACCATTAAAGAAAATAAATAGGACTTGTTAAGATTAGCATCATCATTGACATGGTGTTAATAATATAACTATTGCATTTCATAAAAGATAGACGTCTACCCTTATCTTCCTCTAGCTAAAAACAAAGCATCTGCAATCCTATCACGAATAGTATTCATGCTATCCTCGTTTCTCGCCATCAGGAGTCTCCTCTCCTTGTATTTCTTCCGTAGCTTATGTCAGTTGGACAAGGTAGTCATCATCAGAGCATCACATCTCTCGAATTCCTTATCTTGTAGCTTGTTGTCACGAATAAAGTTATGCAACGCCATACAAGCCATTATTATATGTTGTTGCATATAGGTATCGAAACATGGTATGCCCTTCAATATACATCATTTTTGTTTCAAGAATCCAAAAGCCCACTCAATGACATTTCGAAGAGATGAATGCAAGAAATTGAATAACACATACTTCCCTTGAGGAGGCTTGAGGAGGGAGGCCTGAACGACGTGAGAATTCTGGTATGTGGTATGCGCTTCCTATGAAAAGAGCAAGGTACCCTTTTCGAATTGGATCGGAGTCCACAAGATAATATTTTCCTATAAAACCAAATTAGTATAATGAAATATTAATACAAGCAACACAAATGCACTAAGTTCAAATTGTTATACCATTAGGGGGCTCAAGAAGGGAAGGAAAAATTGTTATCGCGTGATTGGAAATCCATATGTCATGAGCAGAACCAGCCCAACCAGTAGATACAAAGTTGAATCTTACTATCCATGTCGATTCATGTGGTTAACCATTTCCTTTGCTGGCACTTCAACATGAATGTGAGAACCGTCTATAGCTCCAATAGCATCTTTGAAATGAGGCCAAAAACTATCGCAGGGCCATCCTCAATTTAGGACTAGCTCGCTCATCTAGGATCATTTGGGTGTCACTTGTCAAAGCAAGGGACCAAATAGTACAAGAATTAACAAGAACACGTAGAAAACATATTACAAGAGTGATTTAAAGTTATTACATATTTATTGGTTCATTTTAGAGTGCGGAAGTAAAATTTTAAAACCGAATACGAAAGCGGAAGCTAATATATAAAACTCGACGATACATATCTACAATAAGCACATCGACCCATAGAAGTGCTTATTCTCTAGGATCACGGGATGGTGAAGCTGAAACCAACTCAAAAGACCACTCCTTGGGGCTTGACCTTCCCAAACCACATCAGAACAACTATCACAAATATGGTCATGAGGAACACCTGCAAAAGCATTAAGCCACAAACTCTAAGTAACTAATACTCACAAAGACTGACCCATCAACATGGCCTTCTAAAACCGACTCCTAGCATGCAAAGTTATTTGTAGATGTTGAAATTTAAGTTGCAAAATCAGCATTAAGAGTTGATACTATTTTCAAATTTTAGCCAAGTTAAAAGAGTTCATTGATAAGAATAAAAGTGTGCCACAAAAGCTAATCAAACATAGTTGCAATACAAATAACTAAGATCATGAAAACAACAAGTATAACAAATATTCGATTTCTTAGTATGATGTGACACAGTGAACAACCGGGTACTCCTTCCTTGGAGGGGCGGCAATTATAATCGATATTGATGGGGACATAACCAGGGCAGATACGACCACATTAAAAGCTATTAAACCTAAGGTAAAGTCAATCCATGTTAGGTTGACATTCTATATATTTGAACAGTCGAGGCTGCACAATCATTTGTGCTCCTTTTCATTTTCAGAAGTACTCGTGTGGATCAAGCAAATAGGTGCCTGCTCTCAGGAACCATGGATGATTATGGAAGTTGATTGGGGACCAACACAAGTGTTATCCATGTCCTCCACAAGTGCACCACGTGCATCAGGTCCAGGAACGGAGGAGATCTACTCAGCTTGGAAGTTTCCTTCGGATTGCAGAAAAGGCTGAAATTATGTCGGATGTCCCGACCTCACACGGAATCGAATTTGGGCATTCTTGGACATTTTGGAAAGCTTATGAAGTGTACATTCAAATGGATTTAATCTCATCTTAAAATTCCATCACAGCTGTCCAGAATTAACAAACAGTCCACACTTGTCCAGACAGACTTGTGAAGGTTCGGGACCTGGGCTGGTTAACCTTGCCAGTCCAGTGTGACTAAACAGCGTGACGTGGCCCGGACATTTCCGCCTCGCCTGACTCCGACCAAGGAGATAGCACGCGGCGGCCCACGTACACAGGCAAGGCCTCCACGTCCAACCACAAGGAACGAACCTCCCGTGACGCGGTTCTACGCTTGACCCCTGAGCGAAGGGGTCGGACAAACCACGATGGGTTCCGCCTCGCCCGACCCCCGCGGTCGAGTGAGGTCGGACGTGTCACGATGACTTCTGCCTCGCCCGACCCCCGGGTCGGTCCGAGGTCGGACAAACTGAAGAAAATCCCGTCTCGGCCGACCTCCGGGGTCGGGCTCCGGGCCGGACAGCACGACAGAGCAAATGGTCATTGACGAGACGGGGTGACCAGGGACGGTTGAGCCATTAATGCAACCAGCTCCTACTCCCGATCGGACAGCGGCCATGCTTGCTCAGACAAGCGAAGGAGTAAATGCGCACGACGCACAATGACCGGACGTCCGTCACTGTGCTACCCGCTCCCGTCAAGAACCATCGCTCCGACGGGATGGGACGCGCACGATGGGCAGCCCGTACGCGCTGGAGCGACGCCGCCATCACCAATTCGCCGTCCATCTGCGGCGGCCATGCCGTCCGTACCATGACGCCCTTTGACGAACAGGCGCCACGCCGGTGGCGTCATCTACAGCATCCACAGCGCAAGGCGTAAAGCCCAGGATGGCCGGTGGCCGGCGCGGGAACCGGAGGAAGAAGAAGACGCCCGACGAGCGCCCCTCACTCTCTCTCTCTCTTTCTCTCCCTCTGTGTAACCCCCGCCCTTTGGGATATAAAAGGGACGGGGCCGAGTCCTTCAAGGGGGACGATCACTGATACACACAGACACCCAGAGACGCACAAACACCCGCATTCGCTCGCACACTCCAGAGACTTGGGCCTGTCCCTCTCTCGCTTACTTGTATTCCCCTACTACAAGCAACGCAAATAACACGAGCAGCCTCCCGAACTGGACGTAGGGTATTTTGCCCGAACCAGTATAAATCCTCGTGTCCATTTTCGAACCATCCGAGTCTAAAAACGCGCTTCCACTAAATAATCACTAGTCGGCGGTATCTAACACTGACAGTTGGCGCGCCAGGTAGGGGCTTAGCGCGTTTTCGACGATCATCCCAGTGGTTCGGATGGCCAACCACACTAGCGGATGGGCTTCCGGTGCGCTTGTGCATTTCGGAAGTCTTAGTTTCGTCGCCACGGAGGACGGCTTGGTGGGACGGCTGCTTCAGCTCCACCAATCCGCTCCTCCAACTCACTCCATTCGTCGCCCGCTCTGGCGGGGGATGCGATCGGTGGGACCGCGACCCCTCGCGCGGCCCAGCACCGTGACCTGGACCCCGCGAACATCGAGTTCGTTGATGACCGGGTACGCGCCGGAATCCTTCTTCGACCTTCTTGACGAAGCGTCGAATGAGGATCCCAACGCGCGATTGGACACCCCAGGTGTCACCAGGGAAAAATCGACAACTCTAAACCCTAATCCACAATTTCACTCACTTTAAATCAGTTTCAATGGTGGGAATAAAAAGGAACATTGTTTAAAATGCTTTAAGGAGACACTACGAAAAGTCTGACAAACAACAGAGCATGTTGGCAAAGTCCAGAAAATTCTCAACTAAAAGTATCGAAATCTCGTTAACCGAAAGAAATCCAAACCCTAACTATTGACCATCAAAATTTCCACAGAACCCTAGCTATATTTTTACATAACAATTTAGTGCACTTCAAAATAGAATTTTGGGAAATTATTCAGGATTTTTGGAAAAGAATTAGACCTCTTAAAAATTTACAGGAGCTATAATCAACCTAGAAATTCAAGAATTTTTAGAGGCCAAATCATGACTTGAACCTTAAATGAAAAGTGTTCCAAATAAATTCCTGAGCTTGTACAAAAATTCTCAAAATTTTTCAAGCTCGGGAAGTGTGCCGAATTATTGAATCTCTTCCAGCATTAAAGAAAAAGAAAAACAAAAATAATAATAACAATAGGACTGTTGCCGGGCGGGCTACAGTACCCGCCCGCCCGACAACAGGGAGCAGGGCGCGCGGCTGCGCCGCCCATCCGACACGGGCGCAGCTCCCCACGTCGCCTTGACTGCGCCGGTCTCCGACCCCCCCCTACCATTCTCCCTCCCTCACTCCACTCCCTCCTCCCTCCCTCTCTCTTCTCTCTCTTTCCCTCACTGCTGCGCCACCCGAGCGGCACAAACCGTGCCGCCCGCCTCACTGCCGCCATTGCCGGTCTACTGCCCCCCCCTGCTCCCTACTTCCCCTACCCCGTTTCCTCCTATAAATGGCGCGGGATCCTCCCCAATTTCCTCCCCCTCCTTCTCTTTTCTCCTCCCCCGCGCGAGAAGCCCCCAAATCCTGCCCCACGGCCGCCGACGCCATTGCCGCCGCCCCTCTCGGTGAAACACCACTTCCGAACCGTTTCAATCAAATTCCTTCATCAATTCACCCCCTCTCCACCTCGTGAAGCTCACGGCACCTTCCAATCCTCCGACGGCGAGCCCCCCTCGACGGAATTTTGATTTCGCCGCCGCCCCGAGGCACCCCCACGGTGAGACCCCCTCTGCCGTGCCCAACCTTGATTAATACCATGTTGCCGAGCTTCGTCATGTCGTGAGGATCATGAAAAGCCAAGGTTCGACGGCCGGCGACCACCCCATCGTCGGGAATTGGCCGCCGGAGCTCGTCGGAGACTGTGCACTGTTTTTTCTTTTTCCTATTTATTTTCCAGATTATTGCTCTGTCTTCTAAAAACCCTAGAAAATCACAGGAAGATCCAAAAATGCCAAACCAAAATTTGTTAGAACCCTCATGAAAGTTACTTATTTTCTGTTAAAACACTTTTTAACAAATGACCAAACATTTGCAGAATTAATTAGAAACATTCCTTTCTGTTTTTGAATTTTAAATTACATTATACAGTAATGCTAGGGCTGGCCATTGATCCACAAGTGCACCATGGTCTTACACACCCTCTGAAATTTTACGAAGATTTTAGGAACATGAAATGGCATCTAACCCTATTAAATAACCTCAATCTGCCTAGTTTAAATAGCATTTTCTAAAGTACATTGTAAAAGTCATTTGCAAGGTTAGACCCCAAAATAAAAGTTGTAGATCTGGTGTTCAGAAAGGCTCACATAAAGTTTCATAATTTTATTCTAATGTTTACTAGTGTTTCCTGATTTTACAAGATTTAAAAACAGGAACTTTGATAAATTTTTATAAAATATAGAAAATTCATCTAGGCCCCAACCAAAGCCCAAAATGCTTATTCCAGAGAGCACTACCCACTAAAAATAATCTTGAGGAAGAATTAAAATCTTTATTTTTAACCCTAGTTTAATAGCCGAAGTAATTAAATAATATTAACCGATGAAAAATGTCGTATTAACTTAACTAAAGCTGAAGTTGATGAATATGTCAACTAAAAGTCACCTCATGGGAGTGTAATAGAATTATTTAAACATCATTCATAGATTAATAATTGAATTTAATCCGACGGCGTCGAATAATTAGGGTTAACCCTAATTCTAGGCGTCGCCAATCTAAACCCTAGATTACTGTCGATGATAATAATAAGTTTCATTATCATTGAACTTATCATAATCCTACTGCATCATGTAGAGTCTGACGCTCACGAAGTAGCTGCGGATCCAAGTCCTTCGACCCCCGCCGAAGAAGTCGACATCAACTCGGAGGAACCAGGCAAGCCCCGGTGCACAACCGAATTTTAAAGTTTTTCTTTTGCACTAAGTGTGTCTTGTTTGTGCATTAGGTGCTAGGAGTTGATTGAAACCATAGTTGCATTTGTTTCCCATAGGAAACCCTGACGGTAGCTTGTTGGATACCCCTAGTATGCTATGCTTAGCAGGTAGTTGCCGGTAGAAGTCGAGCAGAGTGGAAGCTGCTCGCGAAAGAATAGGTTGTTGATTGAAACTATTTCATGAGATGGGCCACACAAATGTGAATAAGTAAGAAAGATAAAAGTTTGAGGGTCAGACAGGATACAAAGTAGGTCGGCGACTGGACTGGGTCCAGGGTGACCGTAGACTTGTCTGATCCGTGTGGTCCGAGACTGATCGAGTGTTGAACGTACTGGTCGTATGCTGGGTGTTATGGGCCCCAGTAAACCTACGTAGCCTAGTGATTGCAACGTCGAACCTGCCCTACGGTGTCTGACTAGGAGGAGATCTGGGGTGGGCAGCGTGGGAACTCCACAGAAACCGTCTGGGACGTGTTGTCTGGTGGGACGCGGCGCTGCTAAGGCAGGCGTAGGAGGGAATTGACGTTGCAGGAGCTGGTGTGAACGGTTGCCACGTGCGAGTCTGGGACACGCACGTGTCGTACGGTCAGGTTTCCCCCTGCAGGGTATAAAATCGTTTCGAACCGCTGTCGCTCCCAGTTAGTGAGCATGCTCGTGAAACGCACCACATTTTAGTAAAACAGGTTGTGACACAATGAGAATGAATTATGAATATTAATATTGCTATTGTTGATTCTGTTATGTTTGCTTAGCTCAGTGCTAACTAAATTTATTTTTCTAATCACTTAATCTGATGCTAAAATTTGACAAGAGTAGTATAGGCTTGCGAGTCCTTTTACAAGCAAACCCTCCCGAGTTAGCCATCATGTCTAGGAGTCGGCTGTAGTCAGCCATTTGTCGGGTAAGTCTTGTTGAGCTTCTTAGAAGCTCACGCGTTAGCGTTTTGTGGTTTTCAGGCGCCGTCATGCAGGAACCAGCAGGTAGCTTCCATTGGGAGGAGCCTCCCCTCGAGTTTGGGAACCTCCAGTGGGAGTTGTGCGAGTCGCCGCGTTGATCTGTTGAAGTGGCTAGTAGCATGACGCCCGTGGGCACGGCGCGTGCTTTTGCTTAAGTCCGAGTGTCGGAGTTGTAATAGTTCTAGTCTTCCGCTGTTATCGTTTTCAAAACTTCTGCGTACTCTGAAAACAATGTAATATTTAACCTTAAATTTATGAACTAATGATGTATTAAGTACTCTCATCTTGTAAATTATTGCTGTTTATGCCTGCCTGTGTTGTATCGGGTGTACGCTCGCTTCGCCGAGCGTTGCCCAACAAGATCTTGGCTTAACGACTGACCGGATCCATCCCGAGACGAGGTCTCTGGGCGGGGTCGTGTCAGCGATACGGCGAGGGCAGCCACGATCCCTTCCGCGAATGCCTCATGACGCGACAGGAAGATCTTCCTGCCGCAGAAGGCGAACGTTCCGTGACTTCCGCTGGCACCGAGGACGCAACCGATGCGTCAGACGTGCTGCCGGAACGGTTACAGGCGCAGAGGGAGGAGCTTCGGGAGGCAAAACGCCAAATGGAGCAGGAGCAGGCAGAGATTGAGCGTGAACTCGCTCGACACGCTCCTGGTGGGCACGCTCACCTCAGGGCGCGCGACGTCCACCAAAGAATCACCGAGGACAACGGTGATTGCCTGCGCTTCCCGCGGGCGAGTCAGAATCTCGCCGCGGCGACAGCGTTGCTTCGGGGGCTCCCCGAACCCGTCACGCCTGAAGCTCGACGTGCTCAACGTCAAGTTGAAGTGCTGCTCGAGCACGCGGCTGTGCAGCAGGCAGAGAGCTCACGGACACGGCGCCTCGGCTTCCGACGCGGTTCGGACACCCGGGGCGTGTCTGTCCGTCAGACGCCTCCCGCAGTGGACGAGGCCTCGAAAGCCTGCGTCCACGACCGCCCGCAGGTGAACTCCGACGTCCATCACGCCCTGGAGACGCAGAGGCGCCAGCCAAGGAGCGAAGACGTCGCAGACCGGCCTTGCCACCCGAGGCGAGGCGGGCGCAGCGACCGCAATGAGGACAGGAGCCCGAGCCCATACGCTCCGGGTCCGCGCGTCTTTCTGTTCCCACATCCGAAACGCTGCGTTCCCGCAGCGCTTTCGGCCCCCGACGAACGTACCAAAGTACGCAGGGGAAACCAACCCTGACCTCTGGTTTGAAGACTACCGTCTTGCCTGCCGAGCTGGGGGTGCGGATGATGACCGTTTTGTTGTCGCAACCCCGTCCGATAAAATCGTACGGTTGCTCATCCAGGATCATTCGGGGTGCCACTTGGCGAAGCAAGCAACCATACAGTACAATAATTAACAAGGACACGCAAAACATGATTTAAAGGGTACATGAATTCTTAATATTACAACATTGGTTCAGATAATTTAAGTGCGGAAACGTAGTTTCGAAAACAAGCGAAAGTCAGCGGAAGCTAAATTTTACAACTCGACGATACAATTAAGCACGCCAGCCCACGGGTGCTTAATCTTCATAGGTCGGAGAAGCGGGAACCCACTCGAAGGTCCACTCCGAGGGTGCCTCCCCCTCCCAACCACCACAACCACATGAAGCAAAGTTAGAAGGATCACCTGCAAAAATATTAATCCACAAAGCCTGAGCAACTAATACTCAGCAAGACTTACCCGTCAACGTGGCCATCTAATGACCGACTCCTAAAATGCAGGGGTATTGGTGGAGGTTGATCGAGTAATTGCGGGAACAGCGCTAGTAGTCTATTCTAATTTTAGCCAATTTAGCAGTAGTCACTGTGAATTTACTAAATGTGCCGCTATTCTAAACAATCATGAATGCATTACAACAGAGCAGAGTGAAATTAGCCTCTTTCATCGTAATCCTCTATTCTCATATCGTTACGGTGGAAAGGAGCAAGTGCTACTCTTAACCACGAGGAGTGGCAATTATAATTGATTTACATCCTGCAGGAGAAACCCGAATGACACGACACGTGCACACTCAACTTGAGTCACACGTGGCTGCCTTTCGCAACATCGTGACAGTGTTGGCTCAACATCCATCCCTCTAAGGACATGGTCCTCCAGGCGATGCCCTGCATCCCTGTACGGCCCCAAGCCTTTCCCACTAGCACAAGCCCAAGAAAACAAAAGCAAATTCATCCACCTTGCTGGTCCGTTCACCCAGAAAAAGGGATGGCCAATTGTCCAACAAAGCACGGTGAGCTACATCGGTTTCCTGGTCCCATATACCAGTATGCATTCGGTACACACCTCAAACTTGACCAATGCAACCGCACCCGATAGGGTTCTCAACTTTTATTCACAATTAAGGTCAGCATATTGTTCGACTTTTCCTCTTTCGAATAAGCATGAGTAGTCTCCATACTACTCGGATACTACCTGATCCCTATCTTTTTTAAGCATGGCATACTATCGAGGGCTCTACCAAAATAATCCATAGAAAACCTATCAAGGCATGCATCTAGGTTTTCACGGCAATACCCTCGAAACTTAATGCGCAAACAATTCCTACACACATAGTGGTAAACAGAAAGTTTGTAAAACATAGGTGTGCACCGGGGCTTGCCTTGGTTTGCAGAATAGTCAGAGCACTCAAACAAGGAGTTAGTCCCTGCGGGTGCCTCTTCTGGACTCTCGTTCACCGGCGGAAGTTCCTGGTTGGTCCCTATATGATGAAAATGCAGTGAATTGTTCAATGCAAAAGAGTAACAATATTTCTATTAAAGACCAACTAGGGTTTAATCGTTAGAAGATTAGGGTTAGGCCGACACTTTGCTTCGGGTGTTAATTGTTTAATGCTACGACTATTTATCTAAGTTAAAAATAAAACTTTTAATTAGATCCCAAGATTATTTTTAACTGATGGTACTCTCTGAAATAGGAATTTTAAGCTTTGGTTGAGGCCTAGGTGAGTTTTCTAGATTTTATAAAAATTCAACAAAGTTTCTGTTATTAGATTTTATAAAATCAGAAACAATATGTAAGTCTTGGAATAAAATTATGATATTTTATGGTGTTACTCAGGAGAACCAAATCTACAACTTTGTTTTTGGGGTCTAATCTTTTTGCTGACTTCTACAATGTACTTTAGAAAATGGCATTTTAATAGGCAGATTGGGGTATTGCGAAAGTACTATATACAATTTGGTGGTCCTAAAATCCCAATAAAATTACTGAAGGTGTGTATGGTCATGAAGTACTTGTAGATCAAAAATTAGCCCTGGAAACGCTCTATAACTTAATTTAAAATTCAACAATAGAAAAGAGTGTTCTATTTATTTCTGCAAATTTTTAGGGATTTTATGAAAAGTGCTTTAACAGAAATTTAGTTCATGGTTCAGGGATGCAAAAAAAAAATTTGGTTTGGAATTTTTGGATTTTTTCGTGATTTTCTACACGCTTGACAACTCCTGGCTAATTACTGGAAAATGGAGAAACCAATGGAACAGTGACAGAGCGGCAGAAACCAGGGCAGGGCGGCGCTCCGGTGGGATTCTCACCGGAGAAGAGGGTTAGAGGGGAAATGAGAGTGTCGTGGAGCATCACCGTGAGCTAGCACGCTGATTTGACGAGGATTACGTCTACGGGGAAGAAGGGAGCAGGGTCGACGACGGTGAGCTCGGGCGGCTGTCAATGGTGGCCGGGGTAGTGGCGTGAAGTGTTCTTCGTCAATGGCGATGAACTGCAGCCACAACCGTGTCAAATGGAGGCACTAGGGCTAGAGGAAGCAGCCGGTAGAAGGAATTGGAAAAGCAGCGTACCACGACGACGAATTTTGGAGAATGGTGGCCGCCGGTGAGGTCCTCGGCCGAAAAGCACGGCGGCGGCGTTCCGGGCAAACGGCGGCGTGGTCGAGGCTCTTGGTGTTCGGAGAGCAATAGTAGGAGGAGTGGAGCCTAGCCGGCAAGGTGGTGGGGCTGGGGAATGGCTGGAACTCGCCGGCGTCGTAGAGGTGGTGGGCGGCGGCTATGGCGGCGGCAGAACAGAGGACTCGGGCTTTCGCGCGGAGGAGGGCGGGGAGAGGAAGGAAGAGGGCGTCGGTGCTCGGCTTTACGCTTGAAGGCGAGGTAAAGAAGGGAGGGAGGAAGGAGGTTGACATGCGCACGCGCGAAGATGACGATGATGGCCGGCGGCTCCCGTACGGTGGCAGGCGACCGGACGACGAGGACACTGTGGCCGGTATGGCAATGGCGTGCGGGGAGGAGAAGCGAGGGAGAGAGAGGGAGGAGAGGGAGAGGAAGGAGATGGACACGCATCTGCCGCGATTGGATGCTACGGGGAAGTAATGGCGCGGCGCTGCATCGGCTGCAAGCACGGCAAACGTACCGGACGGCGCACTGTAGCGTAGGCGGCTACTGTTCACGGTACAGCTATTTTCAATTCCTAATTAGTCAATTGAAACTTTTTGTGTAAGCTAAGTGAATTATTTGGAACAACTTTTATTATAGGAATGTTCCCTGATTCAGCTCCTAAAAGTATGTGAATTTTCAACTTGGTTCAAATTTGTCGGAATTTTAAAAGGGTTTAAACTTCTTCCAAAAATTTTGATAAAATTTAAAAATTCTATTTTATTGTGTATTTAATTGTTATGTAAAAATATGGCTAGGGTTTTGTGGAAATTTGGATAGCCATGAGTTAGGGTTTGGATTTAATTCCCGTTAATAGGATTTCGATACTGTTGGTGGAAATTTTTCCGAACTAGCTATAGTGTTCTGTTGTGTGCCAAAGTTTTCCTGGTGATTTCTTTAGAGCATTTCAAATATCATTCCTTATTACTTCCAGTGTTGATTGTTATTTTTAGGCGATTGAATCGTCGATTAGGGTTTTAATACGTCGACTTAAACCCTGTGACACCTGGGGTGTCACATTCGTCACCCGCAATCTGCCGTTGTATCTGGCTGACTCAGCCAGGACATGGCTCGAACACCTCCCTGCCGATCGGATCGCAAGTTGGTCCAATCTCAAGCAGATCTTCGTAGATAACTTCCAAGGAATCTACGTGCGCCCAGGAAACCCCTGGGACCTCAAGAACTGCCGCAGAAGCCGGGTGAAACACTCCGGGAATACGTCCGACGTTTTTCCCGGCAGTGCACCGAGCTACCTGAGCTTGGTGATGCCGATGTCATCGGGGCATTCCTGTCCGGGACTACTTGTCGGTCCTTAGTTCACAAACTAGGACGCAAGGGTCCGTGAACGGCAAAGGAATTGCTGGACATTGTGACCAGTCATGCCTCCGGCGAGGAGGCAGTCGGCGCAATCTTCCGACATGCCCCGGAGGGTAAGGGCGGACGTGACGAGGAAGTCAGCGAAGGCCCCTCCGAACGTCCAAACAAGAAGAAGAAGAACAAGCAACGCGCGCTGGGCGAGTGCGCGGTTGCGGCCATCGATTGAAGGGACTCCAAACAGCCGGCGGCCGACGCGCCGGGTTACTTCGAGAAGAAGTGGAACGTGCCGTGTCCGAACCACGAGTTCCCTGTTAAACACCTCTACAAGGACTGCTCTCTCTTGAAGCGGTTCTTGTCCCAAGAACCCAAGAAGGGCAGGCCGAAGGGCAGGCCCGAGCAGCCCCACCAGGGCACCGACAACGGCGAGGGGGGCAACACCGACGACGGGGGCTTCCCAGAGACAGACGGATGTCTCATGATCTTCTCTGGCCCCGAGGCTCACGGTGGCAAATGCGCAGCCAAGGTCGAACGCCGCGAAGTCTTCGCGGCGGAGACCGTCACGCCCAAGTTCCTTCGGTGGTCGGAAGCGCCGATCACGTTTGATCGATCCGACCACCCCGATCACATCCCGAGACCCGGGCGATACCCGCTGGTGGTAGACCCCGTGGTCGGGAAGACGCGCCTTACCAAGGTGCTTATGGATGGAGGCAGCGGTCTCAACATCCTCTACGCCGACACCCTCGACGCCATGGGCATCAGCCGGTCGCGCATTCGACCGACTGGCGCGCCCTTCCACGGCGTCGTCCCGGGGAAGCAAGCTGTCCCACTGGGACAGATCGATCTCCCCGTCACCTTCGGGACTCCGGCCAACTTCAGGACGGAGACCCTGACGTTCGAAGTGGTTGGCTTCCGGGGAGCATACCACGCCATTTTGGGCAGGCCTTGCTACGCGAAGTTCATGGCCATTCCCAACTACACTTACTTGAAGCTGAAGATGCCGGGGCCAAAAGGCATCATCACCGTAGGCGCATCCTTTCAGCGCGCCTACCAGTGCGAGGCGGAGAGCGGAGAGCTCGCCTCTGCCGTCGTCGCATCGAATGAACTCGCCGCCATTCAGCAGCGGGTCACCGAGGAGGCCCCCGACTCCAACCGCGGCGTCGCCTCCTTTGAGCCCGCCGAAGGGATCAAGGAGGTTCAACTCGCCCCCGACGGAGCTGAGAACAAGGTGGCCAAGGTCGGCACGTCGCTGTGCCTGAAATAGGAAAGCGCGCTCGTTGACTTCCTCCGCGCGAATATCAACATATTCGCGTGGAAACCCTCGGACATGCCGGGCATCCCAAGGGAAGTCGTCGAGCACGCCCTGCACATCAAGCCGGGGTCTCGTCCAGTGAAGCAACAACTGCGCCGCTTCGCCGAGGAGAAGCGCAGAGCTATCGGGGAAGAGATCGCCAAGTTGCTGAAGGCCGGCTTCATTAAGGAGGTGTACCGCCCTGAGTGGTTAGCCAATCCTGTTCTTGTAAAGAAAAAGAACGGGAAATGGAGAATGTGTGTTGACTATACTAGCCTGAACAAGGCCTGTCCAAAGGATCCGTTTCCTTTACCACGGATAGATCAGATAGTCGACTCGACCGCGGGATGCGAAACCCTCTGCTTTCTTGATGCGTACTCCGGGTACCATCAAATCCCGATGAAGGAGTCCAACCAGCTCGCGACCTCCTTCATCACGCTGTTCGGCTCGTATTGTTATACGACGATGCCGTTCAGACTCAAGAACGCTGGTGCAACGTACCAGCGATGCATGATTAGGTGTTTCGACGAGCTCATTGGAGACGTCGTCGAAGCCTACGTCGACGACATAGTGGTCAAGTCGAAGAAAGTCGACCAGCTCGTGGTCGACTTGGAGCGAACATTCGCTAAACTCCGAGCCAACAGCATCAAACTCAACCCCGAAAAATGCGTTTTCGGGGTCCCGAGGGGGATGTTGCTCGGGTTCATCGTCTCCGAGCGTGGCATCGAAGCCAACCCGGAGAAGATCCCCGCTATCGAGCGGATGGGTCCGATTCAGAACGTGAAGGGAGTCCAACGCGTGACCGGGTGCTTGGCGGCACTAAGCCGCTTCATCTCGCGCCTCAGGGAACGCGTTCACCCCCTTTATCAACTTATGAAGAAATCCGACCGCTTTCAGTGGACATCGGAGGCACAGGACGCGCTCGACAAGATAAAAGCGATCCTGACGAAACCTCCAATACTAGCTCCTCCGACCCCCAAGGAGCCGCTCCTCCTCTACGTCGCCGAGACGACGCAAGTCGTCAGCGCTGTCCTGGTCGTAGAGCGCAGGGAGGAGGGCCACACTCTCAAGGTCCAGAGGCCGGTCTACTTCGTGAGCGAAATCTTGTCGGATTCGAAGACCCGATATCTTCAAATCTTGAAGATCCTCTATGGCGTGATCATTGCCAAGAGGAAGCTCCGACACTACTTCGACTTACACCCGATAACAGTCGTCAGTTCTTTCCCCCTCCGCGAGGTGGTGGAGAACCGTGACGCCACGGGAAAGGCGGCAAAATGGGCTCCTGAATTGATGGGCGAGGGGATCACTTTCGTTCCCCGAACAGCGACCAAGTCCCAAGCGCTAGCCGACTTCGTCGCTGAGTGGACCGAGGTCCAAACGCCCACCGCTTCGGTCGACCATTAGTACTGGGTGATGTACTTCGACGGGTCCCTAATGTGTACGGGCGCAGGGGTCGGACTCGTCTTCGTCTCCCCTCTGGGGGTGCGTATGAAGTACGCAGTCCGCCTCCTCTTCCCGGCTTCCTACAACGTCGCCGAATATGAAGCGGTCATCAATGGACTCAAGATCGCCGACGAGCTGGGGATCCGGAGGCTCGAGATCCGGGGCGACTCTCAACTCGTCATCGACCAGGTCATGAAAGAGTCCAGCTGCCACAGTGACGTCATGGCCGCATATTGCTAGGAGGTACGCAAATTAGAATTTAAATTTAATGGCCTTGAACTTAAACATGTCCCCAGGCTACAGAACGAAGAAGCCGACTCTTTGGCAAAAATGGCGGCCAGACGGAAACAGGTCCCACCCGGGGTCTTCGCTCATGACCAGGGTCAGCCCTCGGTACGAGTTAAAAAGCCGGCCGGGGACGACTCCGAGCCTAGCCCCGCCTCAGGGATCGGGGTAGGCACCGAGTCTACTTCCGCCTCAAGGCCCGGGGTCGACGCCGAGCTCTTTCCCGCCTCAGGGGTCGGGTCCGACACCGAGTCTGCTCCCGCCCCGGGGGTCGGAATCGGCATCAAGCCTACTCCCATCATGGGGGCCGGAACCTCTGCCACTCATCCATACCCCAAGGTCATGGAGGTCGGCGGGACGCCCTCGCAGGGAATCGACCTCCCGACCGGCTGGAGAGCGCCCTACCTCGGCTGTCTCCTTAGAAAAGAGCTCCCCGCTGACAAGACGGAGGCCCAGTGCATCGCCCGCCGCGCCAAATCCTTCGTCATCATTGAGGGGGAACTCTACAAGAGGAGCCTCTCCAAGATCTTGCAGCGTTGCATCCCTATCGAACAGGGAGTGCAGCTCCTGCGGGACATCCACGCCGGGGTCTGCGGTCATCACGCCGCGCATAAGACCCTAGTCGGGAACGCCTTCCGCCAGGGGTTCTACTTGCCGACGGCAGTCAGAGACGCCGCACAAATAGTGCGCACCTACGAGGGCTGTCAACTCTTTGCTCGTCAGACCCACTTGCCGGCGCAGGCCATGCAGTCCATTCCCATCACGTGGCCGTTCGCAGTCTGGGGATTGGACCTCGTCGGACCTCTCAAGAAAGCCCCCGGGGGCTACACCCACTTGCTGGTGGAAATCGACAAATTCACCAAGTGGATAGAGGCCCGATCGATTACAAACATTCGGTCGAAGGAAGCCGTCGAGTTCTTCCTCGACATCATCCACCGTTTTGGGGTACCGAACTCCATCATAACGGACAATGGTACGTAGTTCATAGGACAGGAGTTCCCGAAGTTCTACGACGACTACCATATCCGAGTGGATTGGGCAGCCGTAGCACACCCCCGCACGAACGGGCATGTCGAACGTGCCAACGGCATGATCCTTCAAGGATTGAAGCCCCGAATCCACGACTGACTGAAGCAGTTCAGCGGCCGCTGGGCAGCCGAGCTTCCAGCCGTATTATGGAGTCTGAGAATGACGCCCAGCCGGGCGACAGGCTTCACTCCTTTCTTCATGGTATATGGCTCCGAAGCCGTCTTACCAACCGACCTTGACTACGGAGCGCCGAGAGTCAAGGCGTACAATAAAGAAGGAAATCAGACGTCTCTCGAGGATGCGATCGACCAACTCGACGAGGCGCGTGACGTAGCTCCGCTTCGATCGGCGAAATACTAGCAGGCGTTACGGCGGTACCACGGCAAACACATGCGAGAAAGAGCATTCGACGTGGGCGACCTTGTCCTCCGCCTTGTTCAGAGCAACAAAGATCGCCACAAGCTATCGTCGCCGTGGGAAGGACCCTACATCGTCTCCAGGATCCTCCGACCCGGCACCTACAAGCACCAAACTCGGATGGGCAGGAGGTCGGCAACGCCTGGAACATCGAACAGCTACGTCGTTTCTACCCTTAAACCTCTTTTCGTTTCTCGCAACATCCTCCCTCCAGGGTCAAGCAACGTCCGACCCTCACCATAGAGGAGTCGGACCTTGCTCGGGGGCTACACTTACACCTATAAGAGAACACAAGGAGAGAGGTGGAACTCCACCCACGAATTGCGCTCCCTTGGGACGATCGTCGAGGTTCCCTCTCTCGATCGAACGGAGAGAAAACAAGGGGGAAGGAGAGGCTTAAGGCCGAACTGGTCAGACTGCGAAGTCGCCCACTGCTCTCCGGGGCTACGGCGACGACGCTCACCGGTAAGGCTGGACGACAATCCTACCTACGTTGTTTTCTCATTCGAGCGATCAGAGAGTAAAGGGAAAGGAAAGGTCCGAGACCGAACCGGTCGGACTGCGAGGTCGCCTACTGCTCTCCGGGGCTATGGCGACAACGCTCACCGGTGAGCTCGGACACCGATCCTACTCGCGACTCGTACCTTTTTGAGAGGAACCACAATTCATCGGAAAGGGTAGATTCATTCATTTACAAAACCATTACAAAATGCTCACAAAACTCCTACAAGAGGTCGAGCCTAGCTACTGGGGCGCGGAGCTGTCTTCCTCCACGATCCTCGCGGCCAAGGCACTCGCCAGGGGACCCGCCTGCTCTTCTATCTCGTCGAGCTCGGCGTCGGTGTACCCGGGCGCGAACCCCTCGCTCATCAGGTCCAGCGCGATCTCGGGGTAGTGCGAGCGCGCCATGGCGAAGGCTCGGTGCACTCCGCGACGTAGCGCGTTCGCCTCCATCCCGCGCGCCCGACCGTGATGTGGGGGACCTGAGGTGCAAGGGAGCTCGGCCCCATCTCCGAGGCGATGCCGAGGTCGGAGAGCACCACCCTGACAGCCACTCGCAGGGCGTCATGCTCCTCCGCCTCCCGCTGGAACTGGTCTTGGAGCTCTCTTAGCCTCTTCGCCTCCTCCACCAGCCGCGCGCTAAGCTCTGAAAAACGCACGCAAAAAGTGAGCCCCACGGTGGACCGACTCGCAAATCCTCCTCGGGAAGAAGAAAATACTAAGAAGCGCGCCTTACCTGCAACCTCCGCTCGGAGCTTGTGAACCTCGGCGCCACGCCTAGACACCTCCTCCTTAGCCGCCTCCGCCTCTTGGGACTTCTCCGCCGCCAAGACGGTGGCGTCATTGCGGGCTCGACAAGCCTCGTCGGCCTTCCGCCTCTCCTCCCGCGACTCGTCGGCCGCAGCAACGAGTCTGGCCTCCACCTCGCGAGCATGGTCGAGCGCGGTCCTCTCTTGGGTTTGGGCGGCCGTCGCCGCATCACGGGCCCGGACCAGCCGTCTCCAAAGGTGGTCCCGCAGCGAAGTCACCGCGACGCCCAAAGAAGACATCGCGGACGCGACCCCTTCGTAGGCCTGCTCCGCGTCCTCCTCGTCGCTCGAGGGCCGCTCGACGGGGGCCGCCGCGATCGAGAGGGTGACGGATGCGGACGCAGGCGCAGCGGGAGCCACCTCCCCTGGCCCGCCCATCCGAGGGGCCACCGCAGGATCCTCCCCAGAAAGCTGGGGACCGGACGGGGCGGACTCCGCCTCCTTCGGCGTCACCACCGAGGTTGTCACCGAGGCCGTCTCCATCTCCGCCGCCCACTCCCGGAGTGGCACGGTTCCTGTCGAAGGCTCCCCCTCCGATAGCCGCCGGGGCTCCGACGCGCAGTCACCAGCCACCGACCTCGTCGTCGCTTGCGGGACCGCCCCCGACGGCCTCTCGCCTCCAAGCGCCCGGCACGCCAAAGCCTTGCGCGGCGCCGGCCGCAGCGCGCCCGCCTGGCTTCCGGCCCTGCACAAGGACAGTGGTAAGCGAGAAGACAAAAGAAAAAGAAAGTCGCACGACAGGCCTACCTCTGGGCTATCGGGCGGCTTCGCTTCGGGGTCGGCTCGACGGCCCCTTCCGCGGGGCGGGGTCGCTTCTCGCCTGCCGCCGAACTTGAGGGTTCGGGAGCGACCGACCCTGACGCCTCCACCCGTCTGGGCGTCCCTGCCGACTCCGGGGTCAGCCGCGTCAGCACGGGTGGGGCAGCGGGTGGGGCAGGAGTGATCAGCGTCGTCGGCTCCTCCCCCGAGACCGCCTTCGCGACGGGCTCAGGGGCGGGCTCAACCGCCCCCTCCGACCTCCGAGGCTCCGGCCTAGACCCTGCAGAAGACTTCGGCGGAGCAGGGACGAGGGCCCGGAACAGGGCCGATGGTGTTCCCCCTGATTCGGCCCCCGTGGCGGTGGCGGGTCCGGTCGACCCAGAAGTTTCCCCCGACCTTTGGGGCTCCGGCCCCGGCACCGCCGGGGACTTCTCTGAGACGGGGCGGGGAACCAGCTCCACCACGTCGTCGTCGTCGTCGTCGTCATCGTCGTCATCATCATCGTCGTCGTCATCGTCATCCTCCTCCTCCTCCTCCGACCCCTAGCGGCGTCGACGACGCTCCAGCTGCGCGCGGAGCTTCTTCCTCTTCTTCTCCGCAAGGGCGTCCTTCTTCCTCTTCTGCTCCTCGGCCGCGAGCCGGTTCGCGGCCCTCTTCGCCGCATCCTCCGGGACGGGCGGGAGGGACGGGCGGTAGTAGAACATTGGCTGTTGAAACAAAGGAAGACGAGCCAAGTCAGCGACAAAGAAAAAGGGCGAATTGAGGAAAAGAAGAGGACGCGGCGACTTACCAGTTGGATGCTCCTGGCTTCGGGGCGCATCGGCGGGTGATCCTCGACGAGAAGGTCAACATCCTCGGGCGCAAAGGCATCCTTCAGGTGCTGCTTCAGCTCTGAGTCGGAGAGTGTCTCAGAGGACATCACCGACCCAGAGAGGTCCGCGCCCGGGGCCATCCGGTGCAGCGGGAGCGTTCGCACCATGAGCGGCAACACCCGCCGGGCGTGGTAAGCGGCGACGACCCCCGCGCCGCGCACCCCCCGGAGCTTCAGCTTGCTGATCGCCTGCAGGAGCCCCTCGATCCTCGTCTTCTCCCTCTCCACCGGCCCCCATTTCTAGGACGGGGGCGCCGCCTCTCGATCGCGCGGCCAGTGCACTCCGGCAGGCAACCAGCAGCGTCGTTCTTCAATTAGAACCACTGGTCGTGCCAGCCCCTGTTGGAGGACGTTAGCCGCAGCGGAACGTAGTCCGAAGAGCGCGACGATCGAAGGTGGATGCTGGCGCACCCGATTGAGCCAGACCGTCCTTCCTTCTGCTGCGGCATGACGGCGAAGAAGTACCGCCAGAGCTCGAAGTTCGGCTCGATCCTAGGTAGCCTTCGCACAACGCCACGAAGAGGGCAATGTGCTGGATACCATTGGGGTTAAGGTGCTGCAGCTCCAACCCGTAGTAGTGAAGCAGCCCCCGGAGGAAGCGGTGCGCGGGGACGCCGAA
The DNA here is from genome assembly GCA_001182835.1 of Oropetium thomaeum. NCBI lineage: Eukaryota > Viridiplantae > Streptophyta > Magnoliopsida > Poales > Poaceae > Oropetium > Oropetium thomaeum. The sequence goes on along the minus strand of LFJQ01000007.1, from coordinate 973,416 downwards.
CCCACGGTCGTGGAAGTGGGTGAAGGAGACGATGTAGCCATCCGGCGGCGACGGAACAGTCTCCTCCTTCGGTAGTAGCCACTCCCCGGCTCCGGTCCGCGCCTGGAGAAGCCCGCGCTTCACTAGCCCCTCCAAGCGGGAGGCCCGAATGTCGGATCTCCACCAGCTCGCCATTGGCAGGAAATGTGGAGGAGACGGCGGAGGGATGGAAAGCTAACGAGCACGAGCCGAAAAGACGGCCGACGAAAAGCTCGGGCGCAAGGAGGACGAAGGGACGCGAGGAAAGCTTGAGCACAAGAAAGGCGGAAGGGCGGACGAGGTAAGAATGGGTACACCAGCCGCGAACCCACTTTTATACCCCTTTGTTGCGTGCATGCAGGCCCCTCCTCTGATCGATGCGACCGGCGTCTTTATGACCATCATGATTCGCGCGGCACACGCGCCCGCTGGGAGGCGGATCGATGGGACGGCTCCCCCAGTCGATTTGACCGGCGTCTTAAAGACCGCCTCGGCTCCCGCACGACGGACGCGCCTGCTGGGAGACAAACCGACGGGTAAGTACGCCCGCGCCCGCCGCAATCTCGTGTACCCCTATATATGTTTCACGTGCAGGTGGGGCCCCGTCCCAAGTCGGTTCGACCTGTGTCCTCGCGACCGCCTCGATTGGCACGACGGACACCCCCGCTGAACCCGACGCTTAAGACGCGCCCGACGATTCGAATTCGACGCGGCCGTCTCTAGCCGAATAAGGTAAGGATGCGCCCGTCAGTCCGAATCCGACGCAGGCCGTACTGAGCCAGGTAAGGCAATGGGATGAAATATGCCCCGACGGCCCGATGAGTTCGAAGGCTGGCCCGGCGGACGGGTTCGACAGCCGCTCAGGGCGTGAATAGAGCGAGGGGTGGATTACGATGGGCCCACTAGCGGCCAATACCCTGACGCCTGGGCGCCCGGGCGTCAAGGGCATCGTAATCTACGTTCGAGTCTCGGTTTACACCGACCCATGGGTATCCTACCGCAAGGAGGCAACGAGCCCCCGGAACCTATCGAATGGAACCGGGAACCATTTGGGTCGGTAACCGAGAATGTTGGGGTCGACCACCAGCTGGTCTCCTTCGGGACCCCCCCGAAGGGGTCCTGGGGCTCCACTCGGACTTACCCGCTAGCAGCTCGACGAGCGTCGCACTACGGCTCCCGAGATATAGTGCGGCACGGCTCAACCTCCCCGTCTGGCGAACAGACGCGCGGGAGGACGATTAAAGACGAACCGCGCCTCCGGACGGGACTCCGCAACGAGCGGAGGACTCGGAGGGCGGAATCGCAAAAAGAGATCCGTACGGGATCGCAGAACGCAGTGACTCAGGAACCATTACTCAGTCAAGTGAGGATATGGGCTGAAATACGCCCCGACGGCACGTAGAGTTCGAAGGCTGGCCCGGTGGACGGGTTCGACAGCCGCTCATGGCGCAAATAGAGCGAGGGGCGGAAAGCGATGACCCCGTTTAGCGTCCAGGGTGCGCTCTGGCGCCGGGGACATCACGATCCGCGTTCGAGTCTCGGTTCACACCGACCCATGGGTATCCTACCGCAAGGAGGCAACGAGGCCCCGGAACCTATCGAACGGAACCGGGAACCAAGTGGGTCGGTAACCGAGAACGTTGGGGTCGACCACCAGCTGGTCTCCGTCGGGACCCCCCCGAAGGGGTCCTGCGGCTCCACTCGGACTTACCCGTTAGCAGCTCGACGAGCGTCGCACTACGGCCCCCGGGGTATAGTGCGGCACGGCTCAACCCCCCCGTCTGGCGAACAGACGCGCAGGAGGACAATTCAAGTCGAACTGCGTCTTCGGACGGGACTCCGCGGCGAGCGGAGGACTCGGAGGACGGCATCGCAAACAGAGATCCGTACGGGATCACAGAACACCACAACGCAGGAGCTAGAGAACGAGTCTTTCACTCCTTCTCAGGCTCGGGGGCTACTGTGGAGGTTCGGGACCTGGGCTGGTTAACCTTGCCAGTCCAGGGTGACTAAACAGCATGACATGGCCCGGACATTTCCACCTCGCCTGACTCCGGCCCAGGAGATAGCACACGGCGGCCCACGTACACAGGCAAGGCCTCCACGTCCAACCACAAGGAACGAACCACCCTTGACGCGGTTCTAGCGTTGACCCCTGAGCGAAGGGGTTGGACAAACCGCGATGGGTTCCGCCTCGCCCGACCCCCGGGTCGGTCCGAGGTGGGACAGGCCGCGGAGAGCTCCGCCTCGCCCGACCCCCGCGGTCGGGTGAGGTCGGATGTGTCACGAGGACTTCCGCCTCGCCCGACCCCGGGTCGGCCCGAGGTCGGACAGGCCGCGGAAGGCTCCGCCTCGCCCGACCCCCGCGGTCGAGTGAGGTCGGACGTATCACGATGACTTCCGCCTCGCCCGACCCCCGGGTCGGTCCGAGGTCGGACAAACTGAAGAAAATCCCATCTCGGCCGACCTCCGGGGTTGGGCTCCGGGCCGGACAGCACGGCAGAGCAAATGGTCATTGACGAGACGGGGTGACCGGGGACGGTTGAGCCATTAATGCAACCAGCTCCTACTCCCGATCGGACAGTAGCCATGCTTGCTCAGACAAGCGAAGGAGTAAATGCGCACGACGCACAGCGACCGGACGTCCTTCACTGTGCTACCCGCTCCCGTCAAGAACCATCCCTCCGACAGGATGGGACGCACACGATGGGCGGCCCGTACGCGCCGGAGCGACACCGCCATCACCAATTCGCCGTCCATCTGCGGCGGCCATGCCGTCCGTACCATGACGCCCTTTGACGAACGGGCGCCACGCCGGTGGCGTTATCTACAGCATCCACAGCGCAAGGCATGAAGGCCTGGATGGCCGGTGGCCGGTGCAGGAACCGGAGGAAGAAGAAGACGCCCGACGAGCGCCCCTCACTCTCTCTCTCTTTCTCTCCCTCTGTGTAACCCCCGTCCTTTGGGATATAAAAGGGACGGGGCCGAGTCCTTCAAGGGGGACGATCACTGATACACACAGACACCCAGAGACGCACAAACACCCGCATTCGCTCGCACACTCCAGAGACTTGGGCCTGTCCCTCTCTCCCTTACTTGTATGCCCCTACTACAAGCAATGCAAATAACACGAGCAGCCTCCCGAACTGGACGTAGGGTATTTTGCCCGAACCAGTATAAATTCTCGTGTCCATTTGCGAACCATCCGAGCCTAAAAACGCGCTTCCACTAAATAATCACTAGTCGGCGGTATCTAACACCGACAAGACTCAAACTTGGGCTTTTGGGCCTTATAGCGAGTTGAGCCCAACAGGGGCGCGTCCTAGGGCTTGAGGACGACCCCCAGCACCTCCTGGTCGTCCTCTCCCCCTCTCATATACCCCCATAGCCGCCACTTCCAGATTGGGTTTTGTTTGATTGAAAGTTTAGACATTGCTTGTTCCTGGCAGCACGTCTGTTGTATCCAGAACCCCAACTTCGTGTGTATCACACTTGAGCCTTCAATTCTTTGCAATTGAGTTGCTTTTTAATCTTGTTTTTGCTAGTTCTTCGATTGCTTGCAGGAATTATCCTAATGGTTCGGTTGATCGTGCTCCACAAGATCGTGTTCAACCGCTAAAATCAGTGTATTGATTGCTAAGGCGCAGCACCTGTTGGTCGTTGTAGTCGGATCGTGAACTTCGTCCAATCAAAATCGAAGTTATCAACCTCTCATCGAAACATGGAGACACCCAGAACACCCCTCTACTTATCAAGTGGTATCAATATCCAAGTTGCTCGGTGAGAGATTTGTATCACAACTGTTTATTTACCTACAGCCTAGAAAAGCCTTATCAACAAAATTGTGGATTAGTTTTTCCCTTTGTCCCAGAAACACCTTGTGTCTTTGCTGTTGCTACAGAAGTTAATTTTTGTTGAGTTTGTGGTTGCATCGTCGTGTCGTGATGCTGGTCTTATTGTCTAGTCCTTTAGAATTTTGAGTTATTGTCACGTTGTCTATTTGCATTTGCTGCCACATCACTATATCTGCATCTACAACTACGAAATCTTCTTTTACTCATCTCCGCTGCCATCTTGTTAGTTTCCACCACCACCGATCTCACTATTGTAACATATCTTTGTGTGTTTACTGAATTTTTAGTCCAGCATACATAACTGATTTCCAAATCTGAGTGTTCAAGTTTGTGTTTTGAACTGCTATTCGTTTGTGCTAAAAAAAGAGAAAAAAATTGAAGGAGAAAAAAAAAGAATAGAAAGAGAAAAAGAATAAGGAAAGAAAAGGAAAAACAGAGTATTAATTGATTCTGATTTCAGCGAGACATCTCTATGTCCTACTCAGTTTGGTGTGCTATTCAGTACCAGTGTTTTGAACTGCTATCCTTGTTCATGCTGCTGTCCCTTGATCATATTCCATTGATGTCGTGTGACTTCGCTTGTGTCCAGTCTCATGTCTCTAGCACTCTCTAGCCTAGGACTAGCACAGTACCGTTGTTGAACACTTATTCAGCTTGCTTTTAACTAATGTGGTTCTAGCTACCCTTTGGATCATTTGTAAGTCATCCATTAGCTTCACATATCTACAGCTTGACAGGTGTTGTTGCTGCGGCATCGATATATCATTCCTGCAGGTTGCCATCTTGTTGGTTACCATCACCTCCTGTTTTGGTACGAACTTGTAAGAGCTTTGTTGAATAGGTTGAGAGACCCATTTGTTGAGAACAATCACATCCAAGTAGCTGATAGGAGCATACATATTTGTGTGTATCTTGTTTTCTTCTGATCATGACAGGTGACACGAAGATTTTTGGATGGACCAAACAACACTATGATATATTTGGGACATCATTCAACAATTGCCTTCGTATGTTGGCGAGTTTAATCTTAAAGCATATGTTAATTAGGACCTAGCCGTAGAAACGCAATTTGGACAATATGATTTATCTGATGTGCAAAAGGTGATAGCTACTTCTACTGTTTTAATTGATTATGCTTTAACTTTGTGGAAGAACTTAGATCCTCATGATAAAATTCCTGGAACATGGAAGCATATGAAAAAAGTTATGAGAGAAAATTTTGTCCCTAAATATGATGCTGATCGTATATTTGCTAAACTACAACGTTTAGAACAAGGTGGTAAATCTGTTCAGGCATATCACCGTGATCTAAGTTTTCACATCTTGTGTTGCGGTTTAAAAGAATGTGACGAAGCTATTGAAACTAGAGTTTTGATGGACTTTAATAAAGAAACTAGGGAAATGCTTGTACATGAAACGTATGATTCTCTCTCAGTTGGTTGAACTTGCTTCCAAAATTGAGATTCAAATTGCTAAAGATTCGATTGATGAGAAAATACATGACCTGCTACCTACATATGAGAAGAAAAATTCAATGGATGTAATTCCTCCTGTTGGGTGTTCATCTGCTGCTAACTTTGGATAGGATGGGAAGGATCTTGCTACACATCCGTCCAAGGAAGAGAAAAGTAAGTCCATTTGTGCTAAAAGAAGCCAGGTGGCTGAAAGAGCACATTCTGTAATTGTGTCTCCATGTGAACCTACTGCTTTGGTGCTAAATCGATTCACTACATCTGCTAGTTTAGAGCAATCATTAGTGGAATCATGTACTGAATTTCCTTTGTTACAAGATGATATCAAATTTGTTCCTTGTGACAATGATGAGTTATATGCTCATACTTCACTTCTATCTACAACACAACTGCTGCACGAAAAAAATGATAATTCTGTATCAACGGGTGAAGATTTTAAACATTTCTTTTACATTGCTACGAAAATGAAGAACCTCATTTGTTGTCATCTGTACATAGATATATAAAGTTTGATGATCTTTGCGAGCTTAGCTATTTAGAGAACAAATTCTTCGCACAATCTGATATGCCATGTCTTTCTAACGTTAGTTTTCATGTCATTAGCATATATAACAGCGATAACAAATTTATGGTGGATAGACTCAATATTTTTTTAGAATTTGAAACTCTTGGAATAGCATCCCATGTGATCAACTAATGACTTGCATTGAAACTAACCTCACCATATCAAGCGAATAGGTGTCTACGCTCAGGAACCATGGATGATCTTGGAAGTTGATTGGGGACCAACACAAGTTTTATCCACGTACTCCACAAGTGCACCACGTGCATCTGGTCCAAGAACGAAAAGAGATCTACTCAGTTTGCAAGTTTCCTTCGGACTGTAGAAAATGCCAAGACCTCATACGGAATCGAATTTGGGCATTCTTTGACATTTTGGAAAGATTATGAGGTCTAAATTCAAATGGATTTAATCTCATCTTATAATTCCATCACAGCTGTGCAGAATCAACAAAACAGTCCACACCTATCCAGATAGACTCAAACTTGGGCTTTTGGGCCTTGTATTGAGTTGAGCTCAATAGCGACGCGTCCTAGGGTTTGAGGACAACCCTAGCATCTCCTGGTCGTCCTCTCCCCCTCTCAGATACCCCCATAGCCGCCACTTTCAAATTGGGTTTTGTTTAATTCAAAGTTTAGTCATTGCTACTTCCTGGCAGCACGTTTGGTTGTATCCAAAACCCCAACTTCATGTGTATCACACTTGAACCTTCAATTCTTTGCAGTTGTGTTGCTTGTTTATCTTGTTCTTGCTAGTTCTTCAATTGCTTGCAAGAATTACCCTAGTGGTTTGGTTGATCGTGCTCCACAAGATCGTGTTCAACTGCTGGAATTGGTGTATCAATTGCTAAGGCGCCGCACCTGTTGGTCGTTGTAGTCGGATCATGAACATCGTTCCAGTCAAGATTGAAATTATCTACCTCTCATCGAAGGATCAGGACACCCAGAACACCCTTGTACTCATCAGATATACATACTGCAGGTGAAACCCGGATACACGATACGTGCACACTACTACGAGTCACACGTGGCCACCTTTCGCAACATCATTACAGGGCCGAGCCAAAACCCATCTTTCCAAGGACATGATCCTCCATGTGATGCCTTGCATCCATGGTTAGCCCTAAACCTTTCCCACTAGCACATACCCGAAAACAAAATAGCAAAAGCATCCACCATATCGGTTCGTTCACCCAGAAAAGAGAGATGACCGATTGTCCAGCTACTGCATAATGAGCTATGTCTGTTTCCGGGGTCACATATACCAGTATGTATTCGGTACAAAACTCAATACTTATCCAGCGCTGCCAACAACGATACAATCCTCAATCAACCCAGATGGGGATACCAAAAGCATATCCAAACCAGCGACATATACTAAATATTTATCGTCATCATCCCTGTCCGGTCTCGAATTTTAATCATGTGATGTTAACCAACAACCATTCTCAACTTAATATGAGTAGTCTCCATGCTACTCATGATTACCTATGTCTAATAAATATGTGTAGCAACTACAGATTGGTTGTACCAAACTAAATAATTCCACAGGAATCTTCACAGTGTCATGCAGCTAGGTTTCACAACAATATCTGAAACTTAATACACAAAACATAACCTACAAACATAGTGATAAAAGTAAAATTTTTAAAACATAGGTGTGCACCGGGGCTTGCCATAGTTCAGCGGAGGGTTAGCACAATCACAAGAAGTTTTAGTAGTAAGAGAGTCTTCCTCAGCTCCTGGATTCACCGTCGAAGGATCAAGTTCGGTACCTATATGAAAAATGCAATACAAACTGATGATTGATAAAAGGATACTTAGCAAAATAAATGGTTATTCGGAGATAATTATGATATGAGTACAAGAATACTCTGGACCGTAAAAAGATGTTTACAAATATTCACATTTTTGAAGTATTTCCTTCATTAAATTAACAAGTGATTGAAGTTGTAATTAAGTAGAGTGTATGTAAAACATGACAGCATCATTTTTATGAAGGATCTGTACAGGTGCGATTTTATGCATGAATGGCATGACTTAAGGAGCAGCAGTATCCAAGTTGATGGTTTTCTAATGAATGATTTAGGAGGAATCAATTTAGCAAGTTTATATTAGTTTTTGGCGTAAATAAGAAAAACGCAGGGCTAAATAGGTTGAAACATTATGGGACTTTTTATGGTGACAAGGTATCCTAACAGAAGTATACTGACCAAAAATCAAGACTTTTAAGCAAGTTGATTAGCCATAACATTTTTATTACAGTTTTACTTGTAAGAATTAATGTGGCAATATTTATTTGTTAAAAATAATATTTGAGTTATCCAGGGGGTATATGTGATCAATAGCAAACTAAAACATTTTATTTTGCATTTTTCTAAGTAGTATTTGATTTTATACGGATTTAACAAGTTCTAGTCATCTTCCATGAAGAGATTAAACGAGGTGAAAACTGGACCAATGGGAAACAGGCCACACAAAAGACCACACAGGCAGCCACACGGGATCCTCATCCACACGAGGTTTGCGACCAGAACAGAGTAGCAGCGCTGCTCGTCGGAGACGGACGGCGCACTCGCCGGAAAGACCCAAATAGCTACCGTTCTCGATGAGAAGATCACCAAAACACTCTCCATCACATGGAAAGCTCACCTAGCTAGGAGGATCGAGGCCGGAGGGACTCATCAGAAAAGACGGTTGGTGGCGGGTGACAGTGTGACGAGGTTCGGCGACGAAACGAGCTCCACGTGAAGGATGGCTCCGTTGAGACCCAGAGAAGACCGACGTCGAGGTTCAAGTCAACGGCAACGTGCACGATTCGACTCCGGCGACCTCAGAAATAAAGGGAAAAAGGTTAGATAGGTTTGCCCTCATGTGGAGAAGTCGCACGCCCTCGAATAGCGGACCAGGACTCACCAAATTTTGGGGATTTCGGCAATGGCGTGAGGAGCTCAATGTTCACTGGCCATGGCGATTCGTAGGACGCAACGCTGCACAGAGTGAGGAACTGAGGGGATAAAGGTCCGAGATGCCGAGGCACTCCTCTTGGCGTGCCGAGCCAGCTGGAACCGGTACCACTCGGATGGAGCGTGTGTCACCGTGCATGTCTGTCCAGGCAATGGTTAAGAGAAAGAAGAGAGAGGAAGGGGATGATGGGTGGGTCCCACCATCAAAACTCTCCAAATTCTCTCTTTTTTTGACCAAATGAAAATGCTCCAAACCTCTAACAATTATGAGAATTTTTGTGTTGATAGATCAGATCCCTCTCTACAGCTTTGCTTTTAGGATTAATTTCAAAATCGAATAGGATTTTGAACTAAAAATCCAGAGATTAAATCTGCTAAAAACTTGATTTGAATTATTTAAAATGGTTAGACTTCAATTCCAGGATTGAAACTTGATCAAAAATATTGGTTAGAGCTTCAGATCAATTTAAAATTATTCCCACTAAGTTTTGTCATAAACTTTGTGGAAGTTTCTTTAGATGGCTCAAATTTGTTTGGATTAAGTTCAAAATTGATATTTGAGTTATTTTGAAAACTTGAATTTTGAAATTTGTTTGTTTTAGCACTGCTACAGCCGAGGTTTAATGTTTTAGATAAAGAGACACCTGGGTGTCACAAAAATGAACCTCTTTGATTTTTTTCATGCTCTATTAAAAAATCAGGACTTTTAGGTTTAATATTTTTCTTTGCTAACTTGCACAAACACCTCAACACTTGTAACTTTCTGTGAATTGTTCATGTTAATCGAGTAAAACGATTTTCAGCTTGAGAAAAGGATTCGGGCCCTAAACGATCCAGAATGTGATTTTCAGCTTGAGAAAAGGATTGGGGCCCCAAATGATCCAGAAGAACATTGTCAATCACTTAACTGAGGATACATTTCTACTTGAGGTCAAACCAAACCATAACACGAGACAAGCAAGTCATGTAGTGCCTAAAATATCGGAGGATACATCCTAAAAGTTCAATAAAAATATCTCGGTTTGTCCAAACAACTTTCAACTAATTGAATTCTTAGTTTCTGGTGTTTCTCTATATTCACTTTTGTTCAAATAGCGGTCAGTATGAAGATTACTCATTTGACTAATTTCAGCCGCATGCTCCGAAAGCTCTGTTAGAAGTTGTAGTCCTTTTATCCATTTTTTTTCCAAATCTTTTTTGGTAGCTTTCATCTACACAAAAGAGGACAGATCAGTATTTTCAACAGGCACACGAATCATTATTTGCAATATCAACACAGATCATTATTTGAACAATAACAGAGATCGTTATTTCAGTAGGCACATTGATCATTATTTGCAACAGCCACGCAGATCAATATGTTCTACAAGCAAACAATTAAACAAATACATGGTTCCAAACACAGGGAAACAAATAAATGGTTCCAACACATCATAAACACATAAATGATTCCAACACAACAATCAATTGGCATGCTCCCTTTTAAGCGAGTCAAGCCTTTTTTCATTTGTTTCCAACAAGCTAAGAATCTCTTTAAATTCAGGCTTGCTCCGTCTGCTAACCCTAGCTTGGTACAGCTCAGGGGAAATGGCGTGGAGAGAGGGGTCCATCAGGGGAGAGGCATGAGGTAAAATAGAAACGAAACGGTAATTTGCGGATAATTTTTGGCAACCGCAGCCGGCAAAAGCAAGGTGGTGGGTGACGTGGGTTTTTCTTTACGTGAAAGTTGCTGTGGGTAAAAGTAGCGGTCCACAATTTAGGTGTTTGATTTGCTTTCTACTTTTGTAAAAGATACAGTCAAAAGTTAAACCAAACACCCCCTTAGTTATGAGAAAGAAATACACGATTTTGCAAAAAAAAAAAAATTGTACACTACCCCCAACTACTCACTTCGTTCTTTTTTTTTCACAGTTGACTTTGATAAAAACTTTGATCACTCTTATTTAAAAAATTAGTTCAAATACATAAAATTAAAAATTAAGATTAAAAGATATTTAGTAATAAATTAAATTCTAATAAAATATTTGATATTTCTTATATTATTTTGAATAAGACGAAAGTGTAAAGTTATTGATCAAAGTCAATGGTGACAAAAAAAAAACACAAGGAGTATTTTAGATAGATGATTCTCACTTTTAGTAAAAACAGAAAAAACGTTTCAAATGATGTTGATTTGAATTACACGTGAAAAACACCGTCTGACACGGCTAAATGTGTCGTGGAGGAAGGTGGAAGACAATAGTTTCCAACGCTGAGCTTTATCCAACGGTTAGAAACTCTCTAAGATTAGAACCTCCAGGGATCAGAAGCGAGCAATGGCGATGAGGACGGCGGCGCTTCTCTTCCTCCGGCGGCGGGCTTCAAGGCCGCTGGAACAGTACGCCGCTACCCTGTCTACCGCAGCGGAGCACGCCGCTCTGGACAGCGGCAGTGGGGAGGGGAACAAAAAGCGGTGGATCGAGCTCCCTCCCTTCGCACCGCTCGACGCCAACGCGAACGCCGTCGCCAGAGCCGTTTCGCGGGGAGATGGAGGAGAAGGCATATGCTCCAACGCCACGGCCGTCAGATGGGTCCGCCGGTGCTGCCCTCACCTACCAGCATCGCTGGTACAAAAGCTGTTCCGGCAACGCAAGGTGTGCACACCATGCTCGACCAAATGCTCCGCTGCTTTTCTCCGTCTTAATTAATTCGTGTTGCTAGCGAAAAAGGAACCACATAAACTTCTAATTCCCCGCAGGTTGAGTTTTTTTCTTTAAAAAAGACAAGAATAGGTAACTTTTCTTGTGTCAGAACTCTACGGCCATCTATTGACTCATGTATATGCTGCTTTTCTATTAGCCTTGTTCGTTCCATCTAGTTTGTACCAAAGAGGGAGGGAGGAATAGGGAAACATATTTGCATATATGAATTTCTTCATCTTTTTTATTTTACCTTTGAACAAATATTGTAATATTGTTTCTCTTTCTTCCTTGAGTGCTACTCCATGAAGTTCCAACTATTTCTAAGATATTGTGCTGTGCATACACTGCGGCAGGTCAAGAAGAATTTTGTGATTGCAGATACCTCTTCCACAGATGCTAGTGCGGAGCTGCTCCGGTTGAGAAAGGTAGCAAATTGTATAGGTGAATAAGAAGTTTTTCACAGTCTGAAGTTTGTACATGCCTTTTATGATTTGTTGCTCTGCATGCATATATGCCATTCAAAATATATATGTTTGTACAGAATAAGTGAAATGAAATGAATGTAATGTAGTCAACTCTATTCATCAAAAAATGAAATGTATTTTGAAATGAGTTTAAAATTTAAGGGGGTCCTTATGTACTACATGATATAATTATTATTATATTAGTATTGAAGCCAATTAGTTAACATTAAGTTCAACTAACTTCTGTAGATTGTGAATCACTGAATTTATCCTCCACCATTGGTACAGTTATTTTGAGAATAGTTCTAGCTCTTTATTTTAAAGCCTAGATATCAAGGCCATGCCACCAACCATATAAGCATTTAAACATGTGTAATACCCCACGCGCGCCCAAAATCCTCTTACAGCCCATCTCCCACGTGGAGCAGGCACATATTCTTGCATAACACCCCTCTTACGCTTGCATCCTCGCTTCGTGTAAAAGGATTAACTGGAGGTGCTATGGTTGGAATGGAACAACGAGGGTTGGGTTATATGTGATGTGACCCTCACTCACCTAAACAACCAATGTGGGAGTAATCCCACAACCTCACTTCACTTCACTAATGGGCTACATGGGCCAACTTCACTACACTACTAGGCCAAACGGGTCGAAACTTCAACTACACAGGCTTCTAACGGATTGGGGTATTACAACATGTGGTAGTTGATATCTAACCAAGTAATCGTTGCTAAAAACAATCTTGCAAGAAACAATAGTACAGGACCTTGGAGAAATGTTGAGAGTTGTTAATGACTCGTTAATTACGTAATGTAACAAGGTACGGCGTAAGAAGTTCATTATTAGTTTTTGGATCTAAGAGTCAGATGTGGCTAGTGAACTTTTGGCTGATCTAGCATGCCATTACTAAGGGTGATTTGAATAAGTCAAAGCACACTGCTTGGCATAGAAAGAACACTGATCAATTTTGTGTTGCGCCTGCTAACTTATGTTTGATTTGAAGAATTAGAGGATTGGATTTGCTTGATAAGCTAGAGTGGTGGCCAACCCAATTCAGTGAATTTCATATTTGGTTCAATCTCGGAAACTCGCAATTCTTTTAACTGTATCAGTCATGTGACAATATCTAGGTGTTACATAAATATAATATGATTGAATTGGATGATAAAAATAACCCGAACGGGGACTATATATATGGGTTACACGGACTCAATATAGGAATAGGACTCTATAATCCTACTCTAATATGACTTATACTCCTCAACACCCCTCACAAATGCAAGGCGTATGCAATAGCGTTGCATTTGCAGGAGACACACTAAATACTAGACTTATTACATCCAAAATCTAAATCTTAAAAACCTTCATGACATGGAGTCTTCATAAATTCATCAAATCAAGCCGAAGAGATGTGACAATGACAATGATGATAACAATGATCCACTGCTACACGTAACAGTGGAAAGACGATGACGATGATCCACTGCTACACGCCATAGTGGAAAGACGATGACGATGACCCACTGCTACACGCCACAGTGGAAAGACGATGACGATGACCCACAACTACACGTCATATTGGAAAGACGATGACAATGACCCACTATTAAACGCCACAGTGGAAGAATAATGACGATAACCCACTGCTGCACACCATAATGGAATGAGGATGACAATGACAATGATGGTGACGTTGTAGCCAAGCCGACAAACAAAATCGACAGAAAAGCTACAAAAAGATCAAGATGACAAACAAAAAACCATAGATCAAAAGAGTAGCAATTTGGCAAACAAAATCGAAAGCTACGAAGATCTAGGTGGTTGTATGACATCAAGTACAACATGATGTGAACCAAACAAAGATGAGTTTTGGCTAATCCAATAAAAAGGGTAAAAGAATAATGACTTGATTGATGAAGAATATGCGGACTCATATAACATAGATCGAAAAAGAAGAGAAGATATTTGGATGTGGACTCTCATGGCATAGATGATTATAAAAATAAAATATATAGATGGACGCAACGGAGATAAAAGAGAAAGAAATAAAAAACTAATTGCGACCGTAGAATTCGATGGATGAAAGACATGCACCATGTCAGCCAGCAGCCCAGCAGGACACGAAGATGAAGCACACCTGATGACCTCGGCATGCATCAACTTGATGAAGACAGGGTCGACGAGACCCATTGGGATGAAAACGAATATCTCCACGATAGGAAAAAGGCAACAGCAGCAGGGAGGATCAATGAGGCCACCCGGGAGTTAATAAAATCTGCTACCCGGGGAGCGCGCAGCGGAAAAAATTTCTAGATCTAATCTGGCTTTGATACCTTGTTATGAATATAATATGACTGAATTGGATGATAAAAATAGCCTCAATGGGGACTATATATATGGGGTACACGGACTCAATATAGAAATAGGAAAAAGACTCTAAGACTTATCCTAACATGACTCTTATACTAATTGGACTCTATAATCCTACTCTAATATGACTCATACTCCTCAACACTAGGAAGCTCTGTTTTCTTTCTTTGAAAGACGGCAAGATGTTGAAGCCATTCAATAAAAAAATCTGTTTGTTTAGTCCGGACTTGCCTGGTTGCTGATTTTCTAATCTATTACTTTGTAAGGTTCACAGGCTTGACAGGGATTGCAGTGGTGTCCTTGTTTTGGGTAGAACTCAACTTAGCACTTCCATTATGCATGCTATATTTCGTGAGAAGACTGTTGATGCTTTATCCGATGTAAGGTCATTGTAACTTGTACTATTTTGGCAATAATAATAAAATTCAATTTTTACACTGTTTTTGTATATTATCTTCACATGTATCTTGACAATCATTTATTTCATGTCAAGGGTACTAAACAAGTGTTGCAAAGGAAATATGTTGCACATGTTCACGGAACACCTAGGCATCCTAAGGGTTTATTATCTGCTCCACTTGTAAAGGTTTGTATGCTTATGTTTACATTTGACCTTTGTTATATGCATCCTTCAATGATGAGTCGTAGCCGAAATTCTCTTTACCAACAATCTGAAACTTAAACTTCATTTCTTACCTGATCATTAATTGGTTTCAGGTAAAAAAAAAGTTAATTGATTCCATCAGGTAGTCTCTTGAACACTTGTAGGGAGCCCAGTTGATTTATTGTCTAGGTTAAGTGCATGTTTACCACTCTCAATTTTAGTTTTTCACCCTTTCCGCATGATGAAAACAATTTCATATAGCCCATATATACAATTGCTATTGGGTGAAATGTGTTCATCTTAACATCGAGATGCTAGCAATTTGTATTTTGACTATTTGAGCAGCCAAAAGATTTGAATGCCCTTACACTGAAAGAGGAAGCAAAAATAAAGTATCCTCTCCTATTCACTCTTAAAACTCGGCCAGTGGGGGTAAGACCGCCCTCATGGTATTGTTGTATATAGGGAACTCAACCAGAGCCCCAGCCGAGAAAATCCACAAACCCTTGCCCCATCCTCCTCAGGGAGCCCCACCACAGGTCGGATCAACCGAGTAAATGAGATGCAGCGAGTGGACTTTTTTAATTCCAGGAATTATGCATATCAGTATTTGAACCCTGATGGGTGGCCTCACACTTGAGGCACTAACCATATTAATGTCAGTGTGCCTCCTAGACACTCTTCGACAGTGATCTTCCATGAATGCATTCATTGAGAATATGTTGCTCGGTAAAGCTTGATTCTTGTTGGGGTACACTTCCTCGTGCTAGTTTATCATAAACGCATAGCTCTGTTTGGGTACACACAAGCACAAGCTGAACAACACACAAGTTTCTGGTGGAGTTGAACCAATTTAAAATTGGATTCCACCTTTTGGAGGTGCAGCAAGGCTTCCAACAGCTTGTCAACAGCTCCCTACTGGCTGATGGATTTTTCTATCTTGCTGTGAGCGCAATCATATTGTTATAGCTTTAAGTCCTGTCCTGAGGTGGGAGGAGGGGAGATAAGAGGTGTTGTGGTGATAAGGTAGGTATTGTTAGCTTACAGACTCAGATGTGCAAGTTCACTAGTGTCACAAGATGGAAATTAGGTAGACAGCTGCCCAAATCATATTCACCATGGCTTATTGCCCAAATCATGTTCAGGAGAAAAAGTTATCATTTTGTCATTTAATATTAGAAACAATGCAGTCATTTCTATATTCAGGTGTCTACTATAGTTAGTAATGCATGTGATAATTGCCGTGTTGCTTGGTTCAGATGGTACATGTTTTGTTTCAGTCAACTCTATCAGTGATTTAGTTTTAGTAAAATTTGGAATAGAACCATCCACTATGTCTGTTTCATCTCGAAAGGCCCTTCTTTCCCATATCTTTTGGGACAAAGCTATGCTGTATTTGTCTTGATCTATCTCAGGACTCTTCTTTCTTTCCTTCATTCAATAATTTGATTATTGTTTCCACTGCTACTGATAGAGTTGTCTTACTTTCTCACAGATTGCATTACAAGATGGCAAGTCTGAGCGTCTTACTGTCAGGGCTGGTTCAAATACTGCTTCTGTTCAGGATGCTTTGACAGAGTACCGTGTGATTGAATCTTCTCCCGAAGGTATTGTAGAGCAAAGGTTATTTTTACTTTCTAAAAGTGGATAGCTGGTAGCCATATTATTAGAGATCATCTAGATTAGAACCCTTCCCAACTAATGGCACAAGTACTTAATGTCAAACAGCTGCCACTAACAATATTCTTATGCTTCGATATTACTATGATTGCTAACGGTTGCAGGGTACGCTTGGTTAGAACTGTTTCCTCGTACTGGAAGGAAGCATCAGGTAATTGTAATGTCAGTTTACCATTACCTTAAGAAAGTTATTCCATCTTTCTGCCTGCAAGATATCGATCAGACTAACCACTAGAAAAAAAACTGCTCCTGTTTCTGCTTCAATCAACTCAGCTCCGAATTCATTGTGCGGAGGTTCTTGGAACACCAATTGTTGGGGATTACAAGTATGGACGGCATGCGCATCAGAACTGGAAGCCTCTTCCCATGCCGCAAACAATCGATGAGGAAATGCTCAAGAAAAGAAAGCTTCCTTTTGGGCTTTCGGTGGGTGGCGGAAGCATTGGAGAGGAGCAACCTCAGCTGCATTTGCACTGCAAGCAGATGATTCTCCCTGACATTTCAACAGCCATCCAGCAGCTGAACTCTTCAGATCCGGATCATGATTTCTCTGATATAGAGAAGCTCAGCTTTGTTGCTCCATTGCCGTTGCATATGCGGTTGAGTTGGGAAATTTTGAAGTCTGTACGCAAGTGATCTTGCCCTTTCATCTGTTTGTTTGGCCCAATCGTTGAGCTGTGACTGCCTAGATTATAGCCACCCATCATTAGCTAGGGATCTTGAGATTCATTTCAACTAAAATTTACTAGCTGTAATTGTGGCCGCTAGCATTTTCCATTTATAATGCCAACTCTTAAATTATGAATTGGCACCGAGGTTGACAAACCTGGAAATAAGTGAATAAATCAAACCGTAACCCAGACCAGTAAACTGGAAAACTGCTATAGTACCAAGTTTGGATTTAAGAAAAAAAAAACATTAGTAATCGTACCGCCTGCCGGACCGGTTTTACAAAAAAACGTCCTGTTTCCACTTTTTTTTAAGAAAAAAAATCATGATTGGCACAAGCTCCTGCAAACAAAAAATCGTCCAGCTATCTTGGACGAAGAAAGAATGCATGTTAGTACTTGTAGGTGGATTTTTTCACTGCCCATTCACAACAATCTATTCATTGGTAAAATTGAAAAAATAAAGACATTGATATTAAGATATTCCATAACTCGTGTATATGTAATTTCCAAATTAACTTTCTTTTTGGGTCATCTTTGATTTGTGAATGTACCAGATCTATGATTAATTGTTTCTAGTCCTAGGACACATTTGGACACTAGGACATATGCTTTGCGTTGCGTTGCGTTGGCCCATGCCGATGTAGTCTCTGTAGATGGGCTGTTCATTTCACGCAAAATATAGTATTAGGATCGGCCCGCATATGGCCTGAACGCACCAGTATATATTCCCTCCGGCCAACTTTCCACGCCTAGAATCCTCTCTCCACTCTCCGCTCTCCGGAGTGCAGCAAGAGCAGCGGCTTCGTCTCATGCGGGCAGCACCTCCTCCTCTAGGTAAGAGTGGAGCCCTCCGTCCCCAATCTTGTATATAATCCTCCTCCGTCCCTGCATGACGGCAGGGGCGAGGGCAGGAGGAGATGATAAGTGGATTGGGTCTCTCTACGAGCTTTAGGTAGGGCGGCTGATATCTGGCCCTATTGCTCGGTCCGCTTCTGGGTAGAGGCTTGCGGGTTTCTGGAATGTACCAAACCACAAAGTTGCATCTTTCACTTGGCGCAGTCTCATGGATGATGGAGAAGCCGGTAACAAATAAAGTCCTGTAAGCACCTTAGGACAAAGAGAATCAGGAACTGTTGGTTTCAATACACTACGCGATTGAGCTTCTTGGAGAAGCGTGTTTGGTTCTATAGATTCATCTTCTGCCCCACTTTCATCAGATACATGAAGGATCTAAACTGGTGCAAAATGTATTGTTTTGGACATAAGTATTTGTTGCTACTTTTGAGGATATTAGGAGAGGATGAAATGACATGCATTTAGTTTGTTGTGCGTATTATTTTCAAGTTTTTTTGGTTTGTGAAATCTGCTCTTGGCTATTACTGTGTCCTTGTTAAAATCTTTTGCAATATATTTTCCGGCCCCCTATGTTCAGCCTGTTGTCATCAACTTGTGTTTATTTCCTTTATTTACCTTTCTTATTTTTTTGAGGGAATATTTACCTTTCTTATTGGGTGCTGTTATATTATATCTGCCCTTTGGCTCTGATAAGCGGTTCTATTATGTGTGTAGCCCCGTCAAGTGTTACTGAGTAACTTAGTTAAGTGTTGGATCTCTTCCTAACCAAGCAAGTGTTGAATCTCTTCCTAACCAAGCAATGGCAATTTACTAGGGGATGGCAGTTTACTAAGGGAGAGCCTCCTCAGGCATTGAAGTCACATGAGTATTGGTAAGATGCTGTAGCTTAGTTGCAGGTGTTGTTCTGAAAATGTAGCATTTTAAATGTTAGTGTTTGCTTGACTGAGATGGAGTCAGACGCAGATAAAACTTTTGTCGCTCCATGTGTATGTAAGAATTTGACGTGTTACTCATGTTGGATATAGTGATGGAAATCTGAATTTTTCATGACATTGTAGTGTTTATGTTTCATGCTATGAGTATTGTGTGATAAAAATTTCTCTGTCTTTTAGGGAAAAATTTTAAGGTAGTTTCATGATTTTTTCTAAATGGTCCAGGGCAAGTTTAAGATATTCTGATTTTCCTTCAAGTTTTCAATTTTTTTCTGAATCATGAAAATTTATATGTAAGAAAACCCTGTATTGTTTTCAAACATTCTGGTATTTCTTTCCACTACGATGAGAAATGTGGAAAACAAAGAATAAAAGCGAATGCCACGATCCATCAACATGTTTCTCCATCTCAACCGTTTTTATAGACAAACTTCCAAATCAATGTATAAAATCATCAACTCTTCATGCATGAATATTAAAGATCTGAAGGTGTAATTTATGATTGTGATCCATCTCCGTGTGAGCACAACCGAGCTAGCGTCCTGCAGGGCCAGCGGCTGGTATCTCCCATACATAACTCATCCTACAAGAGTCAGTCTATACATCAATCTGATCCAATTAAGCCACCCAAGGAATGTCAACATTTTTTAAATAATAGTCAACATTTTGTAAATCTAGAGTAAAGTGCACCATAGGTCCCTAAACTATTCGCGACGTGTCGTCTAGATCCATAAACTTTCAAACTGACCATCTAGGTCTCTAACCTATTTTTAATGTGTCAAGTGAGGTCCAAATCTATTTTTACTGTATCAAGTTAGGTCTTTTTTTTTGAAAAATCATATGAGAAAAAAAACCAAAGGGTCTCTAACAGGGTGGTTATTGCGTTCAAGTGGCACTTTTCGGGTCCTAGGTTCGATCCCTCACGACGCGAATTTCCGATTGAGGTTGTGTCGGTGGTCGATACTACCGGCTAGTGATTATCAAGAGATGCGCGTTTTAGGGGTCGGATGGTTCGCAAGAAGACACAAGGAATTATACTGGTTCAGGCAACATGCCCTACGTCCAGTTCTTCGAGCTACTCGTGTTGCTTGCGTTGTTTGTAGTAGGGGGTTACAAACGGGCGAGAGAGGGATAAAGTCCCAAGTCTCTCTGGGTTGCGATGTGAGCGAGTGCATCTATGTCGTCTGTGCGCTAGCCAGTCGTCTAGGAGGTCCCAGCCCCGTCCCTTTTATGCCTCAAGGGACGAGGCTTGGATTACAAGGCGAGAAGAAAGGAGAGAGAAATGATCGTGGGCGCCTCAAGTCTTTCGCTGTGGATGATGTCACCAGCGTGGGCTCTCCCGTCGGTCACGGGGTACTGTTGGCAACGGGAGGGATGGCCGTCGTCGATGGTCGGTGGGTTGGCGCTGGCGCCATCGCTCTGGCGCGTATGAGCTGCCGGTCGTGCGCGTCCCATCCCACCGAAGGGATGGCTCTCGACGAGGGTAGGAAGTACTGTGGTGAATGTCCGGCCACTGTGCGCGTCGTGCTCATTTACTACCCACTTGCCTGAGCAGTCGTGGCCTTTATCCAATCGGGAGTGGGAGCAGGTGGCATTAGTGGCTCAACCGTCTCCGGACACCCCGTCTCGTTAGTGGTCGCTGATCCGCCTAGTTCTGTCCGACCCCGGAGGTCAGGCGAGGCGGAACTCATCGCAGTCCGTCCGACTCCCGAGGGTCGGGCGTGGTCGTTGGTTCGCCTAGCTCTGCCCGACCCCGGAGGTCGGGCGAGGCGGAACTCATCGCGGTCCGTCCGACCCCCGAGGGTCAGAGTGGTCATTGGTCCGCCTAGCTCTGCCCGACCTCGGAGGTCGGGCGAGGCGGAACTCATCGCGGTCCGTCCGACCCCCGAGGGTCGGGCGTGGTCCTTGGTCCGCCTAGCTCTGCCCGACCCCGGAGGTCGGGCAAGGCGGAACTCATCGCGGTCCGTCCGACCCCCGAGGGTCGGGCGTGTGATCACACTACGGGAGATCTGACCCCTATCGTCGGGGTCGAGCGAAGCGGTTTCGCCTGTGCCCTTAAGCCATCGCGCGTTATTCCCTGGGCCAGGGTCGGACGAGGCGGAAGTAGTCCGACCGCGTCGTGCCGTCGGGCCCCTCAGACCGATATGGTTAATCAGCCCGGGTACCTAACCTCCACAGGTTAAAAAAATCTCCACGTAATAGTTCACACCAAAACTCAGATTAAGGACCGACCTAAACTCACATCAGCCACGGATCCCAAGACCCTTGTTATAAGGGCGGACTAAAGAAAGTTCAGAAATTTTTTTCGACCTGCATAAGAAAGTCTTTTTCTAATAAAATGTCCGAAGGGAGGAGGTATCTTACCGTTGCGGATCGAGTTTTTTAAAAAAATTCAAATGACCATGTATGTTATGCATTGAGATAAAAAGGTTTGTAACAGCTTTCTCTCGTACTATAGTGTATTGAGGACAAAAACTATGTTTTCATAGTGTCATACTACCGATATCGAGTTGCAGGGTTCCTTGACGAAAACCAATTTTTTAAAATGTCATACAACAAATTTTTCCTTTCTAGAATTATCACAATATATTTCTGCCCTTCAAATGGGATTTGGACCTTACTTGTTAAAAAAAATAGTTTAAAGACCCAAATGATCACTTTGAAAGTTTATGAAACTAAATAACACAAGGTGAATAGTTTAAAGGTACTGTTAAATCTATTTCAACATAATACATGTTCAACATTTTCAAAAAAAAATGTTGATATAACAAATTGTAAATGTTAACACAGCATAAATGAATTATTGATACACTATGTTTAATTTTTGTTTCAATTTTCCAATTCAAAAATATTTATGTTGGGGTGGAGTGGAGGCGGTGACAGCATTTGGGACAGTTGGAGCAGCCTCCAACAAATCACTTCTACCCATTGTTTTACCTCATTGAAAGTCTGTCATCGTCTCCGGACCTCATTATCCAACCTGCATATCCTGGGTACCTTACCAGCAATAGCTTTATTCAAACAGCCATTACATTACGGGGGCAAAAAAAAGACATCGACACAACAAAGCAAGTAATTACATGCAGCTGACGAAGTCAGCAGAATTGTGAGATACATATCCTTTCTTGTTCGAACTATCCAGTTTCTAAAGTTTCAAAAACACATAACATCGAGATCACTATTTCAGTGGTTTCAATCCTAGTTTAGCCCGGAGTTTGTTCATTTCTATGATCTCTGGATCATTCGGATCTAGAACATTTTTACCTTCGGGCTTCTTCTCTTTCTTTTCCTTCTTCCGCTTAGGTTCCTCTCTTTGGCCACCATCCTCACCACGTCCTCGAGGACTAGCACTACCACGATCACGCCTCCTACGGTACTCTCCATCTTCACGGTCTCTCTCTCGCCGATCCCTGCTCCTTGAACGGCTCCTGCGCCTGCCCCGATCTTTGTCTCGATGTTCTCTTTCCCTGCCATCCCTCCCCCTTTCTCGGTCCTTGTCTCGACGGTAGTCATCATCCCTCAAGCGATGATGATCACGGTCCCTATCTCTGTTTCTATCTCTTTCACGATCTCTATCACGGTCTCTATCCCGTCCCCTCCCATAGTCTCGATCATAGTCCCTATCTCTTTCATAATCTCGATCCCTGCAACAGCAGAAGTAAAAGATATAGGAAATCATTATCTAATGGCAACAAAATTAATAAACAATAGATACATATGAGCACCAGTTGAAGTATAGTGGTACATGATCTAAATACAGTCAAACTATCCCATTGATTAATGAGAAACAAATGGTGCTAGTTTCACCACTTATCAGCAAAATAAGAAGTATGGTGCCAGCAAAAAAATTAGTTCATAATATGTCATTAAAGTGGCTCATTTCAATGCTTCACGACTTGTCCACATCCTTTAAAATATTTTGGATCAAATAACTATGTTTAACAAGTATCTAACTCTGGGCATCCTAGTGTCTATAACACAAACTGATACAACAACAGCAACAACCAAGCTTTTTAGTTCCAAACAAGTTGGGGTAGGCCAGAAACTGATACTAGTATATATTTTAGTAGATTGAAAAAAAATCAACCTTAAACAAATCTTCAGGCTTCCACCAAATAAAAAATCTGTAATGCTACCAACAATTTTGCACTAATAGAAATTTGTTAAAGCTATGTGTTGATTGCCATGCTACAAGTAGGTAATAGAATACCATGGGAGCACAAATCTCGAGTACTGAATGTGGCTAAAACTAATCAATTACTTGTACATTGTGATGAATCAAGCCCTTCAAACAGTACAAAAATATTGGTAAGATAAAATAAACTAAGAATATTCATTGAAAGTAATGTACAATTCTACAGCATGTTACAGGTAGGCAATAGAACAAAAGTGTATTTGTCAGACAATAAAGATTAACTAGTACTCCCTCCATCCCAAATTATCTGTTCGTTTAGCTCAACATGGGCATTATGGAGGCGTGGAAAAGGTGGGTTGCACAGAGAGAGAGAGAGACAGACAGACAGAGACAGAGACAGGTGTTAGGAAGCAAGATGAACAGATATTGCAGGACAAATATGAAGAGCTGGATGAACAAAAATGTATTTACAGCAAAATCAATTACTGATGCAGAAGCAATTTTGCTTGGTTTAAAGTTAGTATTCTCAAGTAATCTGAACTAGGAAGCTTCAAAGTTTTCAAAGTTATTCTTCAATCGAGCAAGTTAACTCGATGTAACAACTATCAATGGTCAGTATCAGAATCCCAATATAACTGAACTAGGTCCTCGACAAATTCCCCCTTTCCAGAGTATAGAAAGAAGAAACCTGTACAAGAAATTAAATTTTCTAAAGGCTGATGATTAAGCGCAGAATAGCAATTTGTACTCTACACTTTATAAGGGACGAAATTATCTGAGAAACCAAACAATACCCCTCATTACTTTTATCGAAAAAAAACAGGCTGCTAACTTTTAAAGACCAGAAAGGAAAAAGTGCCCAAGCAGAGGAACATTATACTATCAACTTGAACTGGTCTGAAACAAGACCAATCAAATCCAATAACACATTTTCAAATTTCAGCCATTTAAAACGTTTTAAATCTGTTTGACCCATCATACTTCTCGCTGCACACTATCAGCGCAGACAAACCTGGCAGGGCCACTGTATTTCACTCTAGGAAGCGGTTTACCTGCCAATGGCTCTTGAAATTTAACATGCCATGGCAGTAACTCTAGAATGGTACACTGTAATAATACAGAGTAACAGCTTCCAGCATATATATCCAGGATAAAAGAAATAAAAAAGCAGATGCCTAGCAGCATAACAGCTATCTATGCACTAAAGAACGGACTTGTTCACATTGATTAACCTAGCAGAATTACACATTTGAACTAATATTTTTTGACAGTACAATAAGTAAGCAACTAAACTGCCATTTTGGCAGTTTATCCCTAAAAAAAGCACATACATATCAGGAAAAACTAATGACATTAATTCAGTACGATAGATGACCAAAGGAATTTCAATAAAAGTTGTTCCAAATTATTGTTTTTATTCATAAGATTCTTCAGCAACAAAAATAAAAAAATATAGCAATATAAGATAATAAGATAAATAAAGTAGATTTTATGGTCTTCAATCAGTCAAAAAAGGAATTCTATAATATTCTTGGCATTGCTGGAGCAGTTAAATCTAGTGAGCAATGGCTTTCTATAAAACGAATAATGTCCTATTTACTCACATGATTCTTATTTTCGCACACGTGCAATATAGACACGTTAAGCAGTTCAAGAGAAAACTCACAATGAACAAACCATACAAACATTGTCAGCAACAAACCAAGCATACAAAAGCAAGTTCAAGAAGAGCAGCAAACCTGCGATGCCTATCATGCTTCCTGTCTCTGTCCCTGTCCCTATCCCTATCACGTTCTTTGGCAGGACTCCTTCCACGATAATTATCCTGATGAATATGAAGAAATATCAGTCATCATACCAGAGTAAACAAAAATGTATATCCACTGGATAAATTTCATGATTTTCAGTAGACTAACAGTTAAGTGCCCTCACATTGTCACGACCATTAGGTTCATCTATCTCCATAGGTTGTTCTTCTTCCTCCTTATCTTCCTCCTCAAAATCATCCTCGAGTGCACTTCTCCTTGGTTCTAGAGTTCCAGCTGCTTCAAGAACCCATCTGCCAAAGTCCAAACAATACGCAAATGTTTAGCATGTCATATCCTATAGGGATTCTGGGACCATTATAACAATTTTAAAAAACGTTTCCCACAACCGGGAGGCTTTTGAACCTTATCTCAAATATTGTATGGCACAACTCGAGCAGTCACTGCTACATCAATTAAGAATATCGCAATAAAGATGAAGTTCAAGTGCACAGCAGACGCTCATATCACAGTGGGGCAACGACAATGAGGCAACAAGAAACAAACCTTTTCTGGATGCGCGGCAGGGCAGTGTCACAAGAGTAGTCACTGGTCAGAAGCTCATCGATGAACTCATCAACATGGGTGCACGTGAACTCTGAAATAAAGATATGTAAGTACAAGCAAAATCGTAAACCTGGATAACTACCAGTGAAAATCTTGGAAACAAATTAGTTCTAAATTTTGGCCATTGAGTGCATACTTCCATCACTGAGCTCGTGTCTGATCTTGCGGTAATCGTTGTAGAGCGGCTCGAGGTACTGGTAGACATCAGTGACTGTACCGGTGAGGCGCAGGTAGAATGCCCCAAGAACCCGCACATACCTGCACCGTGTCAGCCAAAACAGCCATGGACTGCTGAGCACTTGGAAGGAAAGGAAGCCAATTAGAAATCGATAGGAAGGAACAGAAATATTAGCACTTACTTGTAGTCCTCGTTCTTGATAAATTCGACGACGATGTCCTTGTCTGGCTGGATCTGCAGCATCTTGAGCGTGAGGCAGAGAAACGGGGTGGGCTTGCGGTTCCCGCCGTAGGTGCCGCCGGTATGGTCGAGTTCCATGGCCTTATCGACTAGCGTCTCCGCGGTGAGCCCGAAGCACTGCTCCTTCCAGTAGATGCTTTGGTAGATCTTGGAGCGCACGATCTTCTTGATCAGGTTCTGCGGGTTTGTCCCGTGGATGCTCTTCGCAAGCGGGTCCGTGCGGTTCGCCATCTTCCGTTTCCGCGCCCGCGGCGCGTTTCGCCGGCAGTGAACAAGACGGCGGTGGTGGCGGCTAAATAGGGGGTGGGGATCACATTGGGCCTTGAATCAAAACCCTAGCGGTTGCCGTTGTTTTGCAACCCTAGCGGCCCAAGCTCAACTTTTTCCTACTCTAGTCGCGGTTCGGTAGAGTTGCCTCTCCGCTGTCCGTTTCAAAAACCCATCAAATTTTACCAGCGAATTTTGTGCACAGCACACTAAATAAACACCGTTTGATCTGTAAGACATTATAAAATTTGATTTTATCTTCTAGACACTATAAAATTGTGATATTTATCTACAAAACATTCGAATTAAAAAAATACACTATTTTAAAATTTTTTATCTCAAAGTTTAAAATGAATTACTACTTGAAATTTGACATGAAGATAAAATGTTGTGTTCACTGTACATGTGAATTTTTTTAGATTTTATCTGACTGTTTACATAGTTTGGTTGAAAAAATTAATATTATTTTTCTATAAAACTTATGAAAATAATCAAAATCAAATCAAATAAAAAACATAGAAATAGGGTACAATATTTTTTTAGTCAAATTTTAAGTTATGAAACATTTTTTACATTGAGATAAAAAGTTCCAAAATCGTCTATTTTTTGTTTCTGGCAAGGGTAAGTTACCATGGTGCAACTGGCTAATATGCAAGGAAGTGGTAGTTAGTTATGACTTGCAAAAGCTCTTCGCTTGGTTGGTGTTTTATCCCAAAAGTCCGCACCAGGTGCTCCCAGGAATTGGGATTATTAATAGGGGTGTTAGAAGGGCATCGTACACTTAAAACAAATTATCTAGGATCAGTTCTGAGGAAACAGAATGCTTGTGAGGAGGCTCAAAGCAAGCATCCATCCAGTAGCACGTAAGGACAATTAAACATGACACAATTTAGCAAGATCGTTAACCCAGGTGACGGGTCAATAACAATTAGCACCTGTTGGAATGGATCAACCTTTACACGCAAAACAGCAACACACACCACTGCAGCGGCAGCTAGAAGCAAATAAACTAATTCATTCAATGATCGGAGAAGGCACGCGCATATGATTGCATACGGGTAGGAGCATGGGCTTGCCAGCTGGCTAGAAGGTTCACGAGATCGACAAGGTAGGGTATCTCCTTATTAGGCAACAAAGGAAGGGCCTATCCCTTGCACGACAGCCAAGGGAAGGGACAGCGGAGAGATGAGAGCCCATTCCTGGATCTGGCGAGTGAACTCAGAGCTCTGATGGATGAAAAAGGTAAGTTGAGAGGGCTAGGCAACCTGAAATTATTATGATGAGATTGGAGGTGGCTGCTTCACTCAACCTCGGTGCGACCCAACTTTGTGAATAAAATACTGAGTTTGTTATGGTGCTTGGAAGGGCCTCTCGGTACTTCTCCTTTTGAATTAATTCTAACCGTTGATATTAAAAAATTGGTACCAGGCCCACTCATTTTGGTACCGGTCCACCACTTTAAATACCTTTTAGGTACCTCCATATTCTTAACCGTTAGATCTGATCGAACGGTTGCTGTTAATTCCAAGCACCATAACAAACCTCAAATTCCAAATATCATCCATTCATTCTAGAACTGATCCAAATCCACCATGATGATGCTTCTTTGTTTTCGTAATGCCTTTGTATTGCGTATCAAACAATCTCATCTCCGAGATACCGACGGTAGTATGATTATAGCGGTAAGGGGATGAGTTGAGCACCTCCTGTATGCTTTGCATGAAGAAGTTGCTTGCCTTCACAGACCACAAGCAGCAGCTAATCTGGGGTGCACAAGTATCATCATGGAGACATATGAACTGGAGGTTCAGTATACAATGCAATCGGAAGACCAAAGTCGGTGGACTGTTAGCAGAGTTAATGGATACTATGTGTTCCAATTTTAATAATTGGTTTTGTTTATATGTTGATACGCTTTACCGATCTGGAAAATTCCTAAATGATCGATAATTGTAATAGAGTAGCTCACGCACTCACTTCATGGGGAGCAAGTTGCTCTACAGAGAATGATTCACTTGTGGACATCCTTCTAGCGTAATTTGTGTCTTGGTTGCTGACAATGTAGCGGAAAACAAGTAATGGAACTTTGTTGCTATTACCCAATTCTGATCCTGCCCAAACGAAGGGAAAAAACAACAATCCCAATCCTCGATTCCTGCCTAGAACTTTGTTGCCCTATTTTTCCTCTCTTCTGGAACTCACTCCCTTATCTGAGAAGCATGCTTTTCTAATAAGCATTGTCTGAATAAGCTATGTGTTTGGCAATCCTAATCAAGGAGAAGTCGATTTATAATATATTTTATTTTGTTAAATAGAAATCAGATGCATATAAAGGCCATAATTTACCAAAATACAATATTCTAAAGTCCGGATGCTCTCATGATGAGCACGCCAAATTATAAGTGGATCACGAAACCATGTAAAGTATCCAGGACTATCAACTATACCAACTAGCAAAGAAAACAGAGGGAGGGCACACCTGGTAGAGGGGTGACGTCTGGGACAGCACGACGTCGATCCGGGCAGAGGGTGGCGTCGATCCGGAGGTAGGACGACGGCTTTCACGGGTTAGAAGGGAGGCGGGCGGCGTCGATGTGGAGGGAGGCGGGGTCCGTTGATCCGGAGGGACGGCAGCTGGCGTCGATCTGGATAGAGGCGAGGCAATTCGATCCAGAGGGAGGGCGGCAGCGGCGTCGATTCCAGAGGGAGGGCGGCAGCTGGCGTCGATTCCATAGAGCCATATTTATTTGCACTACATATTTAAAGTTCTATTTATATAAGATGTAGTATGGTAAACATATGAAATTTTATTGTCGATTCTATTAGCGAACCTTTTAAAATTCAAAATCTTACAATCCAGTCTCCAATATCTTCATCTTTTATCTAATAAATTTTCACAATTTTTACCTTAAGTGCAGCGTTTTGTTACTTTAAAAAAACAACATTCGGAAGGCTTTTAGCTTATTTGTATTATATATAAGTGCAAATAAACAGCGCTATACAGTGGTTTGGTTTGGTGTGGTTGTGTCGCAAACCGGTCCGATATAATCGTACTGTTTGCTCATCTAGAATCATTTGGGGTGTTACTTGTCGAAGCAATAGAACATATAATATAATATTAATAAGGACACGCAAAATATGATTAAAAGGTACATTAAGTCTTAATATTACAATTCGATGAT
The DNA here is from genome assembly GCA_001182835.1 of Oropetium thomaeum. Taxonomy (NCBI): domain Eukaryota; kingdom Viridiplantae; phylum Streptophyta; class Magnoliopsida; order Poales; family Poaceae; genus Oropetium; species Oropetium thomaeum. The sequence goes on along the minus strand of LFJQ01000007.1, from coordinate 943,913 downwards.
ACAATTAAGCACCTCAGTCCTACGGTGCTTATTCTTCATCGGGCGGAGAAGCGGGAACCCACTTGAAGGTCGACTCAGTGGGTGCTTCTCCTTCCCAACCACCCTGACCAGAGTTAGGGTGATCACCTGCAAAAATAATTAATCCATAAACCCTGAGCAACTAATACTCAACAAGACTTACTTGTCAATATGGCCAGGCCAACTAATATTTGAGAGTGAAATAGAGGAGTAGAACAGAGGGGCGCTGGATTGCGTTGCGCGCGCGCGCGAGCGGCGCGATGATGGCGTGGGCAGCTGCTTCTGCCGCTGGGCTACCCATGCATCAGTGACTATACCGGTGAGGCGCAGGTAGCATGCTCCAAGAACCCGCACGTACCTGCATCGTGTCGGTCAAAACAGCAACAGAAATATTAGCACTTACTTGTAGTCCTTGTTCTTAATAAATTCGACGACAATGTCCTTGTCTGGCTGGATCTGCAGCATCTTGAGCATGAGGTAGAGAAACGGGGTGGGCTTGCGGTTCTCGCCGTAGGTGCCGCCGGTATGGTCGAGTTCCATGGCCTTATCGACTAGCGTCTCCGCGGTGAGCCCGAAGCACTGCTCCTTTCAGTAGATGCTCTGGTAGATCTTGGAGCGCACGATCTTCTCGATTAGGTTCTGCGGGTTCGTCCCGTGGATGCTCTTCGCCAAGCGGGTCCGTGCGGTTCGCCATCTTCCGTTTCCGTGCCCACGGCGTGTTTCGCCGGCAGTGAACAAGACAGCGGTGGTGGCGACTAAATAGGGGGTGGGGATCAGATTGGGGCTTGAATCAAAACCCTAGCGGTTGCTGTTGTTTTACAACCCTAGCGGCCGAAGCTCAATTTTTTCCTACTCTAGTCGCGGTTCGGTAGCGTTGCCTCTCTGCTGTCCGTTTTAAAAATCCATCAAAATTTGCTAGCGAATTTTGTGTACAGCATACTAAATAAATACTGTTTCGTCGACGGTGAACAAGACGGCGGTGGTGACCACTAAATAAGGGGTGGGGATCAGATGGGGGCTAGAATCAAAACCGTAGGGGTTGCCGTTGTTTTGCAACCCTCTTGCTGTTCCTCTGCTTCGTCGCGGCCGGCGCCCGATTGTCCTCCCCCGCCACAGACGCGCTCCGGCGAGTCGCCCTGCGCTCCGGCGAGGCCTATGTGAGCAGCTGCTTCTGCCGCTGGGCTACCCATGCACCGAGCACACCGTACGTGCGTCTTCCCCGCTGCCGGTTCTTAATTTCTTCGGTGTTTCTGTTCATCTTGCAGCCACGTATGAATCTTTTGTCAGTTTATGGCTTGTTGATCCGGACTAAATTGTTTGCTCAACAACCTGCCATCCTCGATGAGTTGCTTTTGTATGCGTCGCTGCAGGTCTGCCTCGTTCGCTGCGAGCCAAGAAGTCGAATTGTTCATCTGTTCTTGTATCTACCGCTGACCAATCATTGGAATAGGCGCGGGGAGGGTTTCGTTTTTCTTCAATTCCAACAGGAGTTGGCGTAGAACTACTTGACTCATCCGTTCACGTCGCTTTCCAAAAAAAATTGACCACACATTTCTTATTGAAGTGATCGGGGATGCATGTCTGAATGGGTTCTTTTAATTGGATCGTCAACAAAATATTAGCTTTTATCCTTGCTTTGGATTCCAAGCAAAGGATAAACTATCTGACTGACTTTGCTTGCAGCCTTGCACATTACGAATGAGTATTGAACTGTTGACGTTTAGTTTCATGGGACAAAGGCATTTTCCTTTTATTGTGAAAATATTGCCTTCATCTTCTATGTCTTGTAAGCTATCCATTGACCGTAACTCTAACACTGTTATATGAATTTATATTGCTTTGTTGTCGTCTTGAAAATTTGCAATCAATCTTAATGTCAAGATCGTTTTCTTGGCTTTTGTCTTTTGTGTCATTCCATCTACAAAGTTTGTCAAGCATTAAGCATAAACTGTAATAGAGTATTAATCTGCTACAAATTATTTTGATATTCATTGTTCTTTCTTCACAAAAATAGTAACATAGATTTCGCGCAGGTTGAAACCAAAGACGGTTTCCTTTTGTCTATTCAACGTATACAACGTGGCAAAAATGGAGTAGCTGATAATGCAGGGCCTCCAGTTTTTCTTCAACATGGTCTTTTTCAGGTTCTCCTTATCACAACTACAGGCATCTTCTTTTGGAAGATTCAGATATCATCATATTAGATTGTAACCAGTTTGATATATCTGTATGGTTCTGTGGATAATAGAGTTCATAGCCCCATTTACTTTGTGTCATCACTTTCTCTTCCTTACCATCATTCTATTCAGTTGCCTTGTTTTGTCCATAACCCTTGCAGGGTGGAGACACATGGTTCATAAACTCTCCAGAACAGTCCCTTGGTTATATCCTTGCAGATAATGGTTTTGATGTTTGGATTGGAAATGTCCGTGGTACATATTGGAGCAAAGGCCATTCGACTTACTCTGTTCATGATAAGGTGAGGAAACTCCGGAGCTATACAAAGAATATATAAGATAGATACAGTAACATTCTTACAACTCTCCAGACTGCATAGTAGCAACTTGCACAAACTAGTGTGTATAGGACTATATCTTTGGTGCTTTAACCTGTAAGGCTTTCAGCAACAAATACAGAGCATAATGTGCTATCTAGCCATGCTAGTATAGTTTAGTATTTGATTCTTACTTAACTCTATGAACTTTGCAGCTTTTCTGGGATTGGAGTTGGCAAGAGCTCGCTGAATATGATCTTTTGGCAATGTTAAGCTATGTACATACGGTTACACAGTCCAAAATTTTATATGTTGGGCATTCACAGGTATGACCTAGTTTACATTGGAACAGTCAAACTATTACCATAATATTACAACAACAACAACAATAAATTCTTTTAGTCCCAAGTCAATTGGGGTAGGATAGATTTTTATAATATTACTAAGAATTATATGTTTTTGGTAGGGAACTATTATGGGCCTGGCTGCATTGACAATGCCCGAAATAGTAAAGATGATCAGCTCTGCTACTCTTCTGTGTCCCATTTCTTATCTCAATCATGTCAGCGCTGGTTTTGTTCTTAGAGCAGTTGCTATGCATCTTGACCAGGTAACATATTATACTTTGGAGAAATACAACAAATAAATGCTAGCAACTTCTTAAATGACTTATGGTGATATTTACCATAGATGCTTGTTACTATGGGCATCCATCAGCTGAACTTCAGAAGGTTTGACACCTTTTTACCTGACTTCTCTTTCCTTTTGGGTATTACTATAATTGTTTTTTGACAGACTCCATGTACAGCGATATGGGCGTACAAATTATAGATTCTTTGTGTGACGATGAATATTTGGACTGCAACAACTTGCTCGCTTCAATAACAGGTTTTCCATTGCAACAGAACTTACTTGTTACGTAATGTTATGTGGCCTGAGCTGTACTGGGTTCTTACCCCCATTTTTCTTCTTAATATAATGAAGTGCGGTCTCCTGCGTTTTCGATTTTTTTCACATAAATTACTTGTTGATTTATGTATTTCCTTTTTATCCATTTTTGTAACAATAGAGTGGTTCTATATATTTCAGAATGGACTTCCTTGTAAAGTGTTTCTGAACATATGGATCTTTTACTGGTTCGCACACATGCACTTAATGTAGAAATTCTACATGATTTTGATTCATATAGCCAGTAGATATTCCCACAACTAATAAGCTGATGTGCCTAGCTCTAATATTCTGTAACAGTGAAATCTTGTCTGGGTCAACAAAAAGGAAATTACTTTTCCCTTTGTAGCGTTTCTGTATGGTGCCACACAGATTACATCCTGATCGAAGTGAAGTCTCAATTTTAGATTTATGTTTCTTTATCAGAAGGCTACAATAATATCATCACCTATGTAAAACATCAAACTGATTGTTCAAGAAAAATAAATTCAAATTGATCATGTTTAGAGGGAATACAGGTACAGAGGAAGAGGCGCTGATGATTGAATGAACACATTAACCCTGGTTGCTTATATTCTGCCGCCTTTTCTTTTGGACATAAGCTGTGCAATATTTGGACTATGATTAGCTGGATTTAATTTGTACCACACTACCTTTCAGGTGACAACTGTTGCTTCAATTCATCACGAATTGACTATTATTTGCTGTATGAACCCCATCCATCATCAACAAAAAGCTTGCGTCATCTTTTCCAGAGTATGTTTTCTCACTTAAACTGTTTACACAGTACGGCTTCACAATATTATATCGACCTGTTGACTATGGTTGCGACAAACAATGCCCACATTTACTCCCTTTTATTCAATATTTTTTAGTGTGACTTGTATTAATATTCTTGCCTATGGGGATGTATGGTCTCTCTGATGGAGGGTGCTTAACCTTCAAAATTTACCAGTGCGCATTTGTATTGTGATTTCCCCACTCTTCAGCGATTGTTAAGTAGTCTTTTTTAACTTGGATACATATATTCTTGTTTAGTCTGGATTGTGCACTGAAGTTGATGAAATTTTTTATAGCAGAATAGCTAAGCTTGTAGAGATTAGCTAAGCTGGTAAGTAAATAAGAAAGAAAACTAGTTGTATATATGAAATATATGGAAGAAAGTCTAATTGCAAGGGTTCCTTTGCTGAAATGTCAAGCATATATATGCCTCAATTGTGCTCCAACTCCCACATAGTGAGATGCAATTATTATGTTTTCTGTATTGAATACTGACTCATTGAATAGAGTTACTTTCCACTTAAGAATATCTTTGCACTTGATTTGTTCCTAGAATTAAGATTATTCTGCACAAAAAAGCTTGAATGTGGTTACCGAGTCTCTAATGCAACTAGAATGGAATATTGCCTAGATGTGACTTTGTAATCATTCCAAAACAAGTATCCATATGAGTCCTCTTGCAGTGATCAGGAAAGGCACTTTTGCCAAGTACGACTATGGATTGTGGAGAAATTTAAGGCTCTATGGTCAGCTCCATCCTCCTCCATTCGATCTAAGCAGCATACCAAAATCATTGCCAATTTGGATGGGATATGGAGGCCGTGATGCATTGGCTGATGTAACAGATGTTGAGCGCACTGTCCAAGAGATGAGCTCCATGCCAGAAATGCTTTACATCCGTGACTATGGCCACATTGATTTCATCATGAGCGTGAGGGCAAAAGATGACGTGTATGGTGACCTCATGAGGTTTCTTAGGGCCAATCAGGGATGGCACAGTAGTTATTAGGATGTCTTGGCATCTCTGCAGCACGATCTACCGTTATGTGTATATAAAATATATGCTTGTTAAGGTACGGCACATGCTCTGACTTCCACATGTTATCACTTATCAGGCATAAGCATTCAGCAGCAAGACCACCACATTATCCATTGGCTATTAATCAGAGCATGTGTCGATTGGAAGCTTTTCATTGACTTCCATATGATGTTCAAACGGACAATATTGTAAATATGTGGAAATAAGTGCTAATTTAGATTCATTTGATTGAACTCTTTCCACCTCGTCCATCTTTGCCACGACTTGAAGCTCATATATAACAAGCTTCATCGGGCATGGCCTCTGGCTTACCTCTGAATTCCGGCTGATGTGGATGCCTTTTGCTTCGAGCACACCGCCTCCGTAGGACATGGACGGCCTCTCCGTCGAGCGTGTCGCTGCTCCAAGGTTGGTTCCCGTCGTCATGGGCCGTGGGCTGACGACCTAGCCCGTCATTGAGCCTCCCTTATCTTCATACTCCGTGGTCGTTGTGGGCTCGATGTGTAGCCTCCCTTCTCTCCTTCATTACCGTCACAGGAAGCTGAGGTGGGGCGATGCATGGAGGGGTGGGGATGAGGCGTTTGAGGGCTTGGGAGGAAGGATGGTACCACTAGAGACAAGATAAGAGCATAGACTCGATTTTGCTATTTTCGAAAGTCGACACCTGCCCGCTAACGCTAAATCTACAAGGAGGACCTAGGCTTGGAGGTGGCCATGGCGTGCGATGCGGGATCGAGAGGAAGAAGACGATGCTATTATAGCTAAGAACTGTATATTTTGTGATTTAGCCCAGCTCTTTTTATGTAATTTATGTACTATGTAAGGTTAAGGATTGGTTGTCTTCTGAATTGGTCCTTCAATTTTATTAGTGTATTGTGTCGGGAGAAGGATGGCCTGTTATGCAATTTATCCGTTTTGCGATTTCTCCCTTCAGTTTTCATAATTTGGATATTGTGCTGGGATAAGTATTAGTTATTTTGTGATTTGATCCTTCTGTTTTCTATATTTTAATATTATGTTGTAATATATTTGTAGTTTTGTTAACTACTATAAAAATTTATTTACACCTTTAACTACTCTACTAATTCGTGTTCATGTTCTATAGCTATAATCCATTCGTCTTACCTCTAAACTTTTTTTAACTTAATGAGCATAGCGAAGCGTAAGCTTGGCTAGTTAAAGAGTACAACATACTTGGGTTTCCAGCCCTAAGGTTATTTCAGGTGATGTGGATACCCTCTGAGCATGCCACATGGCGCTACCTATATATTAAATTCTCAAATTGATTTTCTTTCAAACCGTGGCTATGTTTTTAAATCCATTTAAACCATCGTATTCCTTACAATTAATACAACAAAATGAGATCGCACAAGGCATACTCTTTTCAAAATTTGAATTTTTGAATTCCATAATGTTTCATCATAATGATTCGAATGTTTTAGTCGTGAACTATCAATTGTTTTAATATTTTTTGTAGTTGTGAAAGTTTTTATTTCTTAGGAAATTGTTCTGAACTTTGTTTACCCTATGCAATTTAGTTAAATTTGTTTGAAATTCGTCCTCTTTTATAGATCTAGTATCAATTTATTCCAATCTGTTCTATTTGTTTAATAAACAATTAATGTTCTCTAAATTTGTTTTTTTAATACGTTCTATTTCTTAAATTTAACATTTCCTTCTCTGGTCCTTAAAGTCTTTCTTTTTATAAAATTAGACGTATATATTCGTGTTGAGGTCTCTCTATTTTTAACTATTTGTATTTTAAATTTTCATTTTTAAACACTTATATAACTTTTCATTTTAAATTTATTTAAAGTTTTACAAGCAGGGTAGAACAGGTCACTTAGGTTTGTCATTTCTATAACGGAAAAGTCTACTATGTTACATTCCAGGCATGACCCATCGTGCCGTTTAGAGCTCCCTACGACATCAAATTTGTGAGTAAATCATCTATCAAAGCCCAAGCCAACCTACTCTTGCAAAAAAAAAAGGCCAAACCTACTTATATATTATTAACAACTATTACTCATTAGGTGAAAACACCTAACAGTGAAGCGCATTAAGTTTGATAGATGACGTCCACTATCCAAATCATCAAAGATGTGCCACTAATAATGATGGTGCCAAAGGTGGTTGGTATGGCATCAAGAACCTCTCCAAAGGACACAATTTGTAATTACAATTGACACCATTATGTTTTCTATAACAATTATATATACCCTCTTCTTACACAAATTTGTTAACTTTTAACATTATCTTTATTTATTCATCTTATTATAGAAAACGTATGAATTCTTAAATAAAATGAGTGATCAATCTCAACCATGTCAAATATTTTGGATTCTATTTGTCAGTAAACATGTCTTTGTTGCCTTCCATGGTGAGAGTAAGAAAGAGAAGATGACTTGAAGCAGAAGATGAAGTCTAGACTATTGATTTGAGCTAGGGTTTATCTCAAAGATCCTATCTTTTTAGTCTATTGTTATTTAGTACTACATCCATTTCTCTCTTTTTTTTATGGTTTTTCGATACAAATTTGTTGAAGGAAACGTCAAGAGGTACTAGTTGCTCGTAAGGGGGCATTATGTACGGTTTCAGATTCTCTTAAAAATGTTTCCACTTTTATTCTTCATTGAAAGGGTTTCTCTGTTGAATCAAAATCACTTTTATGAAATCATTTGACTCATTTGTTAAAAACGTATAACATTTAGGGTGTGTTTGGTCGAGCTGTAGTTGCGGGAAAAGCTACTGTCAACTGTAGCTATAGAAAAAGCTGTTGTGAGTTGTGAAGGAAAAAGAAAGTTGTTTGGTTGAAATAGCTGTGGCTGTAGCTTTGAGAGAAAAATTTATGTAATGCCCCTGAATGTTTGAGGGACTATTTATATGTAAAATTCTCGTAACACACTATATTACCATAAATAATTCACATGATTTTAACCATTAAAGAAAACAAATAGAACTTGTTAAGATTAGCATCATCATTGGCATGGTGTTAATAATATAACTATTGCATTTCATAAAAGATAGGCGTCTACCCTTATCTTCCTCTAGCTAAAAACAAAGCATCTGCAATCCTATCACGAATAGTATTCATGCTATCCTCATTCTCGCCGTCAGGAGTCTCCTCTCCTTGTGTTTCTTCCGTAGCTTGTGTCAGTTGGACAAGGTAGTCATCATCAGAGCATCAAATCTCTCGAATTACTTATCTTATAGCTTGGTGTCACGAATAAAGTTATGCAACGTCATACAAGCCATTATTATATGTTGTTGCATACAGGTATCGAAACATGGTATGCCTTCAATATACGTCACTTTTGCTTCAAGAATCCAAAAGCCCACTCAATGATATTTCGAAGAGATGAATGCAAGAAATTGAATAACACATACTTCCCTTGAGGAGGCTTGAGGAGGGAGGCCTGAACAGCGTGAGAATTCTGGTATGTGATATGCGCTTCCTTTGAAAAGAGCAAGGTACCATTTTCGAATTGGATCAGAGTCCACAAGATAATATTTTCTTGTAAAACCAAATTAGTATAGTGAAATAATAATACAAGCAACACAAATGCACTAAGTTCAAATTGTTATACCATTAGGGGGCTCAGGAAAGGAACGGAAAATTGTTATCGCGTGATTGCGAATCCGTATGTCATGAGCAGAACCAGCCCAACCAGTAGATACAAAGTTGAATCTCACTATCCATGTCGATTCACGTGGTTAACCATTTCCTTTGCTGGCACTTCAACAGGAATGTGAGAACCGTCTATAGCTCCAATAGCATCCTTGAAATGAGGCCAAAAACTATCCTAGGGCCATCCTCAATTTAGGACCAGCTCGCTCATCTAGGATCATTTGGGTGTCACTTGTCAAAGCAAGGGACCAAATAGTACAAGAATTAACAAGAACACCTAAAAAACATATTACAAGAGTGATTTAAAGTTATTACATATTTATTGGTTCAGTTTAGAGTACGGAAGCAAAATTTTAAAACCGAACACGAAAGCGGAAGCTAATATATAAAACTCGACGATACATATCTACAATAAGCACATCGACCCATAGAAGTGCTTATTCTCTAAGATCGCGGGATGGCGAAGCTGAAACCGACTCAAAAGACCACTCCTTGGGGCTTCTCAAACCACATCAGAACAACTATCACAAATATGGTCATGAGGAGATCTTCTCAGTTTGGAAGTTTCCTTCGGATTGCAGAAAAGGCTAAAATTGAATCGGATGTCCAGACCTCATACGGAATCGAATTTGGGCATTCTTGGACATTTTGGAAAGATTATGAAGTGTACATTCAAATGGATTTAATCTCATCTTAACATTCCATCACAGCTATCTAGAATTAACAAACGGTCCACACCTGTCCAGACAGAATCAAACTTGGGCTTTTGGGCCTTATATCAAGTTGACCCCAATAGGGGCGCGTCCTAGGGTTTGAGGATGACCCCCAGCACCTCCTGGTTGTCCTCTCCCCCTCTCATATACCCCCATAGCCGCCACTTTCAGATTGGGTTTTGTTTGATTGAAAGTTTAGACATTGCTACTTCCTGGCAGCACGTCTGTTTGTATCCAGAACCCCAACTTCGTGTGTATCACACTTGAGCCTTCAATTCTTTGCAATTGAGTTGCTTTTTTATCTTGTTTTTGCTAGTTCTTCGATTGCTTGCAGGAATTATCCTAATGGTTTGGTTGATCGTGCTCCACAAGATCATGTTCAACCGCTGAAATTGGTGTATCAATTGCTAAGGCGCAGCACCTGTTGGTCGTTGTAGTCAGATCGTGAACGTCGTTCCAGTCAAAATCGAAGTTATCGACCTCTCATGGAAACATCGAGACATCCAGAACACCCCTGAACTTATCAAGTGGTATCAATATCCAAGTTGCTCGGTGAGAGATTTGTATCACAACTGTTTATTTACCTACAGTCTAGAAAAGCCTTATCAACAAAATTGTGGATTAGTTTTTCCCTTTGTCCCAGAAACACCTTGTGCCTTTGCTGTTGCTACAGAAGTTAATTTTTGTTGAGTTTGTGGTTGCATCGTCGTGTCGTGATGCTGGTCTTAGTGTCTAGTCCTTTACAGTTTTGAGTTATTGTCACGTTGTCTATTTGCATTTGCTGCCACGTCACTATATCTGCATCTACAGCTACGAAATCTTCTTTTACTCATCTCCACTGCCATCTTGTTAGTTTCCACCACCATTGATCTCACTGTTGTAACATATCTTTGTGTGTTTACTGAATTTTTAGTCCAGCATACATAACTGATTTCCAAGTCTGACTGTTCAAGTTTGTGTTTTGAACTGCTATTCGTTTGTGCTAAAAAAAGAGAAAAAAAATTGAAGGAGAAAAAAAGAATAGAAAGAGAAAAAAAATAAGGAAAGAAACGGAAAAAAAGAGTATTAATTGATTCTGATTCAGCAAGACATCTGTATGTCCTATGCAGTACCATTGTTTCAGAAACATTATCCTTGTTCATGCTTGCTGTCCCTTGATCATATTCAATTGATGTCGTGTGACTTCGCTTGTGTCCAGTCTCATGTCTCTAGCACTCTCTAGCCTAGGACTAGCACAATACCGTTGTTGAACACTTATTCAGCTTGCTTTTAACTAATAGCTACCCTTTGGATCATTTGTAAGCCATCCTATAGCTTCACATATCTACAGCTTGACAGGTGTTGTTGCTGCGGCATCGATATATCATTCCTGCAGGTTGTCGTCTTGTTGGTTACCATCACCTCCTGTTTTGGTAAGAACTTGTAAGAGCTTTGTTGAACAGGTTGAGAGACCCATTAGTTCAGAACAATCACATCCAAGTAGCTGATAGGAGCATACATATTTGTATGTATCTTGTTTTCTACTGATCATGACAGGTGACACGAAGATTTTTGGATGGACCAAACAACACTATGATATATTTGGGACATCATTCAACAATTGCCTTCGTGTGCTGGCGAGTTTAATCTTAAAGCATATGTTAATTAGGAGCTAGCGGTAGAAACGCAATTTGGACAATATGATTTATCTGATGTGCAAAAGGTGATAGCTACTTCTACTGTTTTAACTGATTATGCTTTAACTTTGTGGATAGCTCCTCATGATAAAATTCCTGGAACATGGAAGCATATGAAAAAAGTTATGAGAGAAAATTTTGTCCCTAAATATGATGCTGATCGTATATTTCCTAACTGCAAAGTTTAGAACAAGGTGGTAAATCTATTCAGGCATATCACCGTGATCTAAGTTTTTATATCTTGTGTTGCAGTTTAGAAGAATGTGACGAAGCTATTGAAACTAGATCTTTTATGGACCTTAACAAAGAAACTAGGGAAATGCTTCTACATGAAACATATGATTCTCTCTCAGTTGATTGAACTTGCTTCCAAAATTGCTAAAGATTTGATTGATGAGAAAATACATGACCTGCTACCTACATATGAGAAGAAAAATTCAATGGATGTAATTCCTCCTGTTGGGTGTTCATCTGCTGCTAACTTTGGATAGGATGGAAAGGATCTTGCTACACATCCGTCCAAGGAAGAGAAAGCTAAGTCCATTTGTGCTAAAATAAGACTGGTGGCTGAAAGAGCACATTCTGTAATTGTCTCTCCATGTGAACCTACTGCTTTGGTGCTAAATCGATTCACTACATCTGCTAGTTTAGAGCAATCATTAGTGGAATCATGTACTGAATTTCCTTTGTTACAAGATGATATCAAATTTGTTCCTTGTGACAATGATGAGTTATCTGCTCATACTTCACTTGTATCTACAACACAACTGCTGCATGAAAAATGATAATTCTGTATCAACGGGTGAAGATTTTAAACATTTCTTTCACATTGCTACCAAAAAAGAACCTCATTTGTTGTCATCTGTACATACATTGGGATATATAAAGTTTGATGATCTTTGCGATCTTAGCTATTTAGAGAACAAATTCTTCGCACAATCTGATATGCCATGTCTTTTCTAACATTAGTTTGCATGTCATTAGCATATATAACAGCGATAACAAATTTATGGTGGATAGACTCAATATTTTTTCAGAATTTGAAACTCCTGGAATAGCATCCCATGTGATCAACTAATGACTTGCATTGAAACTAACCTCACCATATCAAGCGGATAGGTGACTACGCTCAGGAACCATGGATGATCTTGGAAGTTGATTGGGGACCAACAAAAGTTTTATCCACGTACTCCACAAGTGCACCACGTTCATCTGGTCCCAAAACAGAAGGAGATCTACTCAGTTTGCAAGTTTCCTTCGGACCGTAGAAAAGGCTCAAATTGAATCGAATGCCAAGACCTCATACGGAATCGAATTTGGGAATTCTTCGACATTTTGGAAAGATTATGCGGTCTAAATTCAAATGGATTTAATCTCATCTTATAATTCCATCACAGCTGTTTAGAATCAACAAATCAGTCCACACCTGTCCAAATAGACTCAAACTTGGGCTTTTGGGCCTTGTATTGAGTTGAGCTCAATAGCGATGCGTCCTAGGGTTTGAGAAGGACCCCAGCATCTCCTGGTCGTCCTCTCCCCCTCCCAGATACCCCCATAGCCGCCACTTTCAAATTGGGTTTTGTTTAATTGAAAGTTTAGTCATTGCTACTTCCTGGCAGCACGTCTGCTTGTATCCAAAACCCCAACTTCGTGTGTATCACACTTGAGCGTTCAATTCTTTGGAATTGTGTTGCTTGTTTATCTTGTTCTTGCTAGTTCTTCAATTGCTTGCATGAATTACCCTAGTGGTTTGGTTTATCGTGCTCCACAAGATCGTGTTCAACTGCTGGAATTGGTGTATCAATTGCTAAGGTGCCGCACCTGTTGGTCGTTGTAGTTGGATCATGAACGCCGTTCCAGTCAAAATTGAATTTATCTACCTCTCATGGAAGGATCAGGACACCCAGAACACCCTTGTACTTATCAGATATACATACTGCAGAAGAAACCCGGATACACGATACGTGCACACTACTACGAGTCACACGTGGCCACCTTTCGCAACATCATTACGGAGCCGAGCCAAAACCCATCTCTCCAAGGACATCATCCTCCATGCGATGTCTTGCATCCATGGTTAGCCCTAAACCTTTCCCACTAGCACATACCCGAAAACAAAATAGCAAAAGCATCCACCATATCGGTTCGTTCACCTAGAAAAGACAAATGACCGATTGTCTAGCTAGTGCATAATGAGCTACGTCTGTTTTCGAGGTCACATATACCAGTATGTATTCGGTACAAAACTCAATACTTATCCGGCGGTGCCAACAACGATACAATCCTCAATCAACCCAGACAGGGATACCAAAAGCATATCCAAACCAGCGACATATACTAAATATTTATCGTTATCATCCCTGTCCGGTCTCGAATTTTAATCATGTGATGTTAACCAACAACCGTTCTCAACAATTTTAAACCTTTATATGAGTAGTCTCCATCCCTCTCTACAGCTTTGCTTTTAGGATTAATTTCAAAATCGAATAGGATTTTGAACTAAAAATCCAGAGATTAAATCTGCTAAAAACTTGATTTGAATTATTTAAAATGGGTAGACTTCAATTCCAGGATTGAAACTTGGTCAAAAATATTGGTTAGAGCTTCAGATCAATTTAAAATTATTCCCACTAAGTTTTGTCATATACTTTGTGGAAGTTTCTTTAGATGGCTCAAATTTGTTTGGATTAAGTTCAAAATTGATATTTGAGTTATTTTGAAAACTTGCATTCTGAAATTTGTTTATTTTAGCACTGCTACAGCCGAGGTTTAATGTTTTAGATAAAGAGACATCTGGGTGTCACAAAAACGAACCTCTTTGATTTTTTCATGCTCTATTAAAAAATCAGGACTTTTAGGTTTAATATTTTTCTTTGCGAAAGGGTAAAAGTTGCTGTGGGTAAAAGCTGCGGTTCACAGTTTAGGTGTTTGATTGGCTTTCTATTTTTGTAAAAGCTACAGTCAACAGTTAAATCAAACACCCCTTAGTTAAAATAAGAAAGAAATACACGATTTTGCAAAGAAAAAACACTTGTGCACTACTCCCTTCGTCCTTTGTTTTTGTCACAGTTGACTTTAATAAAAAGTTTGATCACTCTTATTAAAAATTTAGTTCAAATATGTAAAATTAAAAATTAATTAAAAGATATTTAGTAATAAATTAAATTCTAATTAAAACATTTGATATTTTTTATATTTTTTTAATAAGACGAATGATTAAAGTTATTGATCAAAATAAATATCGACAAAAAAAAGAACAGAGGGAGTATTTTAGATAGATGATTCTCACTTTTAGTAAAAACAGAAAAAACGTTTCAAATGATGTTGATTTGAATTACACGTGAAAAACACCGTCTGACACGGCTAAATGTGTCGTGGAGGAAGGAGGAAGACAATAGTTTCCAACGCTGAGCTTTATCCAACGGTTAGAAACTCTCTAAGATTAGAACCTCCAGGGATCAGAAGCGAGCAATGGCGATGAGGACGGCGGCGCTTCTCTTCCTCCGGCGGCGGGCTTCAAGGCCGCTGGAACAGTACGCCGCTACCCTGTCTACCGCAGCGGAGCACGCCGCTCTGGACAGCGGCAGTGGGGAGGGGAACAAAAAGCGCTGGATCGAGCTCCCTCACTTCGCACTCGCTCGACGCCAACGCGAACGCCGTCGCCAGAGCCGTTTTGCGGGGAGATGGAGGAGAAGGCATATGCTCCAACGCCACGGCCATCAGATGGGTCCGCCGGTGCTGCCCTCACCTACCAGCATCGCTGGTACAAAAGCTGTTCCGGCAACGCAAGGTGTGCACACCATGCTCGACCAAATGCTCCGCTGCTTTTCTCCGTCTTAATTAATTCGTGTTGCTAGCGAAAAAGGAACCACATAAAATTCTAATTTTTTGTGTGGATGGTTTACTATTTTCTCGTCGTATGTGTGATGGATTTTCTGTTGTTATTTTAGCAGTCTGATACATCAGTATGAATAGGCTTGCACAGTTGGAATTTCAGACTGGCGGCAAAGACCACGGTTCGTGTGAGTTTCTTGTGAAATTTCTCCAAAATTCGAAATTGCTAGTTTTTTTTGGGGGGGAATTTTTTAACTATCTCCCATCTATAACAATCTGTGCGCACACCTAAATCAACGTATTTTTCCGAGGTGTTTTGACCTCCGGGAAGGCAATCTGAGGTTGAAGTGTACAAGATTCTGTCAACATGGATTAGTTTCTGATGGAGTGATAAGTTTTTCTTTGTTGGATTTAAGTTTAGCTTTGACACACGAACTGCACTTTTAAATCTAAAAGACGAGCCTCTAGCTGGATTGGTTAGATTCGTTAGGTGGTTCTAGTAGCACTCCTCAGGTCTTGAGTTTGATATGAGAGCGAATTTTCAGGCTATGTTTAGAAAATCTCCTTGTCTGTCCCACACCAAAGCGCGGGACTAAGGCTCACCCTAGGTCGTGGTCGTTGTCACATGGGCTACGGTGATGCCCCTATGTAAAGGTAGGGTAGAGGTTCGGGGGTTTTCTAGACCTGCCCCACTTTGGGAAGGTCTTCTTCTTAGCAAAATGCCTAATGCTGTCTTATGCCGCCGCCCCCGCAGGTTGAGTTTTTTTCTTTAAGAAAGACAAGAATAGGTAGCTTTTCTTGTGTCAGAACTCTACGGCCATCTATTGACTCATGTATATGCTGCTTTTCTATTAGCCTTGTTTGTTCCATCTAGTTTGTACCAAAGAGGGAGGGAGGAATAGGGAAACATATTTGTGCTCATATATGAATTTCTTCATCTTTTTTATTTTACCTTTGAACAAATATTGTAATATTGTTTCTCTTTCTTCCTTGAGTGCTACTCCATGAAGTTCCAACTATTTCTAAGATATTGTGCTGTGCATACACTGTGGCAGGTCAAGAAGAATTTTGTGACTGCAGATACCTCTTCCACAGATGCTAGTGCGGAGCTGCTCCGGTTGAGAAAGGTAGCAAATTGTATTGGTGAATAAGAAGTTCTTCACAGTCTGAAGTTTGTACATGCCTTTTATGATTTGTTGCTCTGCATGCATATATGCCATTCAAAATATATATGTGTGTACAGAATAAGTGAAATGAAATGAATGTAATGTAGTCAACTCCATTCATCAAAAAAATGAAATGTATTTTGAAATGAGTTTAAAATTTAAGGGGGTCCTTATGTACTACATGACATAATTATTATTATACTAGTATTGAAGCCAATTAGTTAACATTAAGGTGGAGAAATTTGCTTTTATCTCTGAAGATTTAATCAAAGACGTTTATCTGTATCTAACCTTGATTTTGAGTTCTCTTAGGTTGGTACTGAGTTTTCTTTGACAAACCATAAACTTTTGATGATTTTCCACTCACAGTCGGCAGTTGAGAGTTTTCTATTCATCCATTCTCAGCCTTTTTGCTAAGATCAAGTGTAGATTTGCTAATCGAAGTATTACTGGCATGTGATTCTTGGATCCACATGGTAGCAATGCAGTCGATTGCCAAAGCCTCAAATTTTCAATTAGACATCTCCTATTTTCACATAGTATTATTTGTTTGACTAGTAGCGCGCCATCTTGCCTGTAGTTTGCATGAGAAATATCAAATATCAATAAAATTACATGGAGGTCAGGGAAGATTTGATTCAATACATCTAAAAACAAAAATTAAATAAATCATATCTGTATTGTAGTTATAGCAATTTATTGAGCCGCCATCTAATTGATGTCTCTTTGCCATAGTATTTAATTCTGTTAAATTTGAGAAGTTTGAAGGACCACAAGGTCACAACTATTCCTCGTCCTTTACCCCTTTTTTTACGTAACGATATCATGTTGTCTATACCATAGGGCCTGGTTTGTCCACACTGCATCCTGCACACAAGTACCTTGTTGTCATCTTGTTAATAGACTAATGCCAAAAATATGTGGCATCGATGAAGAACCCTATGGTTTTATAAAGTGCGAAAATTTCAGTTGGTAGCTTTTTATGTTTATAGAGCATGGTATTTTTAACTGTTACAAAGTCAACTCTTGCGGTATGTGACTGTTTTCATTGTTCGAAAGGTGTCGGCCAAAGATGACCTAGTGCCTGTTGATATTCTCTTTCTACCTGTTGATACTCAAAAATCTTCTGTTGCTGAGAAGACCAAGAAATTTGGTAATAGGAATGAGATAGATTTTCTCCGTAGCCTTGAGATCTACAAGGTCTTGATTCACTTTCATATTTCATTGATATATTGATTAACATGGATAGTACATGATGATTGTGGTATTTGAAATTTTTTCAGGATAATGACATCATCGTTATCAACAAACCATCTGGGATGGCAGTCCAAGTAGGTAACTTTATATTTTTTTTGTAGTTTGATGACTAATGGCTATTGATTATGGCATTTTATTTCTTAATCCTTCAGGGTGGTGTTGGCATAAAAAATAGTATAGATATACTAGCGCCTATGTTTGAAGAAAATTCTTCTGAAATGCCTCGGCTGGTAAGTTCAACTCACTTCTGTAGATTGTGAATCAGTGAATTTATCCTCCACCATTGGTACAGTTATTTTGAGAATAGTTCTAGCTCTTTATTTTAAAGCCTAGATATCAAGGCTATGCCACCAACCATATAAGCATTTAAACATGTGTAATACCCCACGCGCACCCAAAATCCTCTTACAGCCCATCTCCCACGTGGAGCAGGCACACATATTCTTGCATAACACCCCTCTTACGCTTGCATCCTCGTTTCGTGTAAAAGGGTTAACCGGAGGTGCTATGGTTGGAATGGAACAACGAGGGTTGGGTTATATGTGATGTGACCCTCACTCACCTAAACAACCAATGTGGGAGTAATCCCACAACCTCACTTCACTTCGCTAATGGGCTACATGGGCCAACTTCACTACACTACTAGGCCAAACAGGTCGAAAGTTCAACTACACAGGCTTCTAACGTATTGGGGTATTACAACATGTGGTAGTTGATATCTAACCAAGTAGTCGTTGCTAAAAACAATCTTGCAAGAAACAATAGTACAGGACCTTGGAGAAATGTTGAGAGTTGTTAATGACTCGTTAATTACTTAAATGTAACAAGGTACAGCGTAAGAAGTTCATTATTAGTTTTTGGATCTAAGAGTCAGATGTGGCTAGTGAATTTTTGGCTGATCTAGCATGCCGTTACTAAGGGTGATTTGAATAAGTCAAAGCACATTGCTTGGCATAGAAAGAATACTGATCAATTTTGTGTTGCGCCTGCTAAATTATGTTTGATTTGAAGAATTAGAGGATTGGATTTGACTGATAAGCTAGAGTGGTGGCCAAAACCAATTCAATGAATGTCATATTTGGTTCAATCTCGGAAACTCGCAATTCTTTTAACTGTAGCAGTCATGTGACAATATCTAGGTGTTATATAAATATAATATAATTGAATTGGATGATTAAAATAGCCCCAATGGGGACTATATATATGGATTACACGGACTCAATATAGGAATAGGAAAAAGACTCTAAGACGTTTCCTAACATGACTCTTATACTAATAGGACTCTATAATCCTACTCTAATACGACTCATACTCCTCAACACCCCCCACAAATGCAAGGCGTATGCAATAGCGTTGCATTTTCAAGAGACACACTAAATACTAGACTTATTACATCCAAAATCTAAATCTTTAAAACCTTCATGACATGGAGTCTTCTTAAATTCATCAAATCAAGACGAAGAGATGTGACAATGACAATGATGATAACAATGATCCACTGCTACACGTCACAGTGGAAAGACGATGACGATGATCCACCGCTACACGCCATAGTGGAAAGACGATGACGATGACCCACTGCTACACGCCACAGTGGAAAGATGATGACGATGACCCATTGCTACACGTCATATTGGAAAGACGATGACAATGACCCACTATTACACGCCACAATGGAAGAATAATGACGATAACCCACTGCTGCACACCATAGTGGAATGATGATGACGATGACAATGATGATGACGTTGTAGCCAAGCCGACAAACAAAATCGACAGAAAAGCTACAAAAAGATCAAGATGACAAACGAAAAACCATAGATCAAAAGAGTAGCAATTCGGCAAACAAAATCGAAAGCTACGAAGATCTAGGTGGTTGTATGACATCAAGAACGACATGATGTGAACCAAACAAAGATGAAATTTGGCTAATCCAATAAAAAGGGTAAAAGAATAATGACTTGATTGATGAAGAATATGCGGACTCATATAACATAGATAGAAAAAGAAGAGAAGATATTTGGATGTGGACTCTCATGGCATAGATGATTATAAAAATAAAATCTATAGATGGACGCAACGGAGATAAAAGAGAAAGAAATAAAAAACTAATTGCAGCTGTAGAATTCAATGGATGAAAGACATGCACCATGTCAGCCAGCAGCCCAGCAGGACACGAAGATGAAGCACACCTGATGACCTCGGCATGCATCAACTTTATGAAGACGGGGTCGACGAGACCCATTGGGATGAAAACGAATATCTCCACGATCGGAAAAAGGCAACAGCAGCAGCATGGATCAACAAGGCCACCCGGGAGTTAATAAAATCTGCTACCTGGAGAGCGCGCAGCGGAAAAAATTCTAGATCTAATCTGGCTTTGATACCTTGTTATGAATATAATATGACTGAATTGGATGATAAAAATAGCCTCAGTGGGACTAGATATATGGTTACACGGACTCAATATAGAAATAGGAAAAAGACTCTATCCTAACATGACTCTTATACTAATTGGACTCTATAATCCTACTCTAATATGACTCATACTCCTCAACACTAGGAAGCTCTGTTTTCTTTCTTTGAAAGTTGGCAAGATGTTGAAGCCATTCAATAAAAAAATCTGTTTGTTTAGTCCGGACTTGCCTGTTTGCTGATTTTCTACTCTATTACTTTGTAAGGTTCACAGGCTTGACAGGGATTGCAGTGGTGTCCTTGTTTTGGGTAGAACTCAACTTAGCACTTCCATTATGCATGCTATATTTCGTGAGAAGACTGCTGATGCTTTATCCGATGTAAGGTCACTGTAACTTGTACTATTTTGGCAATAATAATAATATTCATTTTTTACACTGTTTTTGTATATTATCTTCATATGTATCTTGACAATCATTTATTTCATGTCAAGGGTACTAAACAAGTGTTGTAAAGGAAATATGTTGCACTTGTTCACGGAAAACCTAGGCATCCTAAGGATTTATTATCTGCTCCACTTGCGAAGGTTTGTATGCTTATGTTTACATTGACCTTTGTTATATGCATCCTTCAATGATATGAGTCATAGCAGAAATTCTCTTTACCAACAATCTGAAACTTAAACTTCATTTATTACCTGATCATTAATTGATTTCGGGTAAAAAAAAGTTAATTGATTCCATCAGGTAGTCTCTTGAACACTTGTAGGGAGCCCAGTTGATTTACTGTCTGGGTTAAGTGCATGTTTACCACTCTCAATTTAAGTTTTTCACCCTTTCCGCGTGATGAAAACAATTTCATATAGCCATATATACAATTGCTATTGGGTGAAATGTGTTCATCTTAACATCGAGATGCTAGCAATTTGTATTTTGACTATTTGAGCAACCAAAAGATTTGAATGCCCTTACATTGAAAGAGGAAGCAAAAATAAAGTATCCTCTCCTATTCACTCTTAAAACTCGGCCAGTGGGGGTAAGACCGCCCTCATGGTATTGTTGTATATAGGGAACTCAATCAGAGCCCCAGCCGAGAAAATCCACAGACCCTTGCCCCATCCTCCCCAGGGAGCCCCACCACAGGTCGGATCAACCGAGTAAATGGGATGCAGCGAGTGGATTTTTTTAATTCCACGAATTATGCATATCAGTATTTGAACCCTGGTGGGTGGCCTCACACTTGAGGCACTAACCATATTAATGTCAGTGTGCCTCCTAGACACTCTTCGACAGTGATCTTCCATGAATGCATTCATTGAGAATATGTTGGTCAGTAAAGCTTGATTCTTGTTGGGATACACTTCCTTGTGCTATTTTATCATAAACGCATAGCTCTGTTTGGGTACACACAAGCACAAGCTGAACAACACACAAGTTTCTGGTGGAGTTGAACCAATTTAAAATTGGATTCCACCTTTTGGAGGTGCAGCAAGGCTTCCAACAGCTTGGTTAACAGCTCCCCACTGGCTGATTGATTTTTCTATCTTGCTGTGAGCGCAATCATATTGTTGATAGCTTTAAGTCCTGTCCTGAGGTGGGAGGAGGGGAGATGAGAGGTGTTGTGGTGATAAGGTAGGTATTGTTAGTTTACAGACTCAGATGTGCAAGTTCACTAGTGTCACAAGATGGGAATTAGGTAGACAGCTGCCCAAATCATATTCACCATGGCTTATTGCCCAAATCATGTTCAGGAGAGAAAGTTATCATTTTGTCATTTAATATTAGAAACAATGCAGTCATTCTATATTCAGGTGTCTACTATAGTTAGTAATGCATGTGATAATTGCCGTGTTGCTTGGTTCAGATGGTACATGTTTTGTTTCAGTCAACTCTATCAGTGATTTAGTTTTAGTAAAATTTGGAATAGAACCATCCACTATGTCTGTTTCATCTCGAAAGGCCCTTCTTTCCCATATCTTTTGGGACAAAGCTATGCTGTATTTGTCTTGATTTATCTCAGGACTCTTCTTTCTTTCCTTCATTCAATAATTTGATTATTGTTTCACTGCTACTGATAGAGTTGTCTTACTTTCTCACAGCTTGCATTACAAGATGGCAAGTCTGAGCGTCTTACTGTCAGGGCTGGTTCAAATACTGCTTCTGTTCAGGATGCTTTGACAGAGTACCGTGTGATTGAATCTTCTCCCGAAGGTATTGTAGAGCAAAGGCTATTTTTACTTTCTAAAAGTGGATAGGTGGTAGCCATATTATTAGATGTCATCTAGATTAGAACCCTTCCCAACTAATGGCACAAGTACTAAATGTCAAACAGCTGCCACTAACAATATTACTATGATTGCTAACGGTTGCAGGGTACGCTTGGTTAGAACTGTTTCCTCGTACTGGAAGGAAGCATCAGGTAATTGTAATGTCAGTTTACCATTACCTTAAGAAAGTTATTTCATCTTTCTGCCTGCAAGATATCGATCAGACCAACCACTAGGAAAAAAAAAAACTGCTCCTGTTTCTGCTTCAATCAACTCAGCTCCGAATTCATTGTGCGGAGGTTCTTGGAACCCCAGTTGTTGGGGATTACAAGTATGGACGACATGCGCATCAGAACTGGAAGCCTCTTCCCATGCCGCAAACAATCGATGAGGAAATGCTCAAGAAAAGAAAGCTTCCTTTTGGGCTTTCGGTGGGTGGCGGGAGCATTGGAGAGGAGCAACCCCAGCTGCATTTGCACTGCAAGCAGATGATTCTCCCTGACATTTCAACAGCCATCCAGCAGCTGAACTCTTCAGATCCGGATCATGATTTCTCTGATATAGAGAAGCTCAGCTTTGTTGCTCCTATGCAATTCATATGCGGTTGAGTTGGGAAATTTTGAAGTCTGTACGCAAGTGATCTTGCCCTTTCATCTGTTTGTTAGGCCCAATCGTTGAGCTGTGACTGCCTAGATTATAGCCACCCATCATTAGCTAGGGATCTTGAGATTCATTTCAACTAAAATTTACTAGCTGTAATTGTGGCCGCTAGCATTTTCCATTTATAATGCCAACTCTTAAATTATGAATTGGCACCGAGGTTGACAAACCTGGAAATAAGTGAATAAATCAAACCGTAACCCAGACCAGTAAACTGGAAAACTGCTATAGTACCAAGTTTGGTTTTAAGAAAAAAAAATTAGTAATCGTACCGCCTGCCGGACCGGTTTTACAAAAAAAACGTCCTGTTTCCACTTTTTTTTTTTAAAAAAATCATGATTCGCACAAGCTCCTGCAAACAAAAAATCGTCCAGCTATCTTGGACGAAGAAAGAATGCATGTTAGTACTTGTAGGTGGATTTTTTCACTGCCCATTCACAACAATCTATTCATTGGTAAAATAGAAAAAATAAAGATAGATTGATATTGAGATATTCCATAACTCGTGTATATGTAATTTTCAAATTAACTTTTTTTTTGGGTCATCTTTGATTTGTGAATGTACCAGATCTATGATTAATTGTTTCTAGTCCTAGGACACATTTGGACGCTAGGACATATGCTTTGCGTTGCGTTGGTGTGGAAACCGACCAATTCACATTCTAGTTTACCGAGATTGATTCGAGGCCCGTAAACGGTATTCGAGAAATCAACCCGATAAAAGAGGATGTAAACCCGGTAGTCCCCCGACATGCTTCTTAAGCAACGCCTAAGATCCAAGCACGTCAAAATTAACAACGATGGATACATCACAAAGATTCCGAATGGTTCAAGTTACATAAAATTTTAATAGTTATTACAGACCAAGGTTTAAACAAAACATAAATCCTGAATAGTTTACGCAGCGGAAACAATCCTAAGAAACAAGACGGTAGCGACGACGGCAACGCTAAAGCAACAAAAGATTACGATGCCCAGCCCACGAACATCGCAGTACACGTCCACCCGGACATCCGGTCTACTCCTCCCCCTCGCCGGCATCGACAGGGATGAAGTGGCCGTACACCAACTCATCCTCTCCTGCAAAAACTTAAGCAACAAACGTTGAGTACGAAGGTACTCGCAAGACTTACCCTATTGTGAGAATTATTTCCCGACTCCAAGCATAATGCAATATGGTAGTAGCAAGGTGAATATGGCATAGGTGTAGACTTAACTGGTTAAAGCTGAATTAATCAATTGAATAAGCATAGATATAAAGGACGCTGCGGACATAGACACCTAACAACCCATGACCATAAGTACCATGTAACCATAACCAAAATATACCATCAACCAATATTCTATTTCCTCATCATGTTATGTGTCAACTCTACGAAATTATCCAAAGGACACTGAGCGATGATCATAACCGAGATCACGGCGATTCGAATCGATTATACACCCTGCAGGGGAGTCCAACTGTAACCACACGACTGAGGACCATGCGGCTCGTGTAACCCGCTAAAGTTACACAAGGGGGTACTCATGTCAACCTTTTTCACACTCGTGCCCACACGGTTGGAAAATCCACACGGTGACGAGTACCACGGTCTCGCAGGCATACGTGAGTCCCTCGTTCCACGCACCGTGCAGTCATCGGCCAAACGTTGGTACGTAGTGAGATACTCAGTTTGTCTTACCATTATATTCGACATGTGGTATGAACGAAAAGTGCTCAGGCCAAGAATAACACGGCCGGGTCCTAGGTCGATCCAGACGGGGCCTACCGCACACAAGACCTCCACGTCTTGCTGTACTCCTATCCCACCGTTCGAATCTCAGTTTTTAAACACTTTCCAACTTTTACCAACATATGAACTTGCCACAAGCTCATACGTAACCAAGGTGAATCCTATACATGCGAGTGGGACTTACCACTCGATTTCTACCGTTAATCTAAACATGGCTAAGCATTTCATGACTCGACGAAAAGGACACACTACCCAAGTTGACAAGGCGACGTAATCGATCATCAAGGAGGGGTAAAACATGCAACAATCATAGGATTTCCCGACACATCCACTATTGGCCGACTAATGCAATCCTATACGTAAGCAATTAAATTAAACTTCTTATTAAGAGGGTAGCAATATGAAGTGCTTGCATTCAGCAGCAGGGGCGGTGTTCTCCTCAGCAAACTGATCAGCTTCTGGTGCGCCTCCCTCAGCAGCACCCGTGTCACTCTCAGAAGGATCGTACTCTATAAACAGTAAAATACGACGACATGAATAAATATGCCATGATGATATGATGCAAAAGCTTAAATGAGATGAATTGTCTTAAGAAAGGTAACTTGGCATTTCATTAATGATTTTCCAGAAACTTAGGTTTAACCAAAATCAAGATTTTAAACCTAATAGTTAAATAATTTCGACCTCGGCACTTTATTTAAAAAGGCAAACCCTAACGACTAAGGCTAAAGTAAAATTTCGTAATTGACCAGGAAACTATTTTTATATGAAGGTGCTCTGTGAAACATGAATTTACAAATTTGCTGGAGGTTAAACTGTGTGGAGGTTCGGTACTCGGGCTGATTAACCACCAGTCTGGAGGGGTCCGACAGCACGACACAACCAGACAACTTCCGTCTTGCCCGACCCCGGCCCGAGTACACGGACAAGACCGCTTCGCCCGACCCCAGCGATAGGGGTCGGACCTCCCGCAACGCTCATGCGCTCAATCTCAGTGATAGGGGTCGGACGGGTCGCGACGAGTTCCGCCTCGCTCGACCCCATCGCTCGGGGGTCGGACGGATCGCGACGAGCTCCGCCTCGCTTGACCTCCGAGGTCGGACGGGGTTAAGCGGACCAACGGCTACCGACGAAGCGGGGCGTCCAGGGTCGGTTGGGTCAGAAAATAGGAAAAAGGCAGAACAGGGGAGTGGCGGTTGCTCGCCGGCGGTGAGCTCAACGGCAGCGAGTCGAAGCTATTAACCCCGCGATTATTGCTCAACGCAGCATGACGGTCCGATTGGTGGTTGCTCCGAGCTCCGACGATGACCGGAAGGTCATCGGCGACGAGCGGAGGCGGAGGAACCTTGGTGGCGGCGATGCGCGCGGCGGAGGAGAGAGTTTAGCAAGGAATGGAAGTGTCAAAGAGATTCACCGCGACGAGCTGCATCGATTTGTCGGGGTTGAAGACCTCGGGGACGGCCGGAAGATGGTCGGCGACGAGGGTGTCACGGCGATGGAAAAGGCCGAAGCGGCGGCGCGATGAGTTCGTGCTCAGCGGCGGACTTCTGTGGTCGAACCCTTGTCAAAACGGTGTGCGGAAACCAGAAGAAAGTGCTGGCGAAAGGAATTTGGACCAGGGAGGTACCAACACGGCGGAATCGGAGATGACGCGACGGCGGAGTGAACTTGCTCCCGTCGGCAATGGCGGTCCGGTGAACGTCCGCGCGGAGGAAGAAGGAAGAAGGAGGAGAATGGGCGCTGGAGTTGCAAAGGATGGCGAAGGCTTTAGAAGAGTGGGGAAGCTCTGGTGCGTGCTAAATACCGTCTGTGGCGAGCTGCAGAGAGGAGGGAAGGAGGGCGCCGCTAATTGGAGCGACGTGCGGCAGACGGTGGCGTGTGCCAGGTGGAAAAGAGGACTGCACGGGAGAGAGAGAGAGGAGGAGAAGGGAAAAGGCGGAATTCGCTCGTCGATGCGACACGGTGGCGAGAAAAGCGGGCACGCTGGCCTGTCCTGCTCTGTACCGCGGCGGCGGTGCAGCAAGCAAGGCGGGATTTATTTGCAAATTTCGAACTCCTTCCTCCAACTTAATTGAAAACGGTACTTCCCGGGTTCGAAATTATTTTTTTGAAAATTTTAGGGGACACACTGTGAATTATTAGGAGCAACTTTTGTTATAAGAATTTGTTCAGGTTCGACATCTAAAAATTTCCTGAATTTTGAAGTAACAAACCTTGGTTTGAATTTTTAAGGGGTTTAAGACTCATCTAAAAATTCTGATAAAATCTCTTAAAATTCTCTTTTGATGTGCACTTAATTGTTATGCAAAAATATCATTATGGTTATATGGGATTTTGGTAGGTTTCTCAAAAGTTCAAATGATTTAATTCCTATTAAATTGAATTTTGGTACTGCAGTTCGATTTCTCATGATTTACCGAAAATGCTCAGATTTTAACAAAAATTTTTATGGATACCAAATTAAACAAAACAATGCTCATTCCAACTTGAACAATGACGAGGAAAAGAGGATGTGATAGTTGGCCCATGCTGATGTAGTCTCTGTAGATGGGCTGTTCGTTTCGCGCAAAATATAGTATTAGGATCGGCCCGCATACGGCCTAAACGCACCAGTATATATTCCCTTCGGCTGACTTTCCACGCCCTAGACTGCGCCCTTCCTCTCTCCGCTCTCCGCTCTACGGAGTGCAGCAAGAGCAGCGGCTTCATCTCGTGCGGGCAGCGCCTCCTCCTCCAGGTAAGAGTGGAGCTCTCCGTCCCCAATCTTGTATATAATCCTCCTCCTTCCCTGCTTGACGGCGGGGGCGAGGGCAGGTGGGGGATGACACGTGGATTGGGTCTCTCTGTGAGCTTTAGGTAGGGCGGCTGATATCTGGCCCTATTGCTCGGTCCGCTTCTGGGTAGAGTCTTGCGGGTTTCTGGAATGTACCAAACCACAAAGTTGCATTTTTCACTTGGCGCAGTCTCATGGATGATGGAGAAGCCGGTAACAAATAAAGTCCCTTAAGCACCTTAGGACAAAGAGAATCAGGAACTGTTGGTTTCAATACACTATGCGATTGAGCTTCCTGGAGAAGCGTGTTTGGTTCTATAGATTCATCATCTGCCCCATTTTCATTAGATACATGAAGAATCTAAACTGGTGCAAAATGTATTGTTTTGGACATAAGTATTTGTTGCTACTTTTGAGGATATTAGGAGAGGATGAAATGACATGCATTTAGTTTGTTGTGCGTATTATTTTCAAGATTTTTTTGGTTTGTGAAATCTGCTCCTAGCTATTACTGTGTCCTTGTTAAAATCTTTTGCAATATATTTTCCCCCTATGTTCAGCCTGTTGTCATCAACTTGTGTTTATTTCCTTTATTTACCTTTCTTATTTTTTTAGGGGATATTTACCTTTCTTATTGGGCGCTGTTATATTATATCTGCCCTTTGGCTCTGATAAGCGGTAGTGTGTGTTTTACCTTAGGTGCAGTAAAAATGGTGGGGCTTTGAAGCGAAGATCCTTTGGTCCATGATGAAGTTGACATGGAGGATGTTGATACCGACGTGGATGAATCAGACTTGGAAGATGATTCAGGGGAAGAAGCTCAGGCCATACCTTTAGATAAAGCTATATACAACAGGGAGGCAATTCTTGAGAAGCTTGAGGACATAGCATGGCCGCAGAAGGTTGACTGGATGCACGAGCTCACCATTGATCATGATCAGGGTGAGAAAGTTGATGTGAATGATGACCTGGCCCGTGAGCTTGCATTCTACACTCAAGCTTTGGATGGCACGAGACAGGCCTTTGAGAAGTTGCAGTCGATGAAGGTGCGCTTTCTTAGGCCAACGGACCACTATGCCGAGATGGTCAAAACTGATTCCCACATGCACAAGATTAAGGGGAGACTCTTATCAGAGAAGAAGAAGATTGAGGAAGCTGAGGAGAGGAAGAAGGCAAGAGAGGCTAGGAAGAGAGCAAAGGAGGTACAAGTCGAGAAGAAAAAGGAGAGGACAAAGCAGAAGAAGGAGCAGATAGACTCTATCAAGAAGTGGAGGAAGCAGAGGCAATCAGGGGGATTTACCAAGGGAAACAATGATGGGCCAGATGTGAACTTTGAGGTAGAAGAAGGATTTAAGCAATCAAAAGGAAAGATGCCTGGCATGTCGCCTGGTGATGGGTCTGGTGGTCTTGCTAAGAGAGGAAAAGAAGGAAAGAACAGGAGGTCACGATATGCTAAGTTTGGTTACGGTGGTCGGAAAGGGCTTAAGAAGCAGAACACTGCTGAGACTACAAATGATTTCAGAAGCTTTAACAAGGGTTCAGAGTCTCAAAACAAGAAGGGGAAGAGATTTTGATGTGATTTAGGTATGTGTGTTCAGTACCCTTTTGCTATTGTTAGCGTTCTAGTTGGAATATCATTAGTATGATACCAGAGGCAAAAATTTTGTTGAGATAAGACTAAAGAATTTATAGTGGGAGAGTAGACGCAAGACTTTCATGTTACCGGTCTGAATTTTTACTTGGTACGATTGTGACCTCTAGAAATTGATATTGCTGTTTGTGTAATTGTTGCCTTATGCTACATGTTAATAGTGGTTCTATTATGTGTGTAGCCTCGTCAAGTGTTACTGAGTAACTTAGTTAAGTGTTGGATCTCTTCCTAACCAAGCAAGTGTTGGATCTCTTCCTAACCAAGCAATGACAATTTACTAGGGGATGGCAGTTTACTAAGGGAGAGCCTCCTCAGGCATTGAAGTCACGTGAGTGTACTTATGTTGGTAAGATGTTGTAGCTTAGTTGCAGGTATTGTTCTGAAAATGTAGCATTTTAAATGTTAGTGTTTGCTTGACTGAGATGGAGTCGACATAGATAAAACTTTTGTCGCTCCATCTGCTCCAATGTAAGAATTTGATGTGTTACTCATGTCGGATATGGTGATGGAAATCTGAATATTTCATGACCCTGTAGTGTTTATGTTTCATGCTATGAGTATTGCGTAATAAAAATTTCTCTGTCTTTTAGGGAAAAATTTCAAGGCAGTTTCATGTTTTTTTCTAAATGGTCCGGGGCAAGTTTAAAATCTTCTGATTTTCCTTCAAGTTTTTAATTTTTTTTCTGAAATCATGAAAATTTATATGTAAGAAAACCCCTGTATTGTTTTCAAACATTCTGGTATTTCTTTCCACTACGATGAGAAATGTGGAAAACATAGAATAAAAGCGAATGCCACGATCCATCAACATGTTTCTCCATCTCAACAGTTTTTATAGCCAAACTTCCAAATCAATGTATAAAATCATCAACTCTTCATGCATGAATATTAAATATCTGAAGGTGTAATTGATGATTGTTATCCATCTCCGTGTGAGCACAACCGAGCTAGTGTCCTGCAGGGCCAGCGGCTGGTATCTCCCATACATAACTCGTCCTACAAGAGTCGGCCTATACGTCAATCTGATCCAATTAAACCACCCAAGGAATGTCAACATTTTTTAAATAATAGTCAACATTTTTTAAATCTAGAGTAAAGTGAACTAAAGGTCCCTAAACTATTCGTGATGTGTCATCTAAGTCCATAAACTTTTAAACTGACCATCTAGTTCTCTAACCTATTTTTAATGTGTCTAAGTGAGGTCAAATCTATTTTTACTGTATCAAGTTAGGTCTTTTTTTTTGAAAAATCATATGAGAATAAAAAACCAAAGGGTCTTTAATAGGGTGGTTAGGGCGTTCAAGTGATACTTTTCGGGTCCTAGGTTCGATCCCTCACGACGCGAATTTCCGATTGAGGTTGAAAAAATCTCCGCGTAATAGTTCGCATCAAAACTCAGATTAAGAACCGACCCAAACTCACATCAGTCACGGATCCCAAGACTAAAGAAAGTTCAGAAATTTTTTTTGACCTGCGTAAGAAAGTCTTTTTCTTAATAAAATGTCCGAAGGGAGGAGCTATCTTACCGTTGCGGATCGAGTTTTTTAAAAAAATTCAAATGATCATGTATGTTATGCATTGAGATAAAAAGGTTTATAACAGTTTTCTCTCATACTATAGTGTTTTGAGGACAAAAACTATGTTTTCTCAGTGTCATACTGCCAATATCAAGTTGCACTATTCCTTGACGAAAACCAACTTTTTAAAAATGTCATACAACAAATTTTCCCTTTCTAAAATTATCACAATATATTTCTACCTTTCAAATGGGATTTAGACCTCACTTGTCACAACAATAGTTTAAAGACCCAAATGATCATTTTGAGAGTTTGTGGATCTGAATAACACAGGGTGAATAGTTTAAAGACCTACAATATATTTTACGCTTAAATCTATTTCAACATATCAAAAATACATGTTCAAACATTTAAGAAAAATGTTGATATAAGAAATTGTAAATGTTAACACAGCATAAATGAATTATTGATACACTATGTTTAATTTTTGTTTCAATTTTCCAATTCAAAAAATATTTATGTTGGGCTGGAGTGGAGGCGGTGACAGCATTTGGGACAGTTGGAGCAGCCTCCAACAAATCACTTCTACCCATTGTTTTACCTCATCGAAAGTCTGTCATCGTCTCCGGACCTCATTATCCAACCTGCATATCCTGGGTACCTTACCAGCAATAGCTTATTCAAACAGCCATTACATTAGGGGGGCAAAGAAAAGACATATCGACACAACAAAGCAAGTAATTACATGCAGCTGACGAAGTCAGCAGAATTGTGAGATACATATCCTTTCTTGTTCGAACTATCCAGTTTCTAAAGTTTCAAAAACACATAACATCGAGATCACTATTTCAGTGGTTTCAATCCTAGTTTGGCCCGGAGTTTGTTCATTTCTATGATCTCTGGATCATTCGGATCTGGAACATTTTTACCTTCGGGCTTCTTCTCTTTCTTTTCCTTCATCTGCTTAGGTTCCTCTCTTTGGCCACCATCCTCGCCACGTCCTCGAGGACTAGCACTACCACGATCACGCCTCCTACGGTACTCTCCATCTTCACGGTCTCTCTCTCGCCAATCCCTGCTCCTTGAACGGCTCCTGCGCCTGCCCCGATCTCTGTCTCGATGTTCTCTTTCCCTGCCATCCCTCCCCCTTTCTCGGTCCTTGTCTCGACGGTAGTCACAATCCCTCAAGCGATGATGATCACGGTCCCTATCTCTGTTTCTATCTCTTTCACGATCTCTATCAAGGTCTCTATCCCGTCCCGTCCCATAGTCTCGATCATAGTCCCTATCTCTTTCATAATCTCGATCCCTGCAACAGCAGAAGTAAAAGATATAGGAAATCATTATCTAATGGCAACAAAATTAATAAACAATAGATACATATGAGCACCAGTTGAAGTATAGTGGTACATGATCTAAATACAGTCAAACTATCCCATTGATTAATGAGAAACAAGTGGTGCTAGTTTCACCACTTATCAGCAAAATAAGAAGTATTGTGCCAGCAAAAAAAAAAATTCATAATATGTCATTAAAGTGGCTCATTTCAATGCTTCACGACTTGTCCACAGCCTTTAAAATATTTTGGATCAAATAACTATGTTTAACAAGTATCTAACTCTGGGCATCCTAGTGTCTATAACACAAACTGATACAACAACAGCAACAACCAAGCTTTCTAGTTCCAAACGAGTTGGGGTAGGCCAGAAACTGATACTAGTATATATTTTAGTAGATTGAAAAAAATTAAACCTTAAACAAATCTTCAGGCTTCCACCAAATAAAAAATCTGTAATGTTACCAACAATTTTGCACTAATAGAAATTTGTTAAAGCTATGTGTTGATTGCCATGCTACAGGTAGGTAATAGAATACCATGGGAGCACAAATCTCGAGTACTGAATGTGGCTAAAACTAATCAATTACTTGTACATTGTGATGAATCAAGCCCTTCAAACAGTACAAAAATATTGGTAAGATAAAATAAACTAAGAATATTCATTGAAAGTAATGTACAATTCTACAGCATGTTACAGGTAGGCAATAGAACAAAAGTGTATTTGTCAGACAATAAAGATTAACTAGTACTCCCTCCGTCCCAAATTAACTGTTCGTTTAGCTCAACATGGGCATTATGGAGGCGTGCAAAAGGTGGGTTGCACAGAGAGAGACAGAGACAGAGACAGAGACAGTGACAGAGACAGAGACAGAGGTATTAGGAAGCAAGATGAACAGATATTGCAGGACAAATATGAAGAGCTGGATGAACAAAAATGTATTTACAGCAAAATCAATTACTGATGCAGAAGCAATTTTGCTTGGTTTAAAGTTAGTATTCTCAAGTAATCTGAACTAGGAAGCTTCAAAGTTTTCAAAGTTATTCTTCAATCGAGCAAGTTAACTCGATGTAACAACTATCAATGGTCAGTATCAGAATCCCAATATAACTGAACTAGGTCCTCGACAAATCTAGTGAGCAATGGCTTTCTATAAAACGAATAATGTCCTATTTACTCACATGATTCTTATTTTCGCACACGTGCAATATAGACACGTTAAGCAGTTCAAGAGAAAACTCACAATGAACAAACCATACAAACATTGTCAGCAACAAACCAAGCATACAATAGCAAGTTCAAGAAGAGCAGCAAACCTGCAATGCCTATCATGCTTCCTGTCTCTGTCCCTGTCCCTATCCCTATCACGTTCTTTGGCAGGACTCCTTCCACGATAATTATCCTGATGAATATGAAGAAATACCAGTCATCGTACCAGAGTAAACAAAAATTATATCCACTGGATAAATTTCATGATTTTCAGTAGATTAACAGTTAAGTGCCCTCACATTGTCACGACCATTAGGTTCATCTATCTCCACAGGTTGTTCTTCTTCCTCCTTATCATCCTCCTCCTCAAAATCATCCTCGAGTGCACTTCTCCTTGGTTCTAGAGTTCCAGCTGCTTCAAGAACCCATCTGCCAAAGTCCAAACAATACGCAAATATTTAGCATGTCATATCCTATAGGGATTCTGGGACCATTATAGCAATTTTAAAAAACGTTTCCCACAACAGGGAGGCTTTTGAACCTTATCTCAAATATTGTATGGCACAACTCGAGCAGTCACTGCTACATCAATTAAGAATATCGCAATAAAGATGAAGTTCAAGTGCACAGCAGACGCTCATATCACAGTGGGGCAACGACAATGAGGCAACAAGAAACAAACCTTTTCTGGATGCGCGGCAGGGCAGTGTCACAAGAGTAGTCACTGGTCAGAAGCTCATCGATGAACTCATCAACATGGGTGCACGTGAACTCTGAAATTAAGATATGTAAGTACAAGCAAAAATCGTAAACCTGGATAACTACCAGTGAAAATCTTGGAAACTAATTAGTTCTAAATTTTGGCCATTGAGTGCATACTTCCATCACTGAGCTTGTTTCTGATCTTGCCGTAATCGTTGTAGAGCGGCTCGAGGTACTAGTAGACATCAGTGATTGTACCGGTGAGGCGCAGATGGAATGCCCCAAGAACCCGCACATACCTGCACCGTGTCAGTCAAAACAGCCATGGACTGCTGAGCACTTGGAAGGAAAGGAAGCCAATTAGAAATCGATAGGAAGGAACAGAAATATTAGCACTTACTTGTAGCCCTCGTTCTTGATAAATTCGACGACGATGTCCTTGTCTGGCTAGATCTGCAGCATCTTGAGCGTGAGGCAGAGAAACGGGGTGGGCTTGCGGTTCCCGCCGTAGGTGCCGCCGGTATGGTCGAGTTCCATGGCCTTATCGACTAGCGTCTCCGCGGTGAGCCCGAAGCACTGCTCCTTCCAGTAGATGCTCTGGTAGATCTTGGAGCGCACGATCTTCTCGATCAGGTTCTGCGGGTTCGTCCCGTGGATGCTCTTCGCAAGCGGGTCCGTGTGGTTCGCCATCTTCCGTTTCCGCGCCTACAGCGCGTTTCACCGGCAGTGAACAAGACAGCGGTGGTGGCGGCTAAATAGGGGGTGGGGATCAGATTGGAGCTTGAATCAAAACCCCAGCGGTTGCCGTTGTTTTGCAACCCTAGCGGCCCAAGCTCAACTTTTTCCTACTCTAGTCGCGGTTCGGTAGCGTTGCCTCTCCGCTGTCCGTTTTAAAAACCCATCAAATTTTGCCAGCGAATTTTGTGCACAACACACTAAATAAACACCGTTTGGTCTGTAAGACATTATAAAATTCGATTTTATCTTCTAGACACTATAAAATTGTGATATTTATCTACAAAACATTCAAAATAAAAAAATATACTATTTTAAACTTTTTATCTCAATGTTTAAAATGAATTACTACTTGAAATTTGACATGAAGATAAAATGTTGTGTTCATTGTACATGTGAATTTTTTTGGATTTTATCTGACTGTTTACATAGTTTGGTTGAAAATATTAATATTATTTTTCTACAAAACTTATGAAAATAATCAAAATCAAATCAAATAAAAAACATAGAAATAGGGTACAAGGTATTATATTTTTTTAGTCAAATTTTAAGTTATGAAACATTTTTTACATTGAAATAAAAAGTTTCAAAATCGTCTATTTTTTGTTTCTGGCAAGGGTAAGTTACCATGGTGCAACTGGCTAATATGCAAGGAAGTGGTAGTTAGTTATGACTTGCAAAAACTCTTCTCTTGGTTTGGTGTTTCATCCCAAAAGTCCGCAGCAGATGCTCCCAGGAATTGGGATTATTAATAGGGGTGTTAGAAGGGAATCGTACACTTAAAACAAATTATCTAGGATCAGTTCTGAGGAAACAGAATGCTTGTGAGGAGGCTCAAAGCAAGCATCCATCCAGTAGCACGTAAGGACAATTAAACATGACACAATTTAGAAAGATCGTTAACCCAGGTGACGGGTCAATAACAATTAGCACCTGTTGGAACGGATCAACCTTTACACGCAAAACAGCGACACACCACTGCAGCGGCAGCTAGAAGCAAATAAACTAATTCATTCAATGATCGGACAAGGCACGCGCATATGATTGCATACGGGTAGGAGCATGGGCTTGCCAGCTGGCTAGAAGGTTCACGAGATCGACAAGGTAGGGTATCTCCTTATTAGGCCAACAAAGGAAGGGCCTATCCCTTGCACGACAGCCAAGGGAAGGGACAGCGGAGAGATGAGAGCCCATTCCTGGATCTGGCGAGTGAACTCAGGCTCTGATGGATGAAAGGTAAGTTGAGAGGGCTGGGCTACCTGAAATTATTATGATGAGATTGGAGGCGGCTGCTTCACTCAACCTCGGTGCGACCCAACTTTGTGAATAAAATACTGAGTTTGTTATGGTGCTTGGAAGGACCTCTCGGTACTTCTCCTTTTGAATTAATTCTAACCGTTGATATTAAAAAATTGGTACCAGGCCCACTCATTTTGGTACCGGTCCACCACTTTAAATACCTTTTAGGTACATCCACATTCTTAACCGTTAGATCTGATCAAATGAATGGTTGCTGTTAATTCCAAGCACCATAACAAACCTCAAATTCCAAATATCATCCATTCATTCTAGAACTGATCCAAATCCACCATGATGATGCTTCTTTGTTTTCGTAATGCCTTTGTATTGTGTATCAAACAATCTCATCTCCGAGATACCGACGGTAGTATGATTATAGCGGTAAGGGGATGAGTTGAGCACCTCCTGTATGCTTTGCATGAAGAAGTTGCTTGCCTTCACAGACCACAAGCAGGCAGCTAATCTGGGGTGCACAAGTATCATCATGGAGACATATGAACTGGAGGTTCAGTATACAATGCAATCGGAAGACCAAAG
This sequence comes from Oropetium thomaeum, assembly GCA_001182835.1. NCBI lineage: Eukaryota > Viridiplantae > Streptophyta > Magnoliopsida > Poales > Poaceae > Oropetium > Oropetium thomaeum. The sequence goes on along the minus strand of LFJQ01000007.1, from coordinate 907,526 downwards.
TCGGTGGACTGTTAGCAGAGTTAATGGATACTATGTGTTCCAATTTTAATAATTGGTTTTGTTTATATGTTGATACGCTTTACCGATCTGGAAAATTCCTAAATGATCGATAATTGTAATAGAGTAGCTCACGCACTCACTTCATGGGGAGCAAGTTGCTCTACGGAGAATGATTCACTTGTGGACATCCTTCTAGCCTAAATTGTGTCTTGGTTGCTGACAATGTAGCGGAAAACAAGTAATGGAACTTTGTTGCTATTACCCAATTCTGATCCTGCCCAAACGAAGGGAAAAAACAACAATCCCAATCCTCGATTCCTGCCTAGAACTTTGTTGCCCTATTTTTCCTCTCTTCTGGAACTCACTCCCTTATCTGAGAAGCATGCTTTTCTAATAAGCCATTGTCTGAATAAGCTATGTGTTTGGCAATCCTAATCAAGGAGAAGTCGATTTATAATATATTTTATTTTGTTAAATAGAAATCACATGCATATAAAGGCCATAATTTACCAAAATACAATATTCTAAAGTCCGGATGCTCTCATGATGAGCACGACAAATTATAAGTGGATCACGAAACCATGTAAAGTATCCAGGACTATCAACTATACCAACTAGCAAAGAAAACAGAGGGAGGGCACACCTGCTAGAGGGATGACGTCTGGGACAGCACGACGTCGATCCGGGCAGAGGGTGGCGTCGATCCGGAGGTAGGACGACGGCTTTCACGGGTTAGAAGGGAGGCGGGCGGCGTCGATGTGGAGGGAGGCGGGGTCCGTTGATCCGGAGGGACGGCAGCTGGCGTCGATCTGGATAGAGGCGAGGCAATTCGATCCAGAGGGAGGGCGGCAGCGGCGTCGATTCCACAGAGGGAGGACGGCACTGGCGTCGGGATTAGGGAGGGACGGCGGCGGCGTGGGTGGATTCGGAGGGTCGGTGGGTGGGGTAGGCACGATGAGGAAGAAATGCTTCGCTTAGCTGGTTCCCTTCACCTGTTTTCCCGATTCTATGGTACTCCCGTTAACAAACAATTGAAGCTGTTGTTTTCAAAAAAACTTTGTCATCTTATTTAAAAATAAAGACTAATATCATATATTTTTTATGAATTACTTCATATGTTTAAAATTATGCACTTAACTATAACATTTTAAATAAAATAAATAGTCAAAATAACATCAAATTATCTACTTCCTTCGTTTCAAAATAGAGTCCGTTTGAACAATGACACGATCTTCAAAACGTAATTTTGATTTTTATTTTCTAAAAAATAATTATTAAAAAATGATACATGTATATTTTTTTAAAATACTTTTTAAGATAAATCAATTCATATGATTTTTATATTTTTAAACTTAACAAATTAAAAGTTATTTAAGATTTATATTCCTAATGTTTAACAAGATGTTATCAAAACGAACTATAATTTAAAACGAACAAAGTATAATAGGGGAAGTAAATAAAAATTAGAGCCATATTTATTTGCACTACATATTTAAAGTTCTATTTATATAAGATGTAGTATGGTAAACATATGAAATTTTATTGTCGATTCTACTAGCGGAACCCTTAAAAATTCAGAATCTTACAATCCAGTCTCCAATATCTTCATCTTTTATCTAATAAATTTTCACAATTTTTACCTTAAGAGCAGCGTTTTGTTACTTAAAAAAAATAGCGTTCGGAAGGCTTTTAGCTTATTTGTATTATATATAAGCGCAAATAAACAACGCTATACGGTGGTTTGGTTTGGTGTGGTCGTGTCGCAATCCGGTCCGATATAATCGTACTGTTTGCTCATCCAGGATCATTTGGGATGTCACTTGTCGAAGCAAGAGAACATACGGTATAATAATTAACGAGAACACGCGAAATATGATTAAAAGATATATTAAGTCTTAATATTACAACTCGACGATACAATTAAGCACCTCAGTCCTACGGTGCTTAATCTTCATGGGGCGGAGAAGCGGGAACCCACTCGAAGGTCGACTCAGTGGGTGCTTCTCCTTCCCAACCATCCTGACCAGAGTTAGGGTGATCACCTGTAAAAATAATTAATCCACAAACCCTGAGCAACTAATACTCAACAAGACTTACCCGTCAATATGGCCAGGCCAACTAATATTTGAGAGTGAAATACAGGAGTAGAGCAGAGGGGCGCTGGATTGCGTTGCGCGCGCGTGCGTGCGACGTGATGATGGCCGGGGTAGCTGCTTCTGCCGCTGGGCTACCCATGCAGCAGTGACTATACCGGTGAGGCGCAGTAGCATGCTCCAAGAACCCGCACGTACCTGCATCGTGTTAGTCAAAACAGTAACAGAAATATTAGCACTTACTTGTAGTCGTCGTTCTTAATAAATTCGACAACGATGTCCTTGTCTGGCTGGATCTGCAGCATCTTGAGCGTGAGGTAGAGAAACGGGGTGGGCTTGCGTTCCCGCCGTAGGTGTCGCCGGTATGGTCGAGTTCCATGGCCTTATCGACTAGCGTCTCCGCGGTGAGCCCGAAGCACTGCTCCTTCCAGTAGATGCTCTGGTAGATCTTGGAGCGCACGATCTTCTCGATTAGGTTCTGCGAGTTCGTCCCGTGGATGCTCTTCGCAAGCGGGTTCGTTCGGTACGCCATCTTCCGTTACTGCGCCCGCGGCGCGTTTCGCCGGCAGTGAACAAGACAACGGTGGTGGCGGCTAAATAGGAGGTGGAGATCAGATTGGAGCTTGAATCAAAACCCTAGCGGTTGCCGTTGTTTTGCAACCTTAGCGACCCAAAGCTCAACTTTTTCCTACTCTAGCCGCGTTTCGGTAGCGTTGCCTCTCTGCTGTCCGTTTTAAAAAACCATCAAATTTTGCCAGCGAATTTTGTGCACAGCACACTAAATAAACACCGTTTCACCGGCTGTGAATAAGACGGCGGTGGTGGCGACTAAATAGGGGGTGGGGATCGGATCGGGGCTCGAATCAAAACCCTAACGGTTGCCGTTGTTTTGCAGCCCTCTTGCTGTTCCTCTGCTTCGTCGCGGCCGGCGCCCGATTGTCCTCCCCCGCCACAGACGCGCTCCGGCGAGTTGAGGCCTATGTGAGCAGCTGCTTCTGCCGCTGGGCTACCCATGCACCGAGCACACCGTACGTGCGTCTTCCCCGCTGCCGGTTCTTAATTTCTTCGGTGTTTCTGTTCATCTTGCAGCCACGTATGAATCTTTTGTCAGTTTATGGCTTGTTGATCCGGACTAAATTGTTTGCTCAACAACCTGCCATCCTCGATGAGTTGCTTTTGTATGCGTCGCTGCAGGTCTGCCTCGTTCGCTGCGAGCCAAGAAGTCGAATTGTTCATCTGTTCTTGTATCTACCGCTGACCAATCATTGGAATTAGGCGCGGGGAGGGTTTCGTTTTTCTTCAATTCCAACAGGAGTTGGCGTAGAACTACTTGACTCATCCGTTCACGTCGCTTTCCAAAAAAAATTGACCACACATTTCTTATTGAAGTGATCGGGGATGCATGTCTGAATGGGTTCTTTTAATTGGATCGTCAACAAAATATTAGCTTTTATCCTTGCTTTGGATTCCAAGCAAAGGATAAACTATCTGACTGACTTTGCTTGCAGCCTTGCACATTACGAATGAGTATTGAACTGTTGACGTTTAGTTTCATGGGACAAAGGCATTTTCCTTTTATTGTGAAAATATTGCCTTCATCTTCTATGTCTTGTAAGCTATCCATTGACCGTAACTCTAACACTGTTATATGAATTTATATTGCTTTGTTGTCGTCTTGAAAATTTGCAATCAATCTTAATGTCAAGATCGTTTTCTTGGCTTTTGTCTTTTGTGTCATTCCATCTACAAAGTTTGTCAAGCATTAAGCATAAACTGTAATAGAGTATTAATCTGCTACAAATTATTTTGATATTCATTGTTCTTTCTTCACAAAAATAGTAACATAGATTTCGCGCAGGTTGAAACCAAAGACGGTTTCCTTTTGTCTATTCAACGTATACAACGTGGCAAAAATGGAGTAGCTGATAATGCAGGGCCTCCAGTTTTTCTTCAACATGGTCTTTTTCAGGTTCTCCTTATCACAACTACAGGCATCTTCTTTTGGAAGATTCAGATATCATCATATTAGATTGTAACCAGTTTGATATATCTGTATGGTTCTGTGGATAATAGAGTTCATAGCCCCATTTACTTTGTGTCATCACTTTCTCTTCCTTACCATCATTCTATTCAGTTGCCTTGTTTTGTCCATAACCCTTGCAGGGTGGAGACACATGGTTCATAAACTCTCCAGAACAGTCCCTTGGTTATATCCTTGCAGATAATGGTTTTGATGTTTGGATTGGAAATGTCCGTGGTACATATTGGAGCAAAGGCCATTCGACTTACTCTGTTCATGATAAGGTGAGGAAACTCCGGAGCTATACAAAGAATATATAAGATAGATACAGTAACATTCTTACAACTCTCCAGACTGCATAGTAGCAACTTGCACAAACTAGTGTGTATAGGACTATATCTTTGGTGCTTTAACCTGTAAGGCTTTCAGCAACAAATACAGAGCATAATGTGCTATCTAGCCATGCTAGTATAGTTTAGTATTTGATTCTTACTTAACTCTATGAACTTTGCAGCTTTTCTGGGATTGGAGTTGGCAAGAGCTTGCTGAATATGATCTTTTGGCAATGTTAAGCTATGTACATACGGTTACATAGTCCAAAATTTTATATGTTGGGCATTCACAGGTATGACCTAGTTTACATTGGAACAGTCAAACTATTACCATAATATTACAACAACAACAACAACAAATTCTTTTAGTCCCAAGTCAATTGGGGTAGGCTAGATTTTTATAATATTACTAAGAATTATATGTTTTTGGTAGGGAACTATTATGGGCCTGGCTGCATTGACAATGCCTGAAATAGTAAAGATGATCAGCTCTGCTGCTCTTCTGTGTCCCATTTCTTATCTCAATTATGTCAGCGCTGGTTTTGTTCTTAGAGCAGTTGCTATGCATCTTGACCAGGTAACATATTATACTTTGGAGAAATCCAACAAATAAATTCTAGCAACTTCTTAAATGACTTATGGTGATATTTACCATAGATGCTTGTTACTATGGGCATCCATCAGCTGAAATTCAGAAGGTTTGACACCTTTTTACCTGACTTCTCTTTCCTTTTGGGTATTTTTTTTTTCTTGAATACGTAGGAGAGCTGCGTATCATTGCATTATAGAGAGGAAATGATCGGCTCCTTACAAACACCACCACCTCACTCCGGGCCGAGCTGCGAGGGGTTGTTTACATCACAAAGGAGGGCTAAACTATAAACCACAATTAAGGTGATTCCTGACCAAGTAAAGAAAGAAGAGCTAAACTAACCTAGCCCACCATCATGACCCAAACCCAGCATGCGCAGGCCTCGCGCACCCGCCAAACACCAAAGCTGATATTCGTTTTTGAATTCATGGATCAGCATGTTAATGTCCGTCAAATACACAAGAATTACGATGCTTCCATATGATCCATGAGCCCAGGATGATGATTGTGTTCAGACCCTTCCTCTTCTCCTTTGGGATTCTCTTGATTGCTTTTCGCCACCACTCTGCCATTGATTCCTCGTGTTGAGATGGAACCCGATCTTGCAATCCCATAGGAATAAAAATCCGAGACCAAAACTGTCGAGCGAGGACACAAGTAGTGAGCAGGTGTTGGATAGTCTCGTCTTCTTGATCACACAACGGGCAGCGGCTCGGGTGAGGCAATCCTCTCCTAGCAAGCCTGTCCGCTGTCCAACACCTGTTTCGTATTGCTAACCACAAAAAGAGCTTGCATTTTGCTGGCGCCCAAGATTTTCATAAACGGCGCCAAGGCTCAAAAGTGATTGAGCCATTGAAAAATGCTAGGTAAGCAGATTTTGATGAGAACTGGCCTGAGGCGTTAAATCTCCAAATGTGAGCATCGTCAGCCTGAGAGAGAATTGTCTCGTGTAATATGTCCCAAAGCTGAGATTCCATGGCAATATTGAAGAGCGCTACAGCATTGGGATGAATCTGTACGTCATCAAGACCAGCCCATGCCCGGTTGGGGTCAGTTTTTTAAACCATAACCAGCGAATTTGGAGTGCTCAGCCCATAAACTCAAGATTAAGCACCCCCAATCCGCCAAGGTCCAGCGGTCTCTGGACTTTATCCCATGCTACCAAACAAGCACCACCATTTACTTGCTCTCTCCCTTTCCAAATGAAAGCTCTTCGTATCTTGTTGATGGCTCGTAGAAACCACTTGGGCACGTTGATAGCTATCAAGACATAGATGGGAATGGCCGAGAGAACAAAGCGAACCCACGTGACACGACCAGCCATGTTCATGAGGGCAGCATTCCATCCAGGAAGTTTGTCGCTAATCTTTTCAATCCACTTGAGAAGTTCAGCTTTTCGTATTTTTTTATAAGAAACTGGTAAGCCCAAATAGGTGCATGGGAATTCTACTGCTGCACATGGGAGAGTAGAGCTCACAACCTCCATTTGTGCCTGCTCACACCGAATCGGTATAACACAACTTTTCTGCAAATTTGTTCGAAGGCCTGACGCTTCTCCAAACCTATCCAAGATGCTTATAGTGAGGTTCATTTCTTCCTCCTCGGGCCGGATGAATAAGACCACATCATCGGCATAGAGAGAGATGCGCTGTCCTGGGTTCCCTCTAGTCAATGGTTGCAGCAGCTCCAATTCTCCAGCCTTGGTGAATAGACTGTTTAGCACATCCATAACAAGGATGAAAAGCATTGGAGAAAGGGGATCTCCTTGACGGAGACCTCTTTGGTGCCTAATCTCTTGTCCCGGTTCACCGTTAAGAATAACCCGGGTTGAAGCCGTGGTAAGAAAATTAGAGACCAGATTACACCAAACTTGACCAAAGCCCAGATGTGAAAGGACTTCCAGAAGAGATGACCAAGACACGGAATCAAAGGCTTTTGATATGTCCAGCTTCAAAAAGAGACTTGGCACCTGACGACGATGGAGGAGCTTAATTGTTTGCTGCACCAATATGTAGTTGTCGTGAATACAACGCCCTCGGACAAATGCACTTTGATTAGTAGCCACCAACTCATTTAACACGGGAGCCAAACGATTGGCCAATATTTTCTTCACAAGCTTAGCAAAACTGTGAATGAGACTTATTGGACGAAAATCCTGGGGTTGCAGCGCCTCTGCCTTTTTGGGAATAAGCGTAAGATATGCTGAGTTGAGTAGCCAAAGTTTCCTTGCATCTCCTCGTTGCAACACTATGATAGCTGCCATGAACTCTGCCTTAATCAACTGCCAACAAGATTTATAAAACCGACCTGTATAACCATCCGGTCCAGGTGCTCTATCTGCCGGTAGAGTTTTGATTGTATTCCACACTTCATCCTCCGTAATTGGTGCGTCCAAAGCCGAGAGATCAATTCCTGCCCTATGAAAGAAAGCAAGATCAAGAGTGCTGGATCGAGGCAAGGCAGTACCTATCAACCCATCAAATTAGTCAAACATGATCTCATGTTTATCCTCTTGGCTGGTAACTACTTGATCATCTCTCAAAAGCTTGGATACAAAATTTTTCTTTTTGTGAAAACCTGCTTGTCCATGGAAAAAAGCCGTGTTGGCATCTCCATCTTGCAGAAATCTAATGCGCGACCGGAGACGTGCAATCGTTCTCTCAAGAGAGGACAGTACAAGGCAATGTTTCTTCAAAACATGTCGCAACCAATTTTCTTCCCTGTTTAGTTGTCGATGATCTTGTGCAATCTCCAAGCGATGAATTATTTTCCGGGCGACAGCATGTTCAGTTTTGATGTGTCCTACCTGCTGTTGGCTCCAGGATTGGAGAGCACGAGTAAGACGCTTGAGTTTGATGGATATACGCTCAACTGCACAGGTGGATGAAACTGGTTCATTCCAAGAAGTTGCAACTGCATCACGAAATCCCGGTAGTTTCGTCCAAAAACTCTCAAAATGGAACCGCCGCTTGCCGTGAATTCCCTCTCTAAGATCGAGAACCAAGGGACAATGGTCTGAAATCTCGGTAGCTTGGCTCTGCAAGATACACTCCGGAAATAGTGATTCCCAATCAGAAGTGCATAAAACCCAATCAAGCTTGACTAATGTTGGGGCATCCCTTTCATTAGACCATGTATAGCGCCGACCAATTAACGGTATCTCTTTAAGCTCAAAATCATTGACGAAACGTCGAAAACGCCCCATCATGGCCCTGTTCAGATTCTCATTATTTTTATCTTCCGATGAGTATATCATGTTAAAATCACCTACTAGCAGCCAGGGTCCTGAGCACAACGATCTCACTTCACGGAGTTCCTCAAGAAAGGCAACCTTTTCAGCGTCTTGTTGAGGACCATAGACTCCTGTAAACCACCAGGGAACCTCATCTTCTGTTGCAAAACAAACTGAGATGGAATGTCAGTGAACACGCCAGTGATCAGACTCGAGAGAGCCATGTCGCCAAGCCACCAAGATCCCTCCACGGGTTCCTTGCGCCGAAAGGTACACAAACTGCCGGAAGTAACAGATGTTGAGCGCACTGTCCAAGAGATGAGCTCCACGCCAGAAATGCTTTACATCCGTGACTATGGCCACATTGATTTCATCATGAGCGTGAGGGCAAAAGATGACGTGTATGGTGACCTCATGAGGTTTCTTAGAGCCAATCAGGGATAGCACAGTAGTTAGTAGGATGTCTTCGCATCTCTGCAGCACGATCTACCATTATGTGTATATAAAATATATGCTTGTTAAGGTACAGCACATGCTCTGACTTCCACATGTTATCACTTATCAGGCATAAGCATTCAGCAGCAAGACCACCACATTATCCATTGGCTATTAATCAGAGCATGTGTCGATTGGAAGCTTTTCATTGACTTCCATATGATGTTCAAACGGACGATATTGTAAATATGTGGAAATAAGTGCTAATTTAGATTCATTTGATTGAACTCTTTCCACCTCCTCCATCTTTGCCACGACTTGAAGCTCATATATAACAAGCTTCATCGGGCATGGCCTCTGGCTTACCTCTGAATTCCGGCTGATGTGGATGCCTTTTGCTTCGAGCACACCGCCTCCGTAGGATGTGGATGGCCTCTCCGTCGAGCGTGTCACCGCTCCAAGGTTGGTTCCCGTCGTCATGGGCCGTGGGCTGATGACCTAGCCCGTCGTCGAGCCTCCCTTATCTTCATACTTCGTGGACGTTGTGGGCCAGATGGTGTAGCCTCCCTTCTCTCCTTCATTGCCGTCACAGGAAGCTGAGGTGGGGCGATGCATGGAGGGGTGGGGATGAGGTGTTTGAGGGCTTGGTAGGAAGGATGGTACCACTAGAGACAAGATAAGAGCATAGACTTGATTTTGCTATTTTCGAAAGTCGACACCTGCCCGCTAACGCTAAATCTACAAGGAGGAGCTAGGCTTGGAGGTGGCCATGGCGTGCAATGCGGGATCGAGAGGAAGAAGACGATGTTATTATAGCTAAGAATTATATATTTTGCGATTTAGCCCAGCTTTTTATGCAATTTATGTACAATGTAAGGTTAAGGATTGGTTTTCTTTTGAATTGGCCCTTCAATTTTATAAGGTTAGTGTATTGTGTCGGGATAAGGATGCCCTGTTATGCAATTTATCCGTGTTGCGATTTCTCCCTTCAGTTTTCATAATTTGGATATTGTACTGGGACAAGTATTAGTTATTTTATGATTTGATCCTTCAGTTTTCTATATTTTTAATATTATGTTGTAATATATTTGTAGTTTTGTTAACTACTATAAAAATTTATTTACACCTTTAACTACTCTGCTAATTCGTGTTCATGTTCTATAGCTATAATTCATTCGTCTTACCTCTAAACTTTTTTTAACTTAATGAGCACAACGAAGCGTAAGCTTGGCTAGTTAAAGAGTACAACATACTTGGGTTTCCAGCCCTAAGGTCATTTCAGGAGATGTGGATACCCTCTGAGCATGCCACATGGTGCTACCCATATATTAAGTTTTTAAATTGATTTTCTTCCAAACCATGGCTATGTTTTTAAATCCCTTTAAACCATCGTATTTCTTACAATTAATACAACAAAATGAGATCGCACAAGGCATACTCTTTACAAAATTCGAAATTTTGAATTCCATAATGTTTCATCATAATGGTTCGAATGTTTTAGTCGTGAACATCAATTGTTTTAATAATTTATTTAGTTGTGAAAGTTTTTATTTCTTAGGAAATTGTTCTGAACTTTGTTTAGCCTATGCAATTTAGTTAAATTTGTTTGAAATTCGTCCTCTTTTATAAATCTAGTATCAATTTATTCCAATCTGTTTTATTTGTTTAATAAACAATTATTGTTCTCTAAATTTGTTTTTAATACGTTCTATTTCTTAAATTTAACATTTCCTTCTCTAGTCCTTAAAGTCTTTGTTTTTATAAAATTAGACGTATATATTCGTGTTGTGGTCTCTCTATTTTTAACTATTTATATTTTAAATTTTCATTTTTAAACACTTATATAACTTTTCATTTTAAATTTATGTAAAGTTTTACTAGCACGGCAGAACACGTCACTTAGGCTTGTCATTTCTATAACGGAAAAGTCTACTATGTTGCGTTCCCGGCATGACCCATCGCGCCGTTTAGAGCTCCCTACAACATCAAATTTGTGAGTAAATCATCTATCAAAGCCCAAGCCAACCTACTCTCGCAAAAAAAAAGGCCAAACCTACTTATATATTATTAACAACTATTACTCATTAGATGAAAACACCTAACAGTGAAGCGCATTAAGTTTGATAGATGATGTCCACTATCCAAATCATCAAAGGTGTGCCACTAATAATGATGGTGCCAAAGGTGGTTGGGATGGCATCAAGCACCTCACCAAAGGACACAATTTGTAACTACAATTGACACCATTATGTTTTCTATAACATTTATATATACCCTCTTCTTACACAAATTTGTTAACTTTTAACATTATCTTTATTTATTCATCTTATTATAGAAAACGTATGAATTCTTAAATGAAATGAGTGATCACTCATCTATGTCAAATATTTTGGATTCTATTTGTCAGTAAACATGTCTTTGTTGCCTTCCATGGTGAGAGTAAGAAAGAGAAGATGACTTGAAGCAGAAGATGAAGTCTAGACTGTTGATTTGAGCTAGGGTTTATCTAAAAGATCCTATCTTTTTAGTCTATTGTTATTTAGTACTACATCCATTTCTCTCTTTTTTTTTATGGTTTTTCAATACAAATTTGTTAAAGGAAACGTCAAGAGGTACTAGTTGCTCGTAAGGGGGCATTATGTACGGTTTTAGATTCTCTTAAAAATGGTTCCACTTCATATTCTTCATTGAAATGGTTTCTCTGTTGAATCAGAATCACTTTTATGAAATCATTTGACTCATTTGTTAAAAACGTTTAACATTTAGGGTGTGTTTGGTCGAACTGTAGTTGCGGGAAAAGCTACTTGTCAACTGTAGCTATAGAAAAAGCTGCTATGAGCTATGAAGGAAAAAGAAAGTTGTTTGGTTGAAATAGCTGTGGCTGTAGCTTTGAGAGAAAAATTTATGTAATGACCCTGAATGTTTGAGGGACTATTTATATGTAAAATTCTCATAACAAACTATATTACCATAAATAATTCACATGATTTTAACCATTAAAGAAAATAAATAGAACTTGTTAAGATTAGCATCATCATTGACATGGTGTTAATAATATAACTATTGCATTTCATAAAAGATAGGCGTCTACCCTTATCTTCCTCTAGCTAAAAACAAAGCATCTGCAATCCTATCACGAATAGTATTCATGCTATCCTCGTTCTCGCCATCAGGAGTCTCCTCTCCTTGTGTTTCTTCCGTAGCTTGTGTCAGTTGGACAAGGTAGTCATCATCAGAGCATCACATCTCTCGAATTCCTTATCTTGTAGCTTGTTGTCACGAATAAAGCTATGCAACGCCATACAAACCATTATTGTATGTTGTTGCATATAGGTATCGAAACATGGTATGCCCTTCAATATACGTCACTTTTGCTTCAAGAATCCAAAAGCCCACTCAATGACATTTCGAAGAGATGAATGCAAGAAATTGAATAACACATACTTCCCTTGAGGAGGCTTGAGGAGGGAGGCCTGACGGCGTGAGAATTCTGGTATGTGGTATGCGCTTCCTTTGAAAAGAGCAAGGTACCCTTTTCGAATTGGATCAGAGTCCACAAGATAATATTTTCCTGTAAAACCAAATTAGTATAGTGAAATAATAATACAAGCAACACAAATGCACTAAGTTCAAATTGTTATACCATTAGGGGGCTCAGAAAAGGAAGGAAAAATTGTTATCGTGTAATTGGAAATCCGTATGTCATGAGCAGAACCAGCCCAACCAGTAGATACAAAGTTGAATCTTACTATCCATGTCGATTCATGTGGTTAACCATTTCCCGCTGGCACTTCAACAGGAATGTGAGAACCGTCTATAGCTCCAATAGCAACCTTGAAATGAGGCCAAAAACTATCACAGGGCCATCCTCAATTTAGGACCAGCTCGCTCATCTAGGATCATTTGGGTGTCACTTGTCAAAGCAAGGGACTAAATAGTACAAGAATTAACAAGAACACGTAGAAAACATATTACAAGAGTGATTTAAAGTTATTACATATTTATTGGTTCAGTTTAGAGTGTGGAAGCAAAATTTTAAAACCGAATACGAAAGCGCAAGCTAATATATAAAACTCGATGATACATATCTACAATAAGGACATCGACCCATAGAAGTGCTTTTTCTCTAAGATCACGGGATGGTGAAGCTGAAACCAACTCAAAAGACCACTCCTTGGGGCTTCACCTTCCCAAACCACATCAGAACAACTATCACAAATATGGTCATGAGGAACACGTGCAAAAGCATTAAGCCACAAACTCTGAGTAACTAATACTCACAAAGACTGACCCGTCGACATGACCTTCTAAAACCGACTCCTAGTATGCAAAGTTATTTGTAGATGTTGAAATTTAAGTTGCAAAATCAACATTAAGAATTGATACTATTTTCAAATTTTAGCCAAGTTAAAAGAGTTCATTGGTAAGAATAAAAGTGTGCCACAAAAGCTAATCAAACATAGTTGCAATACAAATAACTAAGATCATGAAAACAACAAGTATAACAAATATTCCATTTCTTAGCACGATGTGACACAGTGAACAACCGGGTACTCCTCCCTTGGAGGGGCGGCAATTATAATCGATATTGATGGGGACATCATCGGGGCAGATACGACCACATTAAAGGCTATTAAACCTAAGGTAAAGTCAATCCATGTTAGGTTGACATTCTATATATTTGAGCAGTCGAGGCTGCACAATCACTTGTGCTCCTTTTCATTTTCAGAAGTACTCGTGTGGATCAAGCAAATAGGTGTTTGCGTTCAGGAACCATGGATGATTATGGAAGTTGATTGGGGACCAACACAAGTGTTATCCACGTCCTCCACAAGTGCACCACGTGCATCAGGTCCAGGAACGGAGGAGATCTACTCAGTTTGGAAGTTTCCTTCGGATTGCAGAAAAGGCTGAAATTTAATCGAATGTCCAGACCTCGTACGGAATCAAATTTGGGCATTCCTGGACATTTTGGAAAGCTTATGAAGTGTACATTCAAATGGATTTAATCTCAACTTAAAAATCCATCACAGCTGTCCAGAATTAACAAACAGTCCTCACCTGTCCAGACAGACTCAAACTTGGGCTTTTGGGCCTTATATCGAGTTGAGCCCAATAGGGACGTGTCCTAGGGTTTGAGGACGACCCCCAGCACCTCCTGGTCGTCCTCTCCCCCTCTCATATAACCCCATAGCCGCCACTTTCAGATTGGGTTTTGTTTAATTGAAAGTTTAGACATTGCTACTTCCTGGCAGCACGTCTGTTTGTATCCAGAACCCCAACCTCGTGTGTATCACACTTGATCCTTCAATTCTTTGCAATTGAGTTGCTTTTTAATCTTGTTTTGCTAGTTCTGCGATTTTCTTGCAGGAATTATCCTAATGGTTTGGTTGATCCTGCTCCACAAGATCGTGTTCAACCGCTAAAATCAGTGTATTGATTGCTAAGGCGCAGCACCCTGTTGCTCGTTGTAGTCGGATCGTGAACGTCGTTCCAGTCAAAATCGAAGTTATCGACCTCTCATCGAAACGTCGAGACACCCAGAACACCCCTGTACTTATCAAGTGGTATCAATATCCAAGTTGCTCGGTGAGAGATTTGTATCACAATTATTTATTTACCTACAGTCTAGAAAAGCCTTATTAACAAAATTGTGAATTAGTTTTTCCCTTTGTCCCAGAAACACCTTGTGTCTTTGCTGTTGCTACAGAAGTTAATTTTAGTTGAGTTTGTGGTTGCATCATCGTGTTGTGATGCTGGTCTTATTGTCTAGTCCTTTAGAGTTTTGAGTTATTGTGACACCCAGGTGCCACGTAAAAATCCTTCAAACAGGAGTCACTTGCTCGATGAAGTCCCACTCGCCCGACCCATCTCCGTCTCGTCCGACCCCGACCCAAGGTCGGGTGATGTCCGTCTCGCCCGACCTTCGACCCTTGCTCAGTAAATCTCCGACTCGCCCCACCTCCGACCCTGCTCAATAATTCTCCGTCTCGCCCGACCTCCTGCCCCTGCTCAGTAAATCTCCGTCTCGCCCGAGCCCGACCCCTGGACTCGCGCCCGACGCCGCAGCAGACAAGTTCCGCTTTGCCCGACCTCGGCGATAAGGGTCGGATTTCTCGCAGCATGCTCGTGCGATCGACCCCGAGGTCGGACGGATCGCACGGGCTCGCCTCGCCCGACCCTTGAGGTCAGACGGATCGCAAGAATTCTGCCTCGCTCGACCCCTGAGGTCGAACGTGGTTAGGCAGACCATCGTCTACCGACGAAACGAGGTGTCCATGGGCGGTCAGGCCATCTTTTGCCGCTTTCTCTTGCCAGGTCGCGGCTGCTTGAGCAAGTGGGCAGTAAATGCGCACGTCGCGCACAGTGACCGGCGACCATCACTGTTCTACCCACTCTCGTCGAGAGCCATCCCTCCGATGGAAGGGGACGCGCATGACCGGCCCGTACGCGCCAGAGCGTTGGCGTCAACGCCAGCCCGCCGACTTCCGATGAAGGCCATTCCTTCCGTATGACTGTACGCCGTGAAGGACGGGTGTCCCATACTGGTGACGTCGTTCACAGTGGCCAGTCCGGAGTGGGCGGTCACAACCACCGCGAGATATTCTCATCTCTTTCCCTCCGCTCAGCAGCCCGCCGCAGACAGTATAAAGCACGCACTAGAGCTCCCCACTTGAAAACTTTCGCCATTCCTCGTAACTCCAGCGCTCATTCTTCTTCCTCCTTCGTTTCCCTCCACGCGGACGTTCACCGGACTGACATTGCCGCCGAACAAGTCACACGGTGAGGACCCCCTTCCACTCGAGTTCTCTCCTCTGGAGCTTGTCCAACTCATTACCAAGATCCTTGCGCAGCTCACAGCGGTTTTCCCTTCCTCGAATCGTCGCCGGCCTCGTCGGGAACGCGCCACCGCCGCCGCTCCCGAGACGCCGCCGCGCTGCCCTCCTTCCTCCGGTGAGTAACCCAGCCCGTTAAGGTGTTTCCGCTCATCCTCAGGTCGTCTAGAAGCTATAGGACCAAGTTTCGAGTTCGATTGTCCACCATCGCGCCGGCGCGACATCGCCGGAGCCATGCTTCCTCGTGGGTCCCAGGAGCCTCCCCGTGGCACGCTCTAGCCCTTGGTGTTTTCCTCCGTGCATATCCCCCACCGGCGAAGCCCGCCGTCGAGCTCACCGGAACACTCCCGCCACCCCTGTTCTGTTCTGTTCTGACAGAAGGCGTTCTGATCTAACTTACTTCTGCGAGTTTCAGAACTCATCTGGAGTTCAAACTTATGCAGAAGTATGTTCTGACGATAGATGTTCTGTTCTGACTTACTTCTGAAGTTCCAAAAATCATCTGGAGCTAGAACTTCTGGCGGAAGTATGTTCTGGCAGAGATGTTCTGCTTTAACTTACTTCTGAAGTCCATTAACTTACTTCTGGAGTCCAGAACATTTTGCGTCGGGGAAATTTTGTCAGAAGTGTGTCTTGGCCAGAGCTTCGGAGCTCCTCTGAGCTGGGACTGCGTCAGATGTGTTCCTGGCGTAGACCCCTTGTCTGTTCGATTTACTTCTGGAATTCCAGAACCCTTCTGGGATCAAAACTGTTGCCAGGAGCTTGTCATAGCCAGCAGATCCCTGCTCTTGGATTTTAAACGATTTTGCTATCTCCTGGCTGGTTTTGTGAATTAATAATTGATGCAAGCTAAAAATGGTCAACCAAAATTTAGATGTGTAAATTTTGAAACCCACCTTCACAGAAATAAACCCCCTGTTGTTATCTTTGTTAGAACACCCTGTTACGCAATTGAATAACAACTCACTTTAACTTGTGCATCATGTAGACCCCAAGGTGAGCGACACCGCTGCAGACCGGAGCCTCCGACCCCAGAAGAAGTTTCCGACCCCGACTTTGAAGACCAAGACAAGCCTCGGTGCACAACCGGTTTTTAAAGTTTTTATTTTATCACTAAGTGTCATGATTGTGCATTAAGTTTCAGGAGCTGAATGAAACCTTAGTTGCATCAGTCCCCTTAGTAACCCTATCGATAGTTGGTATAGGTATCCCAATAGCAGTGCTATGCTTAGAGGTACTACCGGTAGAAGTCGAGCAGAGTGGACGCTGCTCGCGACTGTTAGGGTTGATTGAGACTACCTCCCGACACTGCAAGGCAGTGATTAAGAATAACTAAAGGAAAAGATAAAAGATTGAGGGTCAGACAGGGTACCAGTAGGTCGGCGACTGGTCCGGGACCAGGGTGACCGTAGTCTTGTCTGATCTGGTGTGGCCCACTGATCGAGCATTGAATGTACTAATCATATGCTGGGAGATATGAGCCCCGGTAAACCTACGTAGCCAGGTGATTGCAACGTCGAACGCAACCTACGGTGTCTGATTTGGAGGAGATCTGGGGCGGGCAGCGTGGGAACTCCACAGAAACCGTCCGGGACGTGTGTTCTGCTGGGATGCGGCATTGCTAAGGCAGCGTAGGACCGAATTGACGTTGCAGGATCCGACGCGAACGGTTGTCACGTGCGGTCCGGGATGCGCACGTGTCGTATGATTAGGTTTTCCCTCGAGGTGTAAATTGATTCAAATCGCTGCGCTCTCGGTTCATGAGTCTGCTCGTGATTGCACTGCATTTTAGTAAGTTGAGGATTCCTGCTCACCATGACTAAAGTTAAGATGATTATATTTATCTATTACTCCTGTTTATGATTGCTTGATTTGAGCAAACTAAAGTTACAGTTTTAGTCACTTAACTTGGCTAAAACTTGAACAGACTAGCTCTAGGTTAAGCAAGTCCTTTTTGCAAGTAACCTTCTCGTGTTAGCCTGCATATCTAGGTGTCGGCTGTAGTTAGCCATGTTGACGGGTAAGTCTTGTTGAGCTTCTTAGAAGCTCACGCTTTGTGCGCATGTGGTTTTTCAGGCGCCGACGCGTTCGCCGTCGACGGTAGCTACC
Organism: Oropetium thomaeum; assembly: GCA_001182835.1. Classification (NCBI taxonomy): domain Eukaryota; kingdom Viridiplantae; phylum Streptophyta; class Magnoliopsida; order Poales; family Poaceae; genus Oropetium; species Oropetium thomaeum. The sequence continues at coordinate 889,877 of LFJQ01000007.1, read as the reverse complement.
AGTGGGAGGAGCCGTGCCAGGAGTATGGCACCTTCCAATGGGAGCGTTATGAGTAGCCGCCTTGTTTGTTGTGTGGCTAGCGGCGTGGTGCCTCTGGGCAAGGCCCTGCCTTGCTTAAGTCTCGGAGCGTCGGAGTCTGTATTTTGTTTGCTTCCGCTGTAAGATTGAGATTTGAAACTCTTTTATTCGCTCTCCATTAATTGTAAGACTTAATTCAGCTTATGGAACAATGATGTATTAAATTTTCTCTTCCTGTAAATTATTGCTGTTTATCCTGCCTGTGATGTACCATGTGTATACTCGCTTCGCCGAGTATTGCCCAACAGATTCCTGGTTTAGGTGAACCGTCCTGGATTTTCCGGGGCGGGACGCCGCAATTATTGTCACATTGTCTATTTGCATTTTCTGCCACATCACTATATCTGCATCTACAACTACGAAATCTTCTTTTACTCATCTCCGCTGCCATATTGTTAGTTTCCACCACCACCGATCTCACTATTGTAACATATCTTTGTGTGTTTACTAAATTTTTAGTCCAGCATACATAATTGATTTCCAAGTCTGACTGTTCAAGTTTGTGTTTTGAACTGCTATTCGTTTGTGCTAAAAAAAAGAGAAAAAAAGGCTACCGACGAAGCGGGGTGTCCAGGGTCGGTTGGGTCAGAAAATAGGAAAAAGGCAGAACAGGGGAGCGGCGGTTGCTCACCGGCGGTGAGCTCAACGGCAGCGAGTTGAAGCCATTAACCCCGCGATTATTGCTCAGCGTAGCATGGCGGTCCGATTGGTGGTCGCTCCGAGCTCCGGCGATGATCGGAAGGTCGTCGGTGACGAGCGGAGGCGGAGGAACCTTGGCGGCGGCGATGCGCGCGGCGGAGGAGAGAGTTTAGCAAGGAATGGAAGTGTCAAAGAGATTCACCGTGACGAGCTGCGTCAATTTGTCGGGGTTGAAGACCTCGGGGACGGCCGAAAGATGGTCGGTGACGAGGGTGTCACGGCGACGGAAAAGGCCGAAGCGGCGGCGCGACGAGTTTGTGCTCACCGACGGACTTCTGTGGTCGAACCTTTGTCAAAACGGTGTGTGGAAACCAGAAGAAAGTGCTGGCGAAAGGAATTTGGACCAGGGAGGTACCAACACGGCGGAATCACAGATGACGCGACGGCGGAGTGAACTTGCTCCCGTCGACAATGGCGGTTCGGTGAACGTCCGCGCGGAGGAAGAAGGAAGAAGGAGGATAATGGGCGCTGGAGTTGCAAAGGATGGCGAAGGCTTTAGAAGAGTGGCGAAGCTCTGGTGCGTGCTAAATACCGCTTGTGGCGAGCTACAAAGAGGAGGGAAGGAGGGCGCCGCTGATTGGAGCGACGTGCGGCGAGGCGTGCGGCAGACGGTGGCGTGTGCTAGGCGGAAAAGAGGATTGCACGGGAGAGAGAGAGAGGAGAAGGGAAAAGGCGGAATTCGCTCGTCGATGCGACACGGCAGGGAGAAAAGGGGGCACGCCGGCCTGTCCTGCTCTGTACCGCTGCGGCGCGCGGGATTGGCCGCCGCGGCGGTGCAGTAGGGGCGGGATTTATTTGCAAATTTCGAACTCCTTCCTCCAACTTAATTGAAAAGGTACTTCCCGGGTTCGAATTTTTTTTTTGAAAATTTTAGAGGACACACTGCGTTGGCCCATGCTGATGTAGTCTCTGTAGATGGGCTGTTCGTTTCGCCCAAAATATAGTATTAGGATCGGCCCGCATACGGCCTAAACGCACCAGTATATATTCCCTCCGGCCGACTTTCCACGCCCTAGACTGCGCCCTTCCTCTCTCCGCTCTCCGCTCTCCGGAGTGCAGCAAGAGCAGCGGCTTCATCTCGTGCGGGCAGCGCCTCCTCCTCCGGGTAAGAGTGGAGCTCTCCGTCCCCAATCTTGTATATAATCCTCCTCCTTCCCTGCTTGACGGCGGGGGCGAGGGCAGGCGGGGGATGATAAGTAGATTGGGTCTCTCTGCGAGCTTTAGGTAGGGCGGCTGATATCTGGCCCTATTGCTCGGTCCGCTTCTGGGTAGAGTCTTGCGGGTTTCTGGAATGTACCAAACCACAAAGTTGCATCTTTCACTTGGCACAGTCTCATGGATAATGGAGCCGGTAACAAATAAAGTCCTGTAAGCACCCTAGGACAATGAGAATCAGAAACTGTTGGTTTCAATACACTATGCGATTGAGCTTCCTGGAGAAGCGTATTTGGTTCTATAGATTCATCTTCTGCCCCACTTTCATCAGATACATGAAGAATCTAAACTGGTGCAAAATGTATTGTTTTGGACATAAGTATTTGTTGCTACTTTTGAGGATATTAGGAGAGGATGAAATGACATGCATTTAGTTTGTTGTGCGTATTATTTTCAAGTTTTTTTGGTTTGTGAAATCTGCTCCTGGCTATTACTGTGCCCTTGTTAAAATCTTTTGCAATATATTTTCCCCCTATGTTCAGCCTGTTGTCATCAACTTGTGTTTATTTCCTTTATTTACCTTTCTTATTTTTTTAGGGGATATTTACCTTTCTTATTGGGCGCTGTTATATTATATCTGCCCTTTGGCTCTGATAAGCGGTAGTGTGTGTTTTACCTTAGGTGCAGTAAAAATGGTGGGGCTTTCAAGCGAAGACCCTTTGGTCCATGATGAAGTTGACATGGAGGATGTTGATACCAACGTGGATGAATCAGACTCGGAAGATGATTCAGGGGAAGAAGCTCAGGCCATACCTTCAGATAAAGCTATATACAACAGGGAGGCCATTCTTGAGAAGCTTGAGGACATAGCATGGCCGCAGAAGGTTGACTGGATGCACAAGCTCACCATTGATCATGATCAGGGTGAGAAAGTTGATGTGAATGATGACCTGGCCCGTGAGCTTGCATTCTACACTCAAGCTTTGGATGGTACGAGACAGGCCTTTGAGAAGTTGCAGTCGATGAAGGTGCGCTTTCTTAGGCCAACGGACTACTATGCCGAGATGGTCAAAACTGATGCCCACATGCACAAGATTAAGGGGAGACTCTTATCAGAGAAGAAGAAGATTGAGGAAGCTGAGGAGAGGAAGAAGGCAAGAGAGGCTAGGAAGAGAGCAAAGGAGGTACAAGCCGAGAAGAAAAAGGAGAGGACAAAGCAGAAGAAGGAGCAGATAGACTCCGTCAAGAAGTGGAGGAAGCATAGGCAATCAGGGGGATTTACCAAGGGAAACAATGATGGGCCAGATGTGAACTTTGAGGTAGAAGAAGGATTTAAGCAATCAAAAGGAAAGAGGCCTGGCGTGTCGCCTGGTGATCGGTCTGGTGGTCTTGCTAAGAGAGGAAAAGAAGGAAAGAACAGGAGGTCACGTTATGCTAAGTTTGGTTACGGTGGTCGGAAAGGGCTTAAGAAGCAGAACATTGCTGAGACTACAAATGATTTCAGAAGCTTTAACAAGGGTTCAGAGTCTCAAAACAAGAAGGGGAAGACATTTTGATGTGATTTAGGTATGTGTGTTCAGTACCCTTTTGCTATTGTTAGCGTTCTAGTTGGAATATCATTAGTATAATACCAGAGGCAAAAATTTTGTTGAGATAAGACTAAAGAATTTATAGTGGGAGAGTAGACGCAAGACTTTCATGTTACTGGTCTGAATTTTTACTTGGTACGATTGTGATCTCTAGAAATTGATATTGCTGTTTGTGTAATTGTTGCCTTATGCTACATGTTAATAGTGGTTCTATTATGTGTGTAGCCCCGTCAAGTGTTACTGAGTAACTTAGTTAAGTGTTGGATCTCTTCCTAACCAAGCAAGTGTTGGGTCTCTTCCTAACCAAGCAATGGCAATTTACTAGGGGTTGGCAGTTTACTAAGGGAGAGCCTTCTCAGGCATTGAAGTCACGTGAGTGTACTTATGTTGGTAAGATGTTGTAGCTTAGTTGCAGGTATTGTTCTGAAAATGTAGCATTTTAAATATTAGTGTTTGCTTGACTGAGATGGAGTCGACGCAGATAAAACTTTTGTCGCTCCATCTGCTCCAATGTAAGAATTTGATGTGTTACTCATGTCGGATATGGTGATGGAAATCTGAATATTTCATGACACTGTAGTGTTTATGTTTCATGCTATGAGTATTGCGTAATAAAAATTTCTCTGTCTTTTAGGGAAAAATTTCAAGGCAGTTTCATTTTTTTTTCTAAATGGTCCGGGGCAAGTTTAAAATCTTCTGATTTTCCTTCAAGTTTTTAATTTTTTTCTGGAATCATGAAAATTTATATGTAAGAAAACCCTGTATTGTTTTCAAACATTCTGGTATTTCTTTCCACTACGATGAGAAATGTGGAAAACATAGAATAAAAGCGAATGCCATGATTCATCAACATGTTTCTCTATCTCAACCGTTTTTATAGCCAAACTTCCAAATCAATGTATAAAATCATCAACTCTTCATGCATGAATATTAAAGATCTGAAGGTGTAATTGATGATTGTTATCCATCTCCGTGTGAGCACAACCGAGCTAGCGTCCTGCAGGGCCAGCGACTGGTATCTCCCATACATAACTCGTCCTACAAGAGTCGGTCTATACATCAATCTGATCCGATTAAGCCACCCAAGGAATGTCAACATTTTTTAAATAATAGTCAACATTTTTTAAATCTAGAGTAAAGTGCACCATAGGTCACTAAACTATTCGCGATGTGTCATCTAGGTCCATAAACTTTCAAACTGACCATCTAGGTCTCTAACCTATTTTAATGTGTCAAGTGAGGTCCAAATCTATTTTTACTGCATCAAGTTAGGTTTTTTTTTGAAAAATCATATGAGGAAAAAAAACCAAAGGGTCTCTAACAGGGTGGTTAGTGCATTCAAGTGGCACTTTTCGGGTCCTAGTTTCGATCCCTCACGACGCGAATTTCCGATTGAGGTTGTGTCGGTGGTCAATACTACCGGCTAGTGATTATCGAGAGATGCGCGTTTTAGGGGTCGGATGGTTCGCAAGAAGACACAAGGAACTATACTGGTTCAGGCAACGTGCCCTACGTCCAGTTCTTCGAGCTACTCGTGTTGCTTGCGTTGTTTGTAGTAGGGGGTTACAAACGGGCGAGAGAGGGATAAAGTCCCAAGTCTTTCTGGGTTGCGATGTGAGCGAGTGCGTCTATATTGTCTGTGCGCCAGCTAGTTGTCTAGGAGGTCCCAGCCCCATCCCTTTTATGCCTCAAGGGACGAGGCTTGGATTACAAGGCGAGAAGGAAGGAGAGAGAAGTGATTGTGGGCGCCTCAAGTCTTTCGCTATGGATGATGTCACCGGTGTGGGCGCTCACGTCCATCACAGGGTACTGTTGGTACGGGGGGGATGACCGTCGTTGATGGTCGGTGGGTTGGCGCTGGCGCCATCGCTCTGGCGCGTATGGGCTGCCGGTCGTGCGCGTCCCATCCCACCGGAGGGATGGCTCTCGACGAGGGTAGGAAGTACTGTGGTGGATGTCCGACCACTATGCGCGTCGTGCTCATTTACTACCCACTTGCCTGACCGGTCGTGGCCTTTATCCGATCGCAGTGAGAGCAGGTGGCATTAATGGCTCAACCGTCTCCGGACACCCCGTCTCGTCACTGGTCACTGATCCGCCTAGTTCTGTCCGACCCCGGAGGTCGGGCGAGGCGAAACTCATCGCGGTCCGTCCGACTCCCGAGGGTCGGGCGTGGTCGTTGGTCTGCCTAGCTCTGCCCGACCCTGGAGGTCAGGCGAGGCGGAACTCATCGCGGTCCGTCCAATCCCCGAGGGTCGAAGTGGTCGTTGGTCCGCCTAGCTCTGCCCGACCCCAGAGGTCGGGCCAGGCGGAACTCATCGCGGTTCATCCGACCCCCGAGTGTCGGAGTGGTCGTTGGTCCGCCTAGCTCTGTTCGACCCCGGAGGTCGAGCGAGGCGGAACTCATCGTGGTCTGTCCGACCCCCGAGGGTCGGGCGTGGTCATTGGTCCGCCTAGCTCGGCCCGACCCCGGAGGTCGGTCGAGGCGGAACTCATCGCGGTCAGTCCGACCCCCGAGGGTCGGGCGTGTGATCACACTACGGGAGATCCGACCCCTATCGCGGGGGTCGAGCGAAGGGGTTTCACCTGTGCCCTTAAGCCATCATGCGTTATTCCCTAGGCCAAGGTCGGGCGAGGCGGAAGTAGTCCAACCGCGTCGTGCTGTTGGGCCCCTCAGACCAATATGGTTAATCAGCGCGGGTACCTAACCTCCACAGTAGCCCCCGAGCCAGAGAAGGAGTGAGAGACTTGTTCTCTGGCTCCTGAGTCATGGTGTCCTGCGATCCTGTTTTGGATCTCTTTTTGCGATTCCGCTCTCCGAGTCCTCGGCTCGTTGCGGAGTCCCGTCCGGAGGCGCGGTTCATCTTGAGTCATCCTCCCGCGCCTCCGTTCGCCGGACGGGGAGGTTGAGCCGTGCCGCACTATACCCCGGGGGCCGTAGCGCGACTGTCACATCCCAAAAGTTGCAATCTTTTATCCTTTTGATAATGAGCTCACTGATTCAATTATTTGAATTCGACCTTTTCCTGTTTTGAATTTGGGTCAGGGTTTCGAGTTTTCGTCGTTTTCGCAAAACCCTAATCGACTTTCAAGAAGCCTTTTATTTTCTTAATAAAACTACCCCAATGTTTTTGCATAACAATTAACTACACATTAAAATAGAATTTTGGAGATTTTATGAAAATTTTTGGTAAAGGTTTAAAGCCCTTTAAAATTCCAACAAGTTTGAACCTAGTTGAAAATTCACAGATCTTTAAAAGCTGATTCAGTGAACCTTCCTTTAATAAAAGTTGTTCCAAATAATTCCTTTAGCACACACAAAAAGTTTCAAAAATTCTTGAGCTCGGGAGCTAGGTCTTTCAATCAAATCTTGAAGGAGGAATTGAATTAATTGAATCTGAAAACAGTCTTACGAGCTACAGTGCGGACCGCCTCAGCCGACCACTACCGTGGCTGGCAGCCCGGGGCAGTGCCGGCCACCTCCTCCCTTTTGCGCGCCATTACTTCATCTTGGCAGAAGATCTCCCCAAGGATCTTCTCCACTGCTCTCGATTCTCCCCTCTCTTCTCTCTTCCTCCCTTCCTCTGGCGCCAGTTTTCTCCACACGGCAAGGCTTCGCCACTGCCGAGCCACCGCCTCCCGCGCCCAATTGCCGGCCACCGCTCCCTTCTCCAATCCGGTGCGCCACTGCCCTCTCTCTCCCTTGGCTCCTCCTCCTCGAGTACAAAACCGAAGCACAAGCTTCCCCTTCTTCTTTCTTCTTCTTTCTCTGTTCCTGCCAGAGCACCGCCACACCATTGCCGCCCGAGCACCCCCACCGTCGACAGCTCGCCTCGGCCATTCCCTAGCCTCACCACCGTGCCAATCAAGTTCCCCATGACCCACTGAAACTCTCCGAACACCGAGCTCACCAGCCGTGCCCTAATTTCACCAGAACACCGCCGCACTGCTCCTCGGCCGACAATAACGCCGGCGGCCACCTCTTTTCAAATTCCGTCACCAAGGTAGCTCAACTTTTCGATTCCTTCAGCCAGCGTGTTCCTCTCACCATGGTACACCAGTTTTATAAGCCATTGATCGCAGCTCATCACCAGTGAGGAAGTTACTCCCACGCCACCCGTCGGCCGCCATTGACAGAGATTCCGGTCTCACGTCGACCACCACCCTGCCGCCTTCCCCGTGGCCCTAATCTTCATCAAATCAGTTCCTTGGATCAAGGTGATGCTCCACGACCTTTCAATCCCCCTCCTAGCCCCCTCCTCCGGCGAATTTCCCACCGGAGCAACCGCACTGACTGATTCCCCTGTTTCGGCTACTGTTCCATTGAATTTCCTATTTTCCTTTTAATTAACCAGAAGATGCATAGTGTGTAGAAAATCTTGGAAAAGTCTAAAAATGCCAAACCTAATTTTAATTGAATCCTTGAATTATGAGTTAATTTTCTGTTAAAGCACTTTTTCATAAATTGTCCCTGGAATTTCTTTAATAATTCATTGTATTATTTCTGTTGTTGATTTTTAATTGAAGTTCCAGAAGGTTTCTAGGGTTGATTTTTGTACCATAATTTTATCTTGGCATGGCGCATCTCCTGCATTTTTATCAGAATTTTTCTTGAGCATTGTGCATGCATGTCATTGTTAATATCCCCAAAACCCTAGATTAATTACCTCTGTCTAAGGTACATTAGGAAAGTCGCCCAAAAGCCCCAGACCTTTAACAAAAACTTTAGTTTAGATTCTCAGCAGTAGCTCTATATAGTTTCATGATTTTTCCATAGGTTTTAGTACTTGTTTCTGATTTTATGAGTTTGAAAAACAGAGCATTGTTAGATTTTTAGTAAATTCATAGAAGCTCAACTTGACCCCAAACCAGAGCCGAAAGTCTTAGTTTAGAGCCTACTTTAAACTAAAAATGGTCCTATGCCTGTAACTTAACTTTGAATTTCACCAGAAAAGTCGTTACGACTTTTACGGCACCGTTACGGTATTCCCGATGTCGTAAACAGGCCACGACAGTCGGAGGGCTCGTATTCCTGTTAACGCGAGTCAAAACCACTCAAACTTAGTCTCATAATAACCCAAGCCACTTAGTAAGCCAGTACATGTGATGTGTTTTGGGAATTTTCCCAAAAACGACATTCGCGTGCCACCCGATATCGGAACCGAAAACCAGGAAACCCGTAACCGGTATCGGTAAAACTGTTTAGGTCATAACTTGAGCTGTAGAACTCCGATTGCCTTCGTTCTTTTTGCATTGTGTTCATAAACTCAGTAGCTTCCTCTCTGCATCATATTGCATCATTTGGGCATCATGGCATCATGGCATGCATCTCATACCGTCGCGTTTTTACTTTATAGCTTACGATCCTCCAGAGAGTGACGCGGGTGCTGCTACGGGAGAAGCACCAGAGGTTGACCAAGCTGCTGAGGAAGTCAACACCGCTGCTGTTGAAGGCAAGCACCTCATATTGCTACCCTAAATAATTTACTTAATGATTAATATGAATGCTTACGTATAGGAATGCATAAAGTCGGGCTTAGTAGTAACATTGGGAAAACCTATTATTGTTGCATGTACCCCTCCTTGGTATTGATTACGTCACCTTGTCAACCTGGGTAGAGTGTCTTTGTTCGAGTCACGAAATGCTTAGCCATGCTTAGATAACACGGTAGAAGTCGAGTGGTAAGTCCCACTCGCACGTATAGGATTTATCCTGGTTACTTATGGACTTGTGGCGAGTTCATATGTTGGTAAAAGTTAAAAAGTGTTAAAAGCTGAAATCTGGACGGTGGGATAGGAGTGCAGCAAGACATGGAGGTCTTGTGTGCCGTAGGCCCCGTCTGGGTTGACCTAGGAACCGGCCGTGTTATTCTTGGCCTGAGCACTTTCCGTTCATACCACATGTCCGATATAATGGTAAGACAAGCTGAGTATCTCACTGCGTACCAACGTTTGGCCGATGACTGCACGGTGTGTGGAACGAGGGAGTCATGGGTGCCTGCGAGGCCGTGACACTCGACGAGGGACTCACGTGTGCCTGCGAGGCCGTGGTACTCGGCACCGTGTGGATTTTCCAACCGTGTGGGCACGAGTGTGAAAAAGGTTGACATGAGTACCCCCTTGTGTAACTTTAGCGGGTTGCATGAGCCGCATGGTCCTCAGTCGTGTGGGTACAGTTGGACTCCCCTGCAGGGTGTAAAATCGGTTCGAATCCGCCGCGGTCTCGGTTATGATCAAAGCTCAGTGTCCTTTGGATAATATCGTAGAGTTGTCACATAACATGATGGAAATTGGTATATTGTTGATGGAATTGGAATATGGTTATTGGTATCCATGGTTCGGATGGAACATGGATGATGGCATATACATGGTTTATGGTTACATGATACTTGGGGATTGGGTTTATTAGAAGTTCATGCCCGCAGAGTCTTTTACTTTATGCTTATTCATATATGCTTAGTTTCTGCTTTAAGCAATCGAGTCCATTCCTATACCTTATTTACCTTGCTACAGCCTCATTGCATTATCCTTGGAGTCGGGAACTAATTCCCACAACAGGGTAAGACTTGCGAGTACCTTCGTACTCAACGTTTGTTGTTTAAGTTTTTGCAGGTGAGGATGAGTTGGTCTTCGGCTACTTTGTCCCCGCCGATGCCGGCGAGGGCGAGGCGTAGTCAAGACTTTCGAGTGATCGTGATGTGCGATGTTCGTGGGCTGGGCATCGCAATCTTTTGCTGTTTTCTCATTGCAACCGCTGCGACTATCGTCTTCCTTAGAATCGCTTCCGCTCTTTGATTTGTTAGTTTCAAGACTTATGATGAACCTTGGTATGTAAGAATATTTTAAATTAATGTTATTAATTAATGTGACCTTTGTGATGAATCACATGTGACGTTGCCGACGTGCTCGGGTCTTGGGCATTGCTTGAGAAGCATGTCGGGGGACTGCCGGGTCTATATTCTCTTTTATCGGGTTGAGTTCTCGCACACCATGCGTGGGCCGCGGGTCAACTTGGTAAACTTGAATATAAATTGGTCGGGTCTCTCACAGCGACGCTCGTCGAGCCGATAACGGGCGAGTTCGAGTGAAGCCCCGGGACCCCGTCGAGGGGGTCCCGACGGAGACCAACTGGTGGTCGACCCCAATATTCTCAGTTGCTGTCCCACATGGTTCCCGGTTCCATTCGATAGGTTCTGAGGGCTCGTTGCCTTCTTGCGATAGAATACCCACGGGTCGGTACGAACCGAGACTCAAACATGGATTACGATGCCCTTGGCGCCCGGGCGCTAGGGTATTGGCCGCTAGCGGGCCCATTGTTTTCCGCCCCTCACTCTATTTATGCCCTGAGCGACTGTCGAACCCGTCCACCGGGCCAGCCTTAGAACTCTTTGGGCCGTCGAGGCGTACTTCAGCTCATGTACTTACCTGATTAAGTGGCGACCCGCGTCGAATTCGAAGCGACGGGCGTGTTTAAGCGTCAGGTCCGGCGGGATAAAGGCGCCGGTCACGTCGACTAGGGGAAGGGACCTGCACACACGCAGAAATGTGTATGAGTATAGGTTCGCTCCCGGTGCGTCCGTCCTTACTCATTAGTTCGCCCCTTCACCTTCCTTGCGCTCAAGCCTTCTTGTTCATAACCTCCAAGTCTTCCGCCCGTTAGCCTTTCGTTCTTCAGCCGCCTCCCCCAAGACTTCTGCCATGGCAAGCTGGTGGAGATCTGAAGTCTGGACCGCCCTCTCTTCTGAATTCGATCAAGAGAGCGTACCTTACTGGCGTAAGTGTAGAAAACACCTTACCGACGTAGGTGAAACCCAAAAGAGTGCGAATCGTGGGTAGAATCGGCGTCCGACCTTACCGGTAAGCGTCATCGCCATAGCTCCGGGGAGCAGGAAGCATTTTCGCAATCCGACTAGTCCGGCCTTAAGCCTCTCCTTCCCTGGGTAGGATCGGCGTCCGACCTTACCGGTGCGCGTCATCGCCGTAGCTCCGGGGAGCAGTAAGCGTTTTCGCAGTCCGACCGGTCCGGCCTTAAGCCTCTCCTTCCCTGGGTAGGATCGGCGTCCGACCTTACTGGTGAGCGTCATCGCCGTAGCTCCGGGGAGCAATAAGCGTTTTCGCAGTCCAACCGATCCGGCCTTAAGCCTCTCCTTCCCTGGTAGGATCGGCATCCAACCTTGCCGGTGAGCGTCATCGTCGTAGCTCCGGGGAGCAGTAAACGTTTTCGCAGTCCGACCGGTCCGGCTTTAAGCCTCTCCTTCCCTGTTACTTTCTCTTATGGGTATAGGTGTAGCCCGTGAGCAACCGGTCGCTGGTCCGCCTAGCTCTATCCCACCCCGGAGGTCGGGCGAGGCGGAACTCATCGCGGTCCGTCCGACCTCGGGTGACGGGGTCGGGCGAGGCGGAACTCATTTTGGTCCGTTTGACCCCCGGGTGACGGGGTCGGGCACATGAGCACACTACGGGAGAACCGACCCCAATCGCTGGACTCGGGAGAAAGACGTTTCGAGAGATGAAAACGATATTTTCATTCAATCGAAAGGAGAGGACATGCGCGGGCGCATGCTTCCTTGCCAGTGGGGAGTGCAGGGTTTAAAGTGGTAAATTTATGCATGAGTTTAAGGGTAGAAACGACGTAGCTGTTCGATGTTCCAAGCGTTGCCGACCTCCTGCTCGTTCGCGGTTTGGAGCTTGTAGGTGCCGGGTCGGAGGACCCTGGATGATGTACGGTCCTTCCCATGGCGATGAAAGCTTGTGACGGTCTTTGTTGCTTCGGATGAGACGGAGGACGAGGTTGCCGACGTCGAACGCTCTTTCTCGTATGCTTCTGCCATGGTACCGACGTAGCGCCTGCTGATATTTCGCTCCGTCGATCCTCATCACCTCGGAGGTTGGAGAACCCCTGAGGTCAAGTGGTTTCGCCCGACCCCTGAGGTCGGAGGTGCGTTCCGATTCGCCCGACCGTTCCATCTCGCTCGACCACGCGGTCGGACTGTTGTCTCGTCGTCTCCAGTGAGTTCGCTGCCGCTTGAACCAGTGAGCATTCAATGCGCACATCAGGCATAGTGACGGGCAACTGCCAACCCCCACCACTTCCGCCACCGTGCACCGAAAGTCTTCGCTGTCAGACGCCCGTGTGCGTTGCCAGAGGGTGTCAGGCGGCGAATGTCAGAGCTGCCGGAAAATATCACACCGCTTCCCGCCGCTTCCACTACCGTAAGCCATTTTGCCGCGCGTTTCCTTAGCAGCGTTGTGGCCTATAAATACCCCTCTAAGGCTTCATTTCTTCCACCTTCGCCATTTCTCTAAGTTCCAACGCTTTCACCAAGAAACCGCGCCGTTCTTCAGTGTCGTCCTGTTTTCCATCAAGCGGAGTGTCCTGGCCGCCTTTGCTGCCAGATCAAGCCGCTAGGTGAGAACCTCTCTCTGGTTAACTCCTCCTTGATTAGTCGCTTCCATTCGTTTGCTAGCTCATCGTGAAGCTCACAGGACCGTCCTTGCAGGATTCCGCTTGGATCTTCAAAGAGGGTGTGCGCAGCCACCGCCTCTGTTCTTTCTCCGCCGTGAGTTGCCGCCGGTTGTTTTACAGCCACTCCCGTGGTCTTCACCGGCAAACTAAGGCTTTGCGACTAGGGAGAGATTTCAATCCTTCCAATCAATCCTTATCGGCCACATCTTCGGAATCTCTCGGAGTTTCCAGAACTCTTCCCTTGGCTATCCGGGTGTTTGTTGTTCGTTCCACGTCCAACCGAAACTTCGAGCACCTCCCTTTGTTTCCCTTTCCAACTTCCGCTCTGAAATCATAGATCGGGAAGTAGCTCTCCGCTCCTGAAATCCTGGATCGGGGAGTAGCTCTCCGCTTCTTTCAGCTCGAACTCCACAAAACAGCTCCTCTCCTCCTTTACTTTCAGACTTCTCAACCCTTGCTTTGGTAAGCCTCTAAATCAGTGCTTCCTGGCCAAACTTGTAAAATGTGCAATAATCCGACCCCCGTAGAATTCACTTAAAAACCACCTTTGCAAGATTAATTCCTTGTGTTGTTTCATTTCTGTTGGAATCATTTGTTGCAGCACTGTTAGTAATACACTTAAATTTGTGCATCATGTAGACCCCGAGGACAGCTTCACAGCCAAGGACCCCGGGCAGCCGACCCCTTCAGGAGGAGCTCCCGACCTCTACGACCAAGCGTCCGACCCCGACCAGAGCTTCTCCGACCCCGGCGCTGCAGACCAAGGCAAGCCCCGGTGCACAACCGTTTCTAACTTTTCTTTCTAACAAGAGTCCATGCTTGTGCATCTAGGTTTTCAGGAGTTGTTTGGAACCTAGTTGCATCTGTTTTCCATAGGACCATCCTATCTTCGGTACTGGTCTAGGAGTTACCAGTAGAACTGCTATGCTTAGAAGTTGTTATCAGTAGAAGTCGAGCAGAGAGGAAGCTGCTCGCGATCGGTTAGAAGTTGCTTGAGACTTTTCCCCGACCTTTGTACCACTCTTGATGCAGCGGTCAAAAGTTCACTAAGAAAAGATAAAACAAGTGAGGGTCGGACAGCATACCAGTAGGTCGGCGACTGGTCGGACCAGGGTGACCATAGAGCTGTTCGGTCCGGGTGGTCCGAGACTGATCGAGCGTTGAACGTACCAGCCATATGTCGGATATATGGGACCCGGTAAACCTATGTAGCCCAGCGATTGCAATGTCGAACGCAACCTACGGTGTCTGATCAGGAGGCGGTTTGGGGAGGGCAGTGTGGGAACTCCACAGGATCGCCCGGGATGGGGACCTGGTGGGATGCGGCGCTGCTGAGGCATTGTAGGACCGAATTGACATTGCAGTACCTGCGGTGAACGGTTGCCGCGTGCGGTTCGGTCGAGAACACGCACGTGTTGTGTGGTTGGGTTTTCCCTCGAGGTGTAAATCGATTCGAATCGCTATCGCTCCCAGTTTGTGAGCAAGCTCGTGAAACGCACCACTTGTAGTAAGTTCAGGTTGCATGTTCATTATGGTTAACTAAAGGGTTTACTTTACTTGTTCCTGTTATGGCCAATCTGTTGTGTGCAAACTAAATTTACATTTTGAACATCTTAACTTGGCTAAAACTTGACCAACGTAGTCAGGTTAAGCGTGTCCGTTTTGCACTATCCTTCCCTGTCAGCCGTGCATGGTCTAGGCGTCGGCTGTAGATGGCCATGTTGACGGGTAAGTCTTGCTGAGCTTATTAGAAGCTCAAGCTTTAGGCGTTTGTGGTTTTGCAGGTGGCTTCCAGTGGGAGCTTTGTGAGTAGCCGCTGTGCTTGTTCCGTGGCTAGTGGCGAAGTCCCTGGGCAAGGACTTTGCTTTTGCAGGTCGTCGGAGCGGTCGGAGGACAGCAGTGATTAGATTGTTTTAGCTTCCGCTTCGGATTTTGTAAACTCCTGTACGCTTCCCTGTAAATTGTAATCTATCTCAGACTTATGAAATAAAATGTAATTTAGCTTTCTTTCTCTAAATTATTGCTTTTTGCCTGCCTGTGTTGTATGTGATGTACTATGTGTGTATCCGCTTCGTCGGATACTGCCCAGCGAGATCCTGTGGCGACAGCACCCGTCCTGACTTCGTGGATTTCGGGGCGGGGTCTGTCACAGCTGGTATCAGAGCCACGTTGGGAAATGGTACATCACTTACGGGCATATTTTCGAAAACCCGCATGAGTGAGGAACGTGCCCTATTAGGTCATAGGTTATCAGGTGGCAAGCTAA
This sequence comes from Oropetium thomaeum, assembly GCA_001182835.1. Lineage (NCBI taxonomy): Eukaryota > Viridiplantae > Streptophyta > Magnoliopsida > Poales > Poaceae > Oropetium > Oropetium thomaeum. The sequence goes on along the minus strand of LFJQ01000007.1, from coordinate 874,624 downwards.
CCTAGTGCAGGAAGCTAACAGCAGGTCCGTCAGACTCGTGTAGAAATCGGTTGGTTAGCGAGTGCGATCTGCCACCGCGTCTATGCGTATTTTCTCTTCTTTGGTAAGGACGTATAGGCCATGTCAGGATTGCATTTGCATGATTAATCAACCCACTTAAAGCAACTAAAAGCCTTAAGTTAACAGAACCACCCAGGAGCAACACTTCCTTGTCAATTTGGATCATCTCTTTGAGTTTTCTTCATCTAGCCTTGTGGTACCCCAATTCCAATCCTTAGACCTCATCAGACCTCTAGACCCAGCCAGCCTTCAGAAGCTTTGTCCCGATGAGGAGATTATCCCTTGACAGGTTCACTGGGAGAAAAGGATATAAGAAAATCCCAGTGAAGATCCTTCCGTTGCAGGTCAGAGGTCGGACAAGTAACCAGAGGAATAGGGACCGACCCTGACCTAGCTGAATCACCCGGAAGACAGTCGCCAAGGTCGGACCGAAAGATCGGATAAGTCCGATGAAGTGTTGGAACTAAGGACCAACGGTCGAAGTGGTCGGACAGTGTTTTTGGAGTTGCCGACCCCTTCGCTAAGCGGTCGAACAAGCCATGAGGAGTCTGCCTCGACCGATAGTAAGGTCGGATAGATCCGTCCGACCCCTGGATAGCAGAGGAAACCGCCCGGACCGAGAGCACAGTGTTGTGATGCACATATTGGAGCCGAGGATCGAGTGTTGGATGAGTTATCGTGCATCATTTTATTACAATCTATTTTGTTTCGCGTGATGGCTCGGATTTGGATTACACTGTGCTAACGGGAACTCTTTGTGTTCCTGCAGCATGGTGAACACTCGAGGAGGACGCCAGGACCCAGAGAGCTCGAACCCGCCACCTCCTCCCGCCGAGCCCACGTTGACAGCAGCTATGGCGGCAATGCTGCAGAGCAGCCAGCAGAATAATGATCTGCTGAGATCATTGGTGGAGAATCTGGCTCAACCCCAGGGTCAGAGGCAGCAGAACAGGGACAGCACGTATGCTGATTTCCTGGCCACACACCCGTCCGAGTTCAGCGAGGCGCGGGAACCAATGGAGGCAGACCATTGGTTGAGGACCATCGAGGCCAAATTTGGCTTGTTGCGCTGCTCGGAACAACAGAAGACTCTGTTTGCAGCGCAGATGCTTCAGGGGCACGCGGGTGCTTGGTGGGCAAACTATCTCGCCACCCTCCCGCCGGACGCCCAAGTGCCGTGGGCACAATTTCGCGAAGCTTTCCGCTCCTACCACATCCCTGCAGGTCTGATGCATGTAACATCCCGAACTAAATTCTCGCTAATCAATTGTCAATGAAGGCTTATTTGTGTTCAATAAAAATCTCAAAGCCCTAAGTTAATGAAATCTTAGGATCTAATCAAAAGAACTTAATTTCAAAAATGTAATTTGAAATCCAAACTTTATTTTTCTTTTCTGCTCTGCCGACGCAGAATTGACCCGGCCGGCCTTTGCCCTACTACGTCGCGCTGCTGCCGTGCGGCTGCTTGCCGCCGTCGCTGCTCGCCGTAGCCGGCTTGCCCGAGCCTTCTCTCGCTAGCGCCGCCGGAACCCCGCTCTCCGCCGTCGCGCCGCCCGGCTTCCTCTGTTCTCCCAACCGCGAGCCGCTGCCCGACCTTGCTCTTTCGCCCGTGCACCGCCGGCCTTGCTCCGCTCCGAGCAGGAACGAGCGCCGCCCGAGTCCCTGCTCCACCCCGGGCGCCGCTTTCCTGTTCTTTTCCATGCCTTCCCGACCCCGGCTTTGTGAGCCCGATTCGCCCAACCTCCGACCCTGAGGTCGGAGGAATTTTCCGATTCGCCCGACCTCCGACCCAGAGGTCGGAGGAATTTTCCGATTCGCCCGACCTCCGACCCAGAGGTCGGAGAAAAATTTTGCGATTCGCCCGACCCCGACCCCCAGTGGTCGGACACTATCTCCGCCTCGCTCGACCCCGAGGTCGGACAATCCGTTTCGCTCCGCCTCGCTCGACCCCGAGGTCGAACAATCCGTTTCGCTCCGCCTCGCTCGACCCCGAGGTCGGACAGACTCGTCGAACCCGAGCTCGGAGCGGCCGTGCCATTAATGCTGCCGGTCATCTTCCCAACCGTAAAAGCGCCTGGCCGTACAACAGCAGTGCCGCCTCCGCGCCGAAAGTCTTCGTGATGGGACGCGCATGCCTGGCGCCCATGCGCTGCAGTACGCTGCCGCCGTGCCAACTTGCGCCGTGTCTTGGAGAGACAAAAGGAACGGAGACTGATAATTTTCAGAGACAAAACGTTTCACTCGTGCGCACTCATTTGCTCTTTCCGCACGCTCGTTTCTCTGCTCCCGTCTTCCCTGCCTTCCGCCATTGCCGCCGAAGAGCTCCACAGGGCCGAAAACAGAGCAAGTTTCTCTCGTGCTCAGGTGAGCTCGGTAACCATGCCCTGCCGACGGTTCCATCATCCGCCGTTATCGCCTCTAACCGCCGCCCCACCCTTCCGCATTATTGCAGGAGTAGCGGCGCGTCAACATCTCTTTTTCGGCGACCGGTCTCCGTTGTCGTTCGTTCTTACCGTCAGCCCTCTGGTAATCTTTGCCGTCCGACCAGTCTAGCTAAATCCCGTTTACCGAAACAACACACTAAATTTGTTAGAAAGAAATTCATGCATCTACACTTCTCCGTTAATACAAGTTACCCCCGCCAGCATTGAATCCCTGTGTAAACTAAGTTACCTTGCATCTTCATATAGGAACCGAGCTGCAGACGGCCATCGAGGCTGAGGAGGATTTCCCCGCTGTCGACCCCGCCATCGACTGTGCTAACTTCTCCTCGAACCGAGCAAGCCCCGGTGCATACCTATGTTTAAAGTTTTACTTTCTCACTATGTATGTAGGTTTTGTTGTGCATTAAGTTTCGAGGCTTGTGTGAAAACTTAGTTGCATGACTTGTAGGATCTCCTACGGGTGGTTCTGTTAGAGCCAGTACGTTAGTGCTATGCCTACTAATAGGGCAACGAAGGGATTTGAGTGGTATGGAGACTACTCAGGGGATTAATTATAGAAGTAATTGTGAAAATCAGGACCCAACATTGTGTGAATAAAATTTGAGCACGGTGTCGGGTGCGGTTGCATTGGTCAAGTTTGAGTTGTGTACCGAATACATACTGGCATATGGGACCCAGGAAACCGACGTAGCTCATTGCGTAGTGTTTGGACAATTGGCCATCTCTTTTTCCGGGTGAACGGACCAGTATGGTGGATGAATTCGCATTTCTGTTTTTCTTGGGCATGTGCTAGTGGGAAAGGCTTGGGGCCGTACAGGAACGCAGGACATTGCCTGGAGGACCATGTCCTTGGAGAGATGGATGTTGGACCAACTCTGTCGCGATGCAGTGAAAGGTGGCCACGTGTGACTCGTGGAGTGCGCACGTGTCGTGTTATTCGGGTTTCTCCTGCAGGATGTAAAATCAATTATAATTGCCGTCCCTCGCGGTATTGAGTACCACTTGCTCCTTTCTGCCGTGGCGACACTATAAAATGTGGTAGCAGGAATTGTGATTGGAGGTTTGAGAATAAATTTCAGAACTGTTGTATTGCACTTGCTTGCTTAGTTGCTGTCGCACTTAGTGAAAATTTTTAATAGAAATTCTGATAACTTGGCTAAAATACTGAAAACCACTAGTAGCGCTGTATTTTGCAAATATCTACCAGCTGCCACCAATATTCCAGCATTTTAGGAGTCGGCCTTAGAAGGCCTATTGACGGGTAAATCTTGCTGAGCGTCAGTCGCTCACGGTTTGTTGATTGTTGTTTTGCAGGTAATAGTGCTGACTGTAGCCAGGGTGGTTGGGAAGAGGAGACGCCCTCGGAGTGGACCTTCGAGTGGGTCCCCGCTTCTCCCTCCCGTGGGGATTAAACACCATCGGGCTGGGGTGTTTGATCGAGGCGCCGAGTGTTAGATTTTTGCTTCCGCTGAAATCCACGTGTTTGTTATCAAAACTACATTACCGCACTTCCAAAACTTCTAAAATCAGTTGTAATATAACCAGAATTAATGTATCTTTAAGTCATTTATGCGAGTCCTTGTTAATTATTGTACTGTAAAGTCACTTGTTTCGGCAAGCGGCCCCCCCGAATGATCCTGGATGAGCAACCGTACGATTTTATCGGACGGGGTTGCGACAATGCAGAAAAAGGCCAAAGAGTTCATGGCCTTGACGCAGGGCAACCGGTCGGTGCAGGAGTACTCCCGGGTCTTCAATCAGTTGGCCCTGTACGCACCGGAGCAGGTGGATACGGACGTGAAGCGCAAGAACCGCTTCATGGAGGGACTCAACATTGACCTCCAGGACCGCCTTGCCTTAAACCAGGGCGGCTCCTTCAACGAGTTCGTGAGCAATGCCATCATTGCTGAAGATTTCTTGGAACGGAAGAGGCTGGAGAAGAAGAGGAAGACGGGGGCAGAATCATCCAGTACAACCGCCCCCAAGTACCGCCTGGTGTACACTGCACCGGACGGTAAGAGATACAGAGCAGTACCATCCGCGGGGCCCTCATTCCGACCCCCGCAGCAGTTCCGACCTCCTCAGCAAGCCTTTCGACCCCCACAAGGTCAACAGTCGGGAGGCTACCGACCATCGGTATCACCGTCAAGACCCCCGAGCGCCCGACCACCTCAGCAGGGCGCCCGACCTGGTCCGTCTGCCCCGTGCTTCACATGCGGGCAGGTCGGCCACTTTTCCCGCTACTGCCCGACTAACCAGCAGTCGGTCAGTGTTCGTCCGACCCCTCCAGCGCAGAACCAGCAGAGAGCGCCGAGGACCAACCGCACTGGTTGGATGAACTTCAGCACAGCGGAGGAAGTAGCTGAAGGTGATCAAGTCCTCACCGGTATGTTTTCAATTGCCGGTCATCCTGCTTGTGTTTTATTTGATTCTGGTGCATCCCACAATTTTATTAGTGGGCTATTCCTTAAGGATAAATCTATCTCTACCGTTCCCCTAGACCCGCCATTCCAGATCCAAACTCCCGGGGGCAATATCTTGTCGCACCAGGGAGTCTCCAAAGCACCACTCCTCCTTGGCACTAGAATCTACCCTACCTCCTTCCTTATCCTAGAGAGGCAGGGGATAGATGTCATCATTGGCATGCAATGGATGAAGTATCATCATGCCGTTTGGGACATAGCCAGCCGTGTGATCCTTCTGGACTCACCCTCACACGGAGTCATTGCTTTGAGCCTAGCCCACCCTAAAGCAATGGCTGTCCAAGTCTATCATCTCACTGGGAAGAAGCTTGAGGATATCCCAGTAGTCTCTGAGTTCCCGGATGTGTTTCCAGATGATCTGCCAGGTCTTCCACCGGACAGAGATGTGGAGTTTAGGATTGATTTGCTGCCAGGAACCGCTCCCATCTCCCGCCGACCTTATAAGATGGCACCCAAGGAATTAGCAGAGTTGAAGGTGCAACTGCAACAGCTGCAGGACAAGGGATTCATCCGCCCCAGCTCATCACCGTGGGGCTGTCCAGCGCTGTTTGTGAAGAAGAAAGACCAATCCTTGCGGCTGTGTGTGGATTACCGACCACTCAATGCGGTTACAATCAAGAACAAGTACCCACTGCCGCGGACTGATGCATTTGTTGACCAGCTAGCAGGAGCAAAGGTTTTCTCCAAGGTGGACCTTCGGTCAGGATACCACCAGATCAAGATCAGACCAGAAGATGTACCGAAGACCGCTTTCTCTAGGCGGTATGGACTATATGAGTATTTAGTGATGTCATTTGGACTTACCAACGCCCCGGCATATTTCATGTACTTGATGAATTCAGTGTTTATGCCGGAGCTGGACAAGTTTGTGGTAGTCTTCATAGATGACATCCTGATTTACTCTAAGTCGACCGAAGAACATGCCGACCACCTCAGGACAGTCCTCCAGAGATTAAGAGATCACAAACTCTATGCCAAGTTTAGTAAGTGCGAGTTTTGGCTCAACCATGTTCAGTTTTTGGGACGTGTCGTATCAGCCACAAGGGCATTGCTATAGACCCCGGCAAGGTAAAGGATGTACTTGGATGGAAAGCGCCAACCTCAGTTCACAAGGTCCGCAGTTTCTTGGGGTTAGCCGGATATTATCGCAGATTTATCCCTAACTTTTCCAAGATAGCGAAGCCCATCACCAATCTGCTTAAGAAAGACAAGAGGTTTCAGTGGACAGCAGAGTGTGAAGAGGCTTTCCAGACCTTGAAGAAACATTTGACCACTGCGCCAGTGTTAGCCCAGCCAGACCTAAGCAAACCATTCAACGTCTACTGTGACGCATCCGGAGTCGGATTAGGCTGTGTGCCTATGCAGGAAAGACGGGTGATCGCTTACGCTTCGCGCCAACTCCGCAAGCACGAGCAGAATTACCCTACCCATGATTTGGAACTGGCAGCAATTGTGTTGGCGTTGAAGGTGTGGAGGCATTATCTGCTAGGAAATCTGGTACACCTCTACACCGATCACAAGAGTTTGAAGTACATCTTCACTCAGAGCGAGCTGAACATGAGGCAAAGGAGATGGCTAGAGCTAATTAAAGATTATGAATTGGAGATCCATTACCACCCTGGTAAGGCCAATGTGGTGGCTGATGCGTTAAGCAGATATGCGCACTGCCACTACCTGGATCAGCAGGTCGGAGCAGAAGAAGAGCAAGGGCCGACCCTAAGAGTGCTACCACATGGAGCCCTGTATAACCTGGCCCTAGTGCCGACCCTCAGAGAAGAAGTCATTCAAGCCCAGAAGCAAGACGAGGGCATGAAGAACATCAGGGGTAGATTGCAGGAAAAAAATATGAAGTGTTTCAGAATGGATGAAGATGGAGTTTTGTGGTTCAAGAACCGACTGGTCGTACCTAAAGACCACGAGCTCCGGAAGAAGATCATGGACGAAGCGCACTTGTCCAAGTACTCCATACATCCTGGTAGTAACAAGATGTACCAGGATTTGAGAAAGAAATTTTGGTGGACAAGGATGAAAAGAGAGATCGCCCGGTACGTTGGAGAGTGTGACACATGCCGGAGAGTGAAATCCGACCACCTCAGAGGAGCTGGTCTGCTGCAGCCACTGAGTATTCCCTCCTGGAAGTGGGAGGATGTCAGTATGGATTTTATAGTGGGCTTGCCAACAACTGCTCAGAAGATGGAATCGATATGGGTGATTGTGGATAGACTGACCAAGACCACACACTTCATTCCGGTGTCAATCCGGTATGCAATGAAGAGGTACGCCCAGTTGTACATCGATCGGATAGTGTGCTTACATGGAATGCCCAAGACCATTGTATCCGACCGAGGCACCCAGTTTGTCGGTCGTTTCTGGAAGCAGCTGCACGAGGCACTCGGAACAAAGTTAATTCATGGCTCCGCCTACCACCCTCAGACCGACGGCCAAACCGAGAGGGTCAACCAGATTTTGGAAGATATGCTCCGAGCCTGTGTACTGAAGCAGGGCAGAGTTAGGACAAATACCTCTCCTTGGCAGAGTTCTCCTACAATAATAGTTACCAGGAGAGTATCAGAATGTCCCCGTTTGAAGCGCTCTACGGACGAAGCTGCAGAACGCCACTAAACTGGTCGGAGTCTGGAGAAAGGGTCATCCTTGGGCCCGACCTGGTACAGCAGGCAGAGGAGAAGGTGAAGATCATTCAGGCCAACTTGAGAGCAGCCAAGTCCAGGCAGAAGAGCTACGCCGACCAGAGGCGCAGACCCTTGGAATTTGAGGTCTGAGACTACGTCTATTTGAGAGTCTCTCCGACCAAAGGCGTCCAGCGTTTTGGAATCAAGGGCAAGCTAGCGCCCCGGTACATTGGACCCTTCCAGATCACTGCCAAGTGTAGCCCGGTGGCCTACCAACTGGAACTGCCGCCAAGCCTATCCGGGGTGCACAATGTGTTTCATGTATCTCAGCTGAAGAAGTGCCTGAAGACCCCTATCGACCAAATCCTTCTAGAGATCGGGGAGATGCAGCCGGACTTAACCTATTTAGAGCGACCAGTCGGATACTGGACGAAAAGGAACGGGTCACTCGTTCAAAGACTCGCAAATTTTACAAGGTTCAATGGAGCAACCATACAGAAGAAGAAGCCACTTCGGAATCTGAAGAATTCCTCCGATCAAACTACCCCGAGCTCCTTCCGATTCTATAGGTATTTCCTTTTCCCGACCCCTACCTTCTTCTTAAATCTCGGGACGAGATTTCTTTTAAGGGGGGAGGGCTGTGACACCCCAGGTGTCACTAAGAACACCCTCACCTCTATAGCAACTCGTTTCTTGGTCGTTTTCATCCTATTCGACCCTTGATCCGTCGTGTTTTGAGCCGTCCGACCCCTAGCCTTGCGGGCGCGGCAATTTTCCGCCTCGCCCGACCTCTGTGTCAGTGGTCGGACATCCTCCCGCCTCGCCCGACCCGACCCCTGAGGTCAAGTGGTTTCGCCCGACCCCTGAGGTCGGAGGTGCGTTCCGATTCGCCCGACCGTTCCATCTCGCTCGACCACGCGGTCGGACTGTTGTCTCGTCGTCTCCAGTGAGTTCGCTGCCGCTTGAACCAGTGAGCATTCAATGCGCACATCAGGCACAGTGACGGGCAACTGCCAACCCCCTCCACTTCCGCCACCGTGCGCCGAAAGTCTTCGCTGTCAGACGCCCGCGTGCGTTGCCAGAGGGTGTCAGGCGGCGAATGTCAGAGCTGCCGGAAAATATCCCACCGCTTCCCGCCGCTTCCACTACCGTAAGCCATTTTGCCGCGCGTTTCCTTAGCAGCGTTGTGGCCTATAAATACCCCTCTAAGGCTTCATTTCTTCCACCTTCGCCATTTCTCTAAGTTCCAACGCTTTCACCAAGAAACCCCGCCGTTCTTCAGTGTCGTCCAGTTTTCCATCAAGCGGAGTGTCCTGGCCGCCTTTGCCGCCAGATCAAGCCGCTAGGTGAGAACCTCTCTCTGGTTAACTCCTCCTTGATTAGTCGCTTCCATTCGTTTGCTAGCTCATCGTGAAGCTCACGGGACCGTCCTTGCAGAATTCCGCTTGGATCTTCAAAGAGGGTGTGCGCAGCCACCGCCTCTATTCTTTCTCCGCCGTTAGTTGCCGCCGGTTGTTTTACAGCCACTCCCGTGGTCTTCACCGGCAAACTAAGGCTCTGCAACTAGGGAGAGATTTCAATCCTTCCAATCAATCCTTATCGGCCACATCTTCGGAATCTCTCGGAGTTTCTAGAACTCTTCCCTTGGCTATCCGGGTGTTTGTTGTTTCGTTTCACGTCCAACCGAAACTTCGAGCACCTCCCTTTGTTTCCCTTTCCAACTTTCGCTCTGAAATCATAGATCGGGAAGTAGCTCTCCGCTCCTGAAATCCTGGATCGGGGAGTAGCTCTCTGCTTCTTTCAGCTCGAACTCCACAAAACAGCTCCTCTCCTCCTTTACTTTCAGACTTCTCAACCCTTGCTTTGGTAAGCCTCTGAATCAGTGCTTCCTGGCCAAACTTGTAAAATGTGCAATAATCCGACCCCCGTAGAATTCACTTAAAAACCACCTTTGCAAGATTAATTCCTTGTTTTGTTTCATTTCTGTTGGAATCATTTGTTGCAGCACTGTTAGTAATACACTTAATTTGTGCATCATGTAGACCCCGAGGACAGCTTCACAGCCGAGGACCCCGGGCAGCCGACCCCTTTAGGAGGAGCTCCCGACCTCTACGACCAAGCGTCCGACCCCGACCAGAGCTTCTTCGACCCCGGCGCTGCAGACCAAGGCAAGCCCCGGTGCACAACCGTTTCTAACTTTTCTTTCTAACAAGAGTCCATGCTTGTGCATCTAGGTTTTCAGGAGTTGTTTGGAACCTAGTTGCATCTGTTTTCCATAGGACCATCCTATCTTCGGTACTGGTCTAGGAGTTACCAGTAGAACTGCTATGCTTAAGAGTTGTTATCGATAGAAGTCGAGCAGAGAGGAAGCTGCTCGCGATCGGTTAGAAGTTGCTTGAGACTTTCCCCGACCTCTGTACCAGTCTTGATGCAGCGGTCAAAAGTTCACTAAGAAAAGATAAAACAAGTGAGGGTCGGACAGCATACCAGTAGGTCGGCGACTGGTCGGACCAGGGTGACCATATAGCTGTTCGGTCCGGGTGGTCCGAGACTGATCGGGCGTTGAACGTACCAGCCATATGTCGGATATATGGGACCCGATAAACCTATGTAGCCCAGCGATTGCAACGTCGAACGCAACCTACGGTGTCTGATCAGGAGGCAGTCTGGGGAGGGCAGTGTGGGAACTCCACAGGATCGCTCGGGATGGGGACCTGGTGGGATGCGGCGCTGCTGAGGCAGCGTAGGACCGAATTGACGTTGCAGGACCTGCGGTGAACGGTTGCCGCGTGCGGTTCGGTCGGGAACACGCACGTGTCGTGTGGTTGGGTTTTCCCTCGAGGTGTAAATCGATTCGAATTGCTATCGCTCCCAGTTTGTGAGCAAGCTCGTGAAACGCACCACTTGTAGTAAGTTCAGGTTGCATGTTCATTATGGTTAAGTAAAGGGTTTACTTTACTTGTTTCTGTTATGGCCAATCTGTTGTGTGCAAACTAAATTTACATTTTGAACATCTAACTTGGCTAAAACTTGACCAACGTAGTCAGGTTAAGTGTGTCCGTTTTGCACTATCCTTCCCTGTCAGCCGTACATGGTCTAGGCGTCGGCTGTAGATGACCATGTTGACGGGTAAGTCTTGCTGAGCTTATTAAAAGCTCACGCTTTAGGCGTTTGTGGTTTTGTAGGTGGCTTCCAGTGGGAGCTTTGTGACTAGCTGCTGTGCTTGTTCCGTGGCTAGTGGCGAAGTCCCTGGGCAAGGACTTTGCTTTTGCAGGTCGTCGGAGCGGTTGGAGGACAGCAGTGATTAGATTGTTTTAGCTTCCGCTTCGGATTTTGTAAACTCCTGTACGCTTCCCTGTAAATTGTAATCTATCTCAGACTTATGAAATAAAATGTAATTTAACTTTCTTTCTCTAAATTATTGCTTTTTGCCTGCCTGTGTTGTATGTGATGTACTATGTGTGTATCCACTTCGTCGGATACTGCCCAGCGAGATCCTGTGGCGACAGCACCCGCCCTGACTTCGTGGATTTCGGGGCGGGGTCTGTCACAATGAGGGAGCAGTCTTTGTAGAGGTGCTTCACCGGATACTCGGAGTTGGGACACAGTTCGTTCCATTTCTTCTCGAAGTGGTCAGGAGTGTCCGCTGCCGGCTACTTGGCTTCTTTACGATCGACTGCCGCAACCATCTGTTCGCCAGGCAGACGTCGCTTGTTCTTCTTCTTTTTGTTCGGGTGGTCAGAGGGGCCTTCGTCGGCCGCCTCATCTACCCTTGGTGTCCGCGGCATGGTTGAAGATCGCGCCGACCGCCTCCTCGCTGGAGGCGTGACTGGTTGCAATGTCCAGCAATTCCATGGCCGTTCGTGGACTCTTGCGGCCTAGTTTGTGGACCAGGGACCGGCAAGTTGTCCCGGACAGGAACGCGCCGACGACGTCGGCGTCATCAAGCTCCGGTAGCTCATTGCACTGCCGGGAGAATCGTCGTACGTACTCCCGGAGCGTCTCTCCCGGCCTCTACCGGCAGTTCTTGAGGTCCCAGGGGTTGCCCGGGTATGCGTAGGTCCCTTGAAAGTTCCCTACGAAGATCTACTTTAGATTGGTCCAATTCGCGATCCGGTCAGTAGGAAGGTACTCGAGCCACGTCCTGGTCGAGTCAGCCAAGTACAATGGTAGATTGCGGATGATGAAGCAATCATCGTCCGTGCCCCCGGCTCGGCAGGCGAGACGGTAGTCTTCAAGCCAGGGACCCGGGTTGGTTTCCCCCGCGTACTTCGGTACGTTCGTTGGGGGCTAAAAGCGCCGTGGGAACGCAGCGTTTCAGATGCGAGGACAGAAGACGCGCAGCCCCGGAGAGTCCGGCTTGGGCTCCTGTCCTCGTTGTGGTCGTTGCGCCCCCCTCGTCGCGGGTGGCGAGCCTGGCTTGCTATGTTCTCGCTTCCCGGCTGGTGCCTTTGCGCCTCCAGGATGCGGCGAACGTCGCAATTTGCCCCCAGGCGGTCACGGACGTAGGTTTTCGAAGCCCCGTTCGCTGCAGGAGGCGTTCGGCAAACAGATACGTTCCGGGTGTCCGAACCGTGTCGGAAACCGGAACGCCGTGTCTGTGAGCTTTCCGCCTGCTGCACCGCTGCGCGCTCGAGCAGTGCTTCAACTTGGCGTTGAGCACGTCGAGCCTCAGGCGTGGCGGGCTCAGGGAGCCCCCGAAGTAACGCCGTTGCCGCAATGAGGTTCTGACTTGCCCGAGGGAAGCGCGGGCGGTCACCGTCGCCTTTGGTGATTCTTCGGTGTACGTCACGCGCCCCGAGGCAAGTGTGTCTGCCACGCTCGTATCGAGCGAGTTCGCGCTTGATCTCTGCTTGCTCTTGATCCATCCGGCGTTTCGCCTCTTGGAGCTCTTCCCTCCGTGCCCGTAATTGCTCCGGCAGCACGTCCGACGCATCAGTTGCGTCTTCCGTGCTGTCGGGGATGACGGCACGTTCGTCCTCCGCGACGGGGAGGTCTTCCTGTCGCGTCCTGAGGCACTCATGGGATGGGTCGTGACTCTCCTCGCCGCATTCCGTGTCGGGGTCCCCGCTCGACGCTTCATCGAGCAGGTTGAAGGACTCTGGCGCGTAGCCTGCCACCCCGACGAACTCGATGTTCGTGGTGTCTAGGTTACGGCGTGAAGCCGCACGGCAAGTCGTGGCCCCGTTGATTACATCATCCGTCGGTGCGGGCGACGAACGACGTGAGTTGGAAGCGCAGGTTGGTGGAGCTGACGCATCAGCCGGCAGCAGGCCGCTTTCCTCCGTAGCAGAGAAGCTATGGCTCCCGAAGCGCAAGAGCGTGCCGGGAGCCCATCCGCTAGTGTGGTTAGCCATCCGAACCCGAATGAATGATCGCCGAAAACGCGCTAAGCCCCTACCTAGCGCGCCAACTGTCAGTGGTCGATACTACCGGCTAGTGATTATCGAGAGATGCGCGTTTTAGGGGTCGAATGGTTCGTAAGAAGACACAAGGAATTATACTGGTTCAGGCAACGTGCCCTACGTCCAGTTCTTCGAGCTACTCGTGTTGCTTGCATTGTTTGTAGTAGGGGGTTACAAACGGGCGAGAGAGGGATAAAGTCCCAAGTCTCTCTGGGTTGCGATGTGAGCGAGTGCGTCTATGTCGTCTGTGCGCCAGCCGGTCATCTAGGAGGTCTCAGCCCCGTCCCTTTTATGCCTCAAGGGACGAGGCTTGGATTACAAGGCGAGAAGGAAGAAGAGAGAAGTGATCGTGGGCGCCTCAAGTCTTTTGCTGTGGATGATGTCACCAGCATGGGTGCTCCCATCCATCACGGGGTAATGTTGGTACGGAAGGGATGGCCGTCGTTGATGGTCGGTGGGTTGGCGCTGGCACCATCGCTCTGGCCGTATGGGCTGCCGATCATGCGCGTCCCATCCCACCGGAGGGATGGCTCTCGACGAGGGTAGGAAGTACTGTGGTGGATGTCCGGCCACTATGCGCGTCGTGCTCATTTACTACCCACTTCCCTGACCCGTCGTGGCCTTTATCCGATCGGTAGTGAGAGCAGGTGGCATTAATGGCTCAACCGTCTCCGGACACCCCGTCTCGTCACTGGTCGCTGATCCGCCTAGTTCTGTCCGACCCCGGAGGTCGGGCGAGGCGGAACTCATTGCAGTCCGTCCGACCCTCGAGGGTCGGAGTGGTCGTTGGTCCGCCTAGCTCTGTCCGACCCCGGAGGTCGGGCGAGGCGGAACTCATCGCGGTCCGTCCGACCCCCGAGTGTCGGAGTGGTTGTTGGTCCTCCTAGCTCTGTCCGACCCCGGAGGTCGGACGAGGCGGAACTCATCGCGGTCCGTCCGGCCCCCAAGGGTCGGGCGTGGTCGTTGGTCCGCCTAGCTCTGCCCGACCCCGGAGGTCGGGCGAGGCGGAACTCATCACGGTCCGTCCGACCCCCAAGGGTTGGGCGTGTGATCACACTACGGGAGATCCGACCCCTATCGCCGAGGTCGAGCAAAGCGGTTTCGCCTGTGCCCTTAAGCCATCGCGCGTTATTCCCTGGGCCAGGGTCGGGCGAGGCGGAAGTATTCCGACCGTGTCGTGCTGTCGGGCCCTTCAGACCGATATGGTTAATCAGCCCGGGTACCTAACCTCCACATGTTGAAACAATCTCCATGTAATAGTTCACATCAAAACTCAGATTAAGGACCGACCTAAACTCACATCAACCAAGGATCCCAAGACCCTTGTTATAAAGGCGGACTAAAGAAAGTTCAGAAATTTTTTTCGACCTACGTAAAAAAGTCTTTTTCTTAATAAAATGTCCGAAGGGAGGAGCTATCTTACCGTTGCGGATCGAGTTTTTTAAAAGATTCAAATGATCATGTATGTTATGCATTGAGATAAAAAGATTTATAACAGTTTTCTCTCATACTATAGTGTCTTGAGGATAAAAAATATGTTTTCTCAATGTCATACTACTAATATCGAGTTGCAGTGTTCTTTAATGAAAACTAAATATTTTAAAATGTCATACAATAAATTTTTCCTTTCTGAAATTATCACAATATCAAATGGAATTTGGACCTTACTTGTCGTAACAAAAATAGTTTAAAGACCCAAATGATCATTTTAAAAGTTTATGAACCTGAATAACACAAGGTGAATAGTTTAAGGACCTACATTGTATTTTACTCTTAAATCTATTTCAACATATCAAAATACATGTTCAACATTTTCAAAAAAAATGTTGATATAACAAATTGTAAATGTTGACACAGCATAAATGAATTATTGATACACTATGTTTAATTTTTGTTTCAATTTTCCAATTCAAAAAATATTTATGTTGGGGTGGAGTGGAGGCGGTGACAGCATTTGGGACAGTTGGAGCAGCCTCCAACAAATCACTTCTACCCATTGTTTTACCTCATTGAAAGTCTGTCATCGTCTCCGGACCTCATTATCCAACCTGCATATCCTGGGTACCTTACCAGCAATAGCTTATTCAAACAGCCATTACATTACGGGGGCAAAAAAAAGACATCGACACAACAAAGCAAGTAATTACATGCAGCTGACAGAAGTCAGCAGAATTGTGAGATACATATCCTTTCTTGTTCGAACTATCCAGTTTCTAAAGTTTCAAAAACACATAACATCGAGATCACTATTTCAGTGGTTTCAATCCTAGTTTAGCCCGGAGTTTGTTCATTTCTATGATCTCTGGATCATTCGGATCTGGAACATTTTTACCTTCGGGCTTCTTCTCTTTCTTTTCCTTCTTCCGCTTAGGTTCCTCTCTTTGGCCACCATCCTCACCACGTCCTCGAGGACTAGCACTACCACGATCACGCCTCCTACGGTACTCTCCATCTTCACGGTCTCTCTCTCGCCGATCCCTGCTTCTTGAACGGCTCCTGCGCCTGCCCCGATCTTTGTCTCGATGTTCTCTTTCCCTGCCATCCCTCCCCCTTTCTCGGTCCTTGTCTCGACAGTAGTCATCATCCCTCATGCGATGATGACCACGGTCCCTATCTCTGTTTCTATCTCTTTCACAATCTCTATCACGGTCTCTATCCCGTCCCCTCCCATAGTCTCGATCATAGTCCCTATCTCTTTCATAATCTCGATCCCTGCAACAGCAGAAGTAAAAGATATAGGAAATCATTATCTAATGGCAACAAAATTAATAAACAATAGATACATACGAGCACCAGTTGAAGTATAGTGGTACATCATCTAAATACAGTCAAACTATCCAATTGATTAATGAGAAACAAATGGTGCTAGTTTCACCACTTATCAGCAAAATAAGAAGTATGGTGCCAGCAAAAAAAAAATAGTTCGTAATATGTCATTAAAGTGGCTCGTTTCAATGCTTCACGACTTGTCCACAGCCTTTAAAATATTTTGGATCAAATAACTATGTTTAACAAGTATCTAACTCTGGGCATCCTAGTGTCTATAACACAAACTGATACAACAACAGCAACAACCAAGCTTTTTAGTTCCAAACAAGTTGGGGTAGGCTAGAAACTGATACTAGTATATATTTTAGTAGATTGAAAAAAAATCAACCTTAAACAAATCTTCAGGCTTCCACCAGATAAAAAATCTGTAATGCTACCAACAATTTTGCACTAATAGAAATTTGTTAAAGCTATGTGTTGATTGCCATGCTACAGGTAGGTAATAGAATACCATGGGAGCACAAATCTCGAGTACTGAATGTGGCTAAAACTAATCAATTACTTGTACATTGTGATGAATCAAGCCCTTCAAACAGTACAAAAATATTGGTAAGATAAAATAAACTAAGAATATTCATTGAAAGTAATGTACAATTCTACGGCATGTTACAGGTAGGCAATAGAACAAAAGTGTATTTGTCAGACAATAAAGATTAACTAGTACTCCCTCCGTCCCAAATTATCTGTTCGTTTAGCTCAACATGGGCATTATGGAGGCGTGGAAAAGGTGGGTTGCACAGAGAGAGAGAGAGAGAGACAGAGACAGAGACAGAGACAGAGACAGAGACAGACAGAGACAGAGGTGTTAGGAAGCAAGATGAACAGATATTGCAGGACAATATGAAGAGCTGGATGAACAAAAATGTATTTACAGCAAAATCAATTACTGATGCAGAAGCAATTTTGCTTGGTTTAAAGTTAGTATTCTCAAGTAATCTGAACTAGGAAGCTTCAAAGTTTTCAAAGTTATTCTTCAATCGAGCAAGTTAACTCGATGTAACAACTATCAATGGTCAGTATCAGAATCCCAATATAACTGAACTAGGCCCTCGACAAATTCCCCCTTTCCAGAGTATAGAAAGAAGAAACCTGTACAAGAAATTAAATTTTCTAAAGTCTGATGATTAAGCGCAGAAGTTAGAATTATGGAGGAAGACTTTGGAAGCAAAAGGTTTTAGGCTTAGTAGATCTAAAACAGAGTACATGAAGTGTGACTTCAGTGCCACTGCACACGAAGAAAGGGAAGGGGATGTCAGACTCGACGGTCAGGTGGTCCCCATGAAGGACACCTTTCGATATCTGGGATCAATATTGCAGAAGGATGGAGATATTGATGGAGATGTCAGTCATAGAATTAAAGCCGGATGGTTGAAGTGGCGTCAAGCCTCTGGTGTCCTATGTGACAACAGAGTTCCACAAAAGCTCAAAGGCAAATTCTATAGGACTGTGATTCGACCGGCTATGCTATATGGAGCTGAGTGTTGGCCTACTAAAAGGAAACATGTCCAGCAGCTAAGCGTGGCAGAGATGCGTATGTTACGGTGGATTTGTGGTCACACAAGAAGAGACCGTGTCAGGAATGAAGACATACGAGAGCGATTAGGAGTAGCACCAGTTGCGGAGAAGCTCACGCAACACCGCTTGAGATGGTTTGGACATATCCAACGGAGACCTGAAGACGCACCGGTCCGCAGTGGCATCATTAGGCGCCCGGTTAATCTAAAGAGAGGAAGAGGAAGACCAAACTTGACTTGGGAGGAGTCGGTTAAGAGGGACATGAAGGAGTGGGATATCGGTAGGGAGTTAGCCTTAGATAGGAGTTTGTGGAGACTGGCAATCCATGTGCCAGAACCTTGATCTGCCCCCCTCTTCTTTCCCTTTTTCCGTTTGCTGTTTCACCTTCCGTTCCCTTGGTTCTGGCCTTTTGGTCTTTTCTCAGCTTCCTTTTTCTTTCCTTTTCGGTTTGGTCCTTTCCTGAGTTTCTTGTTGGTACTTGGGGTTTCATCTCTAGCCTACCCCAACTTGCTTGGGATTAAAAGGCTGGTTGTTGTTGTTGTTGTTGTTGTTGATGATTAAGCGCAGAATGGCAATTTGTACTCTACACTTTATAAGGGACGAAATTATCTAAGAGAAACCAAACAATACCCCTCATTACTTTCATTGATAAAAAACAGGCTGATTACTTTTAAAGACCAGAAAGGAAAAAGAAGTGCCCAAGCAGAGGAACATTATACTATCAACTTGAACTGGTCTGAAACAAGACCAATCAAATCCAATAACACATTTTCAAATTTCAGCCATTTAAAACGTTTTAAATCTGTTTGACCCATCACACTTCTCGCTGCACACTATCAGGGCAGAGAAACCTGGCAGGGCCACTGTATTTCACTCTAGGAAGCGGTTTACCTGCCAATGGCTCTTGACATTTAACATGCCATGGCAGTAACTCTAGAATGGTACACAGTAATAATACAGAGTAACAGCTTCCAGCATATATATCCAGGATAAAAGAAATAAAAAAGCAGATGCCTAGCAGCATAACAGCTATCTATGCACTAAAGAACGGACTTGTTCACATTGATTAACCTAGCAGAATTACACATTTGAACTAATATTTTTTGACAGTACAATAAGTAAGCAACTAAACTGCCATTTTGGCAGTTTATCCCTAAAAAAAGCACACGCATATCAGGAAAAACTAATGACATTAATTCAGTATGATAGATGACCAAAGGAATTTCAATAAAAGTTGTTCCAAATTATTGTTTTTATTCATAAGATTCTTCAGCAACAAAAATAAAATATATAGCAATATAAGATAATAAGATAAATAAAGTAGATTTTATGGTCTTCAATCAGTCAAAAAAGGAATTCTATAATATTCTTGGCATTGCTGGAGCAGTTAAATCTAGTGACCAATGGCTTTCTATAAAACGAACAATGTCCTATTTACTCACATGATTCTTATTTTCGCACACGTGCAATATAGACACGTTAAGCAGTTCAAGAGAAAACTCACAATGAACAAACCATACAAACATTGTCAGCAACAAACCAAGCATACAAAAGCAAGTTCAAGAAGAGCAGCAAACCTGCGATGCCTATCATGCTTCCCGTCTCTGTCCCTGTCCCTATCCCTATCACGTTCTTTGGCAGGACTCCTTCCACGATAATTATCCTGATGAATATGAAGAAATATCAGTCATCGTACCAGAGTAAACAAAAATGTATATCCACTGGATAAATTTCATGATTTTCAGTAGATTAACAGTTAAGTGCCCTCACATTGTCACGACCATTAGGTTCATCTATCTCCATAGGTTGTTCTTCTTCCTCCTTATCTTCCTCCTCCTCAAAATCATCCTCGAGTACACTTCTCCTTGGTTCTAGAGTTCCAGCTGCTTCAAGAACCCATCTGCCAAAGTCCAAATAATACGCAAATGTTAAGCATGTCATATCCTATATTGTATGGCACAACTCGAGCAGTCACTGATACATCAATTAAGAATATCGCAATAAAGATGAAGTTCAAGTGCACAGCAGAGGCTCATATCACAGTGGGGCAACGACAATGAGGCAACAAGAAACAAACCTTTTCTGGATGCGTGGCAGGGCAGTGTCACAAGAGTAGTCACTGGTCAGAAGCTCATCAATGAACTCATCAACAAGGGTGCACGTGAACTCTGAAATTAAGATATGTAAGTACAAGCAAAAATCGTAAACCTGGATAACTACCAGTGAAAATCTTGGAAACAAATTAGTTCTAAATTTTGGCCATTGAGTGCATACTTCCATCACTGAGCTTGTGTCTGATCTTGCGGTAATCGTTGTAAAGCGGCTCGAGGTACTGGTAGACATCAGTGACTGTACCGGTGAGGCGCAGGTAGAATGCCCCAAGAACCCGCACATACCTGCACCGTGTCAGTCAAAACAGCCATTGACTGCTGAGCACTTGGAAGGAAAGGAAGCCAATTAGAAATCGATAGGAAGGAACAGAAATATTAGCACTTACTTGTAGTCCTCGTTCTTGATAAATTCGACGACGATGTCCTTGTCTGGCTGGATCTGCAGCATCTTGAGCGTGAGGCAGAGAAACGGGGTGGGCTTGCGGTTCCCGCCGTAGGTGCCGCCGGTATGGTCGAGTTCCATGGCCTTATCGACTAGCGTCTCCGCGGTGAGCCCGAAGCACTGCTCCTTCCAGTAGATGCTCTGGTAGATCTTGGAGCGCACGATCTTCTCGATCAGGTTCTGCGGGTTTGTCCCGTGGATGCTCTTCGCAAGCGGGTCCGTGCGGTTCGCCATCTTCAGTTTCCGCGCCCACGGCGCGTTTTGCCGGCGGTGAACAAGACGGCGGTGGCGGCTAAATAGGGGGTGGGGATCAGATTGGGGCTTGAATCAAAACACTAGCGGTTGCCGTTGTTCTACAACCCTAGCGGCCGAAGCTCAACTTTTTCCTACTCTAGTTGCGGTTCGGTAGCGTTGCCTCTCCGCTGTCCGTTTTAAAAACCCACCAAATTTTGCCAGCGAATTTTGTGCACAGCACACTAAATAAACACCATTTGGTCTGTAAGACATTACAAAATTCTATTTTATCTTCTAGACACTATAAAATTGTGATATTTATCTACAACACATTCGAAATAAAAAACTACACTATTTTAAACTATTTTATCTCAATGTTTAAAATGAATTACTACTTGAAATTTGACATGAAGATAAAATGTTGTGTTCACTGTACATGTGAATTTTTTTGGATTTTATCTGACTGTTTACATAGTTTGGTTGAAAAGTTAATATTATTTTTCTATAAAACTTATGAAAATAATCAAAATCAAATCAAATAAAAAACATAGAAATAGGGTACAAGGTATTATATTTTTTTAGTCAAATTTTTAAGTTATGAAACATTTTTTACATTGAGATAAAAAGTTCCAAAATCGACTATTTTTTGTTTCTGGCAAGGGTAGGTTACCATGGTGCAACTGGCTAATATGCAAGGAAGTGGTAGTTAGTTATGACTTGCAAAAACTCTTCTCTTGGTTTGGTGTTTCATCCCAAAAGCCCGCAGCAGATGCTCCTAGGAATTGGGATTATTAATAGGGGTGTTAGAAGGGCATCGTACACTTAAAATAAATTATCTAGGATCAGTTCTGAGGAAACAGAATGCTTGTGAGGAGGCTCAAAGCAAGCATCCATCCAGTAGCACGTAAGGACAATTAAACATGACACAATTTAGCAAGATCGTTAACCCAGGTGACTGGTCAATAACAATTAGCACCTGTTGGAACGGATCAACCTTTACACGCAAAACAGCGACACACACCACTGCAGCGGCAGCTAGAAGCAAATAAACTAATTCATTCAATGATCGGAGAAGGCACGCGCATATGATTGCATACGGGTAGGAGCATGGGCTTGCCAGCTGGCTAGAAGGTTCACGGGATCGACAAGGTAGGGTATCTCCTTACTAGGCAACAAAGGAAGGGCCTATCCCTTGCACGACAGCTAAGGGAAGGGACAGCGGAGAGATGAGAGCCCCATTCCTGGATCTGGCGAGTGAACTCAGAGCTCTGATGGATGAAAGGTAAGTTGAGAGGGCTGGGCAACCTGAAATTATTATGATGAGATTGGAGGCGGCTGCTTCACTCAACCTCGGTGCGACCCAACTTTGTGAATAAAATACTGAGTTTGTTATGGTGCTTGGAAGGACCTCTCGGTACCTCTCCTTTTGAATTAATTCTAACCGTTGATATTAAAAAATTGGTACCAAGCCCACTCATTTTGGTAACGGTCCACCACTTTAAATACCTTTTAGTTGGTACCTCCATATTCTTAACCGTTAGATCTGATCAAATGAACGGTTGCTGCTAATTCCAAGCACCATAACAAACCTCAAATTCCAAATATCATCCATTCATTCTAGAACTGATCCAAATCCACCATGATGACGCTTCTTTGTTTTTGTAATGCCTTTGTATTGCGTATCAAACAATCTCATCTCCGAGATACCGACGGTAGTATGATTATAGCGGTAAGGGGATGAGTTGAGCACCTCCTGTATGCTTTGCATGAAGAAGTTGCTTGCCTTCACAGACCACAAGCAGCAGCTAATCTGGGGTGCACAAGTATCATCATGGAGACATATGAACTGGAGGTTCAGTATAAAATGCAATCGGAAGACCAAAGTAGGTGGACTGTTAGCAGAGTTAATGGATACTATGTGTTCCAATTTTAATAATTGGTTTTGTTTATATGTTGATACGCTTTACCGATCTGGAAAATTCCTAAATGATCGACAGATTGTAATAGAGTAGCTCACGCACTCACTTCATGGGGAGCAAGTTGCTCTACGGAGAATGATTCACTTGTGGACATCCTTCTAGCCTAATTTGTGTCTTGGTTGCTGACAATGTAGCGGAAAACAAGTAATGGAACTATGTTGCTATTACCCAATTCTGATCCTGCCCAAACGAAGGGAAAAAACAACAATCCCAATCCTCGATTCCTGCCTAGAACTTTGTTGCCCTATTTTTCCTCTCTTCTGGAACTTACTCCCTTATCTGAGAAGCATGCTTTTCTAATAAGCCATTGTCTGAATAAGCTATGTGTTTGGCAATCCTAATCAAGGAGAAGTCGATTTATAATATATTTTATTTTGTTAAATAGAAATCACATGCATATAAAGGCCATAATTTACCAAAATACAATATTCTAAAGTCCGGATGCTCTCATGATGAGCACGACAAATTATAAGTGGATCACGAAACCATGTAAAGTATCCAGGACTATCAACTATACCAACTAGCAAAGAAAACAGAGGGAGGGCACACCTGGTAGAGGGATGACGTCTGGGACAGCACGACGTCGATCAGGGCAGAGGGTGGCGTCGATCCGGAGGTAGGACGACGGCTTTCACGGGTTAGAAGGGAGGCGGGCGGCGTCGATGTGGAGGGAGGCGGGGTCCGTTGATCCGGAGGGACGGCAGCTGGCGTCGATCTGGATTGAGGCGAGGCAATTCGATCCAGAGGGAGGGCGGCAGCGGCGTCGATTCCACAGAGGGAGGACGGCACTGGCGTCGGGATTAGGGAGGGACGGCGGCGGCGTGGGTGGATTCGGAGGGTCGGTGGGTGGGGTAGGCACGATGAGGAAGAAATGCTTCGCTTAGCTGGTTCCCTTCACCTGTTTTCCCGATTCTATGGTACTCCCGTTAACAAACAATTGAAGCTGTTGTTTTCAAAAAAACTTTGTCATCTTATTTAAAAATAAAGACTAATATCATATATTTTTTATAAATTACTTTGTATGTTTAAATTCTAATTTAAATTTACGCACTTAACTATAACTTTTTAAATAAAATAAATAGTCAAAGTAACATCAAATTATCTACTTCCTTCGTTTCAAAATAGAGTCCGTTTGAACAATGTGAGTAAAATTATGTCAAATTCCTAAACTATTTATGAGCAATCATCTAGGTCCCTAAATTGTTAACATAATCCATAAACCTTTAAATGATCATCTAGGTTTTTAAACTTTTTAAGTCTTGCACCATAGGTCTATATCCCTTCATTCATCATCTATCATTCATCGTGACGAAGAAGCACCATAGAAGGAGAGAGGAATAGAGAGAAAGATAGCGCGTGTAATAAGCCCACTGTATCATTTTTTATCAACACATTACGTTAAATCTTAGAGTAGAATATGACTCAACGGTGTACTATTTCAAAAGGTTTTAGACCTATAAGGACATATGTTGGACCCGAATAGTCATATTAAAAGTTTGTGAACTAAGATGATGATTCATAAATAATTTAGGGACTCGGATGATCACTTTAAAAAATTAAGAATTTAGATGAGCATTCACAAATAGCTTAGAAACCCAAGGTGCATTTGCAACTTATAGTTTATTGATCCAATTTCAGCTCACGGACGCGAATGAATTGCACTACAACCTAATCAAACTAAAAGTAATGTGATTAAGCCACGCTGTTCTAAAACATCCGTATTGAACAATTCTTTAGTTATGCTCATTCCCTATCTCAAGCCACATTCACAATAAACAAAAGAGTTTAAAAGGTTATTGAGTCCACATCTGATAAATGAACATCGGTCTCCTCTTGCACACCGGTAGAAATCAGATTGGTAGGGCTCACCAACCAAAGAAGTTATAATTTTTTTCTATTTTCTCTCTCCAAAGAAGGAGCACATCAGTGCAATCACAATAAAGAAATGCATTTTCTAGCAAGTGAACAAATGAGTAACTTCTTGCTCTGCTCTCTCTTATTTGGATTTGGAAACTGTCGTGGTGGACATAGGGATACATTAATATTTTGGGCCTAAGCATAGCATAACATTCAATAAATTGATATATTTTTAAGGATAAAATTTTAAATATGTAAATTGTGTTCTTTAGAAATCAGTCTATAGAAGTCTAGGGATTTGGATGAGGCTTCTAGGAAGTTCTAGGATCCAAAGTTAATATTTAAGAGTATTGGTACCGATATGAGAATTCAAAGATAAGTTTGATTTAGAACAATGTATTTCCCTCTTTTTAAGAATTCTACACGCACGCATTAGTTTAATTATATGATTTTACAGATGTAAGTGCATTATATATTGTGTTTGGTTTCAAGCTTTTGAGTTTTGAGAAAAACATGTTATGAGTTGTAAAGTTAACTGTTGGACGTTAGCTGTTGCCTTTTATAACATATTTTGATCTTATTCACACATCAAATGTTAGAAAACATTCAGGTGAGCATGTAGTTCATTTTCTCAAAAGTTATTTTTCAGCTTTCCGAAAAGCTAGATTTTGAGAATCTTATTTGGTTCAATATTTGACTTTTTCAGCTTAAAAAATGAGATTAAAAATTAAAATGATCTAGATATTAGCGCTTGTTGATCGAGATTAAGTAATTAATTATGCTCGTCAAATATATACTCTTGTGGTTCAAGAAAAATAAACTAGCGGTGACTTAAAAACTCATATCTAAATGACATTAATCTGCCATAATAAGCGGGACATGAATTTCATAGCCTATGTCAAACATATCCTTAATGTAAGCATAGAGTTTATTGTAAAAAAGATAAAGAGTACATAAAATACCGACTTCTATTTTGTTAAATAAAATTCACGTCTTTATGTGAATGGTGGTCTTAATAAGATCAAGGTTTTAAAAACCATTTTAAACCAGACGTCTTAGGTTTGTCGTAACACTGGTCCGATGTGGTAAGAATGGACAATCGAATTCTCAATTTTAAATTTTTCAAATTTTAAATAATTAAAAAGTTCCAAACCATTGAAACCGTGCGGTAAATAACGAAAGATAAACCTAAAACTATTCATAAACCGTAAAAGTAAAACCCACATAGATGATGTAAACAGTATAACTGAGTGATAAATCATAAAAACTGAGCAATAAACCAGTTTTTATTTATTTCAAAAAAAACAGTTTTTATTTCAATTTCATCTAAATTCGTTTTGAGCTGTTTGAACGGTTTTTTCCCGTGTGGTTTTGACGGTTAACCTTGTACAGAACCGCCTGTGGTGCATTCCTCTCCTTTTCCTCTCTAAGGCTGTCTCCAACGGTGCCGACCTAAACTGGATGCCCGAAAGGCCAAATGGGTGCTGGCGGGCTTCAAGTTACGATACCCAAAAACAAGGATCTCCAACAGGCAGCCGTAACTGGGTCTGGGTCATTTTGGCGCCAGAAGAAAGGCCGCCAACTTTGGTTCCCGCTTTTTTACCGCTGCCGACGGCTCCGCCTTGCAGGTTCGAGCGCTTCACCTGGTGGACGGCGCCTCCTCCGCCTGCTCGACGGTGCCTGCTCCGCCCGTCTGGTTCGTTTAGATCTCTTTCCCTTCGTGAATTTTTTTCCTGTATGTAAATATCCCCCCACAATCGATTGTCATTTGCTTACTTTTACATAATCCTGTATCATTAGAGGTAGTACATGGCAATGGCGTTTAAATACTACAGAAGCTGTTGGTGTGGAGCTGCTGCCGCATCGATGCAGAACGCTGAAGAGATTGAAGCATGTGCTCTTGTTGTTGCAACATTGGGGCAAAAGAGACATTGGGGAGGTTCTATTGTAGGCCATAGGATAAAAAGACGGGACCGAAACAGTGACGATATTTGACTTACTAATGATTATTTTGTTGAGAGGCCATTGTTCAACCCCGAAGAATTCCGCAAAAGGTACAATGCTAATGCAGATTCAATACTAATACTTTATCGTATATGTTAAGCTATATTTAGGTACATATTTCATATTGTGAAAGTGTGTGTTCTTTGTTGATTAGGTTCCAAATGCAGCGATCCCTTTTTCTTGAGATCGAAGATAAAGTTTCAGCAGCCAATGATTTCTTCAAACAACAAAGGGATAGTGCCAGTGTTTTGGGATTCTCCACTAGACAAAAGTGTACCGTGGCTTTGCGAATGTTAGCTTACGGAGGGCCAGCAGACTCACATGATGAAGGGTTACATATGGGCGAAAGCACAGTACTAAAAACAGTTCAAGAATTTGCTACCACAATCGTCCATGTTTTTGGAGATGAATTTCTTAGGCCTCCTTCAGAATCTGAGTTGCAACACATTTTATCAGTGAATGAGACACGTGGATTCCCTGGAATGATCGAAAGTATTGACTGCATGCATTGGCAATGGTACTTGTGCTCTACTAGTTTTGCTGGGATGCATAAGGGGCATAAGGGAAAGCCTACAATGATCCTAGAGGCAGTTGCAACGAAGGATTTGCGGATTTGGCATGCGTTCTTTGGTCTTCCTGGGTCTCACAATGATATCAATGTGTTACACCGCTCGCCTGTTTTTGATGATTTGGCAAATGGCAATACACCACCAGTGGACTTCACTGTTAATGGCAACCCCTATACCCTGGGATACTATCTTGGTGGTGGGATTTATCCTGAGTGGGCTACTATTGTGAAGAGTATAAGCAATCCAGTGAGTAGCAAACAAACTATATTTCCATCACAACAGGAAGCCTGCCGCAAGGATGTAGAAAGATGCTTTGGAGTTCTTCAAACCAAGTGGAAGATTGTGCATCGCGGTGCTCGTCTATGGAACCAACGTGATCTCAATACCATTATGCGGGCGTGTATCATACTACACAATATAGTGGTGGAGGACGAACGTGGAGTTAATCTTCCAAATGTGCATGTGTTAGAGTGGCCAGAAGCAGCTAACCCGCCAATAACTCCAGTGAGGTCAGTTCCTACAATGGACGAGTTCATGGAGGCATACTCTTTGATTCAGGACAAATCCACCTCTCGACAGCTGAAACAAGATCTTATTGAGCACATGTGGGAATTGTATGGGTCAAGGTCTGGACCGTTTGCTCCACAACGATGAACCGATAGATGTTGTCGAAGTGCTAGGAAAGGATGATTGTATTTTGTTGGCACGCTGAACTAGTTGATGTTGTCGAAGTGCTAGGAAAGGATGACTATATTTTGTTTAATAGCTGTTGTATGCAGGATGACTCCATATATAAATATTGTATAGGGTTTAATATATAAGGATGATTTGTGCTGTGATGTTAATCTGATGTCTTTTTTCCTGCTAAGTTTCCTTTGCAAAATCTGCAATGCTTTTGATCATTGCCACTGTTTGGTCAGATAGCTGGTTTTGTTGACAACTTCCATGGTTATATTGCTTTTTCTTATTCAGGTATAAGGCAGAAATGTCAATGTCTCTTTATTCAAATCTCAAATGCCCTTGTACCACCCGCTCTGGTTCCAGCTTGATTAGCCTGTCTCCCGTTTGAACATATGACCTCACATCCCTTGTTAGCTTCCTGATGGAAACAAAGTCATCTCCCTAGTTTTCACTGAAAGAACATCCAAGAATGCACAGCAACAGCAGTTCCAGTCCTTCCATAAATAAATATTGTCAAAGGATGTGTGGAGGTTCGGCACCCGGGCTGGTTAACCACGTCAATCTGGAGGACCGACAACACGACGCGGCCGGGCTACTTCCGCCTCGCCCGACCCTGGCCCAGGGAATAACGCGCGACGGCTTAAGTACACAGGCGAAACCACTTCGCTCGACCCCAACGATAGGGGTCGGATTTCCTGCAGTGCGCTCGTGCGCCTGACCCCATCGCTCGGGGTCGGACGGACCGCGATGTGTTCCCGCCTCGCCCGACCTCTAGGGGCGGACAGAGTTAAGCGGACCAGCGACCACTGACGAGACGGGGTGTCCGGAGACGGTTGGGCCATTAATGCTACCTGCTCTCACTCCCGATCGGATAAAGGTTGCGACTGCCCAAGTAAGTGGATAATAAATGAGCACGACACACACAGTGATCGGACACCCACCACATTACTTCCACCCTCATCGAGAGCCATCCCTCCGGTAGGATGGGACGCGCACGACCAGCGGCCCATACGTGCCAGAACGATGGCGCCAGCACCAACCCACCGACCATCGATGACAGCCATCCCTCCCGTACCAGCAGCACCCCGTGATGGACGGACGCCTCCACGCCAATGATATCATCTACAGCGAAAGACTTGAGGCCCGCAAGAGTCCGGCGGCCGCCACAGAAGCGAGTAGTCAGCACGATTACCTCTCCCTCTCTCTCTCTCTCTCCTTCGCCTTGTAACCCACGCCTCGTCCCTTGAGAGATAAAAGGGACGGGAGCTGAGACTTCCGGGGGAGAGAGCATTCCCACACGCACAACACAGACGCGCTCGCTCACACCGCGACTCACAGAGACTTGGGACTCCATCCTTCTCTCGCTCGTTTGTAACCCCCTATTACAAACAACGCAAGCAACACGAGTGGCTTGAAGAACTGGATGTAGGGCACGTTGCCTGAACCAATATAATTCCTTGTGTCTTCTTGTGAACCATCCGACCCCGGAAACACGCTTCCCTCGATAATCACTAGTTGGTAGCACTGAACACCGACAGGATGACTCCATATATAAATATTGTCAAATGATGACTCCTTAGCATTAAACATTGTCAACAGGACTCAATATGTGACACACATACAACACGACTCCATACATTAATATTGTCAGCAGGATACATTAATATTGTCAACAGGATACATTAATATTGTCCACAGGACACAATATGAAACACCCTTTAAGCTGCATCATTGTTATCTGGGATGATGACACCTCTACGCTCTAAGATTTGGTGCTGCATCGTGATGTAGTAGGCTCTGACTGCAGGAGAAAGTTTATCTAAATCTGCTCCCATGATGCCAACTTCTGCGGTGAGCAACTGGGCCTCACTTTGCTTGGCCCTCACTTCTATGTCTTGCTTCTGTAGACCGAGTGCCTCTTCCTTGAACTTGCTCCTAACTTCCATGTCCTGCTTCTGCAACCGAACATCTTCTGAGTAAGCTGAATTTTATCCCCCTTCATGTTCAGGATCTCTTGCATCTGCTGCTCCTGCTTCTCTTCTGTATTTTTATTTCTGTCATGTATTTGCTGCAACACTTCTAGTGCAGCGCTAGATGATGTAGTGTCTTCCTTAGACCGACGTCTTTTTGCACTGTCACGACCTTTAGGCCTCTCCATAGGTGGATTGTCAGTACCACGTTGTGGATTAGAAGTTGCAGCTACCGTAGCCTTAGCAACGACCGGAGTGTTTATTTCCAACAATTTTTCATTCCATTTAGCCTCATTGCGCAATATCTCCCAACAATGCATAAGTTGAAACGGCTCAGATTTCTCATACATCTTCACTGCATCTTTGATCTAGAATTGAAAAGCAATACAAGTCACCAAAGATGTACTCTAACAATTTATAGAAACCAACAAAGAAAGTACCATACAAAGCAGCAAAGAAAGCAAGTATATACCCTGTCATATTCATTCTTGCCGCTTTCATTTTTCCTATCCACTGCTGATTTCAATGAATAAAATTTTGCTGACAGCCTTTTGGATAATTTGCCACCTTTTTTGTAAGGAAATCTGACTACGAACTGAGCCTTTTGGTTTGTGCTGTTGATAATAATCATATATTCTCTTCTAGTAACCATCCATGCTTTGATTAACACCTATAATAGCATCCTTACAAACCTTGAGGAAGGCGTTGCAAAGGGTCTCATCCTCTTCCTTTTTGAATCCACTCCCTCTGTGAGCAACTCTTCTCTGCCGAGCTTGTTTCTTTCCGGAGATGGATGATGGCAGTACTGTCTCTTGAGCCGGCAAATGGTGTTCTTGAGCATGTCATACTACAGATGCAAAAACAAGGCTAATTCAACCCTATGCAACATTAGTAGATGTACTTTATCAAGAAAAAGTCACCATGAAACCTAAATTGCAGTAGCCTTATCTATCTCATCAATGGAAGCACCATAAAAGAAATGTTGTGGAACCTCTCCCTCTCCAGTTTTACCATGTTCCATCCTATACGCACAACAAATATTTTAACACCTGACCATGTATATAAGCAAACAACATACCAGTAAAGATTTTGTTCATACGTGCTTGTAAACATGGGCACAGAAAGCACTTCTGTATTTACGTGCTTCTAAATATTTTATAGATCTCAATGTATTTACTGAAAGCACTAGATGAGTAGATCAATAAACCAAAAGTACAAACTAGGTAACATCTCAAGCTTAATTTCACGTTCCTCTACACAAAGCTCTATCTCATCAACCACACGACACTAAATCCAACCTATCATTCTCAAACAGTAAAAAATCCCTGCTCTAGATCTACAACTTCACCCGTCCCCACCCATGGTCAAAAATTCCTGCGCTCCGGCCGCCACCGCCTCGTGCTCATCCGTGCCCACCCATTTTCGGTCAAGGGCAAGAGCAAGAAAGCAAGATTCCAGGGCACATACCTTCAGTTCTTCCGGGGCCGCCGCAGCCGCTTGCCGTCGTCGCTCGCCGCCACAGCCGCTTGCCATCGCCGCCCGCCGCCGGAGCCTCCGCTCCCTGCTCGCCCGTCGCCTTCGCGCCACTCCCTGGCTCGCCCGCTCTGTTTCGTCCATCGTCGCTCTGTCGTTTCGTTTGGGTCGGCAAGAAGACGCCTCTATTTCTGGGTCACGCCCTTGACCAAGCCTATAATGAGTCTCCGGTTTAGATCACCCTCGAAGGTCTGGTTTTAGCGTTGTAAGACCCAATTTGGATTTTAGTCAGGGTGCCCGTTGGAGTTAGCCTAACTCGTTCGTCGTTCCCGAATCGAGCCAGTCGAATCCTCAATCCTCCCAGCTTTCCCTCACGAAACCCTAACCCTAACCGTCCTCGGCGAGCCCGATAACCGGCGAGTGAAGATGCCGGCGACGTTGGGGCGCGTTCGCATGCCGGCGAATAACCGCGTGCACAGTAGCGCGGCGCTGCAGACGCACGGCATCTGGCAGAGCGCCATCGGCTACGATCCCTACGCCCCCGAGAACAACAAGCAGCAGCGCCCCTCCTCCTCCGTCTCCGCCAACGCTGCTGCCGCCGCCGCCAACGACGCCAGCAGCGCCCCGGCCCCCGCGTCCGCCGACGGCAACGCCTACACCAGCTTCCAGGGCCTCCTCGCGCTCGCCCGCATCACCGGCTCCAACTCTGACGAGACGCGTGGTGCCTGCAAGAAGTGTGGCCGCGTGGGGCCATCTGACTTTCCAGTGCCGCAACTTCCTCTAGGTCAAGGACCTCGACCTGGACGATGCTGACGCTCATGCGGCTGCCCAGGCTGCTGCGCAGGCCAAGTTCGACGAGATCAAGAAGAAGGCCGTTGGTAATGCTGATGAGAATTCCGAGGAGGAAGAGGAAGAGGACAGTGATTCCTCCGATTCGGACGTTGACCCTGAGCTTGAGACTATAATTGCTGAGCGGGAGCGTGCTAGGAATGGGGGGAGGCATTCCAGGGACGAAGAAAAGAAGACAAGCTACCATAGGAGCAGCAGCAGCAGGAGAAAATTAAAGAAAAGCAGGAGTGATAGTGAGGATGAAGAAGAGGAATATAGAAGAGGCAGGGACAAGAATAAGAGACACTGTAAATCAAAGAGGTTTGAAGTATTAGATGAGAACAGCGACAGTGACTCTGACAGTAAGAGGCACGGGAGGAGCAGGAAGGACAGGAAGAGGCATAGGAGCCACCGCAGGAGTGATGAATCATCAGAGGGCCTGGATGCGTCTGGAAGTGAAGAAACGAAGCACCAGCGACACCGTAGGCGGCATCACTGCAGGGATGCATCTGACAGTGATAGCAGCAAGTCACCAGATGACAAAAAGCGATCTAGCAGGCGGCGGAGGCATCATAGGTCAGAAAGCAATCGGTCGGATCTGGATGAGCGACATGGTGATTGAGGGGCAAAACGATCTGGGGTGAAAAACAGAAGCTGAAGAAGAGTCCTACATTGTAATTCGCTCTCCTAGACAATGTTGAAGTACACATTTTATTAGCTGGTCCTTTACCTATGTTATAGAGCCATGGGTACTTCCATAACTGCACAGATGGGTATATGAGCCATAGAAGCTAGGATCGGTGTTCCTGCTATTTTCCCTCGTACATGCAAGTTTGCTGTTGGTACAGCATGGGTGCTGTTTTTCTTTTAAGGCTAGTGATTCAATTTTGTTGTTTGTGATGTGTGATTTGTGAAGTTTTGTTATAACTGTTTTTGGAGCATATAGAAATTTTATGGCACTTAATGACCAAACAAGAATGCTATTTGTGTTCACCTGTTTCTGATTACCATTTGACTATTAGCTCACTTAATTTTAGTTATATTATGAGAAACTATATTTCTTAAAATCAAAATTCAATGGTAATCTAACATTGTATATATTGAATTGCATTGTGATAACCATACTGTTGTTGCTTCTACCTGCATTTCTAAATTTTGAGTTTTCTATGCTCTCAGCTTCTGATTCCATGGCCTCCTGGCATATCATTAATTTGCTTAAATGTCCTTTGTGTGAATGATCTTCATACTGCAAGCTTTAAGTTATTATGATTAAGATATCCATACTCGATTGACAATCCAACGCTCATATACATCATTATTGGTGCAGTTTAACATATAAGTTGGGTCAGCAATGTCATCTCCCAACAGAGATAACAGCATGCAACAGCTAGTCCCTATATCGCCTCCAGGAAGGCCTCTGGTGGTGACGGTTGGAAGTAGCTGGTTCTGGTGGAGACTCTGGGCAAGAGCTCCGGAGGAATAAACCTGCATGAGGATGAGGAAGACCTGGTGAAGCTCAGGCGCATTATGGAGAATGTCAACTGTCTGTGTCAGCACCTCTGGATCTTCTACTGGATCTGT
Organism: Oropetium thomaeum; assembly: GCA_001182835.1. Classification (NCBI taxonomy): domain Eukaryota; kingdom Viridiplantae; phylum Streptophyta; class Magnoliopsida; order Poales; family Poaceae; genus Oropetium; species Oropetium thomaeum. Next base: position 841,529 of record LFJQ01000007.1, on the reverse strand, counting down.
ACTGGTGAATGGTGATTTCCATCAGGTAGTCTTTCTCATAAATACACAGTTAAGATGAGTGTCACCTTGATGTAAGTTCACTGTTTTATGTGACTTTGAAGCTTACAAGAAACCTCCTTTAACTTCGCACCAACCTATTAGCTAGCATGTTAAAGAAGGATTATATGCCTTGTTGAAACTTAAAATGCAAGTAATTTATTTATTTTCTTGTGATATTTGAAAATGAAGTCACGAAGAAAATAATTAAACCTTTCTAATAGAGCCCTATTACGGTAGACCACTCTTGTTGTAAGATAAGATAACAAATCTGGACCGTTGATTTTTTTTAAAAAAAAATTACTAACAATAAAGGAAAAGATACTAAAAAACAATAAGGGAAGTTAGTGGTCACTACATGAAAATTATAGTATCAAATCTGGTATTAGTTTAGCAACTAATATCTCTTTCCTAATTAATAATAACAATAATAAGTAACTAACTATTACACCCTAAGGTGTAAGACTTCATCATATGCCTCGAGATCTACACAAATGATTGGTACACAGTTATTTGGGTCTACTGTAAAATTTTCCTTAAATAAACTTAGGATAATGATTTAGAACTACCATTATGCTACTGCTTGAGTAAAACTTAAGGTAGGCTTGTGAGCTTTGCAAACAATTTAGCAGAAAGTACTGACACTAGTTTGTTAATATTTGCATATGCTGTTGTTAAGTCAGAAAATACTGGTGTGTTTACATGACACTATCCTTATAACTCAGTTCTGATTATGAAAAGCTAAAGTGGGTCGAAACGATGTTACTGAAGTCAATAGTGTAAACATAAATCTATACTTGTGGGCAGTAGGATTTACCTTTTAATGATCTCAACCTCAGCCTAAATAATTTCAGCATAACTCATATGAGCTAATGAATATGTGAATCATATTTTAGAATTTCTTTTGAAAATATAAAATCTAACAGTACGTATTGTGTCAAAAGGGGATCGGATGCTGTTAAGGATGAGCTGCACGTTTGAGTGGCTAAAATAGTACTCGTTTTCCGAACAATCCATGCTTCTCAAAAGATATGTATGCTGCTCTTCGAACAAAACAAAAGGGTTTACGTTCTGCAAAATCTACTTATAAAACTTTATTTTAGCAATCAATGTCTGTGGATCTGTTGTATTCGTATTACCATTATTTGTGTAACAGAGTGAGATATTATGGTTTATCTATCCAACTGCAAAGCAATTTCCTCTTAATAACAAAAATCTACATTATAGTCAAGAGGATCTATATTTCTCTTCCTTGCTCCTGTGATAGCTAAGTAACTGCTGAGATGGCACTTTTCATAAGTTATGTCTCCTTTCTCTTTGTATGCCACAGTGGTCCAATACCTATTTTGTTGCCTTTGTTATTCATCAGAATAGTGCTTCTTACATCTTTCCATCTGAAATTCACGGCTTGTCTGGATCATCCGGTTTTAGCATTTTTTTTCCTTCCAAGGATTTTGAACATACACCACTCCCATCTTCTATCTTAAATGATGTAATATGGTGTTGCTCAGATTTTTTTTGATTTAGTAAATTGTGCAATCAGTGATGAGATTCACAAACTTATGTGCGAATGATATGATAAGAAATATTAATCTTTTTATAGGATTGTCAAATGAGAAGGAGAGAGCAGGACAGGCTAGCATGGATGGAAGCTGATGACCAAAAAGAGAAGAGATGGCTGAGTTTGTACTGGCGACGGACTGAGGGAGGAATGGCTGAAAGCAGTAGAGGAGCAGACAGCCAGAAAAACGTTTGAACTGCCAAAAGAAGCAGCAGCGGGAGAAAGAAGGCATCTTAAGGCTGGTGTTGGTAGTAAAGAACCTAACAGAGTGGACTCGTCTTTTGTGATGAGGGTTCGGGTGATGATGACAAGTTGAAGCAATTGCACATCAGTAATATAGATCCTTTGATGAATGATCTATATTACTGCTGGCTGTAGGCAATGAACTAACTTCTGGAACCATCGGTGCAATAGGCTGAATTGGGGTATATATATGCAGGAGAATATCAGTGCCCTCGAAAACATTTTGAGGTGTCAGTAAGAGGAGATAACATTTTAGCATCTATATGATTAGGCTAGTCAACTAGAATTATTCCTTAGCATAGATGGAGGGCACTAGTTTCCTGTCACATGTGCGTCTGGGCCTTGCTCTGTATTCGGGCTGCCATCTAGGGTCGGCGCCCTCTGACACGCACGCCACCCCTAGGGTTGGCTGTGTATACATGAAGGAATACAATTATCTTTGCATGTCATACCTCTCTAACATCCTGTTACATGTGTGTTATTTGTTCTCTGATGATCCACTTGAATGAGTATATTTAGGTGTGCTCTTGGCTTTTGTTTCTCCGTTATATCATGTAACAGTTACAAATTTGAACATGTAAATCGTTACATCTGGTTGATGCTTTTTGTTTCTATGAAGTATAACGGTTTTGTTCCTAGTGTTACTGTGATGTGATTTCCTGGATATAAGCGTACCAATTTAAAGATTTTTAACTAAAGGTTACGGGTTACTGTGATGTGATTTTTCATCACCGAACGAGTCTTCTGAAAATTCGCGCCACAACGTTAAGGGTGCGTTTGATTCACACATGAATCAGCTGAATCACTTCCAAAGAGCAAAACAGGGAAACGATTCTATCCCGATACCCACCAAATCAGTTCACCTTTTTGTACTGGAGAAGTGAAACGCCTGGAGAGTGGAGAGGGGTTTCAACACCGAATCAGTTCAGTCAGGTTCGACCTCCCCCTCCAAGTTCCTATTATTGACAAGCATTTGCCACGGCCTTGCCGGCCAGCGCTCCTATGCCCAAATCTCTCGGCTCCGGTGCAGTTCGTCCCAACTCCGACTGGAGTTCTCCTCAGCCTTCGACCTCAAGATGGGTTCTCCTCGACCCATGGATCATTTCACTCACCTCCACGGCTTAGATTCGTGGAGTTCTCTCTCTCTCTCTCTCTCTCTCTCTCTCTTCTGTGCGTTCTGCATTGTGTCGCAAAGTAAGGAAAAAGATGACCTGTAGTGTAATGATGGACTGGGCCTATGGGCTCAGCTATAATAAGGCCAATTCCTATACGTTTCTCTTTTTTACAAAAATAAACAAATTTCTTCATAGAAACAAGGATACACATCAAGGGTAAAATGGTCAATTACAATCAGTCTCTTCTATATTGTGATTCTGAATCTAGATAAATAGCCAAACGGTTTCTAGAGAACGTGAAACGTTTCTGTTTCTAAGTAAATATGAAGCTGCACCAAACACATCCAAATCTTGTACCTTAAGCCAAAATTTGACTCACGACCCACCGAAGTTAAGAGAGAGTATCAACATCAAATAAAGAAATGAATTCGGCCCACGATCTACCGAAGTTAACAAGTAGTATCAACAAAGAAGTGAGTTAGTAGTAGTATCGTTAGACGTGAATGCCCAGATCCTCGTGGTTAGTTAGAGGTCCCTCGCTCGAGTACTGAGTACAGGTACAGGACCGACAATATATCTACTTCCGTTGCAACATGAAGACCAGTAGTAGATAATCAATTAGTGGAAAACCGGTAGCCGATCAAGGAGAACGGCTTTAGTTGTTGTCTTCTTTTTCCCTTTCAGAATCCTGTTAATGCAGGTCTGGAGGGTATATCCGGAAGTTAGGTTGTGATGGTTCCTTTCATGGGTGCAATTTTTCCGAAGGTCACATCAATGGAAGTTAGAAGGCTTAGCTCCCAGCTCACCAGCTGCATGCTTTGGGAGATGGACGACTTTGACCTGAAACTGATGTTGACATGGTTGGGCTGATGACAGTGTTCATACATGAGACAAAAAGTGTGGAACTGCTCATGATTCTTGCCACTATTAAAATAACAGTACAATATTTTTAACCTTAATATCGATTGGAACAATTGTTGTGCTTCTACTTGGTGAGCAACTTTATGTAAGAAAAAAGGACTAATTTGTAATTTCATATTTTAGTGTAATGTAATTTCAGACATTCTTCAAAACGTGTGTTTTTGCACAATGAATTAATGTACCACAATGTGTTAAGTACATTTTGTAATTTTTTGGGTTTGATATTATTCTATAAATTGTGAATAAATTATTTTATTTTATTTCTCTAAAAAATCCATTTTTTTGCGAAAAGCTAAAAAATCCATATTTGGACATGCTTGACATTGTGGCACAAGCTTAAGGATGTGCTTTGGAGTTTACAAGATCATGAACCTAGTATGACAATATGCTAAAATATGTGGATGTGTTTATCAATTTTAATTTTATGAACTTTAGATGACACGCATGACAAGTTCAAGGACTGTTGGTCTATTTTATTCTAAATAAATAATAATTGCTTTCCAGTTCAATCCTATGGACGGAACGGCATAAGTTAATATGATATCACAAAGAAGAATGTAATCGGTATATTCCTAGACAATTTATATATTACTCGGTGGGTTTTGATCTGAACTACTTCCACATAGGAAACCGTTATAGATGCGTGCGCACTACCTCTAGGGTACCAGCTTTACACAGAACCAAGTTTTCCTTTCCTGTGTGCCGCACTCATCACTCAGCAGCTTAATTCACCAATTTTAAAACATACAATTGTTTGTTTTTTATTAGGCGGCATACTACAAAGTTAAAATGTGCACATACCGTTCCAGATAGTGCAGCATGTACCTCTCTTGAACCAACAAAAATCTAAATAAAATTTCGATCTCCAATAAAATGGAAAAGTGAAAAATAAATTTTAATTTTTGTTGCTAACGCTGAGATCCACAACTGCAGTCGTGATTTCCCCCACTACGGTAGCATACACCCCTGGTCGCAAGATTTGGACGCAAATGCAAAGCAGCCTTGAGAAATGTAAAGGCTTATATTATGATCTCCACCCCTGGATTCCACTTGAAGTCTGCTACCCACATATATATGAGAATTAATAGTTTTTAAAGCATGAGATCCAAAACCTTTTAACTTTAACCAACAAAAGTATGCCCCATTGGCTTCTCTTTGATCTGAATCGCTAAATTTATCTCTAGAATAAGAAAAAAAAATGATCTCAACTTTCTTTTGTTGCGGTTCATACTATACATGCTTTTGTAGGCGATTTTTCATGTATAACTATCTAGGAGAACAGAAGGGTTAAAACACCCAACTAATTATACATGAACTGTATTCAATTTTGAAAAATATATTCATATATTCTTTTTTTGCGAGTATACATTCTTGTTTTAAAAGCAATTTATATATGTAAATCAAAATGGAGGCTAACTGAAGACTCGATATTCAATCTGTACACGTATCTGAGTACAAGAAATGAATGTTTTAGTCATCATGCTCTTATGAAAAAACTTTTGATGCTAACAAAAGATCATAAAACACCAGGATGCATGATTCTATTGGTTTGTTGCTAATACAAAGTTTTAGAAATCAAGGTACAATTGTTGGTAATTTGTATACCGACAGAGAGAAGGGTAGACGCACCAACAAGGTGCGACTAAATCGGTTGGTGATTAAACACTAATAAGCAAGCTACACAAGTACCAACCAAGTACCTTGCATTGACGAGACCAAAGGTCAATTTTCGTGTACAAAGGAAAACCATACAAATATCCTAAATTTCAATACAATATCAAGAAATTGTTTAGGACCTTTTGAAACTTTGCTGATATTAAGAAAAAAAGGTATTCTATTTATATATAATACGTATAGCATATAATCCCTTTTCCCATTTCATCATAAGATACGACTTTACTTGCATGATCTTTTACTATATACAAAATATACTGAAAAATGTCTTATAGTTTTTTCTAGCATGGAGTTCTGTGTCAAATATTATCATACAAAATTTGAGTTCCAAACTCAACTTGTACAAAGAGAAATAGAAATTGAAAAAGAATTTAGAGAGTAGATTGAACCAACTTGAATTATTTAGGGAGTAAAGTGAACAAAGTGAATTGTTTAGGGGAGTATAACGGACATTTCCCTATAAACTTCAAAGTCAATTTCTATTAGTATATATCTGTAGTACATACAAAACTAAGTTTTTTTTAATGTACTGATGATGTACAATTAAATAACTAAATTTTAAATATTTCAGATTAAATAAGTCAGTTAATAACCTCATGGCATCAGAAATCAGGAATAAGGCTAGTTAAAAGGTCACTAACATGAGTACAAAAGGATATTCTTTCAGTTGAAAGGTTATATATTCTAGAGGGAATTCCTTCTATGCCATTGAAAGATAACGCAGTTTCTTATTTTCCATTGAAAATTTTGAAGTTCTTATTTGCCATCAAAATTTATGTTTTGATGGCTCACATGCCATTTTTCGCTTATCCAAACCCTTTAATATTTTCAAATGGCATTAAAGACAAAAATGTACTAGAATAACATTTATATTACTTGAGAAAGATCATTGTGTGCATTGTTTTGGAAAAAAAAACACAACATAAAGACATTAGTGCACATACTAATAATAAATACAATAGTGTTCCCAATGGAAATACACAAAAATGATTTTGCGCTACGATTGGTATTAAAGGCATATGGGTAGCATGGTCGGTTTACAAAAAAACTAACTGGAGATGATGAAAATAAACAAAAGTTGATGAAAAGTGGCATAGAGGCATCCAAACTTAAATACAATAGTAAATAAGGAACTTTTCAATTTGGCGAATAAGGAATTAAGGGGCATACAAGGAATTTTCCCTATTATATACACTAAAAAATAGAATCAACCTCTGAAAATAATAACAGATCATAACAATAAAAGGATTTAATTGTTGTCTTCTTTCTATGAAGAATCTTTCGAGTTAGATTGTGATTGTGCCATCTATGGGAGGTCCAGGGTTCACAAAACCGCTGGAAACCGAGCGGTTTTCACGGTTTCCGCCGAAACCCGCTGCGGCTCGGTTTCCAGCGGTTAGCGGTTTTCAAATTTGAATTTGAGGTTTTTTGAAAATTTTAAAAAATTTTGTTAAAAAAATATATAAAAAAACTAGATAAAAAATGAGGAATTATGGTATAATCAAAACTTAAAATTTTTTAGTCTATGGAGGTAAAAAAAATGGTAGAAGAATATATATATATATATATATATATATATATATATATATATATATATATATATAACACTAACTTATCAACTCATTCCCCTACACTCCTTCTTCTCCACCTTGAGCTATATATTTCTTATTTATAGACTACAAACTAATTTATTATTTCTATTTTATATTCTACTCCCTCCGTCCCTTTCTAAGCGTTGCTTTAGCCCAACGCATAGAACCCAACGTAACATGAAAATGACCCTGCTGCCCCTAGAAAAATCATCTTTAGACCTGCCTCCGACGTGCTTTGCTTCAGCCGATTCGAGTACTTGGGAGGAGACGAGCAAACTCATTCAATGCAGAGACAAGACGAGTAGGTAGGCTGCAGTCTGCAGTGGCTAAAGCGACACTTTGGGATGGGACATTTTTCAAATGATATAGCGACATTTAGAACGGGACGGAGGAAGTACGTCTTTGTGTTCTTAATTACTGTATCAATATATTAGAAAAATTAATTATGAAAATTTTTATTAATTTTCATCTTATTCACTTTTTTTCTTCTAAACCGCGGTTTGTAAAAAAACCGAGCGGTTACCGCTATAAACCGGCCGGTTTTCGCTTCGAAACCGCGGTTTCTATTTAAATCTGGTTCAAAAATTCAAATTTGTAATTTGGCCGGTTTTTTGAGCGGTTACCGCGGTAACCGCTCGTGCGCTCCGGCCCGGTTTCCGCGGTTTGATCGGTAAGTCCAACCCTGGGGAGGTCACATAGATGCTGTTGAAAGGTTTGCCTCCTGCTGCATGCTTTAATTTGAAAATGAACGTGTTTGACCCGAAATTATGGTTGATGTTTGCTGATAAGTTTGCCATGGATAAACTTCATTTAAAAAGGAGGAATGAATACATCATCCAGTTTTAAATTTGCTGATATTTGTTACAAATTTGAACTAATAAGCATCAACAATTAAAAACTGAAGACAATATTCTCTTGTTGTTCCATAGCACTTCTAGCAAATGTACATATGCGGTATTTTCTTGCATTAGCTGAATGGAAAAAGAAAGACATATACACGGAATAATTAGCAAATACTACTTATGTGCATGGTATAGGAAAATGATACTACTAAAAATTTGAAATCAAAATAAACTGTAACTTTCAAATAATTAGGTTCATGGTTTGTGTCCACATGCGAACTATCTTTAAATCTACAACAGTGAATTGATGATACGATGAATGGATATATATCTGTGCTGCAGAAGCGTCAATAATGCAAACACGTAACCATCAAGCAGTCTTGATTTGCTGCACAATTTGACCAAAGAACAAACAACGTCCTGGATGCAATAAAACTCTTGATTTGGGCATGATTGGTTGGGTGCTTCTGCTCCATCCAATCATGAGATGCAAGTTTAACTGTGATGATTCTTTTTTTTTTGGTTGTTTGTTTGTGCAAGGACTGTGATGATTGTTTGGCTGCAGTACGCTGCGAGCAATATATTCTCGTGCGAGCAACCATAACAACATCTTAACTAGGCTAGCTAGGTGCAAGCGAAAATAATATAATGGTGTTGCATATGCACTCAGGGCCGAGATACTAGCTCAAACCAATAATCATATATAGAAAGGCAGCAAGTAGCTCGAATTTAATTTAATATTTATCCCATTTGATGGTGTGTACTAATAAGATGGTCGTGTGTCGTACTAATATATATTACCTGATTTGTTCTCAGTTCGGAGGTTGTATTATGAAGCCGTGATTTCGTAAACACGCGAAGAAGTAGAGCCAATCTTTTGATTATATTTATGTTTATTTGTCGTTGAATTGTAAGTCATCAAACTGTTTTGAGTTCGAAATAGATAGTATATATATATGCTGCGGTTGGCAGAAACGTCAACCTAACAGTCAGTACACACAGCCGTTTTGTTTCCGTTGATACATCAACCGAGCCTACGAAATAAACATGCATACGTACTCTAGGTAGCCGATCAAGCTTTCACAAACTAACGCTGACGTATATATTATTGCAATTAACGGCAGCATCCATCTTAGCATATGCGCCTGGTCAGTGTCAGTAGCAGGTGGTAGAAGGTTAATGTTGTTGGCTCCATTGAGATGTACTAAGTTCCTGACTGGCGCAAGATGACGACGTACTGGACTGTATGCACTAGTGTTTGCAGTTTGAGACACTTGAGTAGTTTAATTTGTACATTAATTTTTGCCCCAGTAAGTAATTAAGTTCTACAAACTTGATCTCTGGCATGTGTAAACCCATGCTCCGTCCGCTTAAAGGATACCAACAGATCGAGAGAGTGCGTTACTTCATCAAGAATTGGCGATTCGTTAGTCAGTTAACCTCGAGGGCCCAGAGAGATTAGTTAGAGGTCGCTAACAGTACCTGCCCACCACTAGCTATGTGTGTCCTGAACTCTATTGGAATAGCTTGAGAATAATTAAGCAATCGTGGAAAGCTGGGGCCGTGGGCATATATACTTACAATAATAAGGACGACGTTGCTTTAATTGGTATACGTACTGTCTTGTTTAATTGTCCTGTGTGAGAATCTTGTTAATGCAGGTGCGGAGGACATGTCCGAGTTAGGTTATGATAGTGTCTTCCATGATCCGTCATATCCAAGGTCACATCAATGGCAGTTGGAAGGTTTTGCTGCATGGAGATGGACATGTTTGACCAGCAATTGAGGTGCATGCTTAACGGGTTGAATGTTGACGTATTAGCTAGGGCAACGGTTCAATGTTCTTTTTTTAAAAAAATGATGTTATTCTTCTTCCAACAGAAACTTTAGAAAAAGAAATATTTTTTGTAGGGGAGAACAAATATGTGTACGGATACAGCTGCAAATTACTCAAAAAGAGAGAAAAGATATAGCTGCAAATCGGTACAGCCCGGGGCACGACAGGATTTGGAGCCCAGGCCGTGACGTCCCTCTCACCCTCTTGCTAATAAAGCTAACAAAGGATAGTAATAATAGCTCCTTGTTTCATGTGAGATTTGCTAGAATGACAACTAAATTAGAAGTTTTCATAATTTTCACGCTACCAAACACTACCACCGCGCTGCCGTCACAAATCTCCTCTGCCCTCCCCGCCATGAGGGGAACCATCCTCCTAAAGGTAGTATAGCCTTAGGGTTTTTCTTTCTTTTTTGCAGAATAGCCTTAAAGCCTGTTTGTTTACTTAACAGATTATATAATTTAGATTATAATCTAAAGATTATATAATCTAAATTGCAATCCATAGAGTATAATCTAGATTATAAGTTTATTGAAGTGGTATGGGTAGTGAGTCTTTTGTATTAAATAAGTTGAAATAAGTTTTTTTTAGATTATTAGAGTATATATAATTTGGAGCGTTAGATTATATAAACTGGAAAAATAAGATGTCTGCTTGTGGATTATAATCTATCGATTATACAATCTGGTCTGATTATAATCTCAAACAAACAGACATAGTTATATTAGTTAGCTTTAGCCTATTCTAGTGTGCCTTGTCGCCTTGACTCCCTACTACGGTGCGCACTCACCAGCTCTAGCATCGTTTTTCTGCTGCGGCTCGCCGTACGGTCCACAGCTCCCCATCAATGACGGCAAGCCAGAGTACAAGGTGAGGCCCAAAAAAATAAATCCTTTTTTTTTCTTTTTGACGCTATCTCTATTGGAGAGGGTCGTCCGAACTCTTTAGAGACAACAGATCTGAGATCTCAGCCTCCATCAAATAACTAACTACACACAAGTACAGTGTCATACATAAGGGTTTCCCTTCATTTTAATTTATAACAACTAGTCGAGCAATAAAATAGACTCCAATATATAATACCCCCAAAGTTTGCGTAAGGACGGATGCATGAGAAGTTGAGAACTGGATGCTTATCTGATTGTCGTTAGTACACTATAAACTGCGGCCCGCCAATGATCGAACTGAAGATAAGAGATATATAGTAATTATATATTTAACAGATGGCTGGATCTGTTGTTTGCAACTGGAAAGTGACATGCTAACAAACGAACAAGCAGCTAATGCCAAATGTATTATTCAGTGTGCAACGTATGTTGTTAATGAGTTCATGTCCAGTCCCAATCTGTGGAAGACTCTGGTTGAGAAGGCACTGTCGGTTATGTGGATACGGGTGCGCCGAAGGATATGTTCTGCTGAAACGTCATTGCAAAACAGATAGTAACAGACACGCAAACGCGTCCATCAAGCACAGCTACGTGCAATATAACCGTTGATTCCATCTGAAAATGACCTCTGCACAATGCACCCTCAGCTGCTTCAGAAGTTGATCAGTGGATGTACCACTACATAGATACAGAACTTTCTTTCGTCAAAAGGCAACAACCCACCGTTCCTATACTCAAATTTTCTTATATTGTTTCCTTTTGAGTATCAATAGTCACTTGAGAAGTACACATAATGAAAAATTATACTAGATATTAAGGTATGTTTGGTAGAGCCTCTCTAGAATAATTCTCAGTTAGAAGTGATTCTACGACTGAAAATGATGCTATTTCATACAGTACCTAATCAGGATAGATAAACCAATTAATAGAATTAGGAGAAACTATTTTTTTTTTCGGGCCCAAACCCTTATTTAATCAACTCCCTGGAACTGTGTGCCAAAGGAGCCCTAAGGCAGCCAATTATCGTCTTCGTTCACTCTACGAAAAATTGTAAATTGAGCGATGAGACACAAACACTAAAATCTCTGAAAGAGGTGGGTTGCGTCGGAATCCAAGCGCAGATCGTAATGGTCAGCTCAAAAGATGGAATATATGAGAGGGAGGCAGGGAGAGATGCCAATCATGGATGCTTGGCATACAAAAGTCGTGAAACAAAGACTAGCTAAAGCACAAAACGACAAGTAAGGCTAGAAGGAATTAAAGAAAGCAATGAGTACAGAACAGTTAGCATGAGTTTGGATGGATAATGACGATGGAGTAATCCGGCCGATCCGCGGGCAAGGAAAAGACTAAAAGAATAATGAGCTTGCATGATGAAGGCCACGCCAGCACACGTCATCCACCAGTTGGTTAATTATACTTAATTAGTATATATAATTATTTACTAGCAATTTGCCTGTACGTTGCAACGGACGAGTCAATAAGATGTGCATAATTAGTCTAAGTTTTGTGAAGAAATTAACTAAGAACTTTAATGTGGATAGAGAAAAATCACAAAAAATGTACATTTTTTGTTTGTATCTTAACATTGTCTAATTTTACCACATAATTAGACACACTACAACAGCTAATTAACTTGAAAATTAAAACAACACATGTTTTTAACACCATGTGTAAACGAAAGGCTCGTTTGGTAAGGTTCATTTATCTTCTACATTTCTCCTTAACCCTCCATAGTGTTCCTATACATAGGGTGTCTTACGTTGAGCTTCCGTGTAGGACGCTTTTAAATTTGTGCCGATGTGGATATGGACGGTTATGGTTGATGCGGGAGGGTGAGTCTAGATGCTGGACTTGCTTGTTGGAGGCCACTTGTCGATATTTAATTGGATGGATGGAATAAAAGGTAATTTTAAAACTTTAAATTAATTTTTCTCCTTAAACGTAACTCTGTTTTTAAATTTGCTAAAACCATATATTTTTTAGAATTAATGTAATAAAATGAGATCCTACATAAATGTATTTCTCAGAATTTTTGAATTGGAATTTTTCTAAGAAAATCTGTTCTAGTAGAGTATACTCATTGTTAGTTGTTCCTATAGTGAAAATAAAATATTCTAACATTGAACATATAACATTTTTTCTTTGAATCTGGAACACTTTCTATTGAAGCCGGAGCATTGTCTAGTGAACCATGAATATTTTTTCACTAAAGCTAGAACATTTTTCGATTGAAGTTAGAACATGTTTATATTGAAGTTCCATTGAAGTTAGAACATTTTTTTAATTTAAAACATTTCAATACACTTTTTCACCACATCATATAAAAATTCCTTCAAAAAGAAACAAAAACCATTCAATTCACGCATGGTTGACTTTTCGTTCCCTAGGTTCATGTTGAGAGTGAGAAAAAAAAACCCCTGAATGCTGCTGCTGAAGAAAACTATGCCCTGCCGACCGCGGGGACCTAGTCACCAAAAAGAAAAAGAACCTCCACACGCTATTGGGCCAGAAACGGACCATATTATCGGTTCTTATACAGTGGGAAGGCATGGTATGTATAGAAGATACCACACTCCACTACTCTCTCTCTCTTATCCACGAGACCACGAGCTCGGCCGAAGGCACTGGCCGGCGAGGGCTCCTCCCCTGTCTCCTCCCTGTCCCTATCCGTGCCACGCCGGTCCTCCTCCGCCCTCCCCTGTCCACGCGGCGCCGGTCCTCCCCCTCCCATCCCCTCTCTCGCGGCTGCAAATCTGAGCTCGCGCGCCGGTCATGAGCAGCTCAACGGCGGCAGCAGGGCCTTCCGCGACAACGGCGAGGGCGTCAGCGATGGCGGCTCGATCCTTGCGACGGAGCGCGCGGACCTTGACGATGAGGCGGTGGACTCTTGCGAGGCGCGTGGTTCGGCGGCGGGGAGGGCTCAACGATGGTGGTGTGGCAGCTGAGCTCCTCGGCCCCATGTCAGCGAGGATGGTGAGTTCGATGTGGCATCGTCCTTATCTTGGTCCTCGGCATACCATCGCTTTAAAAGTTCGGTCGAGCTTGTAGATCCATCTTTGTCGAATGTTTTTGTTGCTCTTTTAAATCTCGCGTGTGATGTTTGAAATTGGAGGATGAGCTCTATAATTTGGATTTCGATCGGTGGTGATTTCTTTTCCGAACATGGACTCTCTCTACGTTTTTTATTTTTTCTGGGTTTTTCCTACAGACGAAACCAACCAGAGGTAGGCCCACACTAATATAACGACAGGAGGTGAGCTGAAAATCAATAGAGGCGGACGACCACAAGGGATTTAATATGTAGTAGAGATATACAGTATGTCGCCCGTTGCGGCGGGTTCGGGAGACAACCAAAGATTTAGGGGTCAACTAACCAGGATTAGGGATGAAGATCGCTCTCACGCTACGCGTTATTATGGTTACGGTGGTGTGGGCTAATAATAAAGTTCAATAATCTACGTAGCAGCTAGCAGTCAAAAAGCAGTGGTCAAGGTGCCTGACAACTAACTACTTCACTATAGTACAGTGCAAGCATATTATTATTGTTGCATTCTCGGTCGAGCTAATAATAGTCTCTGTAGATAGATATATTAGCTTATGCTTTTGTGCGTATATGGCCCCGCATGTGGTGCCGACGGAATAATATGCTTTTGTCCTTACTCCATCTCAACGAATAATTATATTATATTATTACTACTACGCGGTCAGGCATATGGTCTCATGGATCATGCAAAGCATGTGTTACATTTGTGTTGCTTTGTCTTCCAGGGATGGGCGCAGGGAGAGAAGAAAAATTAAAACTATACGTACTAAATACCTCCCACAAAGATTTATATATAATCAGGACTGGGTTTCCTCTTCACTGATGGTGGGGTCAAAGCTATACACGGTGTGGGGCAGGGGGGAATAGAAATTAATTAACATCGTGTAGTACTGAGCTTATAGGAAAGAAAGCTCAATGATCTGTGACGAGACCAAGAGATTTCAAGGTGGGCTGGGGTTAGGGCCTCGGGCCGTCATCATCGGAGCTCGCTGCTGTCACCGTTCCCGGCTCACACAGTCGCCTTGCGCCGGTGCGCAGCCTAGGTTTTGAGCTCTTAAGCAGTCTATGTCGTCTATTCTTTTAGGAGATTTTAAGTAGAAACGTTAACAATTCACTCTGTTTCTTTGTCCGCGTATATATGCATACATGTTTCGAAGCCTTATGTGTGTGGTGAATCTATTCCATGCACGTATACGAATACGAAAAAGTTCTACATGATAGCATAAATAAAATAATCCACCCACATATCCACACATATATATATATATACACACACGCGCGTCCGTGAGCGTTAAGGGAGCATCGGGTTCACCCGAATAAGATCCAAAAGCAGGAGACGAGAAAGGATGCCAATTATAAGAGGAAACTGGTCGGAATGCATGACACTGACATGCGCGCGACGGGAACACTTTAGCTAGTAGGTCGTTCCGGGCCAACTGGCATGCAAACACAACGGCCAAAACGAAGTCAGTTACATTAGCTAGCTAGCTGGCCGAGGGCGACGCGCGCGCGCGCGGGTCAAAAGGTTCGCCGGCCGGCCGGGCGAAGCAGGGCCATGCACGTCCGCGTCAGATCAGAGCCAGCCAATCAAGTAACCAACCGTGTTGCAACTGCACTGCACGTATCGGAAAGCGACCTTGAATTGTTCGTTACGGCGTTGCATGTACTCTCTTTTTGAATTGAACGGGCAAGTTAATTAGGGACTTATTTTGGGTTTAGTATCGGGGAAGAAAAAAAGGAGATAAGAAAAACAGAGCACATGAATCAAGATTGAAGGGACAGAGAAAATTTAACCGAAAGACGCGCTTGATTTCAGTTAACTGACGACAAGATTCAACAGAAATATATATATATATATATATATATATATATATATATATTCCCCCAGATGAGATGTTTTCCATTCTAAATTACCGTAGTAGTAACGTGCGTGCCCTCTCCCACTTCACTGAAATTATTATTATTTGTTTCCTTCACATTTGTTGTTGAACTCTGCTATAGAGATAGAGCCGACTCATACGGCCGACCGTTTACAGACTTGCTCTCTGTGTATAATTGGCAGCGTCACGTCATGTCACGTCTGCTAGCAGGTAGGACGTCGCCGCTGGTCCGTCGTCGTCGTGGTCGGCATTTCTTCTTCCTTGCCGTGCCAAGCTGCCAACCGTTTTCAGATACACGAAGCTTGGCGGCTGGTCGCCTTGCCTTGCCCTGCCTTGCCTTGCCTGCAGAAAATGCCATTCTCTTCTGTGCAGGCTACAGCTACAGGTGTTTCTTCGGTCCGTGGAGCCGTCGCTTTCTTTCGCTAATTGGTTCCGCTAAACCACTAAAACTATACTTCTAGCAAGCAACCCACCAAGGACTGGACATCCTAACAGAAAACGGCCTTTTCGATCGTTTCAGCAATTGAGCTGCTGCTTATTCTCACTCAGTCTCAGCGATCGAGAGGAGGGAGTTGGTCTCCACGCACACAAGCTGCATTTCTTTCCCTGCTGCTTCAATTTGGTTTCTCGTCAAAGGCTTCCAGGTTCCAGCAGCGTCACGCGGACCAGCTGTGCTGTGCTCTGCCTGTGGTCGTAGTAGTAGCTAGTACTAGTATAGTTATCCTGTAGTGCTAGTATTTGTTTACGGTTGGTGATACTGATACATACAGCAGGCCGGTACGTACCAATTAGTAGCAGTATAGGGCCGGTATACTAGCTTTAGCTTGGTAGAGATCGAGTACCAGTACCCGTATGGTACTGACCTGTTGTTTCTGGTTTTCTGTTAGGAGGTCAGGTTCAGATTCAGGCAGCGGGTCTTGCCTGAACTACCAACGATTACAGTACGTACGATTCGCGGAGTGGAACGAGCGAGCAATCAACTAACTGCCCCCGAAAAGATCACGTAACCAGAAATACCCGATGCAAAACGCCCAAGCAAACCGTGCTACCACGAGTAGTAGTAGTAGTAGTTGGGTTCATACATCAGTCCGGCTTGCAGATCGATAGAGTGGAACCCAGCAAAAACCAGAGAGACCAGTCTGCGGAGCATCCACATCACGCCGCATTGCCTGACCTCATCACCACCATACCGGAGAACAAACCGACACGACGGAGATGTTAAAATTGGGGTTGGGGGGCCTTCCGATTTTCAAATCGCCTGAAAACAGGGCTTTGCTTCTTTTTCTTTTTCCTTTTAATCGTGTAGCTAGTTGAACAACTGATGACGGTTGATCCGACCGCGCTAATATTCCAGTGTCTTCCTTCCAAAATAGATGAGGTGCGGTGATCTTCATTGCTACCACCACAGGGTTCCAGTAGATTATGCACTGTGGTGGTGATGCGGTGATTCGTTAGAGTGTTCATAACAAGGAATAAGTCGACATCTATCACTCCCGTAACTATAAAACCAGATGTCTACCTTAAATTATGTAAAATCTTCTAAATAACCTCCTAAAACGATTTTAGAAGTGGTTAATTATATAACATGACATATGAATAACAACGTGACAAGAATATTTTAAATAGTTTTTACTGAACTAAGAAAAAACTAACTAAAACACTAAGATAGATATTTTTCTATTCTACGATAATATTTATTTCATTAGGACCAAGTGTAAGAGGAAACATATACGTAGGGGATAAGAAATACAATATGTTGTCATTTCATTATCTACATGTCTCGTCCCATAACCAAAACCATCTCTAAAATCATTGTAGATGACTTTAGATAGTTTAGGGTATACAATATTCTGTTTTAGAGTTGAGGGGGTTAACTAGCCTAGGCTTAAGAGCTAAGGCCGCGATGCAAACTTATTCTTATAACAATGGTGGGTATGAACATTTGCTTTAGTCAGCTTTAGGGCTTGTTCGCTTAATCCCCTTGCTAAGGGAGATGAGATGAATTGGAGGGGGATTGCATTTCTAACAAGTTAGTTTAGAGATTTGATCCTCTTTAGGACATGGTAAGGGACGAGATGGTCTTCTTTGATCCACGCCCTTCATTGTTTAAGATCAACAACTTTTTATAAATGCCTTATTTGAAGGCCCTGTTTAGATAGCAGAGAAGTAAAAAGTAATCTAACTACTTTTTAGAATAAGGTGAAGGTTTGTTTGGAAGCTAGACTAATGGTTAGCTAAATTGTACTATCGAAAGGGAATGAAAATACCTGAAGTAGTAGTATCTTTGCATGGAGAAAAAGAAAGAAAAATGGTTGACTAAAAATATTCGTCACAATTAGTCACCTGTTTCAAAGTTTTTGGACTTAATTTTAATCCAGTTATTATAATCTGCTGCATCCAAACATGGACTCAGTAGCTTTGGCACCGTGGCACGCACGAATATACTAGTATATTGGTAGGTGCCAAAATCAAACACCAACACGAAAGAAAGGTGGTGAGGAGTATATATTGCTGGTTTGGGCTTAACCTGTTGCATCTTTTCTGGGGGCCAATAATGGATGGTGGAAGCACTGCACTGACTGACTTGTCTCCTACTGGCTAACCGCATCGCGTCATCATCGATCCGGGGGGTTCGGTAGCCGCCGTAGCAGCAGCCACGGGAGACGGGATGCCGTTTCAAACCCACACACCACCGCCACAAAGCTCGATCTCTCCTCTCGCTGGCTCGCTGCCACTGGATCGATCATGAGATCCATCCAGGTAAATTAAATAATTTACACGCACCACACGACGACGAGGAAGCTAGCTAATAGCTAGAGAGAGAGAAGCAAAAGAGAACGAAGAAGAACGGTCGAGTGCCCAACAGGCAGGCAGTTAGCTGTCGCTCGCTCATCCTCCACTCTCCCTCTCTCTCTCTCTGCGCTCCCGCAGTTATAGCCCCCCACCCATAATTCCGTTTCGTCCTTCCAAAACAAGAATCCAAACAAGTTGTACTAACCAGTCCCCTGCTAGAGGACAACAAAAATCCCCATCGCCACCTCCTTCCTACACGTACGTACTGGTCCTCTAGTTACGTGCTACTCCTGCTGTAGAGATGACCGTCGAGCATGTACGGCCGTAGTACATCAGTAGCGTACCAGAACCAACTGAAAATACCAACCAAATTTCGTCATTCATTATCATCCTCGCTTCATCAGTAGCCCTTCCCTCTCTCCCTCTCTCTCTCCCTCTCTCTCTCTCTGAGTATGTACAAGAACGAACTTGATTACCAGTAACAATTTCGAGGAGGATAGGATGGCTCTAGCAAGAAGCGAGATTGCCATATATGCTTATTGCTGTGCTTCTGTATCTCTCTCTCTCTCTCTCTTTACTACCGCCCGCAGCTGCAGGCGTACAGACAGTTGCTCTGCTTGGAGCGTTTAGCTACAGTACGAACGACTGATGATAATAACTTGAGAAACGAGGAGAAAAAAAAAATACGGAAGAAATGTTCCTCTACTAGATTTTACTACTAGTAACAAGAAGAGGGATTGTTGGGATGGTGGATCGGGAGGATCCTGATTGCCGATTTTTAAAACTAGTAGTAGTAGTACATGTTCTTCTCTTCACTTGCCAATTAACCGCCTCTGTTCTGCTCCAATCCAAGGCTGCTGCTGCCGCGTCCTTTCTTGCTTTCGCTTGCACGAGCGGACTGATTCATTCCACCTGGCTTTTTTTTTTTTTTCATTCTACTCTATCTTGGCCATGCCCATCATTCGCTGGGTGGTGGCGGCGCCGCCGGAGCGCGGGTCGAGGCCGGACCCGGACATGTAGTTCCGGACCTCGATCCGGATCATCTCCTGCATCATGGACAGGAACTCGGAGCTGAACGGCGCCGGAGCGGGTGGCTGCGCGAGGGTCGTCGCCGGCGGGTGCAGCTGGAACGGCAGGCTTTGCTGTGCCTGTAGTGTTGGCAAAGGCGGCGGTGGCATCTGAGAAGGAGGAGTTGCCGGAGGGTGCTGTGGTACTTGTACATGTTGTACATGTGCGGTGGGAGGAGGCGGCGGCGCCAGGGACGGGTCGGGGCGGTCCAGGCCGGGCAGGGAGAGCGAGAGCGACAGGGAGGTCGTTGGAGGAGCAGCAGCTGGGGGAGCAGTCGTCTGAGGGGGAGAAGGCGGGAGCACGACCACGCCGCCGGCGCGCGGCACGGGGCGGTACACGTGCTGTTGTTGCTGTTGCTGCTGGGAGGTGGATGCAGGAGCGGCGGCGGCGGCGGCGGCGGGGGAGGAAGACGGCATGACGGAGGGCAGGCTGTGGTGGCTGGATTCGCTGAGGTCGGATCCGGATGGGCTCCCGGGGCTGAAGCAGAGCCCCGGGTGTCCGTCGCTGCTGGTCCGCTTGAGCGGCCTCCGCATCTCCTCCTCATCCTCGACCGGCGCGAGATCAGCCGCAGCAGCACCACCCGGACCACCACCGCCCGACGCAGCAGCAGCGGCGTAGTACTTGCGCTTGAGCGTGGAGTTCCAGTGGTTCTTGATGGCGTTGTCGGTGCGTCCGGAGAGCAGCCTGGCGATGGTGGCCCACTTGTTGCCGAACCTGGCGTGCGCGCGCAGGATGGTGTCGTCCTCCTCGGGCGTGAAGGGCCGGTGCTCCACCTGCGGGGACAGCTGGTTGCACCACCGCAGGCGGCACGACTTGCCCGACCGGCCCGGGATCGAGCGGCTGATGAGCGACCAGTTGCGCGCGCCGTGCCGCGCCACCAGACGCTGCAGCGCCTCGTCCTCCTCGGGACTCCAGGGGCCCTTGATCCGGTCCGCGTCCTTGCCGCCGCCGCCGCCGCCGCGGCACGACGGAGATGCCATACTGGTTGTTGGTTGGGTTTCTGGGTTGGGTGGTGGTTTCGTTGTGATGAGGTGGGAGTGAGGTTCTTCCAGGCGGTTGGATTGGATAGGATAGGAGGAGCAGACCAGAGCAGAGGAGGAGGAAGAAGGAGATCGGAAGAGGAGGAGAGGGTGTTTGTCCGAGGTGGATGAAGGAAGTGAGCTGTTCGGAAGGGGAACCTGGCGGGCTATATAAGCGAGCACGGCACGGAGCGGAGCGGACAGGGAGAGTAACCGATCGACCGACCGACGGGTGGGATGGGAGGGGAGGAGGAGGAGGAAGAACTGACGACGAAGGCGATGAATGCGTGTGCGTGCGTGCAGCGGGAGATTGGGTACAGCTGCCCGCCGGGGAAGACACGCGTCTTGTTGCTGCTGCTGCTGCCGAAATGACCGCCGCGCCCTCGTCTCGTCTCGTCTCGTGTGTTTGGTTTCTTTATTTTTCTCTTTCGTGTCCCCGCAACGAACCAACGAACGAAATTGGTTGGTTGGTTTTGGCTTGTTTTGTTTTGTTCGTTGGTTGGGTCGGGTCTAGACCGGACTTGCTGGACCTCCCTCACTTTCCCGGCCCACCGCGGCCTTCTTCCCTCCGCCCGCCGCGCCCGAACGCACGCGACGACGGAATGCTGCACCGAAATGGGCGGGCAGCAGCTCACGGATAAGCAGGGGCACGGGTTGTAGTTGTGGCCGTTGGTTACGTGTTGACGAGCTAGGCTTGGTCAATCAACCTCCCTCCCTTGCTGCTGCCGCCTTGCCAATCCTTTGGTTGTGTTCGTTGTACTGTACCTGGCACAGTCAGCCAGTCAGTCCCCTTCCGAACCGAACTGCCGGTGCCACCAGGAACGAAGAACGAAGAAGCTGCCTGCGCGTGCGGACGCGGCGTCCCCGTCCATCGATCAGATCATCAGATGACCACCCAACCAAACCGTCGGCCGTCGGGCAGTTGTGCCGTCGACCACCACCACCCAATCTTTTCTTTCTTTTTAGTAATAATCTGGACGCACGCACACGCATGCATACTGGCCAGAGCAGAGCAGGAGAGAGGCGTTAACAACTCCGACGGCACGCCGCAACTGATGATCCATGAACCCAAAACAGGAATTCCCACTCATTTCTTTCGTACTACTACCTCTATTTTTTAATTATTAATATTTTTTAATATAAATTTATATTAAAAAATATCAAAAATTAAAAGCAAAAATAATACAGAGTACTAGTCCCATATTATTGGTTACTACTACTACTACCGTTTTGGTGATACGTCCGCGTTCCGTTTTCATGGCTGGTGAACACGACTACACAAGCATGTAACTGCTGTGCGTCAACCGACGACGACGACGGTCGTTTGCGCATCTCAGTCGATGTCTTCTCACGTTTTGTGACTAACGATCCAACACAGTTGTTACGACATGCATGCTCTGTAGTCTGTAGTAGTAGTATAGTAGTGTGTAGTATAGCTGACGACAGGAAAATCCCACGTCTCCATCTAGTCTATAGCTAGTATCTGTTCGAAGCAATGTTATTGACTTCTAGTGAAACACCCACCGCGTGCCGCGAGGTGCAATGTTCAGGTCTTAACTCTTAAATCATTGTTTAGTTACCATGCATGCATTTAATTACCATGCATGTTTTCTTTGCTTCGCCTTTGACCTTAGAGATCCATCAGGGCTCGATGGGAGACCACGCCAAAAACACACCGCGCCGCTTGTATTTCTAATGTTAACAATGTAGTAGAACACAACTGTTCCTCTAAGAACTTCGGAGGCATCCTTAAATTCAGGCACACGATGCATGATTCTCACACACGCACCCGGCCGCTTGCTTTTCTGATGGCAATATATATAGATATATAGAAATAGTTTATGGGCCAACAGATCAAATAATAGTAATAATCAATCCGACGAAGGTGGTGACAAAACACGCTCTTGCCGCTTTTTGGTAGGCTGGGACATCATCTTGGTCTAAAAATCCAATCATGTCATGCGTGCATATATCATTGATCCACATAGGCGTCATTTGTTTTGTTCGTATACACTTGCTTTGTTTTATTCACACGATCGATCCGGCCATGATAGATGATGAGTGATGGACCCTCGTCACTTACCACAAGTCACATCATCAACGCAGAGAGACTATCCAACCGCTCGTTCAAGCATACATGCAGAGAGTACTACTGTACGTCTTGTTCAAACATATATAAAAAGAAAAAGTCCAATTTACTCTCTTAAACTATAGCAAAAATCTAAATAACCCTCTAAACTTTTTTTATTTACTTTACCCCTAAATTATTTTGTCATTTGATTTAATTTACCCCCTAATACAATTTATCTTTTTTATTTCTTCATGCATAAGTGAATTACAAGTTAAAATTTTATGTGACGACGGTTCACATCATAACACATGTTAGAAAATTATTGCACAAATTTCTTCCATCAGTTTGATAGAAATGATATTTAATTATAAAACAATCATGGTGATACAAAACCTATAACTAGCAACTTTACCGGTTGTATCAGAGTATGCAGAGAAAGTAAAAAACGCTACGAATACCCCACCTACACTCGATAAAACAGGGGAAAAAAAATTTTGTTTCCCCAAACCAGAGAGAAGGTCATTCACATAAGTATAATATGTTGGATGCATGAGACATGTATTTGTGGATAAGTGGAGGGGGCGAGATCTAAGAAGTGTGGGATCTTATAATGTACTAACAGTAGTTACTCCATATATTCATAAATAATTGACTTTTTTTGAACTTTGACAATTCTTCTTGTTTAAAAAATTATAATTAATATCTTATATTTCTATTATAATTTAGTTTATAACTAAAGATATTTAATATAAATTTTTATATATTTAAAATAAATTTTTAAATAATACGAATAATTAAAAAAACTCAACATCGCCAATTATTTGCGAATGGAGAGAGTATGTCCGAAAATTGTAAGTTAGTCGGTCTCTCTGTTCTTGATGTTGTTAATTTTTAACGTTCTGTTTATCCATTCTTACCTCATTAAAATAAATCACAATAAATATTATATATTTTAATAGTTCTCTTTAAAAGTACTAATAGTAAGATGAAGGTGATATTCAAAATCAACAATGAGAACGGCCGGAGAGAGTAGGCCCGCCCCGCGCCCTGCCCGTTCTCAGGTCCAGATCAGGATTGTTTGCTTTGGAGGCGTGATCGACAGCGGGAGCCCGGAGCGCATGATGACACGCACCACACGGGTCGGCCCGCAGACGCAGCTGGTTAGCAAGGCGTGTATTTATCACGTGGTACTACTACTCTCTAGTCTCTCTCGAAAGGGAAGGACGGGGAAGTTACGGACGGCGGTGCGGGTGCCCTCCTCCTCCTCCTCTCTCTCTCTCTCTCGCTCTCGCTCACATGCGGAGCGGAGCAAACGGACGGATCGGGCGGTTACGGCCGGGCAGGGGCAGAGGCAGGGGGGCACATGACATAACATCCGTACGCCGTGTCGTGGAGACGAGCTTGGCTAGTACGTACTGTACGTACTACAGCGGATAAGCATCATTGGGGTCTGGGTCTGGGTCTGCGTGCGTGCCGTGGCAGAGTCAAAATTCGACAGCCTGGACAGATGGCGTTCGGTCCCCCTCTCTCCCTTTGTTTCTTCGGTTGGTTGTTTTCGGTTGATTGCTTGCACGGTTCCCGGTTCCTCATCAGTAGGACACCGCGTTGCACTGCGCTGCACTGCAGAGGCTCCGGATTATTTTATCGGAAATGAATCAATGAGGAGGATAAGCAGCTCGCCCTCGCCCTTCCTTTTTGCCGTTGTGGAATGGATGCAAAGCATTCTTCCCAGCTGTAGACACGGAGCCCCGCGGTTTGTTTTGTTAGTTCAATTGAACCAATTAACCAGGTGGAGCGCTAACCACGCGCGTCGCATCCATCGGCATGGAGAGGAGACGCGCTTGAACTTGAAAGCAGACGTGGCGGGGAAATGGAGGCCAGGCTGGGCTGCTGCAGGAAGCCGCCTGCTCGCCAACCAACCGACACAGTCCAACTCTTTCTTTCTGCCGTGCGCGCGGGCTGGGGCTGGGGCTGGGACTGGGATAGGACCATACTAGTACTAGTACTCCGTCCAACCATCAGTGTTTGAAGAAACAACAACAAAAAGAAAAGAATACAAAACGATGGTGGTGCTGTACAACCGACACGTCCTCGTCCTTCAACTCCCGCGATCATATCGACGAGACGAGAAAAAGGGAGCAACAAAGCGCCGCGAGCCAACAACCGGACACGTAACAGTATTATGTTCTGTGTGGGCAAAGGGATAAAAGAGAAATGTGAACCAACCAACAAAAACTGCTGGGATGGAATTGGATGAATGCTTAGATTTAGGATCCACACATAAACACTGAGAGGGGAACAGTGTTTCCTATGATACTTCGTTTTTCCTTGTCTAATTAGACAACGAAAAGAATGCGGGTGGAATCAGCACAAGTATATATATATATATATATATATATATATATATATATATATATATATATTTTCTTATGCGAGTTAGATAGGAGAAAGTATGACTTACTTGTATACGACAATCGATTTTTGCTGATTTCTTGTACTCCTGGTTTACTATTTACTGTTCCTTGTTTTGTGTTGCTGCCTATGTCATCCACGTTAGTCTGCATCTCTATTTGCCACATACCAATTGCGAAAAAGCTTTCCCCCCGAGAGCGAGTACAGCATTTCTTTTCCGGTTAACGTTGCGATCAGGAAGGAATATTTGCCCGGGTCGACGACACAACACGTACGTACGTTACGTACAGTACAGATGCATCAAGAGGCGTGCCGCGGCACTCAATAACCAACCGTAACCGCTCCTTTCGTCCTTCCGTATCTCGTCGAGTGAGTGACCAATCCAGTCCACTACTGTACCTGTACGGTCCACGTTCACAACTGAGTGGCCCACGTGCCATTCTCCTGCCCGAGGTGCAACAACCCAACACAGAATAATCGTCGTCTCAAAAAGTGAATGGAATAATCAATCCCTCCTGTTCTCACACGTGCCCCACATCGAGCCGCCTCTGTCGTCCGCTGACGGACCTTCGGTGCGTGAGTACCGTTGTTAGAAAAGGACAGCACGTGTCACCTAGTACTACAGCCAGCGGCTTCGTAAAGGACGAAACCGTGTTTGCTTTTTCCCTGCTCTGGTCACTTGGTCGCTTCAACTTCTCTCCTTTAACCGCTGTGGCTGGAGCGCCGGAGGGTTATATAGCTTTGGAGTACTTATAGAGTAGTAATCATATAAGAATACATACGGCTACGATACAATACATAACAAACTTTACAGTATATGACTCTAAAGGCATCTTCGAGAGAGAGAGGAATGAAAGTTTAGTTCTCTCCGTCCCGTTCTAATTGATGCTTTAGGGAGAGAAAAAAAAAATCCTGTATTAAATGTTGTTTTAAACCACTAGCTAGCCTGTATGCAGCCGTAAATCCACTCAAGCTTCGGCCTTGCCTCCACCTTCTCTCTCTACAGTAAAGCTCCCGTGTCCTTTTTTTTTTTGAAAAAGAAAAAATCTTCCTCTTCTCACAACTCGTCGGAACTCGGAAGAAGAGGACGGTGCCACCTGCGCAGGGACGGGCTGCACAGTCGATTTGGGACGGATTGAGCGGTGCAGAAGCCCTCATGGGGCAGAGCTCGCGGAGACCGCCTAGTCCAGCGGCGTGGGGACAAGCTCCCGGAGTAACACTGCGAACTGGTGTGTTCATCGGAGGATTGGAGCTTGGCTTGGCCTTGTTTGTTTTTTCTTTGATGAATTGGCTTGGCCTCGGTTTCTTCAGCGCAATCTTGTTTTGTCTCGTTTGTAGCGGGTGCTGCCGTGCACCACAGGGGTAGCAGTGTTGTTTTTTAGCCTACTGGTAGTTGTGTCGGAGCTAAAACAATAGATATAAGCCCTATTTGTTTCCGCTTATAAGCAGCTTATCGGTGAAAAAAATGCGAGTATCCCATCCAAACGGCGTCTTTACAATCCGCGTTTCAAGACCACCTGCGTTTCGTAGCCGACGGTTTTGCACGCTAGGCCCCTCAGCCACTAAAAAAAGACGCATATCAGAAACATCACTTTTCTCTCCTCTCCCTCTTCTCTCACACAGAGGCCCCCTGCCAACGGCGCCACCCCAGACGATTCCAGTGCCCCCCCCCCCCACCACCACCAAACGGGGTCGGTGGTGTCCCTACCCCTCGTTCTCGCCGGCACAACTTCCCTTGACGTCTGTGGCCACAGATCGACGTCATCACTGCCGTCCTCGTTTGTTCTACAGCACTCACCATTGTACATGGTAATTACTTCAAATTCCTCCGTAAATGAATCTGTTGGGAGTAGAGGACACGATTCTCCCACTCCCCCGTCATCCTCATCTCCTTCTCCTCTACTGATTGGAAGCTTCCAAGCACGGCCATGGTGTCTGTAGAGAGAAGGAATGGGGAGTAGCAAGGAAGAAGAAATAGTCTGTTTACTAGTTCAATCTCTGTTTCTTTCCAAATGTATACTATCAGAACAGATACTCCTCTACAGATTAAATGTTTTTTATGAGATGCTATTAATTGTCGCAGCAATGGTTTTCATTAATATTGATAATTTGGTGAAAATAAGCGCAATTACAAAACAGCCGGCTTATTTATATTCTTGCTTTTGGAGATAGCAAGATATTAAAAAAGCAGGCTTTTCTAGTAAATAAAGTCTAAAAACGTATCAAACAGGACCAAGTGGGACGGAGGGAGTATGACTATAGAAATCTATCAGAATTGGATTACCTGGCGTCATCAATCCGATACAGATAGACCTTTGTGAGGATCGGACCTGAAGACGGATACTATTACGCTCTCTATTAATAAAGTTGAATGAGCCCATAAGACTTGCGTTACTAATCTGCGGTGTACAGTGTACTAGTGGTAGTATACCTTTTTATTGTTAACTAGTGTAATCACGTACTCCCTCCGGTATTATAAAGAAAGTAGTTTACGACAATGACACGATCTTTAAAACATGACTTTAACTTTAAATTTTAATAAAAATATTTATTAAAAATAACACATATATATTTTATAAAAGTATTTTCAAGATGAATTTATTCATATAATTTTTATATTTTTAACATAATAATTTAAAATTTATTCATAATTTATATTCTTAATATTTGACCGGAACTTTATTCTAAACTATATTTTTTTACAACGGAGGGAGTATATATACACTTGTACGGTGCCTTTTTGTTTTAGTATAGGACAGTAGGTGTATAGCTGCTTAACTTTGTACCCACGGAGGTGTACGTGTGCTCTTCCAAGAATAATGTTGCACGGGTCAGACGCCTATAGACGTACTCTCTCGGTTTTTGTTTTTTTTCGCCGTTGACTTTGATCAATAATTTTGACCATTCATCTTATTAAAAAGAATATGAGAAATATCAAATATTTTATTAGGATTTGATTTATTATTAAAAAATTTTGAATCCTAATTTTTAATTTTATATATTTAAATTAATTTTTTGAATAAGACAAGCGGTCAAAATCAAAGGTGCTAAGTAAAAAAAAAAATGAAGGGAGTAACTATTTGTGCAACTTGCACAGAGACAGTGGTTTAGCAAACCGTTGGGCCATCCACACTCAGGCACTCAGCTCTGCTGTTCTGTTACCGTTAGGGGAAAACAACGACGCTCATGTAGTACAGCTAGCCACCGCCGGAGACACAAGAATTAACCCGATCGCAAATTTTGCTCTGTTTGACTGTTTCGATTGCAGTATATCACCTTTCTCTTGTGCATGACCATTGGGGACGGGCTGGTGGGGTTAATTCAGCTTCAAATTGATCTGTTCTCAATTTTTCAATGTCAAGCGGAGAGAGATTGGAGAACTTCACCTGTTTTCTTTTCTGCAGTTAGGGTTAAAAAAAAGAGAGAGTTTGGAGAACTTCACCTTTTTTTGGAGAGCATATTGTTCCCAATTCTTCAATGTAAAAACAACTTCACTAAGTAGCAAAAGGTCTGCTCTGCTCTGCTCTTGCTTTTAATAGAACTAATTGTTAGTCCATTATCCGAACATGATAGGACTAATTAAGGTCTGGGAGAAAATAGACTTTTTATATCGTTGTTTGGACTATCCATTAGTCCATTCCCTAAATAGGTATATATATATATATTTTTTTTTTTTTGTGAAGGCTCCAAATAGATATATGGGAGTTATAATAATGAAGTCACCTAACAATTTGTCCAAACTAGCTATTCAACTCTTAGTCCATCCAAACAGGTACTACCTCTATTTTTTAATTTATTGACGCTTTTTAGTATAAATTTATACTAAAAAGTGTCAATTATTAAAAAACAAAGATAGTATATGACTAACTGTTACTGTAACTAACTAACAGTAGCTCAATATACTACAAACAAATATAGCTAGACACATTGGAAGGCATAACTAAAATAAAGCAGAACGAAATTCTGTTTTGTGGAGACGGAGTTTTGGAGCTCCCACTAAACCCAAGAAAAGCTTGAACTGTATGCTGATTAGGAACCAATAATATACACTTTCTGGTGCATTGTTTAGCCGGAGATTTTGAAACATGAACGACCGTTGGCGCTAATTAAGACACTATATATAAATATTTTTCTTCCGTGGATATATATGTGGTGTACGCAACGTACATGGGTTAGTGCCCGATGTGTCATGTTCTGTGCTTTTAGGGAGTAATATGCGAATATGCCACACCAAAGCAAAGTAAAATTACTTTAGTTGAACCAAAGCACCACCGGAAGGAAGTTGCTTCTCAAGTGGCGGCAACCATATTACAATTGTTGGCTAGGAGAAGGGTATGCCAGTATGCATGCCACACCACACAGCGCGATGTACCAAATGTGATCAAGAAGATCAAACCATATTCAACACATACTTACTTTACCGCCAAACATCTTTTCTAGAGATATGTAGTTGTAGGCTTTGTTCGATCCATCGAGGGTGTTCGTTTCATTAAATCTTCTCTATTGCTTTGCTATACAGAACTTTAGATGGAGGGAATAATATTTGGGCTAATTGCACCGTTGCCCTTGCCTTGCCTTCAAATTATGACTTTGCCCCTCTTTTTTCAACTTTGCACTGGTGCATTTGTTTTTTTAAGCGAACGAGCCGATTACCCTTATTCCGTTATCAGCGGTTAACGGTGTTAAACTTGGTGCCAAAAGACATATATGCTCTTGCATTGGTGCCCCTATAATTTACAGTAATTTGCACCATTGCCGCTATTTTAATACAAGCTTGATTTGAAATGAATTTAAATTTTAAAATTATATATTTTCCTGTTTTGCACATGAATTTTGTATTTAAAATATGACATTTTGAATTTGATTGAAATTCATAAAAATTGTCGATCATAGTCGGATTAATTTTGGCATCCTCCTTATGTATGTCGACATCTTTTTTACAGCACAAATTATAACAACACTTATTTCACATCATGTTGACAACACAAATTATACAAGCACCTTTTTAACATAAATTTTTAAATCCGCACGAAGATCCCAAGATACTCACAGCCGCCGAGCGTCGCTCAGCCACGCGCCTTGCACCGGGCACTACTCCTACGCTCGCGCCATGTGTCAGGCGCCGTTCCTGAACCCACAGGAAGCACCGCATCCGCGCCCTGCGCTCCCACGTGCCGTGCGTCCGGCGCCGCTCCTGCACCCAAGCGAAGCCCTGTGTCCGCACCCTGCGCTCGCGCCGCGTGCTGCCATCGCTTCCTCGCCATCCAATCCCGAGCTCTAGGGTTAAGGCAGAACGGGTCACGAGCTTATTTGTTTTGCTGTCATGAGGAAAGGGGGTCTGGGATATGACAAGAAAGATAAGGGTATTCTGGTTATTTTGTATTTACTGATTTGTTTTCTCTATTTTTTTTGAATTTGAAAAATATGACATGGCACAACGGGAGTTAACATGAGGGGCAAATGGCTCGTTCACTTCAAAAAGAACGAGGGCACCAGTGCAAAGTTGCAAAAACAAAGGTAAAGTCATAATTGAACCTCAAAATAGGGGCAACCGTGTAATTCTCTCATAATATTTTCTCCATATCTACTGTAATGCATTGCTAAATTCCAACAAGCCCCCAGCTGATTTGTTATGTTTTCATCATATACATGAAGAATTTTAACACAATATAGGGGTTACAAAGTGAACAATAATATATACGTTGTCCACCCTATCCTATGAATAAAAAAGATACTTTGTCCATGCAGACAATAGAAGCCAAATCCGAATTTTCATCGCATGTAATTTGAGTTATGTTTACAACATCAGGGTTTTATGATTGGATTCATCAAAGCAGACACACTTTTGTATAATATACTATCTATACTGGTATTGTTTGCTATTTCAAATATCTTTCTTGCCATAGAAACTTAACCTTGGTGAACCACATATATTGATATCATAACGGTGTAAATTTGCAATCCTAGGTAGGGACTAATCCGTGCACAACTTAGTTTTGGATAAATAGTTTTCATGTAAAGTGATAATTAAATTGTCAATTCACCCCCCCCCACACACACACACACACACACAACCCCCCTTTTTTTTAAAAAAAATAATGATTCAAGACATCTGATGATGCTATATACTACTAGTTGACTTACATGATGGCCGAGAGTATGGGAACCACAGTAGCCATGGTTGATGAGAGGTAATTAAGCAGAATCCTCCTGTTTTTAGCTTTGCATCATACTCGCTCTGTGTTTAAATTGTTGTCGCCGTTAACTTTGACCTTTAACATTGAACATTCGTCTTATTCAAAAAATGTAATGATTCAATTCATCACTAAAGGTTCTTGAGACATGTCTTTTAATTTTACACACTTGAACAAAATTTTTGAATAAGACGAATGGTAAAAGACAACGATGACAACAATTTAAAACGGAGGGAGTATTCTGTCTTGTTATCTTGGCACTACCCCACTTCCCACTACTGGCTATTTCAACACTGGATATCTTACTATATCCTTACTTTGAATAAAACGTTCAAAGAATATTTCCATTTCACACACTGATGTGACACTAATTTTGTTCTACCTTTAGTTAACAACATTCAAAGGCATATTTCAAAGCCTATAGGGTGGGCATCTCAAACGGCCAACCCACCCATATACATCCTCCTCTCATTCGTTGTTGCTTAATTTGTGATCTGTCATGTTGCGCTTTTGAGAGAAGTAAAATATGCCGATATGCCATTGGAAAGCAAAGTAGTTAGTTTCTCTCTTTTTGAGAGCACAACTGAATGTTGCTTCTCCTGTGGTGGCGGCTGGCCAGTCTATTGGCAGAAATTTTTATTGTGATTCGACAACAGAAGCGCGCGGTGTGACGTGTGACTTTGTAACATTATTCTTGAGAACAATGATATGTATAACATTATTCTTGAGAACAATGATGTGTACGTATTACCTTTGTACTTACATTGCTATTAAAATTGACCATTTTTACATGAACTTTAACTATGTCTTATATATTCAAGTAAAAACGAATGGTCAAAATTGAGTTTAGAAGTCAACAATGATAACAGATTATGTATGGAGGGGTACATGAATGAATTTGACGGACACAGGAGGATCATGCTTCGCTTCAATGGATCGACACGTCGTCCAAAGAGAAAACTGCAAAATAAAAAGACTGCACCACTGTCTCAGCAAGCTAGGCTTCCTCAGCAGTCAGACCACAACATGATTACTGAATCTAATGATGCGTCTAATTGGGATTTTGCAGCACATCTTATCGTAGCATGTGGCGAAATGCATGGAACCTTATTCTCCTTTTAGTGAATGAATTCAATATATGTGAACGCGTTTTTGCTGCCGGTTGGCGGTGAGGCCGATCGAGTGGTGGCAGATCGATTTATTTGTTTGCTGTTGGCCTCCTTCCGCGCGCTGCGTTTCCTCTCAACTCGATCTTCTCACCTCGGATACCTCTGAATATTCATTCTCCACATGATCTAGCTGTGGAGTCCGACCACAACCGTACCCATGATCAGCTCTACAAATGTCTCCTCAATCCTTCTCAACCTCAATCTAGCTATGCGGATTGATTGGATCGATCAGACTGTATTTTCCACTATCCAAACATGCTCTGGTGGTTCCCCATTGTTTAATCAGCAGGAACTGGTCTCTGGTGTGGTATTCCACAGCGGATTTGCAGTTTTGTTGCTTACGTGTGAAAGGTTCAAACACCTGCTGTACTCCCTCTCCGTTTGTTGTTGTCGATTGGTAGAATAAAAATTCTAGTTTACTACAACAACAACAACAATTTAAAAACGCAAGCAGAATAAAAGCAAATATATATGCTCTACTAGACACCCGATGTTGCCATCAGGGGTGGGCAGTAGGTTCACGGTCACGTCTTATGCACAAGTTGCAAAAGTAAAAGTGTGCTTGTTGAATCACATAAGAAGTTGACATATCTCGTCTGTTTCATTTTCATGTACATCCCATCAAGCGAGAGCATCTGATATATATGATCAATCAAACATATTTATTATTAGTGGTATATCAAGATCAGAAACCGTTGTAACAAATTCAAGAGGAGGAAAGCAGCATCCTGCCAGACACGGAAAGAAAATGGAAAAGCTAGCGCCGATAGAGATGCAATGAACTATACGCTTAAACGAAATAGAAAGACTCATTTCCATAAAAAAATAATTAGAAGGAAAATGATCAATCAGAACAGAAATTTGTACACAGTGAACTAAACGGACAACCATCTTATTATTGTTGGTTCAAAAGGCGAACCTGGATCTTATAATTAGTTTCTCCTATATATACTCCATCCGTCCTTAAAACACCCGCCACACATAGTGGCCATGGAGCAGCAGGAGTCCCAAACAAGCAAAACGTCACTTCATGGAACCGCTTGTATGCATCGTGAAAGCGTTCCCTTTTTTCTCGCGTACGTGTTCTTATGTCTAGAAACAAAAAAGGATTTGCCGCATGTCGTTCCGCATGTTAAATACGCTGGATAAATACGCCCTTTCCTCGACCAAACCAATGCATGCGGGTAAATTCGAGAATCTTTTTCCACCCAACTGTCTGTGGGCATTTTGTGGCACGGAGTTGTAGTTTTGTTGGAGTGATCGGGTTACTGTGGTAGACGGAATTTTACCCATATATAGCGAAGACTTTTGTAATAACTAAATGGTTATAATCACCTTCTCGGAGTGCTGAACCTGGGATGTTTTTTCATTCACTTCATGAAATATATTTCCCTTATTCTAAAAATGTAGGATCAGAGGTCAAGATAGTTGAATCTCTGGAGCAAGAATTTTCATTCTTGCATTACACTGCTATGTTGAATCCCTGCAAATTTCACTGAATTCTATTTGCATGTCTTCAGATAATAATCTCTCCATCCAAAAATATTAGTATTTCTAGGGAGCTTGAACCCATTTTACCACAGCACGTCAATATTAATGCTTCAGGTTACTCATCTGACTGTAATATTGTTTCCTTATTACTCCCTCTCTATTTCAATTTAAGTGAGTCAATTGAATGAGATGTGGAGGGATTAGAAAACAGACTGACAACTGTTTTCAGCCTGCGCAGAAAAGCACACAACCTATTTGACTATAATTATGGACACCCTGAAGTATATGGCTGAACTAACCGTCGTTGAATTATTGAAGCCAGAACGAGCATAATTCTAATTAGTCTGTAATCATTGAGCTTTAGCATTATCTTTGGATATTTGTTGTATTAAAAAATAAAAAGGTTTTAATATATCTTGTTTTATAATATTTTTAGTAATGAAATAAATCATACTCCCTCCGTTCTTTTTTGTCGCCGTTGACTTGACCGAAAATTTTGACCATTCATCTTATTAAAAAATTAGTTCAAATATATAAATAAAAAGTTAAGTTTAAAAAACCTTTAGTAATGAATCAAATCCCAACGAAACATTTAATATTTTTTTATACTTTTTTAAATAAGATGAATGGTCAAAATTATTGATCAAAATCAACGGCGATAAAAAAAAGAACGGAGGGAGTAATATCTATCGATTTTTTTTCTAAAATAAAATGAATGGTTAAAGACGATGCTAAAAATCAATGTTATTAGATATTTGTATACGTAGAAGTAGTAGTATATCTTTTTTGGTTAACGTAACAAGCCATATGGCCGCTCCGATTTTACTGCTCAATGCAAGTCCTTTTATAGATCAGTGGGCTCTTACATCCGCCAGCTATAACGCACCCACCCAGCAGCTTTCCATGCTTCCGTTCCAACGGTTTGCCGACGATTGATGTGGTTTCGTGGACTTGTTCATCAAGTCCACTTCAGCCTGTGTGTATAAGTATAAACTAGACCTGAAAAACTCATCAGTGTCAGTGGTTCCCCGTGTTTTTGGGGGGGGGGGGGGGTGTCTGGGATGGACACCACGTAGGCGCTAACCGTCGTGCATGTTCGTATCTTTGCCTGTTTTAGTGCTTGCAATTAATTCCAGTTATTTTTCAGTGCAAAAAAAGTTGGCCCTAATTTTTTCATTTATATATTTAGGACATGGTGACTAATAATTGCCTTTTTCCACACTAGAGAAGTTAAAGTTTCTTTAGCATTATCAAATCCAGCAGGGCAGGATTTCTGCTACTACGACTCCACTGGTGGCTAGTTCACTTGTACGTAACCTGGCTAGCTGTATCGTATTATATATATGTCTCATATATGATTTTAATATCCAAAATTAGCTTTAGGACGAGCCTGTTGCAAAGTTGCCAACAGGCAGGATATATCGAGATATCTTGCGTCTGAAGTAAAGAACCAAAAACAGAGATGAAGTATATATAGATGACCCAAACGGTTACAAAACGGTCTCAACTCCTAATAACCCACACAGTTCATCTACAATGACCACCGGAAGACTAAACTAAGTGGAAGCAGTAAGCTATTGGTTCGTGGAGATGGGACTTAATTTGGATCTCCCACTAAACCAGCATGAAGTTAATTGTATGCTGATTAGGAAGCAACAATGCACTATATATCTTCTGCATTTGTTTAATAACCGAATGATAATGATTCCCTACATATAGTGGTATAGCAGTAGCAGCAGCTGTATATATTTACTAATTGCTAACTCTGTCTTTTTATTGTTGTCGCTTCCTAAATATAAAATTGAGTTAGTATATATCTAGCTTTTCCAACGAGAGTAGATATTTGTATTTTTCTTGTATGTGCACTATTTATTGATACAAAAAATTCTTAAACCAAAATGAGTCATATGAAAGATGCTTGTGTAGAGGGAAGCAGTATCCATGGTTGATGGAATCTAGGCAGCAGCCTTGCAAGCTGCAACCCACTCGCGGCCCAAATATTGTACTAGTCGCAACTCGCAACATAATTATAATATTCTCTCACCCTTTTCCCACCCTCCACTTCCCAACATATGCTCCATTGACTGGGTTTGCACATATCATTGCTTCCACTGGCTATTTCACAACTAGTATACTCATCTTTAGATAAGCACTTGAAGGAATTTAATACATATGCATCATAATTGTGAATATCTTTTACAGTACTTAATTATTCGTCCGTTCTTGATGGGCATCTAACGGCCAACACATAGGACTCCTCATTCGTTAACGTTGGTGCTTTATTCATGCATGATAATTAATATAATGCCCCACGCGTTCCTTTTGATCGGCAATCAAAACGAAGAATATTGTGCCAATAATGAATGTGCCACAGCAAACCAAAGTAGTTAGTCGTCTCTCCTTTTGCGAGCACGACTCCAAGTTGCTTCTTCAATGGTGGT
Organism: Oropetium thomaeum; assembly: GCA_001182835.1. Classification (NCBI taxonomy): domain Eukaryota; kingdom Viridiplantae; phylum Streptophyta; class Magnoliopsida; order Poales; family Poaceae; genus Oropetium; species Oropetium thomaeum. Next base: position 805,237 of record LFJQ01000007.1, on the reverse strand, counting down.
ATAGTCACTTCACCAATTAGGAGGAGACCAAGATGTTTTGTTGTCTTTCATTTGTTTCGAATTCTTGCATGTGTGCGCAATAACAATTATATTTCAATGACTTAATGGCTATGGCGGGTTGTGTGCCTTATACTCCCTCTTTTCTTTCATGGGATTCGACAGTTTGTCTAGTTTAAGGAGGCAACTAACGCGCTACCGCTGGCGTGTCATCGCCGGTCATCACCCCCGCTGCACTACCTCCCCCCCCCACCCCCCTGACTCCGTCACCATCTCCGACGTTGCTGCCCGCCGCACCAGTTCCTCCTCCGCCCGCCACCACCTCCGGTGACGCCTTGCTGCGCCGCCTGCCCATGCCGACACCACTCTAAATTCTCCAACCACGACGCCCTCGCCGCACCGCTACCCACCGCCATGCCGCGCTGATGCTCCTGCACCCAAGCTATGGTCGTTGGTAATGGAGGTTGCCGGAGCCGCGCGTCTCGACAACCCAAGCGCCCTAACCACCTGCAGTAACCGCCCCTGGTGACGTGGCGGCGCCCTCGCCACCGCATCGCGCCGCCCGCACCTCCACTGCACTCGGCCACCATCACTGACCCGCGCGTCCGCTAGTAGCATGTTACCAATAGCTCCTAAGTTATTGTTAGTTTAAAATTGTCAAACCGCCAATTGTTAGCGTGCTACCAGTTCCTCCCCCGCCCGCCACCACCTCCGGTGGCGCCTCGCTGCGCCGCCCACCTGTCAGACCCCATTTCTAGGATCTACTGTGTTTCTCGTTCCTATCCCTAGATCAGTAGTTAGTACGCACAAACAAAATACATATCATGCAAATACTTTGAATTACAAGATATAGAATACAAGTTTACAATCATTTGATAGATTACAACCAGAAATGACTATCAGAGATAGCCACAAAACATGAAGAAACGAAGAAGCGAGCTTCACGACAAATCCACAGGCAAACTCGAGGTAGAACAAAACCCTATTTGTCATCCTCTACGTAGTCTTCATCTTCTGAATTCAATAAATGCAAGAACATGAGTACATAAGGTACTCCGCAAGCCCTAACACTACTCAAGGGAAGTATAAATGCGTATGTGCCATCAACAAGAATAAGGCTCTAGGGCTTGCTTGCATAAAGCACTATTTCATGCAGGGCTCTTTTAAAAGCAGTTGAAACCACTTTCAAAAAGGAGTTTTGTTGTCACTATTTTAATAGATTGGCCCTGGGGGAGTTACTGTCCATCCCGTCAGTTCCCAATATTTTAGTTGAGCCTTCAGACACCAAGGTCCTACCGACTCTGGCACACACTGCCAATATTTCCAAAACACGGACCACTGCCCACTCACACATCAAGAAGGTAAAAACAGAGAGACTAATCGTTGTGAGCTCAAGACCATAGAGTGTCACGTCGTGACAACGGTTATCCGGATATACACTCTGCAAAGGTTATACACTTTATCCATAGGCTAAGCACTCTTTGCAAGGGAGTAACATAACGCTCAACCATCTTCTCCGAGTGGCTCCGCAATTCCACCTCAGGACGCACCCAGGGACATAACATGAGCTCGTCTGAGCCACATGGGGTCTTTTTAACGGGCATTTACTTCCTCGACTCAGTCTCCTGGTCTCTTGTTGCCACCTACCATCCTCCAGACGGTTCATGCGGTAGATACCAAGAAGGTAGGAAGAGTCCTGCCCATTACAAGTTCTATGGTTGTACGAAGATCACCAGGCCGAGGTTCAACAAACCAATCCTCATTTTGCGGCTAGGGCGAGCGCCATCATTCCACGATAGGTGTACTATACCGAAGAACACATTACTATTCCACAATCACCATTGCCTCGCCCCAAGCCAAGAACCACCACTTTACTTAATCACCATGTTGCTATCACTCATCCCACTTTTAAAACACCACCAAACACATTTTACCCATTTTCGCAAAAGCATGAGTTATGGTGTGGCAATGTTACCATAGCAGGTCATTGCACGGGTCCTAAGCAATACTAATATCAAGGTATATTCCGTGCATTAAAAGATTAATGACGGAGAAACCTATGGTTATCAAGAACAGGGTTATCAATGGATATTCAAGGAGGTCATGATATAATATCTAACTATTGACATAACATCATCATAATAATTCAAGTAGGATCATAACTACTCATCAGTAAAATAATAAAATATCATGCATTAAAATTTAAACAGGCCAATAGGTGCGATTGCAAAACATAGGATAAATATGGTCAAGGAAGTTAGGGCTTGCCTTGCAAGTTGCTTTCTTAATTATTCTCGAAGAATGGGTCTTCAATCTCTGTCTCAAATTCTAGATCTTCACGCTTGTCCTCAAACTCCATGTCTTGACGATCATCTTCACAATCGACATAATCTACATGCAATTACTATCGTCACAATCTATCGCAAAAGAAAACCAAATTCGAATAATAAAACCGAATATAAAGTCATCAAATAAAGCCTCAAATGAACTCCAAGCTAAGATCCAATAAGACACTACTAATATCAAGTATAAATCATGTTTGATTGGAAAGACATCAATTTTAGAAAATTATTAGCGAAAGAATCCTTAAATTTGGAGGTTAAAGGACTAAGTTATAAGCTTGGGAAGGTTTAATTAATTTTAGAAAGATTTTCTAATTATATAATTATTTTAACTAAAGTCTATTAATTTATTTTATAAAAACATCATTTATTAACAGTAACCATAATTTTAGGAAAACTTCCTAATTATACAGTTATTTTAAAGAAAGAGTACAAATTTTATTTTATAAAACATTATTTACTAACACCAGTTATAATTTCTAAGAAGCTTTCTAGTTATATAATTATTTTGACGAAAGATTATTAATTTATTTTATAAAAAATATCATTTATTAATACTAATTACAAAATATTAAGTTATAACAGTAAACAGTTAAGTTAAATACAAAAGGATTAGGATTTAAAGCATGAAAATCATAATTAGAGGTAAAACATAATTATTCCAAAGATACAAGGAGCAAACTGCAAGAAAGCAGAGAAGCGGAGCACTACGGGTTGATTTCTTACATCCAGGGGCTTAAGTGTAGAGTGTGGATATTCTAGAATTTCGGAATTATTTTTGTATCGGAAAAGGTGTGGAAAAGGTTCACGGAACTCATGAACCAGGAGCACGACTGGGTCCATGGGTCCACCATGGACTAGAACGAAGGGGCATGGGGTGTTTTAATCTGGGCCGTTGGTTACGGATTGGAGGGCTGAGGCACGCCAGCGGGAGCTGGCGGCGGCCGACCTCGCACGAGCCGACGACGCCTCGCCGGAATCCTCTCCGCCGGCGACTATGCACGGCGGGCGGGGTCAAGAACCTCATGCCGAAGATCAGAGGAACAAGGCGGACGCGTGGAGGAGGTTAACGTCGTGCGCCGATGGCTGGAGCGGCAGCAGCAGCTCGCCGGAGCTAGGCACGGCGAGAGCCGATCATGGAAACACGCGTCCTTGCGCGAGAGTTTGGGTTTGAGAGCTCTTATGGGTGCGCTGTGGTGCGAGGAACCCGTTCGGGTGGTTTCCGTGGCCGGTGGAGCGACGACGGCGGCTGGCGGCGAGCCATGGCAGCGGTGGTGGACGGCGCACGGCGACATAGCGAGGCAGGGCCGGAGGAGGTCGATTGTGGGCTTGGGAAGGGAGAAGGAAGGATGAAGAATCTCACCAAGGGCTCGGTTCGGCTGGAGAGTGGACGGCGGTGGAGATCGACGGCGACGACCCGTCAGGGAAGAAGAACAGGGGAGAGGGAGAAAACGGCGTGCGCTGGGCTTTGCTGTTGCTCGGTGGGGCCCGCTGGAGCGTGCTCTGGAGTGCGGCGAAGGTGGCGGAGGTGGCCGGCCTATTTATAGGCGGCGCAAAGGCGGTGGTGGTCGGGGATATTTCACCCGACCTCGACGTGACAATGGCGGTGTGGAGAGGCGGTTTCGTGGGCGGCCGTGTGATTGCGGGCGCGTGGACGGCGGGGATGGAGACGTACGCAGCGGTGTAGCGTCGGAAGTACACGGCCGGCACGGCGGTATGGGCGGCGACGTGCAGCGCGTACGGCGGCGTCCCACGTGCTACGTGGGCGTCGCGTCGGAGAAGACGACTCGGCCGGTCGGGCTGGGCCGCTTCACGCGTGGGCTGAAGCAAGAGGGATGGGCGGCGTCCTGCTTGCTGAGGGAAGATGGCGGAATTCTTTTTATTTTTAGCCTAATTTTTTAATCAAATTTTATTACTAACAGACCGGTCAAAAAATTTGTAAAATTAGCATGCTAGTCGCTCACAGGGTGGGCGATTTTAAATTATCGCCCACCAGCTGGGCGACTTTTGCAGGCGCAGGAAACGTCGCGCACCTAGTGGGCGATGTTTACCCACGTGTGCAGCTGTGGGCCTCGTCGCGCATCGGGTGGGTGAACTTTGGAAAAAATCTCCCACCCAGTGGGCGACTTTTCGGGCAACCCCGCACCGCGCCGCGCCGCTCCCGGCCTATAAAACGGCTGTGCTCATCGTGCGCCCGTAACAGAGACGAGAGAAGGGAGGGGAAGGGAGAGGAGAGAAGAGAAGGGAGAGGAAGGGAGGGAAGAGAGAAGAGAAGAGAAGAGGAGAGAGAGAGGTGGAAGGAAAGGAGAAGGGAGAGGGGTGGTGCTCTGCATATTGCGACGATAATATTTTTATCTATATTACATTTGTATAAATTAATTTTAATATTTTAGTATTATTAGTATAGTTTTCATTATATTTGTGAAAATATATTAGGATTAGTAGTGCAGTTTTGCTAGTGTAATTTGTTAATAGAATTTTGGATTATTAGTAAATAGTTATAATAAGTTGTATTAGTGGAGTTTTAAGATTGTGTATTAATAGTGTAGCATTAGTGTATTACGATTATAGTAGTATTAGTGTATATTTTGTTTTGCAGTATATTTTAGTTTCAATAACGAAATTAAGAAATACAATGCTATATGTTAGGTTATTGCAATAATGGCGGTACCTGAGGAAGGCTGTTCGGAGTTGCTCGATCCACAGCAGGATCAGCAACACCGATCGTACTTGAATGCGGTGAAAGGACGGGACCAACCTGTTCTGCGGCCTCGTGTGCCACTTGAGCTGCTACCACTAGACGAGTGTTGGATTTCCAGATAAACATATCATTTATGAATTCTGACTGTATGTTGTTATTATTAGTAGTACGTTTTGTTCATGACAGAGAAATTAATGGTACGACGAATATTGCAGATTACGCGGAGCTGGTCTTCTTCCATTGTGCAGATTTATAGAGGCCACGGCAGCCGATGGTGAAATGCGGGATCCTGCGAAGCAGTTTAATTTTGACCGCCCCCTTCTTGCTGCATTTGTGGATCGCTGGAGGCCTGAGACTCACACGTTTCACTTACCGGCTGGGGAGATGACACCGACACTTCAGGATGTGTCGTTCTTGTTCGGCCTTCCTGTAGCTGGTGCTGCTGTCTGTGCTCCGGACGTGCCTGTCAATCGGCACGAGAAACTTGTTGCCCGCTTTCAGGGCGTTGTTTGTCGGCCAGGGTTGCCCCCTCTCCGTGATTTAGATGCGACCCAGCACCATGGACCTTCGAAGAAATAGTTGCTACAGTTTTAGGTAATCATATGTTAAAATACGCAAATATTATCACCAAGTTAATGCTACATTTCTTCACTCTGCAGGAACAGGCACAATATCCTCGTTGTCGGATAAGTCAGAAATATTTTCATGCTCCATATCCTCCCTCCGCATCTCATGAACCAAATGCGTAATGCGCTCCCTTTCATCTGCTTCACCAGTTGGTTCCATACAAATAGGGTTCTCTATTTCGTCATCATTTTGCTGATCGTTCTCCACCCTTTCCTCTTCTTCCCTACCATGTTCTTCCTCTACATCAACCAAATCAGCAGCAGCCACCTCTTTCATATGTCCTTGTGACAGAAGCATTAGATGCCACCCACATTCTGTTGCCTTCTCTACATACTTTCTCCATATGGTTGTTCCTTTCAGATCAATTAACTCCCAATAAAATCCCTGCCTTGCATGACTAATAGGACCCTTCACATGCATTGTGCATTGGTCTGTATCGAGCTCAAAAACACGCATTAACCAGTTCTGAACACCCCTAATTGTCCTCTCCTGTGGCCTTGATATACCCTTTAATATGAACGGAAATGATGACAGATCAACGCCACATGGACTTTCCACAATGTCTCCCTGACCGTAGAAAATCTGAAATACTAGCTTATCTGACATTTTTACCTACAACCATGATCGATTATTTCAATTATTTTCACGGTATTTACACAACATAATACTATAACTAACATATCTAAATATATACTCTAAGCAACACAAACATAATATATAGAAAATTTAATACCTTCGCTATACACAAGGCAGCACCCCTCCCCTCTCCTTCTTCCTCCCTCCTCTCCTTCTTCCTCCTCTTTCTCTTCTCCTCTCCTTCTTCCTCCTCTCTCCCTTCTCTCTTTCCCTTCTTCCTCCTCTCTCCCTTCTCTGTTTTTCTTCTTCCTCTTCCTCCACTCTCTCTCTTTTCTTTACGCGAGCAGCGCGGCGGGGGCAAATTTATTCGGAGGCCAGGTGGGCAAAAAGTCGCCCACTGGTTGGGAGATTTTTTCAAAAAATTGTCCTCCTGGTGGGCGACAGGGATCACAGCTGCGCGCTGCAGAGGAGCCAGGGAAAGTGGCCTACTAGGTGGGCGACAAGCATATTATTTACAGTGGGCGTTTAATCATGAACAACGCCTAAGTACTGGCATCCAATGCATCGGATTCCTTGGTCCATGCAGCTTGTTTTATGTTATAGGCTAGACATAGTCTATGGACCAACACACTCGCCCTCTATATAACCCACACTACCGCCATAGCTGAAGGCATCCAGTAACCGTTCGACGAGAATACTATTTCCACCTGAAAGTTATGTCGACATGGAGGGATGACCCAAAAGCGATTCCTCCATGGAATGAGCGGCCCAAATGCCATTGCGGCTTCCGTAGCTGGCTGCAAGTTTGGACTGACCCATTACCTCGGGGCAAGTATGGGTGTAGGTTCTTCAAGTGTCCCGACATAGATGATGATTTCAAGGTGCTTCCATTCATACTCTTGTTTGCATCATTTGTTTCTCCTGTGGACAATGGACCTAACCACTAATGTATATGCAGGCTTGCACATTTATGCAATGGGTCGACACAAGGCCACTCGACCCTTTGCCCAAAGAAGTTGAGACCAAAGCCCAATACTATGCTAGGCACACACAAGCTCGAGACGAAACACGTCTTGTCATGGAAGAACAAGAGCGTCGGGTCATTCGACAACAGATCCGTTTGAAAGGCAAAGAAGATGAGCTCAAGAGGTGTTGCGCTCAGCTAGTTTAGCGAGAGGCGGCACTCAAGATTCAGGAGGAACAATTCCAAGCTCGTAAGGCACAACTAAAAAGAGAAGAGGAGGCACGGAAGAACTGACACAACGGAGCTCCACAATCTTCATCGACTAGTGCAAGGAAGGGGAACGAGAAATTTCTTCGCTTCATGCAGTAGATTTGCCATTATGTTTCGTACTTTTCAATTACCTAAGGCATGTTATCCGTAGACACAGTAACCGATAAGTTTAGGTTAATAATGTTAGTTACCGTACATGCCATTGTACTCTTGTTTGTATCAGCACTCCATTTTCAATTATGTACTACATTGTTTCTTTTATGTAATTCCAATTTTATGTATGAATTTTATGTATTAATATAGTACACATATTTTTTTTTTCACGGCCATGTAAAAGTCGCCCACCAGATGGGCGACATATAAAAATCGCCCTCCCTGTGGGCGACGTGGAAAAGTCGCCCATCCAGTGAGCGATTTTTCCCTGGGCCCGCAAAAGTCGCCCACCTGGTGGGCGACAACATAAAATCGCCCACCTTGTGAACGACTAGCATGCTAATTTTGTAAATTTTTTGACCGGCCTGTTAGTAATAAAATTTGATTAAAAAATTAGGCTAAAAGTAAAAAAAACTCTGGATCAAATGATGCTTCCTCACCGATCAGCGGTCACCGGAGTGGGACCGTGACAACGCATGCCACCTAGTATGTATGCTCTTCCTTTGCGCCAAAGAATCCATCCATCCACCTTTGATGACCTGTTCCTCCGCCCATTTTCACTGCGTTCCCCGTCCAAGAGGCCAAAGTAAAAATAAATAAATTAAATCTTGGTATAAATTTACTCAAAATTAAATTGGAAGTTTCACTCGGTTACTCGAAATTTTTTCAAGCATCAGTCTTTCAACCAATTATTATACAGTATGTATCTGCTTTATGTACGTGCTCACACTCTCAGATAGGTTGGGGATCACAGCTGGGCTCCGACCCAACCCAACTAACCAACCAGTCACCCAACGGCTCGCACCAACCAGTGTCTGTCGTTCTCTCCCTCCCACCCGACGCCAGTTGCCGCCGCCGCCACCGCCCTCGACCGCCACCACCGGAATGGCGAGGTGAATTGCCGGACAGGAGAGAGAAAAAGGCGCAGCCGCTGCTTCTAGCCTAGCGCTACTGCGACCAGGCGCAGGCGGAGGATCCAGCGGAGCGCCATGGCCAGCGACGTGCCCATGAGCCCCGAGCTCGAGCAGGTCGACGGCGAGATCCAGGACCTCTTCCGCGCGCTCCAGTGAGTCAGATCCCACCTCCCCCTGCTGCAACCCAACCCTCTTATTCCTCACCCAGTTCAGTTCCCAATTGTCGCGGTCCGAACGTTTAGCTTCCGATGAATTTAAATTGGACTGGACTGCGAGTCGCCCTCTGCCACATTGCTCGAATTGCAGTCCGTCGACGTTAGTTCGTTTCGGTACGGTAGGGACTAGGGAGACTCAACCCCGTGTGATTGCCGTTGTTCGCTGCAGAAATGGGTTCCAGAAGATCGACAAGATCAAGGACTCCAACAGGCAGTCCAAGCAGCTCGAAGACCTCACCGGCAAAATGAGGAAGTGCAAGCGGTAGGTCCGGTTCAGCTCCACCTTTTTTGTGTCTGATGCGTGACTCGTGATGTACTGAGAATTTGGCTGTTTTTCCTTCCTTACGGGAGTTATGAGGCTCTGTTAATGCTGTAGCTCTTTGACAGATTAATCAAAGAGTTCGACCGTATACTCAAAGAAGAGGAGAAAAAGAACCCTCCTGATGTCAACAAGCAGCTAAATGACAAGAAGCAGTTCATGGTTGGTAAATGTTCCCTTGATGATGGATGCCTTTTTTGTCTGTTCCCAAGGAAGGCATATAATTTACGAACTTGCCCTTATTCTCTGACAGATCAAAGAGCTGAACTCCTATGTCACATTGAGGAAAACGTAAGTTGGATCATTTTTCTTTTCTGGTCATAATGTGCTCAGCGTTGAAGATGTGATATTTCAAGTCCAATACATTGATTGTACCTACACAAGTTGCGCGGCTTTGCTCCATGGCAATTCGTTGGTCACAACTTTCGTGGTGTTGCAGGTACCAAAGTAGCCTTGGCAACAAGAGGATTGAATTATTTGATACTGGTAGTGATCAAGTGGCTGAGGATACAGTTCAAATGGCATCAGGTGGTCATTTTTAGCCTTGATGTAGCCAACATAGCATCCTCTTGGAACATTATATGCGTTAACATTCTGATCAATGCACCTGGATAATTTGCAGAAATGTCAAATCAAGAACTCATTCATCCTGGAAGGAAACAAATGGACCAAACTGACCAGGCCATTGAGCGCTCAAAAACGGTGTGTTACCAACATACACTTTCCTGTTCTAACTAAAATGCAGAATCTCTGCGAGAGTGTTAAAGAGGAAAAGGCACTCCCAATTCACTGGAATCATTTCTTGTAGGTTGTAGCACAAACTGTTGAAGTTGGAGCTCAAACTGCTGCAACTCTGACACAAGTAAGTTTTCTGAAATTATGAGTTAATGCATGTGTTTGTTTACCACATAAGGTCCTTGAACCTCGGAAGCCTGGCTGGGCTGAAACCAGCCAACCAATCAGCCCCTTAGAGGAGGAGGCCCGTGTCCCGGCCCGCATGCAGCGTGCAGTGACAGCCGTCCTCTCATGCTAACTGCTTCCCACCCCAACACCCCATTTCAAATTTCAAATTTCCACCCGCCGCAGAAGTCCATCTCCATTCCAAGCCATTTCAATCTCCGCCGCCTGTCTCCATTCCTCGCCCCCCTCTCACTCACTCGGAGCCCCATGGCGTCTCGACAAGGTACGACGAGCCCCTATCTCGTCCTGGGACGGGTTGACCGCGCCGCCGCCCATTGTCATTGACCCGCTTCGCCCTATCCTCCGTGCAGGCGACCCCTGGTCGGAGATCGTGGCCAGCGACGGGGCGTGGCCCCAGATCGGCGTCGTGTACGGCCGGCGCCGGGCGCGGGAGGCGTCCGCCCGGAGGAACCTGGAGACGTAAGGCCCCCTTGTGTCGACCGTTCGGCAGTTCGGTCCTAGGTTTTATGGTTTGGGGATTGCCAGTGCCGCGTTCAGCTAACTTGGTGATACGGCTTTTTGGTTCGCACAGGCGAGGCAGCTTCGTGGGCGAGCAGCGGCCGAGCTTCGCACCGAGCAAGCGGACCAGCTGGAACCGGTCGCTCTCCATCAGGTGATTTTTTAATTTTAATTTTATTATTATTATTATTATTATTATTATTATTTATGATGATGATGATGATGACACATCATCATCATCATCATCATCATCATCTTCGAACAACTTGTGAATCCGTTCATGCCCCGTACATATTCGTTTTTCATCGTTTTGGTTTCATGAACACTGAAACTCGCAAATCCTAGATTTGAAGGCTTCCTAACCTTTTTGCAGTTTTACCTTTGATATTTCGCTTTATTATCTCATAATGGGCAGCTTGTCTTTGAAGCTCTTATTCGTTATTCCGCTCAGGCGCAATGTTGATGTATGATTTAATTTGAGGGGTTAAATCATAAATGTTCTTATCAAACTGGAATTCTCACGGCAGTTGAGGAATGAGGACTGAGTTAAACTAGTATCTTTCTACCAAGTTTCATATGATTTAAGTCAGTATTTTCAAATAGGTTAACTAAGTAAATAGCTTGTGAACTCAGGAGGCTTTCTTGCATTTATGATGGAAACGTAGGAATTACTATCTCGATATAGGTAATAGCTTCTAATGTTGTTTTGGTGAAATTTGTTAGAGGACGGGAAAGCATCTTTGTTGCTCCCGGTACAAATCTTCAGCCTCAACAGAAACCCAGCAGAGCACTAAAACGACCACCAAAACCAGGCAATCGTGCGGTGAGTATGTACCTCCTGCAGAAAAATTTGCTAATGTACTTCAAATATTTTGCACTCAAGTTTGCTATCGTTTACAGAAGAAAACCTTCGGTGGCCCTCCTGACTTTAGGAAGGAGAAGGCATATTTTGAAGAAGTAGATGCTTTTGAGCTGATAGAAGAAAACCCTTCTCCCAAGAACTTTGGTACGTGGGTCAGGGGAATGCAGCAGAATCACATTGATCATGATCTACCTGCAATATTGGAGAGATGGAAAATTTCCAAGCTTGCAAGACAAGCATCCCAGCCCTTGTTTGATTTCATGGAGACACCAATAATTCCATCAGTCCACAGCAATAATAGTACCTCAAGTTATAGAACCCCTGAAAAGGATAGAGAGTCAGTGACACACTCTATGGCAAGGGCAATCCCTCTAGGATGCACTGGTAACAGTTTAAAGAGCATTGCAGAAGAAACCAACATCATTTCATCATTTGGAAAACTAAAGGTTAAGGAAGAACCTATTGAAGTCGGGAACCCATATGGTGGTGAAGCTCTGACTGCATTTGAACAGCTCCTTGTAGTTTGCAGGCAATCTGCACCAGTTACACTCGCAGAAGTTTTTTCTGCTTATGGGTAGGTGTATGAACCCTTCAAAATTATTTTCTGCACTTTTTGCGGTATTGTTATTACCTAATGAATATGTTCATGAAAATAGTGAGCTTGGGAGCATCAAGAAGCTTGGTGAAGGAACATATGGGGAGGCCTATAGAGCTGGAAGGACCGTGTGCAAAGTGGTTCCTTTTGATGGAGACTTGATGGTCAACGGAGAAACCCAAAAGGTTTGTTTCACAAATTAATATTTCTACACTATAATTATCTGGTACTCATGAGGACGGATTCTGTTTTGTAGAAATCTGAAGAAGTACTTGAGGAAGTTTTACTTTCTTTAACGCTTAATAATCTAAGATCAGACTGGGGCAACAGCAAGAAAGAACATTCATGTAATGGCTTCATTGAAACAAAAGAGTATGTACCATCATCTTTGCAGTAGGAAAATACATAGATTAAAGTTTTACTGCAAATGTAGAATGTCTGAAAAATTTGTATAATTTCAAAATTTCTGCACCATGGTTTTAGGAATTTTGTTAATTGATTAAGCCTGGCCCAGCAACTAAGATTTTGACCTTGCCTGCTCCAATGTAGTGCATAATATTAAATACCCTGTTTGAGTTTCTGTTTCCTCTCGAAATTATGTATCTTGCAGTTTTCGGGTATGTCGAGGACCATATGATCCTTATCTGAGTAGGGCTTGGGAAGTCTATGATGCTGAACGTCAATCTGAAAATGATCATCCAAAGGACTTCACAAATGAACAGGTAAATCCCTGTTATAAAGAAATAAGAGTATAAAATACCACATGCCATTGTGGTGGAACATTAGAGATGGACCATGCCTTTCAAACATCTATTTCTTATGCAACTGTCTTTTGTTTCAGTGCTATATTGTCTTCGTGCTAGCTGATGGTGGCACTGATCTTGAAAGCTTTGCTATGGTTGACTACAATGAGGCTCGTAGTTTATTGGTTCAAGTATGCACTAGGCATTTCCTAATCTTATATTGATGTGACCTTAGCTAAAAATTTTTACGGATAATTATTTCATTCTTTTGATGCAGGTTACTGCATCCTTGGCAGTAGCTGAAAAGGCTTGTGAATTTGAACATCGAGATTTACACTGGTTTGTTCTCTCATTAGAGCTTTACTCTGAAGCAATATCCCTTCATTCATTTCTTATATTCTCTGAAGTCTGAAGCAGTATCACCTGATGTAGTATAAATGCAGTGCCCTTTTCATGAGTTTCGGGATTATAACACTTCTGTGAGGGAAGTTGGATATGAGAAAAAGGCTGGTTTATATGTGTCGTTGTTTATATGATGCAAACCAAGGATCATGCTTTCCTTGACATTATCCCGGCCTCTCATATTTGTAGTGGAAAAATAATAATTTAAGAGAAAAATACACCTTATACTTTGACTTAACAACCTACTGCTACTGTGAAATGATAAAAGTTTTATATTATCTTATTTTTGGACCAGAGTTCTTCATGTTGTTTTAGCTATACAAGTTCATGTGGAGTTTGATAGAACAGGGTGGACAGAGGAGAAAAAAAACCATTAGCCACAGTAGTTGTAGATTGGATGCCACGTGGGCTGCTCATCTGTTACTTGCCACCATGCAGGGGCAACATTCTTTTGGCTCAAGATGAAACTTCAGACACAGTGAGCTTCATTTTCCAAGGGAAGAGGATGCGTGCAAGAACTTTTGGTTTGAATGTTTCCATAATTGACTTCACTCTTTCTCGGATCAACACAGGTGTCCCTTCTTTTTTTTTTCTTCCAGAATTCTTGTGTTTATAGAAAGACTATCTTTTCAACTTCCACTGCATTTCACTCTAGCAATTTGAAATATAGATTTGGAACAATGTACCTACAGTTTTTTTTTTTTATGATGTTCATAATACAGTTTTTACTACAGTACATGACAGAAGTTGTTAGAACTGAGAATAGAATTACAATTAGTTTCGGAGCCTGGAAGTGCAAACCTATGCTCCTAGACATCTGGCCATATGTAGCTTCCTCTGAGTATACCAATTTCTGAGTAGTTAACACTGCTTTAGATGGTAAGGTAACATATTTTTATTAGGGAATAGTTGTTATTTTTCTCTCCTAATGTGTTGCTTTGTCCGCTTCATGAGTTGAATCCATGAAGAATTGGTGACAAAATGTGGCAATAACCAGCTGTGGTAGATTCAAAGAACATTTAAAGTTTGCGATTCACAGTCATTTCACATAATCAGCTTCAACAACCCTTTATGTTCTAGAGCAAATTGTTTACAGACTATTTCAACAAGCTATAGTACTATACCTTTCTGTTCCTGCAAAGTTCCCTTGATAATTTTTGTTCTTTCTAATGTATGTTCCAGGCGATGCTATTCTGTTTCTTGACCTGTCAGTGGACCCAGCATTATTTGAAGGACCAAAACGAGATAAGCAGGTTTGCATATGGTCGACATTACATCAGCAGTGCTGAAACATTATGTGTGTTTGAAATGCGTTGATGTCATGTATATGTCAGGCCGAAACATATCGAAAAATGAAAGAAATTACCAAGGAATGCTGGGAAGACAGGTAAGTGATACTTGTGTTGTGACAGTCAACAGCACGGAGTTCTATTTTGTTACAGCACAAAATCCTTAATTCACTAAGATTGGGCCTAAGGCAGACAGTTCCTACATGTTGAATGAGCAACAGTAGACATTCAACGGCAAAACATAATTGTGAACTTGTTGTATTGCAGCTTTCCGAAGACAAACGTGGTATGGATAATTTACCTTGTTGACATGGTGCTCCAAAAGTTAAAATCCCTCGTGAGTCATCTTCTGTCTCCGCTTCTCAGTCCTTGATTTACTGCCAGCATTTCTAACCTTGTGAAAACCTGTGCCAGCATCTTGGTACCAAAGTGGATCGGGAGCTTCGCTCATTCAAGAAACGCCTGGCCTCGTATGGGTCTGCTGCAGATTGTTTGGACGACCCCTTCTTCAGCGACCTGCTGTTGGATGGGGACGAGCAGCTCTCGCGGATGCCTCAGCCAGATCTATGACCTGGCAAAGGGAAATGCAGAAGGGTTTGGGGGTTAGGGTTGGGATAACCACACACAGGTTCATCTAGTCGGTTGTGCAAGAAAGCTTGCCGTTGCTCGGGCGCCTTTTATAATTGCTAGTACAACTACCAAGCCTTTAACATGTTGCCGTTGCCCGGGTGCCTTGTGTAACTACTGGTAGCGTGTAACTTTATCAGGTTGCTTTTTGTCTGCATTTTCAGTAAAATGCTCGCTCATTTGTGCAGTTTCTGTATTGTATTGTACAGAGCCGGCGCGGTGGATAAGGTGATACGCAGGTGATATGAATAACACGAACTAAAGAGGGATGTTAAATACAGAAAGAGCAAAAGCCGAAACGTGTTCATATGCTCACAACTCACAAGGAATCATACAGAAGTCTCGCATCCTCGTCAGTATATCTTACATACACAATGCAGAAAGCGGGGCGACGACAGATGCCAAACAACAAAGCTACTACTGACCAACAGAGAGAATGAATTACAAGAAAACTAGGAAATAATGGACCAGCAGAAATATGGCTAATATACAAGCACAAAAGAATTGCTGTGTCGCAGGCTCCGCAACCGTTGAATCACAAGAAAACTGCAGGCTCAGAGTCGTCCGAAGGCTTCAACGGACAGCAGTCTCCTATTCATAGCAGGAGGCGCCAGCCCTGGGATGTCTCTGATGTTCTTGTTATGTGGGTTCACGATTTGGCAGAATCAAGCAGGCATGATTGATTATTCACTGCGAAGTACAGGGAAACCAGCTGGTCGTGTAAAATCCTAGTAATCCCTGACGGGTTACAAATCGGTGTGCAAGTTCAGTACACCAGACTTACATACCAGAATGGTAGTTGCAGAATCATTCTCAGCCAATTAAGTTAGCTCAACTTAGAAATAGTCGGACTTATGTCACCTCAAGATGTAAATGCTATTATACCACCCCTGACTTGCTCGATCTTTAATTTTTCAAAAATAAAGGGTTACATGTTGATAATCAATTGAGTTACTCCCTACTTTGTATAGCCATTTATCTCCAACAAACGCTTCAATAGGAAAGTTATCTATATGCTTTTCATGTGGAATTTCGTTCTTACACAAAGTAAACTGCACAATTAATCCTATTTAGGTTTCGCAGAAGTGAAATCACCTTTGTCAAGAAAATAACATACCTTAACAACAATTATTGCAATAACACCACAGACAATCAGAAAAAGGAACGCCATAATGCATTTGTCAGTTGCAACCTGAAATAAAAATCTGGTCAGGCCAGGTACTGTCCCTTCACATAAGGAACAAACAGAGGCAGGGAGGGAGATCTTGAACCTGACGACCAATCTCTTCCACCATTTGACTAGCCTTCTTAAGCGAAAAATGAATAGAATCTAGTTCATTGCCGATTCTCTTCATTTGTTCTGTCTGCGAAAGTGATAGTGTATTAAAATATCAAGTAAATTGTAGTAGAAAACTGACCCTGAGAAACACAACTTGCACCAGTAACAGATAGTGAAATTAGATTATAAGACAATATTTGGTGAGAATTAAATTTCTTCATTTTCTGAATGAAATATTAAGCTACATTTGCTTTTGAAAGAGTGGATATTGACTGACAATTTCAGCAGGACAGAGAAGTGATAACCTAGTCCAGGTAAAATAAAGCACAAAAACCAATGGCATAAATTGACCAAAGATCTGGAAAAAGGAAAGTATCAAAAAAAGAATCACATCACTCATAATAGCTGAAGACTTTATCCGACATAAAACAAATCAAAGCTTGTGTTCAGTAGGTCCACGTAGAGGTTAATAGAATGCTTAAAGCTAGGTTTTAGTGGTAAACAAACACATGCATTAACTCATAATTTCAGAAAACTTGTTGTGTCAGAGTTGCAGCAGTTTGAGCTCCAACTTCAACAGTTTGTGCTACAACCTACAAGAAATGATTCCAGTGAATTGGGAGTGCCTTTTCCTCTTTAACACTCTCGCAGAGATTCTGCATTTTAGTTAGAACAGGAAAGTGTATGTTGGTAACACACCATTTTTGAGCGCTCAATGGCCTGGTCAGTTTGGTCCATTTATTTTCTTCCAGCATGAATGAGTTCTTGATTTGACATTTCTGCAAAATTATCCAGGCGCATTGATCAGAATGTTAACGCATATAATGTTCCAAGAGGATGCTATGTTGGCTACATCAAGGCTAAAAGGGTAGGGAGAGAAAGAGAGGGAGGCAGGCTGGACTGCTACGGAGATGGGCCGAAAGGAGAGGAGGGGCACGGCCCAGGAAGAGGGAGGGCGGATGGCTGCTGGGCCGGAGAAGAAGGGAAGGGAGGGAGGCGGCCCAGAGAGAGAAAGGGTTTAACATTTTCTAGAGTTTAGGATTAAAATCAAATTGAAATATTTCAAAACATCGAGATAAATTCCAAATTCAATTAAAATATTTCAGATTCAAACAAATCTTAACTCACTGAAATGAATCCAAATTAATATCCAATCGAATTATTTCAAATAAACTCAAACAAGAGTTGAACTCTTAAATAAATTAAGATAAATACAACTACGAGCAATCACTTGATCACAATATTTTAAATTTAAACAAAACATCTTTTTTTTAGCTCTATTATAATTATTCAGTGAGTTTTTATTTTTGAAAATGGGTGAGATGCATCGCAAATTCTAAAAATTTTAATTCGGAACGATTTTTGCTATGATTTAAATTTTGGGATGTTACACCGCCCATGCCGACGCCACTCTAAATTCTCGAACCACGACGCGCTCACCGCACCGCTACCCACCGCCATGCCGCGCCGATGCTCTGCACCCAAGCTATGGTCGTTGGTAATGGAGGTCGCCGGAGCCTCCGCGCCTCGACAACCCAAGCGCTCTAACCGCCCGCGGTAACTGCCTCCAGTGATGTGGCGGCGCCCTCGCCACCGCATCGCCCCACCCGCAGCTCCACTGTGCTCGGCCACCACCACTGACCTGTGTCTCCGCTGGTAGCGTGCTAAGTTATTGTTAGTTTAAAATTGTACTAAGACCTTCATTTTAAGTTGTTGCCATCATTAGGATAACTCTTTAGTTACATTTGAATTACAACTGTTGTTCTAATAAAAAGCAACTAAACATCGGAAGGAGTTCTAAACTTATATTTTCCTAATTGGTGGCGTCGTGTTTGACGGACAAGAGTTTATACCACTGCACCGGTGTTTCCTCCTCTCCTATCAAGGTTTTTCTTTTTTTTTTTTTTGGGTGAAAGCCTCTCCTATCAGTTTGTATAACCGATTGAGTACATGTTCCAAGCTGATTAGCTAAATGCCTACCGTAAGGTGCTGCATAAGAAAATTAAAGCAAGACACAGAGCTCAAGTTTTTTTAGACACATAGCTCAAGTTCATGACAGACGAAAAGAATGGTTTAGCTTGGCCCAAAAGAAATGTGTAGAAGGGCCAATGGACTTACATACCTACAGCCCATGGCTCCACTCCGAACTGGGCTGGGCTCATAACACATTTGTAACAGTGAGACGAGATGGATCGGAAGTGTTTCATTGATGGAGGTTAACAAAGAAGGGGAATGGATCATTGTAATACTCATGGTGTTTTCGTTAACAAAGAAATGTCAGATTGTCTACATAGAAAGCGTGACTTTTAAACTTTTCTAGTTATCTCATCTTATACTAGTCATGGTATACTTCATCTGTTTTAAACTAGATTTGTAAGGACATTATTTTTAGTTCAAAATGAACTAAAATGTCATGTAGTAAAAAATGATGGGACCATCTGAAACAGTCTAACATTTCGATAGAGAGAGAGCTTGGGGGCACAAAGTTCAAAGAAAAGGTGTGGTTCCGCACCAAGCTGCTGAGGACATCACACCCATGGATACACACAATCCTTCTTCCACTGCTACACATGAAGGTCCAATCACCAGAGCTCGCGTCGACAACTTAATATAGAGGTGAGCTCGTTCCTTAGCACTCCATTACGAATTATCGTGGATACGTTAGTACCTAATGATGTTATTCTGATTAGGAATCATGGAGAGGACAGAGGAACATTGAAAGACTAGTTTGGAGTCGGCCGAGGACGTCCACGCCAAGTCGGAGGCCCAGCCCACGTGGACTTCAAATCCAATTCGGAATCCAGGAGCAGTCTCCACTAAAACGGATGCACGGGTCACATATGGACTCCGTTTTAGGCGATCTACCACTTTATGTAAAGAGGACGAGACCATGTTTCCAACGGGACCGGTCCATGTCCAAATTCCTTCGAAGTTGACGGGAATCGTCAAAACAGTGAGCCATTCAGGATCTGCCAGGGCGCTGCGACACTGATTTTGGGCCTGTTGAACTTGTATCGTGTTAGAGTCCTTAAGGGTTGTGTCCAGGGGGACTTGCACGTCCCCAAGTCCTTTATATACATCCATCACCCCCTCCATTAGGGTCAGATTTTTCTCAGATTATTGCTGTTAAAAACAATGTCGCCGTTTCATCGGTTTGTGGGACCCCAACTTTGTGAGTTTAATCTTCATCTGCAATTTAGTTGTTTTATACTTTGTTTTTGTTTGTGTTATTCGATTCGCAGGCAAAGACTAGCCTTCTCGGCGAGGTCATCCGTGTTCACGCGGGTGATAACTAGAGAAGACGTGGTACTGCGATTGCGGGGTTCGGAACGTACTGTTCAGAAGTCGGATCGATCTATGTCGCGACTCCGACCAAATCATTGATTATCAGAACCTGTAGGAAGATCGGGACCCCGTTCCCATCAAGTGGTAATTAGAGCTTCAGGTTCCTCAGGTTCGCCTTTGTTTATCCTAGTCCATAGAAAGGCCAAAAACAGAATCGTAGTTTTAGGTTACATCCTATCCAAAACCGTGTTTAACCATTGCATATTTCAATTTCAGAGTCCGTAGTGTTGAGTTCGTGTGCTTAGTTACGTTTTATTGCTGGTTTAGATCGTATCTTGTTACGGTTTGTTTTGCTTCCGCCGCCTTGTGTGAAACCCTAGTGGTTATTT
Source organism: Oropetium thomaeum (assembly GCA_001182835.1). NCBI lineage: Eukaryota > Viridiplantae > Streptophyta > Magnoliopsida > Poales > Poaceae > Oropetium > Oropetium thomaeum. The sequence goes on along the minus strand of LFJQ01000007.1, from coordinate 785,269 downwards.
TTTTTCCACCCTGATCTCGCCTGAACCTAGTTTGTTCCATCGCATCTGTTATTTGGATTTGATCACCCATCATTAGTTTTCAACTTGTCCACATCTTCCGCCATCAAATTCCTTATTTTTCCGCTAACCGATTCATTGCTCGTCGTAATACGCATACTGATTCGGACACTCTTCTATAAAACGGTCACAACTTTTGTATACGAACTCGAAATCAGGCAAACTTTATATGCAAATCGATCAGCAGAAAATTTCGCATCTGATTTCACCTGGCCCTGCCGGGTTTGCCACTTTTAACATTCCCAAATTCGCCCTGGAAGGTAGAGACATCCGAGGTCGAACGTTGTACTCCAATTTTTAGGCGGCTTCGGAAATTTACATTGACCACACCTATGATCCAGTTATCCTGAAAATTTTTGTGGTACCTCTTTCTGTACTCTGCTCGTTGAAAAAAATATCAAAAAATAAAATAAAAGAAAGAAAAATTTTTTTGACAAAAATATGAAGTAGTCCTCCAAAAATATCAAGTACTAGTAGGGACAGTGCTATTGGTGACAACAAAAGCTTTAGCGATAGGGTATAAAATTGGACGACTTACCACATTTGGCAATTGCGTGGGCCGAATTGAGTTTCTTTTGTCTATTAATCTTTGTTGTTGTTTTTCTTATACCTCATCTTTGTCCACATATCATAACTGTTATAGGACACGTTTGGCCAGCAACTAGGACTAATACTTTAGACACTTATTCAGTATTACTACCTGTTTTGATTTGTGTTCCACTCACATATATATTGGCCTTCCAAGCTTCACATAACCCTTCTAAATAGGCATAGATTCTTCATCCTGTAATCGCCGAATCACTTCTCGCAGGTATCTTTGCCTTGTGTTCACTTAGATCTTTGCAAAAACTTGGTTTGAAACTTCCTGTTGCAGTCTGAGAGTACGACAATCCTAACACAGTAGTTGGTAGGGATGACCTTTGTCTATTTTCTTGTGTGTTTTGGTCTCTTTCATCATGTCAGGTGGCGACAATTCTACAATTTCAGTGGATTTCAATGAGTGTGTCAGCCAGGGCCAGTTGAAGGGAGCAATAGATAAGGCGCTGGAGGGCATAGACGAGAAGATCTTTGACACTATGACGAATTTCATCGACCTGAACATAGGCCCAGCTCTTGAGGGCCTTACCGCTCAATTGGCCGCTGTCTCAACGCGCCTTGATGCGTTTGAGAGGCGCCTTGCCAGCAGCAATAACGACGATGACGATGACGACACTGTCCTCGATGTAGATGGCAACATTGATTAGCGTGCAACTCAGGCAGCACGCCTTCTACGTCGACTACGTCGTAACTGTCACGGTATGGGAGGTAACAACAATAACAATCACCATGCTCGCCCTCATGATGATCCTTTTGCTAAAGTTAAATTTTACGTACATCATTTTTCGGTTTATATGATGCTGAAAAAATATCTTGATTGGGAGATGACGATGGAGCAGAAATTTAGTTCCCATCTAGTTCCTGAACAACATAGGGTTCGTCAAGCTACTAGTGAGTTTAAGGACTTTACAATTATTTGGTGGACTGGTCTAGCTGCTGTAGGTCGTTTACCTACCACTTGGAATGCTTTAAAAATAGTCATGCGTGATCGTTTTGTGCCGCCTTCTTTTCAGTGAGATATGCGCCTTAAACTACAGCGTTTAGAGTAAGGTAGTAATTCCGTCCAGGATTATTATACTGACCTGCAAAAGGGCATGATGCGTTGTGGGGTAGCTGAGGATACTAAGGATAAAGTTTGTTGTTTTAATGGGGCTTTGAGGCGCGACATTCAGTACATCGTTGATTATAAATCCTTTAACAATGTCAACGAGTTGTTCCACATAGCCATGCTTGTAGAAAAAGAATTGCAGGGACGACAGGAAACAGCGAGGGCGAGAACCAGTCGCTCCTTCACGCCTAGTACAACTCCATCTACGGGAGCAACGCGGTCTTCGACAAGCTTTCTTCCACCTTCTGCACCAGCGAACAAGCAACCCACCTTTACAGCACCACCTTCCACGACACGCCCTGCAAATTCTCCTAAATCTTCTGTGTAGGGTTCAGCGAAGAATCCTCCTGCCACGGGATGCACGACCGACATCAGTGTCATCGCTGCCTTGGATTTGGCCACGTGCAACATGACCGTCCAAGCAAACGAGCCTACATCACCACTGATGATGGGTTAACGTGAGCACCTCCGACATAGAAGACGATGGTGGCGACGATGATGTTGATGCTGTAGATGGTGCTGTGGATTCCCTAGTCCTTGACAGCGCCGACACGTCCTATCGAGCCATTGTTGTCCAGCAGGTCCTCAATACTCAGGTAAGTCAACCTGATCAGCTCCAACGCCATAACCTTTTTCAGATTATGTTCGTGATCAAGAATAGACGAGCACGAGCGATTATTGACGATGGCAGCTGCAACAACATGGTCATCTTAGATCTGGTCAAGAAGCTTGGCTTGACAACAGGACCACATCCATATTCATACCATATTCAGCAGTTGAATGACTCGGGAAAAGCTAAGGTAACTCAATCTTGTCGCGTTCCATTCTCCCTTGGTGCTTATAGTGATTATGTGGATTGTGATGTCGTCCCTATGCAAGCATACTCTCTTTTATTGGGTTGCCCTTGGAAACATGATAATGATGCTTTGCACCATAGTCGTAGTAACAAATACATTTTATGCATAAAAGAAAGAAAATTACTTGTTACCTATGACACGTGCTGCAATCATTGTATTTGATAGGGAGAGGGCTGCTAATGCTAAACAACAATCTCATGCTAAACCTGAAATTCAGCAAGATATAACTTTAAAAGCTCCTGTCATGCTTGCTATAAAAATTGACCTTGCTAAAATTTATGATGGTACTGCTGTATGCTATGCTTTAGTGTGCAAGGATGTTTTATTTTCTATTGATAATTTTCCTTGCACATTGCCACCTGCGGTCACTAACCTTTTGTAGGAGTTTCGAGATGTTTTTCTTGATGAGATACCGCCAGGACTGCCACCCTTCGTGGGATTGAGTATCAGATTGACCTGATTCCTGGTACGAGTTTGCCAAACCGTGCGGCGTACCGAACCAACCCTGAGGAGACTAAGAAAATTCAGCGACAAGTCCAAGATCTTTTGGACCGCGGAATGAAGCTCGGTGATGAATGGAAAACTGTATTTAAAACTAAATTTGGTTTATATGAGTGGTTAGTCATGTCTTGTGGTTTAACTAATGCACCTAGCACTTCATGAGATTAATGCATGAAGTTTTACGTTCATTCAATGGTAAATTTGTGGTGGTTTACTTTGATGATATCTTGATTTATAGCAAGTCTATGGCTGAACATATGGATCATCTTCGTGCTGTTTTCTCTGCTTTACGTGATGCACGTGTGCTTGGTAACCTCGACAAGTGCACCTTTTGCACCGATCGAGTCTCTTTTCTTGACTATGTTGTGACTCCATAGGGCATTGAGGTTGACAAGGCTAAGGTGGAGGCGATTGACAGTTGGCCTATGCCCACAACGGTTTCACACGTGCGGAGTTTTCTTGGCCTAACGGGATTTTATCGCCGTTTTGTCAAAGAATTTAGCACCATCGCGACGCCGCTGATTGAGTTGACAAAGAAGGACGTTGCTTTTCATTGGGGGCCATCACAGGAGGAGTCCTTTTCTCTTTTGAAGGACAAGCTTACACATGCACCATTGCTCCAACTTCCGGATTTTGGTAAGACTTTTGAACTTGAATGTGATGCTAGTGGTATTGGAATTGGTGGTGTCTTGATGCAAGAAAGTAAACCTGTTGCCTAGTTTATCAAAAAGTGAAATGGTCTTGCTCTTAATTATTTCACGTATGATAAAGAATTGTATGCTCTTGTTCGTTCTTTAGAATCGTGGCAGCATTATTTATGGCCTAAAAAATTTGTTATCCATTCTAATCATGAGTCACTTAAGCATATTCGTAGTCAAACAAATCTAAATCGTAGACATGCTAAGTGGGTAGAATCATTGAATCTTTTTCTTATGTTATCAAACATAAAAAAGGGAAGGATAACGTTATTGCTGATGCTTTATCTAGACGATATACCATGCTGTCCCAGCTTGATTGTCGCATTTTTGACGTTGAATCCATTAAACAAAAATATGTTTTGGATGCTGATTTTAAAGATGTGTTGCTACATTCTAACGAGGGCCATTCATGGAACAAATATGTGTTGAATGATGGGTTTTTGTTTAGAGCTAACCGCCTATGCATTCCAGTTGGATCCGTTCATCTTTTGTTGTTGTAGGAGACGCATGGAGGTGGTTTGATGGGACACTTTGGTGCTAAGAAGACAGTGGATATTTTGGCCACACACTTCTTTTGACCAAAGATGAGACGTGACGTCGAATGGTTTGTTGCTCGCTACACTACTTGTCAAAAAGCTAAGTCTCGTTTGAATCCACATGGTTTATGCATGCCTCTTCCTGTTCTTTCGATTCCTTGGACGGATATTTATATGGATTTTGTTTTAGGACTGCGTAGGACTAAGAGGGGGAGGGATAGTGTTTTTGTTGTTCTGGATCGTTTCTCTTCACACTTTATACCATGTCATAAAACCGATGATGCTACTCATATTGCTGACCTTTTTTTCCAAAAGATAGTTTGTTTGCACGGTGTACCTTCTACTATTGTTTCAGATTGTGATGCTAAGTTCTTGAGTCATTTTTGGCGCACTTTGTGGAATAAGCTGGATACTAAGCTCCTGTTTTCTACAACCTGTCACCCACAAACTGATGGCCAAACGGAGGTGGTGAACCGCACTTTATCTATCATATTGCGAGCAATTCTAAAGAATAATTTGAAGATGTGGGGAGAATGTTTGCCCTATGTGACACCCCAAGTGTCACCAGGGCCTAAATCGACAACTTAAAACCCTAATCGACAAGATTTCCCACCTAAAAGCAAAATTAACAATGGGAGTAAGTGAAATGTTGTTTGAAATGCCCCAAAGGAACTCTACGAAAATTTTTGATAATCCACAGAACGCAATTAGTAGGTTCACAAAGTTTCCACCCGCAGTGTCGAAAACCGTCTCCTTCGAAGAAACCCTAATGAGTGACCTGTCAAATTTCCACAACACACTAGCTATATTTTTGCATAACAATTAAGTTCACTTCAAAATAGAATTTTGGAAATTTATTCAGAATTTTTAGATAAGGTTTAAACCTTTTTAAAAATTCACACAAACTAAATTGGACACAAAAATTTAAGAAATTTTAGGAGCCGATTCAGAACTCGAACCTTAAATAAAAAGTGTTCTAAATAAATCTCTGATCATACACAAAAATTTTCAAAATTTTCTCAGCTGGGGAGGTAGGGTTTTTAATCGAATCAAGGAGAGGCTTGAAGTATTTCGAAATTCAATTTGAAAACGGCCTGACCAGCTACAGTGCGGCCGCCCGACGCGGCCAATCCGCCGAGCGGCAGCGCCCCGCTCCAGTCGGCCGGCGCTCCCTTCGGCGCCGAGACTTCAAATCATCGAGCAAGAATCCCGCCAAAGATCCTTTCCATTACTCCTCCCTCCTCCCCCCCTCTCTCTCTCACTCTCTCGTCGCTCCTCCCCGTGCGGCAGAGCCCCTGCGGCACGCCACCGCCCCGCCGGCCAATCCCGCCACCCCTCTCTGTTTCCCTCCCCATCTCTCTCCACAATGCCTTAAAGGAATGCTCCGAGCCCTCATACTTCCTTCCCCACACCCAATTTCACTTCCTCGACGCGCAATCGCCGTTTCCCCCTGCTCGGCCACCGCCGCCCGCCATTGCCGACGGGGCTCATTCGGTGAGTCAACCCTACCGGCCATCCTCCACCGTTATCACTAGGCCTAACCTCTCCCTCTTGTCCTAACACAGCTCCCGCTACATCAAGCGACGTTCCAAGCCACCCATTCGTCGGGAACGTTCACCGCCGCCGCCCGCCATTGCCGAGCAGAGCAGGCTCTCGGTGAGCCCCCTGGTCCGGCCTTGTGCCGCCCTCCTCACCTTGCCCAACTCATTTGTCAAGTCCTTGTGCAGCTCGCGGCGCTCTCCCCTCTCCGGAAAATTGCTCCTCGTGTCGGGAACTCCTCCTCGCCGCGGCCGCCGTCGACCCCCACGGTGAGCACCTCTCTCCGGTGGTGAAACCCTACCGTTGTCGTATTGCCGGGCCTCGGCGTAGCTTGTAGATGGTGTAGGGCAAAGAATCGAGCGCAGCCGACCACCCTTTTTGACGGAATCCGCCGCCGGAGCTCGTCGGAGTGTCGCCCCTGTTCTGCCCTAGATGGCCGGGATTATTTATATTTTCCTAATCAAATGTCCTGTCTTGTAAAATGTCTAACAAATCACAGAAAAATCCAAAATTCTAAAATTTGTTAGAACCCCCATGAAATGCACTAATTTTCTGTTAAAACACTTTTTCAAAAATGACCAGATATTTTTAAGAATATTTAGAACAATCTTTTCTGTTTCTAAATTTTAATTTAAATTTTAGAGCAATGCTAGGGCTCAAATTTGATCTATAAATATGGAATGACAGTAGGCATCCTCTGGAATTTTATGGGGATTTTAGGACCACATAATTACATGTAACCTATTTAAGATACTTCATTCTGCCTAGCTAATATACATTTTTCTAAAATACATTATACAAGTACTCCAAAAGGTTGAACCCAAAAACAGAAATTTATTTTTGATTCTCATGAGTGACTACATAAAATTTCATAATTTTATTCTAATGTTAAATAATTATTTCTGATTTTACCATTTTAAATAACAGAAACTTTGTTGAATTTTGATAAAATCTAGAAAATTCATCTAGGCCCCAACCAAATTTCAAAATTCATATTTCAGAGGGCACTATCAACTAAAAATACAATTTTAGTACAAATAAAATTCCATTTCGACCCTAAGATTAATAATCATAGTTTATTAAATAATTATTCTCCGAAGAAAAGGGCCAATCAATCTCAACCTAAAATTTGAATTTAGCCTAATTCAGGGAATACGATCAATTACACATCACATCGTGAGAAATTGAATAAATGCCTTGGAACCCCATTCTTTAAGTCAAACATATTTAAACCCGTGGCGTCGAAGAATTTAGGGTTAACCCTAATTTCTAAACGTCGCCGACTGAAACCTAGAATACTCCTTAATAAAAACATTATGTTATCACTCCTTTGAACTAATCTTAATCATAATGCATCATGTAGATTCCGAAGCACGCGAGGTAGCTGCAGAGCCCGATTCCTCCGTTTTCGCAGAAGAAGTCGACCGCGCAGCCGAAGAACCAGGCAAGCCCCGGTGCACAACCGTATTTAAATTTCCCCTTTTATAACTCAGTATGGCTTGATTGTGCATTAAGTTGTTAGGAGTTGATTGAAACCTTAGTTGCATTTGTTTTCCCCTAGGAAACCTTATCGGTAGTTGGTATAGATACTCCTTAGTATGCTATGCAGGTATTGCCGGTAGAAGTCGAGCAGAGTGGACGCTGCTCGCGAAAGGTAGGATGTTGGATGAAACTACCACTTGATACATTATGACACCTGATGGTGAGATAATTAAAGAAGGATAAAAGTTTGAGGGTCAGACAAGATACCAATTAGGTCGGCGACTGGACCGGGTCCAGAGTGACCGTAGACCTGTCTGATCCGTGTGGTCCGAGACTGATCGAGTGTTGAACGTACTGATCGTATGCTAGGTGTAATGGGCCCCAGTAAACCTACGTAGCCTAGTGATTGCAACGTCGAACCTGCCCTACGGTGTCTGACTAGGAGGAGATCTGGGGTGGGCAGCGTGGGAACTCCACAGAAACCGTCTGGGACGTGTTATCTGGTGGGATGCGGCACTGCTGAGGCAGACGTAGGAGGGAATTGACGTTGTAGGAGCTGGTGTGAACGGTTGCCACGTGCGAGTCTGGGACACGCACGTGTCGTACGATTAGGTTTCCCCCTGCAGGGCATAAAAATTGTTTCGAACCGCTGTTGCTCCCAGTTGGTGAGCATGCTCGTGAAACGCACCACATTTCTGCAAATAAGTTGAGATGCAATGAGAATGATACCATGGTGATTACTGTTACTTCGTCGCTGTTATCATGTTTGATTAGATCAGTGCTAATTAAAGTTATATTTTAACTACTTAACTTGTGCTAAAATTGATCAAGAGTAGTACAGGTTGCGGGTCCGTTTCGCAAATAAAACCCACCCTCATCAGCCTTCATGTCTAGAAGTTGGCTATAGTCAGCCTTTTGACGGGTCAGTCTTGTTAAGCTTCTTAGAAGCTCACGTGTTAGCGTTATGTGGTTTTCAGGCACCGGCACGCAGCATCAGGACGATAGCATCCACTGGGAAGAGTCTCACTCCGAGGTTGGGAACCTCCAGTGGGAACTGTGCGAGTCGCCGCAGTAACCTTGAAGTGGCCAGTAGCATGACGCCCTTGGGCATGGCGCATGCTTTTGCTTAATGTATGAGTGTCGGAGTCTGTATCGATCGAGTCTTCCGCTGCTACGATTTCAAAACTTTATTTGCGCACTCTGAATCTATTGTAAGACTTAAGTTTCAACCCATGAATTAATGTTGTATTAATTGCTCCCTCCTGTAAATTATTGCTGTTTACTCCTGCCTGTGTTGTATCGTGTGTACGCTCGCTTCGCCGAGCGTTGCCCAACAGAATCCTGGCTCAACGACAGACCAGATCCGTCCCGAGACGTGGTTTTCTAGGCGGGTCCGCGTCAGCTTGGTATCAGAGCCGACTCTCGTGGTTTCACGGGCGCGTGTGTCGCAGTTGCGCAGGCATGGTGTGCATGGCTGATGTGAGCCCAGAGAGTGGTCACACAGCATGGCACATGCGCTGGCACTGGACGCACGGACGTGACCAAGAGGGGACGTTCCTGGCCTGGGGTTGACCGATGAGGACGTCGGTCTTCTAAGGGGGTGAGAGTGTGATATCCCGGCCTAGGGCTTAATAGGATTAATAGAATACTCATACCAACAAGTTGCAACTTCTTTTCCGGTAGCCTAGCTCCAGAAAACTCCAAGGTTAAGCGTGCTTGGCCTGGAGCAATTTCAGGATGGGTGACCGACCGGGAAGTGACTCCCGGGTGCGCACGAGTGAGGGCAAATGTGCGTAGAAAAGACTTGTGTTGATCTATGAGGCCAATCTATATCCTATAAAAGCTACCTGATGTAAGCGGGCCCGGCCTCGGGGAGGCGGGACGTTACACCCTATGTGGAGTTCGCTTACAATCGAGCCGAACATTACACTACCAAGGTAAGTCCTTTTCAGGTAATGTATGGCTTCAACCCTCATGCTCCCATTGATATTTGATCTATGACAACTAGTGAGAGAGTAAATAATGATGCTCAGGAGCGTGCTGATTTTCTTGTTAAGTTACATGCTCAAACTAAGAAAAACATTGAAAAAATGAATGAAAAGTATAGGATTGCTGGTAGCAAAGGTAGAAAAGATTTAAAACTTAAACCGGGAGATTTTGTTTGGTTGCACTTGAGAAATGATAGGTTTCCTGATTTGAGAAAGTTAAATTGATGCCTCGAACTACTGGTCCTTTTAAAATTTTAGACAAGATTAATGATAATGCATATAAGCTTGAGTTGCTACCCGAGTTCAGGGTTAGTCGCTCAACATTTTAGATTTGAGGCCATACTTGGAGAGGAGGATGATCTGGAGTTGAGGACACCTCCGCTTCAAGAAGGGGAGGATGATGAGAACATCGCACCCATGGATACACACAATCCTTCTTCCGCTGCTACACATGAAGGTCCAATCAACAGAGCTTGCGCCCGACAACTTAATATCGAGGTGAGCTCGTTCCTTAGCACTCCATTACGAATTTCCGAGGATAGATTACTATCTAATGACGTTATTCTGATTAGGAATCATGAAGAGGATAGAGGAACATTGGAAGACCAGTTTGGAGTCGGTCGAGGACGTCCAAGCCAAGTCGAACGTCCAGTCCACGTCGACTTCGAATCCAATTCAGAGTCCATGAGCAGTCTCTACTAAAACGGACGCCCAAGTCACATATGGACTCCATTTTAGCCGATCTACCACTTCATGGAAAGAGGACGAGACCATCTTTCCAACGGGACCAGTCCCATGTCTAATTTCTTTCAGAGTTGACAGAAATCATCAAAACAGTGGGTCATTCGGGATCTGTTAGGGTGCCGCGATACTTATTTTGGGCCTGTTGGCCTTGTATCGTGTTAGAGTCTTTTAGGGTTGCGTCCAAGGGGACTTGCACGTACCTAAGTCCTTTATATATAGCCGTCACCCCCTCCATTAGGGTCGGATTTTTCTTAGATTATTCTTGTTAAAAACAGTGTCGTCGTTTCATCGGTTTGTGAGACCCCAACTTTGTGAGTTTAATCTTCATCTGCAATTTGGTTGCTTTTTACTTTGTTTTTGGTTGTGTTCCTCAATTCGCAGGCAAAGACTAGCCTTCTCGGCGAGGTCATCTGTGTTCACGTGGGTGATAACCAGAGGAGACGTGGTGCTGCGATTGCGGGGTTTGGAACGTGTCGTTCGGAGGCCAGGTCAATTTGTGTAGCGACTCTGCCCAAATCATTGATTTTCAGAACCTGTAGGAAGAACGGGACCCCGTTCCCATCACAAGCTATATTTCTCACTTCACTTAGGTAGTGGTTGCCTTTTGATGAAACATACTACCTCCGTTAATTTTTTTTCATTTTTGACACATTTGATATTTAACATCAATTTTAACTGATCGTCTGATTAAATATGCTTCCCCTAAAGAGTTCTTCAAATAGCAATTTGCGGCTCGGGGCGTTTGTTGTTATCAACTCTGACTGCATAACCTGTAAGCATTTGGATCAAAAGGATATTCATGGAAGCTCGCTGGGAAAAGCCCCCAACCCACTTCAGTAGACTGAAGAGAAGGATTTAATTAATTTGAACAAACAAACCTCCATTAATTTTGGTTCAGACGAAGAATGCAGCCAATGTGTAGCCCTATCCTTCTCCGTTTGTAAATATTCCGCAACGTAAGCATGAAACAGAGAGCTAATCAGATGGTATATCTGAACAGAACACAAACAGCAACAATGATCATTAAACTAACTCGATGTGTTTACCTTGACCAGGTAATCAATGGCAGAATATTCGAGAATCCAGGCTCGTCCCTTCCTCTAATAGTAATTCCAGCATCCTCGAGGAATGGCTGCTCGAAATCGCCTTTCTAAACATCCAAATTTGCTAATTAATCTGGACATAGATATCAAGGGCATTCTTCAGAAGGTCGCGGTCTATAAGTTGGCCTTCCCTCCCATCATTAATCTGTGCAATTCCAGCGCTAGGAAAACGATTACCGGGGTTCTGAGCGCAGTGGGGCAGCGGAAGCGGGCGAATGGCGAGAAAACCACTCACAAGCATTTCACTGAACACTTTGTGTGCATATATCATAACAGTCACCTGTTTTTTTTAGAATCAGTCCCTATGCACAATATTTTCGACTAGGATGCTGTTCGAAAGTCACGCATGGTAGTATACTTGCAAGAACGAACTCACTAACACAAAATCCCCATCTCGAATCATCGGATATCTTAGAATACATATATGCCTCGTATGCTAACAGAACCATACGCCATGAAATTGGCACCAATAGCAAGAAAATATTGAGCAATCAAAACATATGGCAAGAGCAATACCAAGTCCGAGTGTAGACACAAATATTTACTTGAGAAACCCCCTGCGGGGAAAACCCACAGCGACGAGCAAGCAATCCACTATGAAGGTGAAGAATACAAGAGGTGAAAGCACAACAAGTTTGGGGAGGCTCCAAATCCCCACTAATTTCACTCTTCTATGGGCGGGTCTGGTTGGGCAAAGCCAAGCCTACCCCCTCTCCTGTCAGACCCTAGCTCTCTCTCTCCCTCAAACAAATGAACAAGCCCCGTGGAGAAGAAGAGCCACAAGCTCCTTTAGGGGCTGTCTTAGACACTTATTAGAAACGCCCCGTCAAGTTACTGAATTTTGCAAACAACTCCCATTTCAGCCTATTATTTTTGCACCATGTATCAGCCAAAGTGGTACTCAAACGGTGAAATTAGGAGATACAACATCACATATGTCAGATGACATACAAGTACTGCTGGTATGTACTTAGGCTAGTCTCAATGCATGGTTTCATAGAATGGTTCCAATAATGCCATGTCATATTGAGATATTTGATATCATGAATGAAATATTTTGTCTCAATGCAACACTTCATTGCACGTTTTCATAGACCAACTTCTGATGAGGACATCACACTCATGGATACATACAATCTTTCTCCCGTTGTTACACATGAAGATCCAATCACCAGAGCTCGTGTCCGACAACTTAATCTAGAGGTGAGTTCGTTCATTAGCACTCCATTACGCATTCTTGAGGATAGATTATTAACAATGATTTTATTATGATTACGAATGACTGACAACCATTTAGGAGTCGACCAAGAATACCCAAACTGTAAGGATCAAGTGACCGAAAGGGGGGGTGGGGGGGTTGAATCGGGTACTCCACTAAAACTCTTTCTATCAAAACTACCTTTAATATTGATCACCAAGGAAATACAACTCCTAGCATGCTAGTGATGTGATGAACAAGCTAAACACATGCAAACATGCTAGAGAGATATACAAAAAGGTTCATAGGTGAAGCAACACAAGGGATCAACAAACAAGACAAGAACCTATGCATGATAGTGAAAGATATGCAACGGTAACAAGCACACTACAAGATAGGTAACTTGAGCACAACACATGAGCAAGCAACAAGGAGCAAACCTACACATGCTAGTGTATATATGAAGAACAAGTTCAAGCAAAAGAAGCATGGAGAACCACAAGCAAACTTATAAATACTTCTTGCAAGGTATGTAAAGCAGAAGCTCAATTGGAAGTAAGTAAAGAGAGTGAGAGAAATAATGCTCATGGATTTTTTCCCAAGGTCTCGAAAGGTTGGCATCTTCCCCTACTCCTCGTTGGACCACTCCCGTCGGACCGGTCCTGCCCGCCGTTCTCGGAAAGATGTCTCCCAAGGTGCGGTCCACATCTCGAGTGAACACATGGACTCCCTCCGCGCCCCGGGCAACACATTGCTTTCCCCCACACAAGCCTCCTAGCTCGGGCGCTCCACTTGTGATGCCCTTTGAACGGAGGGCTCAAACCACATAACAAACTTGGTGAAGTCTTTCACAAACTCCATGGAAGCTCAACACCGATGCATAGCCGTCTAGGCACCGCCAAATACCAAAGAGTAACAAGATTGAGATCCTCACTTGATCCCCCTCTGAGCTAACCACCTCACATGATGCATGCTTCGCTCAATCTTGCGGTAATCCGCTCCTGGTCTTCATCTAATAGGCATGATAGTGCTCTTGTGTGGCTTGGAGCTCCTAATATATGTGTGGCACTTTTCTTGAGCTCCAGCAACCTCAAATGGGCCGTGCAGAAGGTATTTATAACCCCAACACAGAGCTAGAACCGTTGGAAAAGGAAAACTAGCCGTTACAGCTTTCCTGACCATTGGATGACGAGGTTGTTGTCCTGGACGGTGACCTCTTGGCAGACTTGCAGTCGTCGGTATTTTGGTCATACCTTTTGGCTCCGGACTCTGACTGAGGTGATATACCTATGGCTGGAATGCTGTTTTAATTTCCAACAGCTTTTCGGTTCTAGCCAAGGTCTTATTCGGCGATCTTGATGTCATTATGGTCGTCGTCCTGGACAGTGGCGTCGTTATCTAATTTTCTAGAGCGCATGGCAGGCTTCAGTATTTTGGCCACAACTCTCAACTCCGAGCTCCGATATGGGCGATGCACATATGGGTGGAAAGGTATTGAAAATACCTACAACTTTCCTGTTATGCAGAAGTTCTGATTCGTCAATCTTCAAGCCCATATGGTCGTCGGCCTAGATGATGACACCGTCGTCCTGGACGGCGACTCCATCTCCAACGGTCGCATTTTGACCCTGTTCAAATCTTGTCTTGGACGATGACACTACCGTCCTGGACGGTGACTATACTTACTCCGGGTCTTCTATTTTAACGTAACTCTTCTATCCGAACTCCGATTTTATTGATCATGGACTTGTTGGAAAGATTGTGAAGAGCTTTATAAATGCCCACTGAGATATTGAGCTCAACACATATGATCAATCCTCAAACTCATGAGAGAAGTCCAATTCATTCTTCTCTTTGCCTCGACTTTGATCATTCACCAACTTGGCTCTTTCACTTGTCTTCTAGTGCCAGCCAAGTCTTATGTGCATCTGTCGACGTATTGGGAACGCGGGTCCCCGATCCCCCGCCTACTGGGCCAGAAACAAGGGCCCAAGAAAGGGGCATGGCGTCCGTCCACCCATAGGATGCTTTGGTTGCCCACTCCCTCTCCCCGGAAAGGCGCAGTGGAAGCCCAGAGCGAGTGGTCAAAGGGGGGGGGGGTGTGTAGACCGGAGAGCCGAGGCTTACCAGTGAAGAAACCCCGGGACGGCCCCTAGGACGTCCTGGGGAGGACACAGTTAATACGCTCACCTCGGACTGGGGGACAAGACAAGACGGCGAGACGCGCTCAGCGGAAGATGCACCAGCAAGGTGTGGTAAATGTGCCACGTGGCGCCGTTTGACAATGCCACCGGTCGGCGCAGGCGCCTCCGGCTACAACATCATGACTTCAAGAACGCGCCACGCTGTCGATGGGCGAGGTGCCATGGAAGACTACGCGTGGCAGACGAGCGCCGCCCGCTCAGGTGAAAGAGAAGGTAGGGAGAGAAGTAGGACCCACTATGGTAAAGAGAGAGTAGATCTTTTCCCTCCTATAAAAGGGAACTTCTTCCCTTAACTTTGTGAAAATAACAAAGACAGTAGCAATACAATCTCGTAGGACATAGAACTGTTAACCTGCTGGGTGGTCCAAACCTGGGTAAAAACCTCCCTGTCTTCCTCATCTCCGGTGACGCTCTGACTACGCTCTGTTCCCGTGCCGAATCTAAAAGGGCGGACCTATGGGCCCCCATCTGTCCGTTTTTCCATACAACGATAGTTGGCGCGCCAGGTAGGGGGGCGTAGCCATCGCTCGGAACGAACGCTGTGATGAGGAGGTTCATTTTGTTTGCCTCGCGATGATAAGATCCCTCGCAAGTGATGCCTCGTGCCACACCCCGGCTCTCTCTCACCGAGGAGGCGGGGGTCGAGTGGTGAACAAGGCACGCTGGAGCGGTGCCTCCTAGGGAAGGCGGCCTCCAATGCCTAGTCGCTTGGACCAGTCGCTGGACACGGCCGTCGAATTGCTGCAACATCCTCCGCTGGAGGTAGCGCCGGGCTCAAAGATGTCCTAGAGTTAGTGGCCTCGGCTCAGAAGACCATCCCCGAGAAACCCACAGCGAGTCAGCCGGGGGGCGCCGATTCGGCGGGCCACAGGAGGGTCACGTGCTCCTAGACCAAGTCTGGGGGAGAGAAGTCTTCCCTGCGGACACGCTCCGCAGTGACATCTGACTGCACATACTACCCCTTCCAAAGCACCTCATCAAGTTCCAGTTACGATCTGTGCTGCAAGCTGTCCAAGCGGCGCAAGAAGGACGAGGAGGCTCGGGTCAACATCAAGCGCAGCAGAGAGCGCCGACAAGAGTCGGGGGTTTACCCCTTGGATTCCAGCTCCTCGAAAGCGGAGGCCTCGCGAGTAAACTATGCACCTCGCAGGAAGAAGGTGGTCACCACCTACTCGGGGGGATGCAAGGCTCTGTCCTCCCGCCTAAGGGGTGTGTAGTGGCCGCAGAAGTTCCGCCCCCAACCTGACGGAGCGGTACGATGGGACGGCCCCTCTGGGGGGGTTCCTATAGTTGTACTCCACGGCCGTGCGGGCCAGTGGCGGAATGGAGGACGTCATGGCGAGATACTGCCACATTGCACTGAAGGATTCCGCCCGGTTGTGGTTTATGAACCTCCCCTCCGGCAGCCTCCGCACCTATGACCAGCTGTGCCACGAGTTCGTTGCGAACTTACAAGGCACTGCTAGGCGTCCAGAGACGCAAGTGGATCTGGACAAGGTCGTCCAAAAGGAGGGGGAGTCGCTACGGTAGTTCGTTCAGCGCTTCAATCACGTCCGCAACACGATACCCTACATTGAACTAGGATGGGTTATTTTCACGTTCAGCCATGGCATCCGCGACCGCGACATGTTAGGAGGACTCGGCGTCGTGGAACCTGAGACGGTGACAGAGCTCTTTCAGCTAGCGGATAAATGCTCCCAATGCCAGGAGGCACAAGCATGGCACGACGAATCGACCGACCCGATGGGCGACCCCGCCACGGAAGAAAAGCGGAAGAAGCAACCAGGGAAGCGGGAGGCGGGGGAAGTGGCAGCGGTCGACTCCGAGCAGAAGCCTACACGCCCTCCCAAGACAAACAAGATGGTGGCTTCACGGGACGGGAAGTGGTGCTAGTTCCACCAAATGGACAACCACGACCAACGGGAATGCCGCTACCTCCTCACCTGCATCGACAAGTGCAAGCCTCGCCGCCCTAGAGATGGCAACGACAGGGAAAAGAAGGAGGATGGCCGATCGGGGACCTCCGGAACCCTGGCCTTCCTGGATGCCGCGAAGACGGTGGCAGTCATTAACGGTGGCTCTTCAGCTTTCTAGTCGAAAAGGCACCTGAAGGCGTTAGCCCGAGAGGTCAGAGCCGTCGCTGCTGGCACGGCGCCCTCGAAGAGGCCCAAGTGGGCCAACGTCCCCATCTCCTTCAGCCAAGAAGACGCTATGGGCCCCGACAACTCAGGAGGGCAGTTGCCCGTAGAGCGGACGTTGATTGATGGGGCTGCCAGCATCAACATCCTCACCCCCGTCGTTTTCAACGAGATGCATATCCCCCGCTCCATGCTACGCCCCACCAGACCTTTCCACGGTGTCCTGCCGGGACGATCCCAGCCCCTGGGACGAGTTGACCTCCCGGACACATTCGGGGATGCCGCCAATATCAGGACGGAGAACATCACCTTCGCCGTGGCACCAATCGACCTGCCCTACAATGCCATTCTCAGATGACCCGCCATCTCCAAGTTTATGGCCGCGGACCACTACGCCTACGTGATGTGGAAGACTCTCGGTCCCACGGGGGAGGTCATCACAATCAGGGGTGACGTCCCGGGGGCCATTGCCTGTGCCGAGCAGATCTTGGAGGCCGAGGCGGCAGCTCTGTCTGAGGCGGGTGAAACCGCGGGACCCCTGCTACAAGGTATCCCGACGGTCACCCACCCACCACGCTTCGCCCCCGCCGATGAGGTCCCTACCAAGAAAGTATGCTTGGGGCCCGATGAAGTCAAGACCGCCACCATCGACGGCAACCTGGACCCCAAATAGGAAAGCGCGCTTGTCGCCTTCCTCCAGGCAAACTCAGACGTGTTTGCTTGGGAACCGTCAAACATGCCTGGTATCCTGAGGGATGTGATAGAGCACCGCTTGAACGTCGACCTGGCCAGAAGGCCGAGCAAGCAAAAGGCCCGTAAGTAGGCCCCAGAGCGACAGGAGTTCGTATGAGCGGAGGTGAACAGGCTCCTGCAAGCTGGCTTCATAAGGGAAGTCCTCCACCCCGAGTGGCTGGCGAACCCCGTGGTGGTCCCAAAGAACAACGGGAAGCTACGAATGTGCGTGGACTACAGCGACCTCAACAAAGCTTGTCCGAAGGACCCTTTTCCTTTACCTAGGATAGATCAGATAGTTGACTCTACCGCGGGGTGGGAGTTGCTATGTATGTTAGATGCGTACTCACGGTACCATCAAATCTGTATGGCAAAGAATGACTAGGAAAAGACTGCTTTTCTAACTCCCCTGGGGAGCTTTTGCTACATGAGCATGCCCTTCGGTCTCAAGAATGCAGGTCCAACCTTCCAGCGGGGGATGCGCAACACCCTTGGTGGCTAGATTGGGAGAAACGTCGAAGCATACGTCAACGACATCGTATTCAAAACCAAGAGGCACGACTCCCTAATAGCCGACCTCGCGGAGACTTTCAACAATCTGCGAGCAAATCAGGTTAAGCTCAACCCGGAGAAATGCGTCCTTAGGATCCCAGCCGGGAAATTGCTGGGTTTCCTCGTCTCCCATAGCGGGATTGAGGTGAAGCCAGAAAAAATTCGCGCCATCGAGCAAATGGCCCCGCCCAAGCGCGTCAAGGATGTCCAACGCCTCACGAGAGGCATGGCTGCCCTCGGACGGTTCATTGCCAAGTTGGAGGAACGTGCTCTCCCCTTCTTGAAGCTCCTTAAAATGCCCAATTTCGAGTTGCACCCGAGGCGGATGAGGCGTTCCGGGCGCTAAAGGAGTACCTGCCATCACCGCCAGTGCTTGTCGCCAATGTGTCTGCAACCCCCAAGGTGGTTAGCATGGCCTTGGTCGTCGAACGGATGCCTCCCACTACGTCGCTAGCTGACCCGGGGGCCCCATTGCCAACCTCCGACTTGGGGGCTCGCCTGGCCACTACGTCGCCAGCCGACCCGGGGGCTCCATCGTCGACGTCCGACTCGGGGGCTCGCCTGTCCACTGCGTCGCAGCCGACTCGGGGGCTTCCTATCTAGGTGTTGGACATGTTGGTTCAATGGTTTTGTGAAAAACTTGGTTAGATGTAATTTGCTTAAGCTTATTTCCGTTTCGAACATTTATGGTGTGCAAGACCTATTTATGCTTCATGTGTTGAACTATGTGATGATATGGTGTGTTGTTAGCTATTTCTCTATTGTTGCTATTAAAATGCCTTCACAGGTCATTTCACATGTCATACATGAATATTGTGTCTATTTCTCACTTTATTATCTTTCACACATATGCAAGGTTTGAGGGGGAGCTCCCTATGTTTCATTTCAAAAATTTGTGCATTTGGTCTCTAAATACCAAGGTTGAATTCAATTCATGCACATCTTAAGGGGGAGCTCACCACTTCACTCCTATTTTTATTTTGTATTGTCATCAATCACCAAAAAGGGGGAGATCGAAAGTGCATCTAGGCCAGTAATTTTTGTTTTGAGTGATTGACGTCAATACAAGTAAAAAGGACTAATGGTTTAATTAAGTTTATAGACAGATGATAATCAATTGATGATGATACAAGCAAGAAGTGAAAGAATTCTTTAAAAGAGAAATACTTAAATTCAAGATTATGGATTTTACACTCAAGACGGCGTCTCAAGTTTTCATCTTAATACTTTGAGTGTAGGATACCGTACTATCAAGGGGGACTCAAATGATAATTTTTGGTTAAGTTGAAAATGCTCAAATATTCAAAAACCAACTGACAGTTTTCTACGCACATCCAATCGGAAGTTCCGACACGGAATCGGAGGTTCCGATATGCCCAGACCAGAGAAAGTTTTCTTTGGTGGGCTATACCGGAAGTTCCGGTCCCTACCGGAAGTTCCGGTATAACCACACAGAACTTCAACCTCCCTGGAAGCCCATATCGAAAGTTTTGGTCCATACCAGAAGTTCCGGTATAACCACACAGATCTGCAACATCCCTGGAAGCCCATATCGGAAGTTCCGGTCCATACCAGAAGTTCCGGTATAACCACACAGAACCTCAACCTCCCTGTTAGGCCATACCGGAAGTTCCGGTCCGTACCGGAAGTTTCGGTTCATCTCAAATTCAATCCTAACCCTAGCTTTCGGAAGTTCTGGTAGTAGACCGGAAGTTCCGGTTCATCTGAAATTCAACCCTAACCCTAGCGTTCGGAAGTTCCGGTAGCTTTCGGAACTTCCGGTGCGGGTCGGCAGAAGCCCCAAACGGCTCTTTTTCAGCCCCTACTATATATACCCCCACTCACTCTCTCACTCATATCTTTTGCACACTTTGGACTTCACTCCTCTCTCTCACTCTCTCCAAAAGACAAATACACTTATTTGAGCTAGTGTTTGAGTGAGAAATCTTCAAGTGCAAGAGCATCCTCAACTTCATCAAGCTTTGCGATTTGAGTTTATTTCTCTTGGAGCTTGGCTCCTAGACGGTTAGGCGTTGCCCGAAACTCCCAAGCTTGTTGGTTGAGATCGGGAAGTTTGTAATTCCCCTCTCCTTTGTGGAGCTCTTAGTGAAAAACTTAAGTTTGATCTTTGTGATCACTTAAGTGAGAAAAAGGGTTGAAAGAGACCTGGTTCTTTGTGAACCTCTCAACGGAGACGTAGAGTCCTTTGTGGGCTTGAACTTCGGTAAACAAATCATTGTCTCCGTGTGCCTTATTTACTTGCAATTTAATTTCATATTTGATCTAGTTGTAGATCTTGATATCTTGCTTGTCTTACTTTATCTCTTGAATATACTTGCTAGAAATCTAGGTTGATAACTAGGACTACTTCATTGTTGCAAAAACTGCAGTTCCTAAGCGAGTTAGATTACCTAGGGTTTCATTCCGCACAAATTTCCATATTATCGAAAGTTCCGGTACTGTACCGGAAGTGCCATAACGGAAGTTCCGGTATACCGTCGGAACTTCCGACTGGACTGAACTGTATATTTAGTGTTTATCGCAGAAATTTTTAGGTTTGCCTATTCACCCCCCTCTAGGCAACTTTCACCATCGCCGACCTCCGACTCGGGGGCTCGCCTGGTCACTGCGTCGCCAGCCAACCCGGGGGCTCCACCGCGACGTCCGACTCGGAGGCTCGTCTGGCCAGTGCATCACTAGACGACCCGGGGGCTCCAACGCAAACTTCCGACTCGGGGTTTGCCTGGCCACTATGTCACCTAGATGTACACATGACAGCGTATCTGTCACAGGGTAGAAAGTTGGAGAAGTGAGACACGTCCCGCGCAAAAACAACTACATCACCGACGAGCTCCCATGGCTTGCTTCATCTCGAGCGCCGGTTCCCTCAGACACAATCGAGGTGAGAATGGTACAACCATCGGTCCAGGCCCCAGATCCGGCACCAGAGCACGCATCGTCCCCGGATCACCTCACCCCGACGGCCTCCGCAGTCCCGACACCGCCCGACATGACGCCAGAAAGAGGCACCTCCCAAGGTCGCCTGCGTTCATTAGGAACCCACCTGGATCTCCGAGATCCGTGGGTACCTACGGAACTTATACCTCCCGAAAGACGACGTCGCAGTAGAGCGCCTGGCCTGACTCGCCAAGCGTTACGTCATTGTCGACGACAGCTTGTACAAACGGGCCACCAATGGCCTCCTGCTCAAATGCATCGATCGGGGGGAAGGCCTTGAGCTCCTCAAGGCAATCCATGCGGTGGAATGTGGAAACCACTCGGCTTCCCGCACATTGGTTGATAAAGCCTTCCGACAAGGTTTTTACTAGCCAACGGCGCTCTCGGATGCTGCAGACCTGGTGAAACACTACAAAGCTTGCCAGTACCACGCCAAGCAGATCCTTTCAATCCGTCCAATCCCTCCGCACCATGCCCATCTCATGGCCATTGGCGGTATGGAGCCTAGATATTTTGGGGCCTTTCCCACCAGCAGTGGGTGGATACAAGTTCCTGTATGTGGCAGTAGATAAATTCACCAAATGGGTGGAAGCCGAAGCAGTGATTAAGACGGACAGGCACACGGTGGTTAAGTTCGTGCGCGGTATCATCGCCTACGGCCTTCACCGAGAATCCTCACAGACAATGGCACTTAGTTCACCAACCATGCCTTCACCGAGTA
The DNA here is from genome assembly GCA_001182835.1 of Oropetium thomaeum. NCBI lineage: Eukaryota > Viridiplantae > Streptophyta > Magnoliopsida > Poales > Poaceae > Oropetium > Oropetium thomaeum. Next base: position 763,556 of record LFJQ01000007.1, on the reverse strand, counting down.
CTACGAGGGTCTGGGAATCCAAGTGTGCACTGCCTCAGTGGCCCACCCGCAGAGCAACGGGCAAGCCGAACGAGCCAACACCGAAGTGTTGCACGCCCTGAAGACTCGCTCCTTTGATGAACTCAAGAAGAAGGGCAAAAAATGGATCGACCAACTCTCGACGGCTTTATGGGCCATCCGTACCTTGGTCAACCGTACCACCGGGGAGACCCCTTTCCTCCTTGTGTAAGGGGCCGAAGAAGTATTGCTAACGGAGCTTCGACATGAGTCCCCGCGGATGGCGGCCTATGAAGAAGAAGAGCAGGGGTGCTACATCTCGAGGACCTAGAACTGTTGGAGGAGAAAAGACGACAAGCCGTCATACGAAGCGTCCACTACCAACAAAGCCTCCGACGTCACCATGAGAAGAAGGTCCGGCCGCGGTCATTCCAGCCTAGGGACCTGGTCCTCCCTGTGAGGTATCCCGAGCTGGCAAAAACAAGCTATCACCCATGTGGTCCGGGCCCTTCATCCTCACCTCGATCACGGCGAAAGGGGCGGCACGGCTGAAAATAGAGGATGGGCAAGCGGAGACGAATCCATGGAACTTCCAACACCTCAAGCAGTTCTACCCGTGAGCGCATGCTTCCTAGGACGATATCCTCATACCTCGTCGCGGGACGGGGGCTCCATGTACCCTGTACCTTCTCTCCCTTTCGTTAATAAAGTCTCTGTTTCCCTAAGTTTGAAAAAAAAAAAAAAACGAGACAGCACAAGGAGACGCCCGGATAGGCGAGGGCACTAGGAAACACCACACTTGGGCCTCTTGGAGTCCAGGCACTCCGTAAAAAACCAAAACGGCTTTTTTCCATTGGCTTGCCCGCCCGGAAGGAGGGCATCCCGGGATAAAAATAGAGTAATATTAAAAACCTAAGTGAACCTCCTAAAACGGAGGGCTTCTGACATTGTTTGCTACATGTGCAAATAAGCCCATCAGGGCGTTTACAAAACAAACCAAAACAGTTAGAGCGGCCAAGGCGGGTGAGGAGCGCTTCACTTCCCGACGGCGGTGCCGCCCACTTGGGACGTGGCCTCGGAGGCGCAATTGCTGCCGCTGTCACCACCATCGCCGTCGCTGCCATCGCCGCCAAGGTCACCGCTGCCGCCACCCAACTCACCACCGCCTCGACCTCCGATTCGTGCCGGAACAGCTCGACGATTGACGATGCAGTGGCGCGGACTCGGGTGCGGGCTGCTTCGGCGTCTCGGGCAGGGGCCCCTCTAGGGCTGGCTCCAGTGCGGCAGCAACCTGGCCACCTTCCAGCACGAGGCGCTCGGACAGCCGGGCCTGCAAATCCCTAAGGACGGGAGCCACGCCCCCAGAGCGAATAGGTAATGGGAGGCGTCGTGGATCCCCTGGTGGCCCAGGGAGAGCGGCCACAGACGCGCTTTCTCCATTGCGGCCGAGGTCGAGCGGAAGATGTCGTGCGCCATGGCCTCAAAGGCCTTCGCACCCTGGGACTTCTCGCGGCGGAGGTCATGCAGCTCCTGGAGCACCGTTGCGGTGGCCTGCTCACTAGTGGCGAGCTTGGTGTGCACCTCCTGCAGGTCGGCCTCCAGGCGGGCGATGTGCCTCTGGTCGATCCGGCGATCCTCCTTGCAGGTCCGGAGGGTCTCTGCCCGCACACGTTCAACCACGGTATCAGCATTGCCCTGGAGGGTGGAGCGTTGTTCCTCGAACTAGACCTCCCGAGTCTCTAGGGAAGCCTCGTGCGACAAGGTGGCATTCTCCCGTAGCTACAGCTGCTCCTCGCACCGGGATAACTCGTCCTCCCGAGAACCCAATCGCTCCGCAGCGGCGCGAACCTCGGCCTCCCGGCGAGCCACCTCGGCTGGCCAAGTCCTTCTCTAGGGGGCGCAGCTGGGACGAGGTCGCCTGGGCCTCGGCGTCGCGGCGAGCCACTATGGCCTCCTGCCTCGTTAGAGCGTCCTCGCGCTCCTAGAAGGAGCGCAGCTGCTCCGAGAAGTCGCGTGTGTGGCTGGCCAGCCCACGCTCTCGGTCGGCGAGCTCATCCAGTCGAGCCCACAGCCACTCACTCCTGTTTGGCGGCATCCCGCGCCTCCCGGGCTCCGGCGAGCTCGGCCTCCACGGCCTACCACCGCCGGCAGTACTCGGACCAGCCGACGCGAACCGCGAGATCAACGCGGCCTGCTGCCACTCAGGGGGGACCACCACCTGCAGCTCGGACAGCAGAGCCACCACGTCGGCTAGAACGGATTCCAACGAGCACAACGGAGGCGTGACGTCCTCCTCCGGGACGGCCCTACTGCCTCGTGGAGAGGCCCGCCTTGCACTGCGGGTCTCGATCAAGACCTTGGCAAGGTGTGCCAGGGATGCATCCGTCGGAGTGCCAAGGAAAGGGGCGGCCATGGCCGCCAGCCGTGAATCGCGCTCCGAATCATCCTCGACCACCACCACCTCTGATGAAGGACAGACCGTAGACGCCTCCGAAGGAAACTTGGGGTGCAGGAGACCTCGAGCGGCATGGGCGAGGCGACTCGGGCGCGGGCCCTAGGGTTGCCGCCGTGGAAGCAGGATGACTATCCTACTCGGCTACACTCGGTGCATCACCCGAGGGTCCCGACGTGACCCTCAGGGAGGAACTCGAGGAGGCGGTGCCGAATGCGCCCCGGTGCATGGCGTGCTACTGAAAAGAAAAGAAAAGGAAATGGCACGGTGACAGGGCCAAACCGGGCCCGGTCATGGGTCAGCAAAAAGGAGAACATGAAATGTACCCTCCCGGCATGCGGGCAAGTCCACAAACCGCCCGAGATGGCGGTTGGAGACGCGACCCGGGGAAGATGCCGCTGGCGTCCCGCGGGCCTCCGTGTACATCCAGGCCTCCCAGGCTCGAGCGTGAAGAGGGATCAGGCGCCTGCGAAGGAAGTCACCCACCACCGCCGAGCAGTGACCCACGTGCGACGAGGTCGCGGATGCGGGCTATGATGGGCTCGAAGGCGGGGTCCAGAGCTGGCATGGCCTCCCAGTCGTCACGGCGGTTGGCCCTGTGGCTAGAGATGGTCAGGTGCGCATGCTGGTTCCCATAGCCGACGTAGAATCAGTGCATCCTCCAATCGTCGAACTTGTTGCGGCGCTCGTGGTAAAGGAACCCTGACTCCACGAGCGCACGGATGGAGCAGCATCCGACGGAGCCGTGTCATGCACTATACCGAAGCAGGAAGGAATGCCGGAACACGGGCACGATACGACCACCCCCACGAACATCTCGCAGAAGTGGGCGAAGATGGCCATGCTGAGGATGGAGTTCGGCATCAGGTGGATCAACCTGATTCCGTAGAACCCCAGCATGTGGAGGAAGAAGGCAGAGAAGCGATGCGCCAACCCAGCCGCAAGGAAGGAGACGAACATCACGATCTCCCCCTCCGACTCCCTCGGACGGCGGACGAGGACCCTAGGTGTAGTTCGCAGGACCCCCCTGATGCAGCCACCACCGCCAACCGCCGAGAGTGGTCGAGGCTGGCAGAACGGTGGAGGGTCGAGGCGGGGAGGATGGCCATGTCGCCTCCCTCCTCGGCGGTGCGCTCTACCGAAGCACGCGGCGGAGTGGCGGCGGGACGACTGGCGCATCCAAAACGACTGGACGAAGCGCGACCGGAAGACCATGACTGAAGTGAGGGGTGGTGGAGAAGACGAAGGGCAGGAGAAGCAAGGTCTGCAGAAGAGGGCAACTGCAAAGGAGGACGAGGAAGGCGAAGCGAATGAGTGACGAGTCAAAGGACTCCAACCCAGCGGTGGCTGTTTTCATGACCAGCGTGGGAACCCATACTTCCTAGCCCCACCATGCGCTGAAGGCAGGCACACGACCGAGCGCGGGGGGTACGACCTTTGTCCTTCTGGGAACCGTCGGAAGAAACACCCACTCACTGAAGGGTGGGCCAGCGACGGGTAAACAGGAATAGAGCATGGAGCGCCTCCGCGCCGGAGCGCACACACGAGAATCGAACCGGCGACACCCCGCCCCTGGTAGCTAACGAGTGGCCCCAACGTCGAACACGGCACACTCTCTCGTCGCTGGGCCGTAGGCTCCTATCAGCGTGTTGGGAACAGGGGTCCCCAATCCTCCGCCTGGGCCAGAAACAGGGGCTCAAGAAAGGGCATGACGTCGGTCCACCCACAGGATGCTTGGGCCGCCCACTCCTTCTCCCCAAAAAGGCCTAGTGGCGGCCTAGAGCAAGCGGTCAAAGCGGGGCCGGGGGGGGGTGTGCAGACCGGAGAGCCGAGGCTTACCAGTGAAGAAACCCCGGGACGGCCCCCCAGGACATCTCGGGGAGGACGCAGTTAATATGCTCATCCCGGACTGGGAGACAAGACAAGACGGCGCGACGCGCTCGATGGAAGGTGCACCGGCAAGGTGGAGTAAATGCGCCGTGCTCGGCGGAAGGTGCACCGGCAAGGTGGAGTAAATGCGCCACACAGCGCCGTCTGACACTGCGGCCGGTCGGCGCAGGCGCCTCTTGCGACAACATCATGACATCAAGCACGCGCCGCCCTACCGAAGGGCGAGGCGCCATGGAAGACCACGCCCGGCGAAAGAGCGCCGTCCGCTCGGGTGAAAGAGAAGGAAGGGAGAGAAGTGGAACCCACTGTGGTAAAGAGAGAGTAGATCTTTTTCCTCCTATAAAAGGGAACTTCTTCCCTTAACTTTGTGAAAAAACACAGACAGTAGCAATACAATCTTGCAGGACGTAGGATTGTTAACCCGCTGAGTGGTCCGAACCTGGGTAAAAACCTCCCTGTCTTTCTTATCTCCGGTGACGCTCTGACTACGCTCCGTTCCCTTGTCAAATCTAGAAGGGCGGCCTTGTGGGCCCCCATCTGTCCGTTTTTCCGTACAATGACAGCATCATAACATGGTGATCAACTCAAAGAAACAAGATCAAACCCTCTTAATAGGACGGCTTTTCCTACGGACTCAAGACCTATATTTACACAAAGTGTTTGCCAACACTTAGTTCTAGCAAGCCTCCGTCTTGATCCACTTTATAGTCGATGCTCGATGAAAACCACTTGATTCCATCATTATGCTCAACTCATTGTGACCTTGAAAATACCATTCCTACATCCAAAGACGTTAGCCATAATGATCTAGTTGTCACAAAGAACAACTCAATCCAACCATCACATATAATGTGCATAAGATAGAAACTAAAGCTAGCACATATATATCATAAATGCATATAAGGCAAGATCATCAAGGCGAAAATATAAGGCAAGCCAACATGATGATCAAGAGCATGTCAATGTGAAAGGTACATGTGGAAATGCTAGGAATACTAACCTCCATACTTACCACCATGTAGCTCACTAAACGATGACTCTAATGAAGTTGGTACTTGTGTCATTGCTGCATTCTTACTTCCAACTACATTTACTTGTAACCTTTGAGGTGTTTGGCACTCCAATAACATGTCACCACATCTATTAGACTATGCACTTTGTATACTAGCAAACCTTGTTAGTCTCATCGACCAAAACTCATGAACCCTACTCTAGGGTCATTGATCTAACAATCTCTTCCTTTTTGGTGATTGATGGCAACACAACCAAAGCAAAAGATAATTAAGGAAGCTCAACTACTTGCTCGGATGTAATGACAACATTGCACCATTGCTCTTAGCTCAACCTTTTGAATTGATCATTGCTTTATGGTTGCAATTAGTTCTCCCCTTTGGTGTTTCAAGTTCACCCTCCGTACACCTTGCTTTGGTTCACATATTTCTACGCCTTTGACACCAAACACCGAAAAGGGACAAACAATGCAAACATTAAAATCACAAGGGAGAGCTCCATAGATAGTGATCCTTTTGGATGTGGAAGGGATATGGATCAAGATCATGAAGCCTCATGACATAGACTAAATTCCCATCAAAATTTGTGCATACATATGGTGGAAGGCAAAGTATATGCATAATTTTAACATGAAGTCAAGTGAGGGAATTTAAGCCATGTCATGGAAGGTAGCTAGATAGGTGAAACAAGAAGGAAAGGAAAACCAAGACCAACTTGCAAAATTAAGAACATAGCATACCTTCGGGGAGATGATCACCGTTTTGATGCCATATAGAATGTATCATTTGCATGTCATGGCAACTCAATATGGGTGATCATCACTTCTCTACATGAAACTATACAAGGATATACTCACAAACACGTTAGTCTCAAGAATCACCAAAACATAGGATAGATTCCCCCTAAATGTGTGCATACAAGTGTTTGAATAACTTGCAGGATGATGCACTTTGTCATGAATGACACTTGGTGGGGAGCACACCCTATATCTTGGATCATGTAACATCAAGGTATCAACAGAGTAGAATTGACTCACATTACCTTTATGTTACCTTAATTTTAAAGATTTGCATATTGGATTCATCATGAACTTGAACGCGGCCTCTCTCTTTCATTGATATCGCTCATCTTCACTTGTAAGCCATGGATTCAAACCTTCATGTGCATTGCTCATGGACCATGTATTGACCACCTTCTCATCATTCTTCTTGTCTTAGTGAGGTGTCAGACCTATTGTATGATGAAGGAAATGTGATCTTGGAACTTCAACTTCTTCCTTGGTCCACCTCCTTGTAGCTTCATTGATCTAACAATATCAAAAATAGAACAAGAAGGACAAGAGTTAAATGCACACGAGAGATTCATGTATGATGTCCCTTTGAAGTGGAAGGCATTTGGACCATGTTCACGAAGTCTCATAACATAGGCTAAACTCCCCATAGAAATATGCATACTTATAGTGCAAGGCAATTATATGCATATATAGTGTCAAGCACATGGGTAGCTTAAACTATGTTATGGATGGTAGCTAGAACAAAAGATACTCGAATGAAAAAGGTTCTAGGCATACCTTTTGGAGAGATGTCATCATATCACTTTGTAGAACTTATTCACCCGCATGATAGAAACCAAACAAACAACACACGGGTGAAAGTCTCCTTTGTGATTTCCTATTGATGCAATGCATGACCGAATACATCTTGTAAGAAACATAAACATGCTATGATGGATCCATGCAAGATTAAGGACATTGCATAAAGGAACCTACTCAATGTCAAGTTTGAACCCAACTCAAACTTTTTCACAATGAGCCATACCGTTGCCTTGAGTGATCCAAACCACCAACTCAAGCACTCCCCCTTGCTCATTAATATCATGAGATGATTAGACATTGAACTAATAGTTTGTGCTTTTATTTTAGTTGTTTACATATGATCCTTGAGAGTGCACAACATACTAGTTCACAAAGGAGAAACAACAAAACAAAGGAACAAAAGAAACAAAAGCAAAAAGAACAAACACGATACAAGTACCTCCTTCATGAGTAGATGTTCTTATTTAAGCCTTTGGTACTTGTGGTGGACTTCAATGATCTTCATGTGTTCAACTCAGTCCACCACCTCCATTACTTCATGACGCGGACCCGCCCAGAAAACCACGTCTCGGGACGGATCCGGTCTGTTGTTAAGCCAGGATCCTGTTGGGCAACGCTCGGCGAAGCGAGCGTACACACGATACAACACAGGCAAGGGATAAACAACAATAATTTACAAGGAGGGAGAAATTAATACATCATTAATTCATGGATTGAAACTTAAGTCTTACAACAAATTCAGAGTGCGCAATAAAGTTTTAAAAATCGTAGCAGCGGAAGACTCGATTGATACAGACTCCGACACTCATAAATTAAGCAAAAGCACGCACCCTGCCCAGGGGCGTCGTGCTACTAGCCACTTCAATTACTGCGGCGACTCGCACAGTTCCCACTGGAGGTTCCCAACCTCGGAGTGAGACTCCTCCCAGTGGAAGCTATCTTCCTGATGCTGCGTGTCGGTGCCTGAAAACCACATATCGCTAACGCGTGAGCTTCTAAGAAGCTCAACAAGACTGACCCGTCAAAAGGCTGACTACAGCCAACTTCTAAACATGAAGGCTGATGAGGGTGGGTTCTATTTGCAAAACGGACCCGCAACCTGTACTACTACTCTTGGTCAATTTTAGCGCAGGTTAAGTAGTTAGGATATAACTTTAATTAGCACTAGTCTAACCAAACACAATAAAAGTGACAATTAAATAGTATCATCATAGTGTCAAACTCATTGCATCTCAACTTATTTATAAAAATGTGGTGCGTTTCACGAGCATGCTCACCAACTGGGAGCGACAGCGGTTCGAAACGATTTTTATACCCTACAGGGGGAAACCTAATCGTACGACACGTGCATGTCCCAGACTCGCACGTGGCAACCGTTCACACCAGCTCCTGCAACGTCAATTCCCTCCTACGTCTGCCTTAGCAGCGCCGCATCCCACCAGACAACACGTCCCAGACGGTTTCTGTGGAGTTCCCACGCTGCCCACCCCAGATCTCCTCCTAGTCAGACACCGTAGGGCAGGTTCGACGTTGCAATCACTAGGCTACATAGGTTTACTGGGGCCCATTACACCCAGCATACGACCAGTACGTTCAACACTCGATCAGTCTCGGACCACACGGATCAGACAAGTCTACGGTCACCCTGGACCCGGTCCAGTCGCCGACCTAATTGGTATCCTGTCTGACCCTCAAACTTTTATCCTTCTTTAATTATCTCATCATCAGGTGTCATAATGTATCAAGTGGTAGTTTCATCCAAGATCCTACCTTTCGCGAGCAGCGTCCACTCTGCTCGACTTCTACCGGTAATAACTTGCTAAGCATAGCAACTATTTGGTCGTCTATACCAACTACCGGTAGGGTTTCCAATGGGAACAATGCATCTAAGGTTGCAATCAACTCCTAACAACTTAATGCACAAACATGACATGACCCACTGAGTTGTAAAAAGAAAATTTCAAACATAGGTGGTGCACCGGGGCTTGCCTGGTTCTTCGGCTTCGCGGTTGATCTCTTCTGCTGGAGTGGAGGAGTCGGGCTCTGCAGCTACCTCGCGTGCTTCGGAATCTACATGATGCAGTATGATTAGGATAAGTTTAATTGAAAAGACTTATTGCTTTTATCGATAGTAATTTAGGGTTCCGTTTTGGCGACGCCCAGAATTAGGGTTAACCCTAATTACTCGACGCCTAAAATTAGGGTTGGGATGAAAGTTTTAATTCAACCTCAAGATTATTTTTAGTTGATAGAACTCTTTGAATTAAGCACTTTGAGCTTTGGGTGGGGCCAAGATGATTTTTCTAGATTTTATAAAAATTCATCAAAGTTCCTGTTTTCCAATCTTGTAAAATCAAAATGACCTAGTAAATGTTTGATTCAGTCTAAAATATTTTATGTGGTCACTCATGAGCCTCAAATCTACAACTTTTATTTAGGGTTTCATCACTGAATAGGACTTTTGCAATGTATTTTAGAAAATAGTATTTTAACTAGGCAGATTGCAGTTATTCAATAGGGTTACATATTATCACATGTTCCAAAAATCTTCATAAAATTCCAGGAGGTGTGTGTGGCCATGTTGCATTTTTGGATCAAAGGGCAGCCCTAGCATTGCTATAGATTTCAAATTAAAATTCAAAAACAGAAAATAGGGTTTCTAATTAATTCTGCAAATGTTTGGTCATTTGTTAAAAAGTGTTTTAACAGAAAATTAGTACTTTTCACGAGGGTTCTAACAAATTTTGGTTTGGCATTTTTGGATTTTTCCACGATTTGTTACATGTCTAACAATCTCTGGCTAATTAATAGGAAAATCAGAAATTCAATGGAACAGTACGGCAGAACAGAGCACACGGCAGAGCGGCTGCTCCGGTGAGCTCCTCGTCGGAGAAGAGGGTTAGGGCAAGAACTAAGGTGTCGCGGAGCTTCACCTCGACTCACTGCACTGGTTCGTGGAGGATGGAGGCTGCGGTGAAGGGTGGAACGATGCTGGCGACGTGGAGGTCGAGGTGGCCACAATGGCGGCCGACGGGGTGGCGCACGACGTTCTTCTCCGTCGACGGTCACCTGTGGCCGGATTCAAGTGAAAGGGGTGCGCGATAACCAGAGGAAGTAGCCGGTGATTTGAATTGAAGAACCATTGTACCGAGATGACGAATTTTGAGGAGAGGCGATCGGCGGCGAGGTACTGCGGCCGAGAGGATGACGGCGGTGTTCCGGCGAAGCTAGGGCACCGCCGGCTGGCTTGGTGGTCGGAGAGCACCTGGGGGTGGAGGGGAGTCTAGGGGGCACGGTGGTGCAGTTTGAATCTCGCCGGAGTGGCCTGTCGACGTGGAGGTGGAGGGCGGCGGCAATGGCGGAGCGCGTCGACCGAAGGAAGAAGAAGGGAACAAAGAGGATGAGGCAGTGGAGAGTTTGGCTCTGGCTTGCGTTCAAATGGACGCGTACACGAGACTTATGGAGACTCGGGAGTGGAGGTGGCGTGCGAGCGCGAGGAGGACAGCGAGCATTGGCTCGGGCGGGCGGTGCGGCAGGAGCAGAGCAGAGCTCTGGCGCTGTTGGCGCGGGGAGGAGAGAAAGAAAGAGAGAGAGAGAGAGAGAGAGAGAGAGAGAGGGAAGGAGGAGTAATGGTGAGGATCTTGGCGGGATTCTTTGCTCGACGACTTGAAAGCTCGACGCCGAAGGGAGCGCCGGCCGGCGGGAGTGGCGCGTCCTGCCGCTCGGCGGTTGGCCGCGTCGGGCGGCAGTACTGTAGACGGTAAGGTTATTGTCAATTTGATTCTTTTGAATTTCCTTCAAGCCCTTCCTTGATTCAATTGAAAACCTTGCTTCCCCAGCTCAGAATATTTTGAAAATTTTTATGCATGCTCAGGGATTTATTTGGAACACTTTTTATTTAAGGTTCGAGTTCTGAATCGGCTCCTAAAATTTTCTAAATTTTTGTATCCAATTTAGTTTGTGTGAATTTTAAAAAGGTTTAAACCTTATCTAAAAATCTTGAATAAATTTCCAAAATTCTATTTTGAGGTGAACTTAATTGTTATGCAGAAATATAGCTAGGGTGTTGTGGGAAATTTGGTAGGTCACTCACTAGGGTTAAATTCCTGCCCGAAGGATTAAGTTTTCGACACTGCGGGTGGAAACCTTCCGAACTTGGTAATCGTGTTCTGTGGATTATCAAAGTTTTTGTAGAGCTTCTTTTGGGGTATTTTAATCAACATTGCACTTACTCCCATTGTTGATTTTACTTTTAAGTGTGAAATCTGGTCGATTAGGGTTTTAGTTGTCGATTTGGCCCTGGTGACACCTGGGGTGTCACACTTCAAGTGTTGTCCTTGGGCACTTTCATGTGATTGGCCGACCTTACATGGTTCACAAGAATTTTGGGCACCCAAAGCTTCATGATCCTTATCCTTTTGTACCAAAGCTCCTAATGGTGTTGCCTCCACAACACCACCTATGGATCTCATGAGAACATAGTGAGTGTCGTCAAGGTAAAGTGAATAATCAAATGAGAGAGTAAGCTTTAGAAACCAAACAATCCTTTGCTGCATGGCCTTTTGTGCAATGGTCCTTGCATGAGTAATCATTGGCCATCAACAATATGCTTGAACTTGATGGTATCATCATTGGTACTCGTCTTCATTTTTCCTCTTTTGAGCCTAGTGAGCTCCTCCATCATTGACCCTTCATGAGTTTGTGACATTCCTTGAAAACAATAGACTCAAGAAAAGAGCTCTCACTAGAGAGGGCTAGTTCATCACATATAGTAGAAGCAATAGTCTTAGATGAACTAGCAAGAGTAGGAGTGGGTTCATGAATGAAAGCATCAAGTGAGTGAGCTCTAATATCTGGTACTTCTCCTCAAGTTCTACATGATCAACTTGGAGCGCTTCATAGCCCTTGCTTAGTGCCTTGTGAGCATGTACAATATTGGAGAGTTCACCCTCAAGCTCTCTCACACGAAATCATCCGTGTTCGCGCAGGTGATAACCAGACGAGACGTGGTGTTATGATTGCGGGGTTCAGAACATGCCGTTTTGAAGCGGAGAATTTGTATCGTGACTCCATCCAAATCGTAGATTATCAGTACCTATAGGAAGATCAGGACCCATCCCCATAAATTGGTATTTTTGAGCTGTAATTTATCATTGCGGCACTTTTCATCTTAAAGAAAATAAAAAGAAACTAGGAAAAGGAAATGAGGTGCTAAAAAAAAGCCCCATCCAAAAAAAGGGAAGTGCAGAAAAAAAAATTCAAAAGTGCTTGCATCTTTTTGTGTCCTTGTCTTGAGTTCTAGTGCTTCTTGTTTGAACTAGGTCTAGGATGGTTTTAGGCCAACGACAGAGATCAGGATGGAACTATTTTTCAGTTTTGTAATTTCTGAATTGACCTATTGCTATTCCTTGCTACCAAATATTAGTCTTCAAAACTCCATATATATCCTTTTGAACATGCACTATTTTTGACCCTCGTAATCACCGAATCACTTTTTCTAGGTATCTTTGGTTTGTATTCAGTTGGATCCTTATAAGAACTTGTTTTGAAGCTTCCTCTTGCTGGACCACTAGTGTCACCATCTAACATAGTACTTGATAGGGATAACATTTTTTCTACCATCTTTTGGTGTTTTGTTTTCTTTTCATCTGGCAGGTGACACAAAGATTTTTGGGCCAATGAAACAACAATATAATATTTGGGACATCATTCACAACTTGCCTTCCTATGCAGAAGATGTAAAGAAAGAAATTTAAGAAGTGAAGAAAAGTATAAGATGTGCGAAATATGAGGAAATTGCCAATTTTTTAAAGCCTCCATGGAATTGATGTCATGCATTATATTTTTTTCACTTTCATTTATGCATTATGAAGCTTGGTATTATTTTCTATCATTTCGAACTTGGTGTGTTTCATTCAAGCTTAGCATTTATATTTACAAACTTGAGCCTTGGATTATAATTTTGTGATGAACTATGATCGGTTTATTTATTATCCTTGTTCATCATACTCTTATGGTCAATGTGCTATGGATGTTTGAGGATAATCACTATTGATAAATGCTTCACGTCTATATCATGGAAATATTTCTTCACCTCATATCAAACAAACAAGTATGCTCTGTCAAAATTTCTCTCAAAATTCTCATGTGCATAGCTTGTTTTCGATATCCACATATGCATACACTTAGGGGAAGTTCGTTGTTCATTTCAATATAGTTTAATGCTAAAGCTTATGTAGATTGGGAGCTAACGGTAGAAAAATAATTTGTCTGAACTCCAAAAGGTGATAGTTGCTTCTAGTGTTTTAACTAATTGTGCTTTAACTTTACGGAAGACTTAGCTAAACATGATAAAAATGCCTTGAACTTGGGAGCACATGAAACGAATTTTAAGAGAAAATTTGGTCCCTGAATATAATGTTGATCATATGTTTGCTAATGATGAGTCATGAGTTAGTACATGACCTGTTACCTACATGCGAAAGGAAAATTCTATGGAAGTGATTCCGTCTGTTGTTTCGTCCTATTATCACTAATATTGAACAGGATAAAAAGAGTTTGGTTGCTTACATCAAAGGAACAAAGTGAAAGAGGTAAGTTCCATTTGTGCTAAAATAAGCTCTGTGCATGGAGGCGTACATTCTCTAATTGTTTCTTCATGTGAACCTACAACTTTGGTGCTTAATTTATCCACTACATTTGTTAGCTTAGAGCAGTCATTAGTGGAATCATATTTTGAATTTCCTTTGTTACATGATGATAACAAGACTGATCTATGTGATAAACAAGAGTTCAGTAACAATGCTTTGTTTGTTCCATTACCACAAATTGTGAATGAGAATGATTTTTGGTTTGGACCAAATACTCGTGCAGAAAATAAACGATTACTTCCCATTGCTACTAAAACAGACGAACTTAAATTGATGTCATCTTTAAATACTTTGGGTTATATTTAATTTGATACTCTTTGTGACATCAGTAGCTTAGAGAAGAATTTTTATGTGCTGAATTACCATGGTTATCTAGAAATTCTTTTCATTTCATTGGCAAATATAATTGTAAAGGACAGTACATGGTACAGGACAGTACATGGTACACTGAGTTTACATTTGTGACAATCTTGAATCTCATGTTGCTTTAAATTGCTGCAATCACATGTATCGTGTCCTATATAGTCCCTCTATTTTTGCTTCTAAGCAACACGCTCAATCAGAAAAAGAAGAGCATTCTTGGTTGTCACTACAACAAGAAATAATTTCTCCATACATTTCTATGAAGATACAACCCTTTCACACGCATGGTCAAACTGAGGACGGTGTTTGTTGTCAAGAAGTGGACAATGATGAGGACATGATCGGCACGGATACAACCAGATGCACGTTCGATAGTGATACATTGAAGGTCCATATGTTTTATGTTAATTCAATATTATATCTGTTTGAACAAAGAATACAACACCATGAGTCGTGTATCTCTTGCTATGCAGAAGTACTCTCTTAGATGGACAAATCAGGTGGGAAGCATCCAATGTAAGCCCATGGATGTCCTCCACCTTCCCACCTCCTTAGGCCAACATGGGCGTCATATGTAAGGTGGAGGCCCAACCGACATCGACTTTGAATCCAACTCAGAGTCTAGGACCAGTCTTCAATAAAACGGGTCACACACAGAGTCCGTTTTTGACGATCTAATATGCATGGATAGCTAAGAAGATTATCTTTTCAGTGGCACTAGTCCCATACCTTAATTCATCTAGAGTCAACGGGAAACATCAAGACAAGAGACCCAATCCACGTGGACTTCGAATCCAATTTGGAGTCTAGGAGCAGCCTGCACTAAATTGGACGCCAGGTCGCATACGGGCGCTATTTTCGATGATATACCTATGGATGGAAAGAGGACGAGACCATATTTCCAACATCACTGGTCCCATGTCTAAATTCCCCTGGAGTAAACAGGAATCCTCAAAACAATGGACTATGCAGAATCTATCATGGTGCTGCGACATCAACTATTGGTCGGTTGCCCTTGTATCGAGTTAAAGTCCATTAGGATTACATCCAAGGGACTAGCACGTCCTAATTCCTTTATATTCAGCCATCACGTTCGCCATCAGGTTTTGGAGTTTTGTTTAGATTATATTTGTTAAATCTTGAGCTGCCTCTCGAGTTCGGGGTTGTTCCCTCTTTTAACATTTTAGATTTGAGGCCATACTTAAGAGAAGAGGATAAGTTTGAGTTGAGGGCAAATCCACTTCAAAATGGGGAGGGGGGGGATAATGAGTACAATACATCCATGGATACACACAATCCTTCTTCCACTGTTACATTGAAGGTCCAATCACTAGAGATCGCGCCCAACAGCTTAATCTAGAGGTGAACTCGTTCCTTAGCATTACATTACGCATTCTTGAGCATAGATTACTACCTAACAATTTTATTATGATTAGTAATCATGAAGAGGATGGACGAACGACGGTAGAATAGTTAGGACTCCGTCAAATCGGAGGCCCAGGCCACGTCGACTTTGAATCCAATTTGTATTCCAGAAGTATTTGCACTAAAACGGACGCCCAGGCTGCATACGGTCTCTATTTTATACGATCTACCACTCCATGGAGAGAGGACGAGACCATAGACCATCTTTCCAGTGGAACCTATCCTATGTCTAATTTCCTCACAAGTCCACGGAAACCGTCGAAATATTAGGCCGTTCAGAATCTGTCAAGGTGCTGCTTACACTAATTTTGGACCGGTTGGCCTTGTACTGTGTTTGAATTATGGTTGCGTCCAGGAGACTTGCACGCACTAAAATCTTTATATTAAGCCACTACCCCCACCGTTAGGGTTCGTGTTTTGCTTCCTGTTAGAAACAGAGTCGTCGATTAATTAGATTGTGAGACCCTAATTTTGTGAGTTAATCATTCATCTATAGTGTGGTTACTTTCACTCTCATGGTTGTGTTCTTCGATTCGCAGGCAAAGACTAGCTTTCTCGATGAGGTCATCCAAGTCCGCGCCGGTGATAACCAGAGGAACGTGCTGCGGTTGCGGGTTATGAAATATGCCATTCGGAAGCTGGATCGATTTGTGTCGTGACTCCACCCAAATTGTAGATTATGAGAAACTATAGGAAGATCGAGACACGTTCCATCAACATCTCTCTTAAATGTTGCAAGTGAACCAATGAGAATTGATGAAATATGTCAAGATGAATCAAAAATTGCTCTCAATGCAAGTTCCATTTGAGTTCTATAGTTTAGGAAACAATGTAGGAGAGTTTCATGGGATGGAACTCAAATCTCCCATTTCATAATAAATGCTCTGCCACGTCACTGTTTTGCCTATGTGGTACATTATTTAATGAGAATGAAACCCTTATAAAACTTGTATTAAGATTCAGTGCATGATTTCATCAACGCTTTCTTAGAATGCCATGTCATATAAAAATAGAATGAAATTGTATTCTCTCAATGCAATGTTTCATTCTCATAGTTTTATACATCACTTTTATGTTATATTTAATTGACCAATAGAAGTTCATGAAACATGTGGGATGAAATAAATTGCTTTTAATGGGGATTTCATCTAGTTTCATAGTCTAGCAAATAGTGTAGAGCAAGTTTTATCCGCAATGAAACCCAACCCCCCCCCCCCCACCCCTATTTCATAACAAATACTATACCACATCATTACTTTTACTTATGTGGTATCACAATTAATGCGAATAAAACTCTAATGAAACTTGGATTGAGAATGAAGTAAATAAGAAAGGTCACCATGGATATCACAATCCTTGTCATGGTACTTCCTTCGTTTTAAATTAGAGTTCGTTTTAGACGTTTTTTTTCATTTTTCACAAAACATTTCATTTTAGGTGAAAGAGCTTTAATTAGGTAATGTTTAAATGAGTCTGAGATGGCGCATGAACTCGTTTTCACCATGGATACCAGGCCTGCATGAACTCATCGGCAGATAATCCCCGCAAACATCGATGGCACGCCTGACCCTTTTTTTTTTTTATCGGAGATGGCGCGCCTGACCTTAGCCAAGCTGATGGCCATGAACTGCCAGCCCTCCTCCAGGTCCACTGTCCTGTTGTGCTCCATTTCGGAACTCAATGGATTATCCGAACTGAAGAAAGAAATGGATACGGCAGGGGCTAGCACTGATTTTTGCTTACTTATTCAGGTTCAACTTGGTTTGCCGACGATGACCAAACCCGGATCCTCTCCGGCCAATCCCACTTTTGGTCAAATGGCGAAGGTTAAACTACTTCACTTGCAAAATTAATGTGTGCTGTCTCTAAAGATTGATCCGCTCATGATACTACGCTCTTTCTAAAGCTGAACAACATCAACATTTTACCATCTTGATCAGGGCGTCATCATGACAACCCTCAATGCTTGCTTTACATGCAGTGTCCTTTGTTGGATTAACGGCAAAAGAGTTATAAATGTATTATTAAGAGCCATGTGGAAATCCTCCAGTAACAACTGGCATAGCTTCGCGGAATGTAACGCTGCTTTGACAAAACTTAAAGAGATCTAACGTCTGATGCATGTCATACAACAATCTGTATTCCCACTAAAATTATACACCGGTCATTGGGTTCAAATAACAGAAAACAGCTCATATTATGAACAACTTGACACCAAAAAGGGGATACGAATAGCTATGGGTGGCATGCCGCAGGTTCTTTGACACATCCAAACAATCTCCAAACCTTTTTGAAACCTTCCCCGCCTCTGAGTTCACAAAGGACATCTAAAACGCTACTTCAGAAAGTATGTATCGGAGTATGCCATTAGTGTGTCACATATTTTGTCATACTTGGCAATCTAGTCCTCAACCTTAACCAAAGTACAAGCTTAAGAAGTATCTTGTTGGATTGAACCCTATTAGTATCACTGCAAAATGGGAGCAATATGTGAGATAAATGCCATAACAGTTCAGAAATGTACTGAAAAAAAAAAACACTTACTAAGTGGAGATAGGACGATGACAAGACCGATTGGGTACAGGAAAAATGTTGTTCTGTCCAAAAATGGTAGAACTGCAGTGAAGTAGTAAAGTCTTGTCAACATTATGGTCACAAATACAAAGGTGCTGAAGTTCCTGGAAAGATCGAAACTACAACATACCATCATATCCTAGAAAGTTCAGGTAGTGATAATAAGAAATTGCCACCACGAAAAGTAGGTTCGATAAGAGAGCTGGAAAGAAGCCGTGGGCAACCAATAGAGGTGACAGAAAATATTGAACCACTGAGAAGAGAAGCTGTCAGATGACATACCATGCTTGTTTAAACTGCCATCCAAATGAATAAAAATATTGATATTACCGTATAGGATGACAAATGCAGGAAAGAACGAGTTACAATGAACGTCGAATGCATAGAGCCTGCAAAGAGACTTTACTGTTACAGATATTGATTTTAGTTACTTATAAACAAAAGAACAAATAAATAATTTGCAATCCCATTGTTGTGAGCTGACTATATAAACAAACACTACTAAAAAGCAAAAATGTTCCAGTAATATATGAAAAATAAAATATATAGGGGCGGGGTGGGGATGTACCCAACGGGTATACGTGGATGACAATATTTAGGGGTGGGGTAACAATGTACAATTTCGGTATAGTTCATTTTTCCCAGCTACTCCCTCTGTCCCAATTTAGTTGTTGTTTTAGAGTTGGGCACAGGAATTAAGGTGGGTGAAAAAGGTATGGTGCATGGAAAACTAGAATGAGATAGAGAAGTATTGGAAAGAGAAAAAGGTGTATCGAGAAGCGAGAATGACAAGTAATTTGGGACAAATGTTAAAGGCTAGAATGACAAGTAATTTGGGACGTAGGGACTAGATGAGATCTATGGATCTCCACCCCCACCCCTAATGACCTTTCAAAAAGAGAACAATCTCATATGAATGGGCAACCATTTGGAGGTTCACAAGTAACAGGGAATTACCACTCGACACGTTGCTCAACGACATGGCTATTAGGTTCCTCTCTTAAATAAGAATTTGTAAGAAACCTGCATCCAAATACAGAAGATTCTTTCCAGATTACAGTTATGAACGTATATGTCAACAAATCCATCATTAGACAATGAAAATGACCATAAAAAATAATTGTTGGCATGACAACATATACTAAAACATGTCAAAGCTTATGTTTCCGGACTCACGAGTAAATTTATTAGAAATATAAAATTTGGAATTTTCCACTATAGGTCGTAAGCAGTATCTCACTACATCAAGATTTGGTGGAGAACGAGAACATATATATGCTTATCATCTGTAGTTCAAAATATTTACTTATTCATTTCACTTCATTTAAATATAGGACTAAATATGAAGGGAACATCTTGAATCTAGTAATTAGAGTAAGCATGAAGATATTTTTTAAAAAACAAATCTACAAATATAGACCACATCAGCTCACATAGTACCTCATTATGCTAATATCATTATTAGGTTTCATGAAGACATGGAGCAGGAGCACTACAATACTGGAGACATTCAGACTTACCAGCATAGTGTAGCCAAAACTATCCCGGCAAACAAGAAATGGATAAGCACAACCGAAGTGATTGTTAGAGCAGCATGTGAAGCACTCTCTCCATAGCTACCAAGGAAAGACAAATATCATTACAAAATAAGATAGTTCAATAAGGGAAATCAAATGCCACTTGATTTGTAAAGCATCATGGATATTATCACAATCACAAACAAAACAATTTGACCTTGACGCTTTGAATTATTATCAGGCATATATTTGCGCTAGAGATCATAAAGATAATGTTATTAATAGAAGGTCATTAAGAACTTACGCAACACAGTATGCTGAAGTTGCAAACACAAGAAATAGGATTAGAATGACAATAAATGCAGGGTCATCCCGAGCCCATTGGTTCTTTGTTTCTGAAAATATAGGGAAGAGATATCAGCAATCCATAGAAATACTCAATGTGAAGCAGAGGGGTGGCATGCATAGAATCGACAAATAAAATTCCGAACAGTGTGCCAATGCTTATGGAAAGATCAGAAGGTAAGCATGCTTGATATAAAAAATCACTTGCATAGTGAGAGATCAGAAGATAAGAATGCTTGATACAAAAAATCACTTGCATAGTGAAAAAGATCAGAAGGTAAGCATGCCTGATATAAAAATCACTTGCATAGTGAATTCTACAAGAGTTAAAACGGAGGTAACTAAGATGAGTCATAATGCTCACGCAAATGCTCTTGACTAAGGTCATCACAATTTCTCCCTCTTGGCTAGCTAATTTATACATAAATGTTTTGTTAATCACATAAAGGGAGAAAAATGTACTTCGCTAATGGATCTAGTGCTCAATCAAATAAATCATAAGATAGTAACAACATTTTTTGCAACAATTTACCCAGAGTTATTGGCAATGCCCACACAAAAATGACTATCTTTCCCCTCGAAAAAACAAAAAAAAAATGACTATGTTTGTCAAGCACTCAAGCTCATCAGTAATATTCTATGCTCTACAGGTCACACATATTAATATAATATAAAGCAAAGCCAAGTTTGCATCCACAACGATATATTGTGTCCCAAAAGAATAAAAAAAAAAAAATATAACTAACTTCAGAACAAAACACTAATCGAAGCAATGGACAATTTAAGATATCTGAAATATATGGTGCATTCTATTGCCATATCATGTAGCAACTGGTAATAAGAAAGATAAAAGTAGGCCACGTACGCTTGTGATATTTGGTGTGCTGGTAGCTGCCTTCCAGATAGTAACATGCAGAGAAATAGACAAATGCCAGTCAGATTGTATGGTAGCATTATCAATTCATAATTGTCCCCCAGCAGTTGGTGTTACTCAAATAGCAAGAGTTACATCAAGCTTTTTCTATGAGAAAAGAAATACAAACAATTAAGAACTGGATGAGTGCAGGATGCATACACTACTTTTGGTGAAGTACAGAGATGAACCATTTGCCAAAATGTGTATTCGATATCCATTTGTTGCCACTGTCAATGAGAATAACAATATTAGATTACCTCATACCTTAATAATTGAAAATATGTGGATGTTAAAAGCATCCAGAATAAGTTATATGTTGTACCAATAATACTAGTTCTTAAGATGCCATAGCATTGTGGCAACCTGGGGGCGCCCAGACACATAAGCAACACCTTGGATAAAAATACTAGGAAAGTTGTACAGAAACTAGGTTCAAATGGCTTTCTTAACTCTACTTTCCTGCGAGTATTTGTTTTTCCCTATGTCAGGACTAGGTGTTCCCTAAAAAAAGACTAGGTGTTCCCTCAAAAACAAAAGTCAAGACCAGGTGCAGTAAGCAATAAAGAAAATTCTCGATGCATTCATTGGGCTCAAAGTTCAGTGATTTTGATGGTGAAATTCAAAATGCATAACCATAGGGCTGATGTTGCTGTTGTGAACTGAGAATACAACTGAAGTCTGGTTTTGTTACAACTGTCGTCAACGCTGCACTAAGTGTAACAATTGCCTCAGATTTTGCTGACAACCAATTGAATTGAATTCCAACGTCAGGAGACATGACTATACATTATAACAGAGCATCGGAGGCTAGCGCTTGGCAGTACTGAATCCAGTGAAGCAGCTATACAAGAATTATGGACCCTGGTATATTGACCTGATTAATGCACCAAGGCGAGTCTCCAGGGACATATTAGCAACAGTACCTATAAGTACTGCTCCAAGGAATGCATCAAATGAAGTTGACCCATATCACGACACAAATCCAGGACACCAACACTCCACGACACCAACACCAGTACTGGATCCAGGCACCCCGTGCCCGCATTCCGAGAGGATAACCAAACAATAATGAGAATCCACTGCGTCCATCCTCGCCATGCCTCGGATTGCTTGTCAGATCGGCAGGCGGCAGGGGCAGCGAAGAAGCGAGATGGAACCGAACTGAGGCGGGCGGTGAGCACGGACGAACCTTGACGATGCGGCGGAGGTAGGGCCCGAAGAGCGGCGGGGCGGAGCGGGCGGTCCCGCGCCCCTTGGACGCCGTCGTCGGCAGCATCGTCGGCGCCGCCGCTCCGGTTGCCTTGGCTGCTTGTCCTGACCTCGCGGGATCCGCCGGCACTGCTGCTCCGGCTCCTCCTGCTCTGATCTGGTGGCGTGACGGTAGCAGTCAGCCGCGGCTGGGGCACACGAGATCTGCCACCGGTGTTTCGCGTTTTTTTCCCCTTCTCTTCCTGCTTCGTTAGCTGCCCGCTTCAACCACTGCTCGGCGCTCGCTGCTACCTTTGTTTCGGTCCATATCCAGCCCAGGTGCCCAGCCCAGCCCACGTATCTTCTCTGTTTTCAGCATCCCGGCAAAATTTGAAATTTGCATTATTGTTTCAGTTTGGAACCTCTGTCATTGACAGGAAATTCGAGGCTGATTATACAAATTGATTATAGTCTATAAATAACTATTATTTTTATACATCTAAAATTATATAATTAAAAATAAATATGACTATAATCGCTTATATATTTTAGATATTTGTGCAGACAAGATCACTTACAAACTGTAAATAGTTTGTATAATCAATTTTATAATCTCTATCAAAATAAATCTTTATTAAAGCTCACGATTACATATGAAGTATGACATCCGGTAGTGTTACGTTACATACTAGAGCATTATACGACGCTCAAATGTTGTTCATATGTGGTATTGATACAGGAAGAAGAAGATTGGCCCAATTTTTTTTCTACATTCCAACAATGTTTCGCAAGTCAATTTTAGTTCGTTTGGGAACTCAACAATTGATGGAACGGAAGAGTTAACTATTGAACCAATTGAATAGCAAAAACCATCTTCATTTATAACTACCACAACTTTCAATTCTAACTAAAAAGTATTGGTATTTGTTATGTCATTATTAAATTTTGTCTAAGGGACAATCTCTAGCAACGACGTCAGAAATTAGTACATTGGTATTTAATGTTTACAGAAAAGACTACAAACGCACAGAGTATCGTTTTAACATTTCACTTTAGAGTATTTCAGAGTATCGTATTTATATCCACAGTGAAGATGCTTAACAATAACGTTGCATATGAATTATAGCACTAAGGTATTCATGCTAAAGTATCACATACTCATACAAGGGTAAACACAGAGTATATAGGTAGTATAACACAAAGAAGGGAACAACTATAATTATCCTAGTATAGTAGAGTGAAAATAAATCTAAGACTAGACTAGACACTCAATGCATTCCTATGCATATACATATATACTAGTATATATATACATTTTATGACAACAAGGGATCATAGCTGAGACATATCAAAGTATCGATTTACACCTTATTTAGAAAAATTTCCGGTAATTATACACCTCTAACCTTATGATCAGACACGAGAGATTATAAAGGATGGACAAGGCTATCACTTCTAGCTGCCTACCTTTAGCTCCGTGGGTCGCACGATATTCATGAATATTAGTAGTCTAAATAACACACTTACGTTCTTAAATATTACTTTAAGCCGCCCAACTGACCTTGGTGCTTCGACTAGAGTAAGCACAATGAACCAATACCAAAGCAATGATCCAACTATATCAAACACAAGACATATAGGTATAACTATATATATAAGTATACTTATGACTATTACTAGCAAACTAGTATATAATTTAAGTATAGACGCATGACAATCATAATGATAAACAAGAATACTCAAGCCATATAGAAAATATTGTACAGAATTATATGCTATTGAACTAGCACAAAATCTTATAAAAGGAATAAGAAAGACTACTAGACTCATAACTATTCTTAGGGAGAGACTACTAGAGAGCTAGAAGAGCTTTAGACTAATTCTTATCTGCACTAATACTGAAATGAGATGTATTTACAGGTGAACTCCTTCTTGTGTGTCTTAAGAGTGAGGAGAGGAGCCCTATTTATAGTTGTAGAGGGCTTGAAACGAGTGGTTCTCCTTCCTCCTCCCCTCAGGACCATTTCCTACCACTCGTTCGCGCCACTGCCTTCAGAACCGACATGGAGAGACGGTAACTCATGCCACGTGAAAGCTGGGTTTGAGTGGGCCAGTGGAGGATCGGCCAATCCTGAAGATCGTCCGATCTCCTGTGGGTCCCATTCGGGTCTCCCTTTGAGAGGCCGTCTGTGTTGTGGGCCTTGAGCGTGGGTATGGGATACCTGATAATTTTTGTAGTGTTTTGGCACGTTTAGTGGGTCCATAAATCTGTGTACTGCCTACGTGGCATTCCGTAATTGATCGGAGTTGTGTTTCTTCGCCACATGGTCGGATTATGCTTCATTGCTATAATAATTGACTGATTGCACAATCTTTCTAAGTACATATGAAACTATATTATTTTTAAACTAAAATGTATATATAAAATGCAAGTCCTTATTTATTTTTAGAGATATGTTGACAGTGTTTTTTATACTTAATAGCCGTCAACAAAAAGCAAACATGATAAAGGCATCGAACCCTCTATTCTGCATGAAATAGTAAGAGAGTGATCTTTTAGCACAACATCGTATGTTCTTTAATGTTGGCTACGCCAAACCATAGGAAGATTGAGTGTGAGATCCTTATCATGAAGTTTTACTATCATATATTCAAAATTTTGAGTTTCTTTACAATGCGACTTTGGGTTACATAGATACCTAAGTAGGAAACTAATTTGCTAAACTCTAGACAAACTATGAATATTTTGTTGGCTTCTTTGGATCATTGTGTCATTCCAGAAGAAAACTTCTTTGGACAATTGTGTCATTCTAGAAGGAAAAATAGATCAGGACCTAATCCATAAAGAGGATGTTAGCCTCCTTAATGACTGCACCTATTAAATTAAATCGTCTAAGTTTTTAAATATAGTCACAGTTGACATTGATCATTCGTCTTATTTAAAAAAGTATGAGAAATATTATATGTTTTATTTTGATTCAATTTATCACTAAATATTTTTGAAACATGACTTTTTATTTGATACTGAAGCATCTAGGCCCTAAGGTTTCGGTGATTATGACAAAAGGTAAGTGTATTATGACTAACATGTGTTTTGCAGAGACACTCTTAGAGTTAGGTCATGATCACAGGAGATCCAGCCCCCGGACGATGGACTCGTTACGGCTTGCAAAGGATGGACGACAAGGTTAAGGACTAGCTAGGTCTAAGTGTCATGGAGGTGGGAGACACTTAGCGTAGCACAGGACTTTGTTTTACCTTTGGCCGTACTATAAAGGGGGGTTCGAGTTAGTAGCTTGACCTTGAAATAAGTCTAAGGAGTTGGTAAGTGTTGCACAACTGTCACTCTTAGCATTAAGCAAGCGTAGGAGAGAGTGGTGGTATTGGAGAAGGGACGTCGTTTCGAAACCGTAGAGTTTCGGAAAAGTTCCTGACTCCAGTACGCGCTGGACGCTGCGCCAGATGCGTCCGGCGTGAGTGTCAGTTGGAACAGTTTGCCTGTTTTCGACTAAGTGAGATGAACTGTCTTCCAGCATGCACCGGACGCTGCGCCGGACGCGTCCGGCGAAAGTGTCATGTGGAACAGTGTTGATAGTTTCGGCCGAGGAACATCTGGCGAACGCCGGACGCGTCCGGCGTGTACGCGCCGGACGCTATTCGTGTCCGGCATGTTCCTAACGGTCACTGGTTTTGAAACAGTGACCGTTGGCGCGGTACACGCGCCGGACGCGTCCGGCGTGTGATAGCTGCGTCCGGCGGTGTCGTCTCTGGGTGACTTTAGTGGTTGAGATTGATCCGTTGGTGGGGGCGTTAAATACCTATCCTACTGGTTCAATCTCTAACTCTTGTATTATTCTAACCCTGAGACACACCCTTGAGAGATTGTGAGCAAGCAAGAGTCCTAGTGAGGTTGAGCGAATTGCGATCCGTGAGAATCCTCGCTAGAATTGGCAAGAGTGACAAGTGTGCTGCAATTCCTCTTCTTTGGCTTGTTTTGCAGGTCAAGTGAAGGTTCGGGCTTGTTACTCTTGGTGATCGCCATCACCTAGACGGCTTGGTGGCGGTGGGAACGGTGAGCTTGCCAATGGAGATTGTGGAAGCCCCGGTCCGGTACATGTGAGCGGTTTGGCGATCCACCGTGGTTGGAGTAACCGAAGGATCAGCCACGAGAGAGCACTTGGTCCTTGCGAGGATCAAGGGGAAGCATAACCCTTGCGAGGGTGCTCCAACGAGGACTAGGGGAGTGTGTCGACACTCCGATACCTCGGGAAAAAATCGTCCTGTCATCTCTTGACCTTTACTTCAAGCATTTACATTTCCGCAATGTCTTTCCATTCCTAGACTTGACTAGAATTGTGTAGGTTTGGAACTAGGTTGAAAAACTCACTTGCACTTAGGCACTTGGGGTGAAATCGGGCATTAGGATTTAATTCTTGCATTAAAATTTAGAAAAGCCCAATTCACCCCCCCCCCCTCTTGGGCATCCTCGATCCTTCAGATACATTTGAAAAAAAAATTGAATAAGATGAATGGTCAAAGCCAACTGTGACTATATTTAAAAAACGAAGAAAGTATAAAAATAGATATAAAGATCCTGTAAACCTGAGTCTTGAGTTGTAGCAGGTGCTGTAATCCTGTTGTTGTATGTTGCACTTCTCTCTCATTCTCTTTTTTGGCATGTAGCACTTCTCTCTCATTCTCTTCTTTGGCATTTTATCGAGGGCCTTGGATGAAGAACACTGAACATGCAAATAGCCGATGGAGACAGGCTGTAGGAGTGGATGCTCCGCAGGGAGTCGAAGTAGAATGCAACAGGATCTTCTCAAGGTGCGGCAGTGTAACGATCAAGACACCGAGAAGGGAGAGTTGAATCGGTGTGGACAGACACAAGCTTGTCACACAATTCCTAAAATTCAAGTCGTCGAAACACTGTCCTATGCAATCTAGTGACTAAAAACCCTATCATACTAGTGATACAAGAACAACAAGCAAAGCAAACGCACTAGCACGATAGCCTCCAAGGAGAAGAAAAAATAACAAGCAACATATGCAATTCTACTAGCTCAAGGGAAAGACAACAAGACCAAGCTATAAAAAGAGTGATAGGGAAAGGTTGACGCGTCGATATTTTCCCGAGGTATCGGAGGATGGAGCCTCCCCTAGTCCTCGTTGGACCACTCCCGACAGAGTCCCGGTCCCTCCCGCTATTCCTGGAACGGTATCACCCAAGGAGCGCTCCACTCCTTGAGTGAAGACACGGACTTCCTCCGCTGACCTAGGCAGCACCATGTTACCCGGTGATAAGCCTCCTTCTCGGGCGTCTCTCCTGATACCCCTTTGAATAGAGGGTCCCAAACCGTGTACAAACTTGTAAAGACTTCCACATACTCGACGGGAAGCTCAATCACTAACTCCTAACCGGTCTAGGCCCTGCCATACTACCAAGAGTAATAAGCCAAGATGCCCCTCTACAGCCCACTACCCTAGAGGTGGATGAAGACTCCTTGTTACTCTCCCACTAGCACTCAAAGATCTTCTCTTATTTGCCAAAGTGCTTCTCTCCTTGGCTCTTGGCCCTCATATGGTTCCTATGTTGTTCCACTGGCCAAAAGTCTCTCAAACAACTGAGGGGGACAATTATTTATAGGGCCAACCACGCCCACTAGACGTTACGCTCAAATCCCTCTATGCAGTCAACTCCTGAACTCAACTCTAAAGCAGGTCTTCTAGAGAATGGTACGACGATACCGTCGTACAGTATAACAACTATATCTCTCCTGTCATCTCCAGCTCAGCTCCAATTGCTCAAATGGTACGACGACTCTTCTCCTCCTAGCTTGGCCCAACTTCTATATCTTTTGGGAAATAGTACGACAACCCCCTCGTACGGTACGACGACTCTTTTCTCCTGGCCAGCCCCAACTTGCAAATCTTCTGGAAGTGGTATGACGATACCGTCGTACGGTACGACGATTCTACTGAAACTGGAACTTGATATCTTCGCTACATCCTTGCTTCCAAGCTTCACAAATCGTCTTCCTCGGCTTCCTAGCTATTCTCCAAGTGCTGTGAGACCTTCACAAACGTTGTTCACTACCTCTACACTAGTGAGACATAGTTAGACATCCCAACCCCCCTTAATACTACCGGTTTTTCCTATGGACTCAAAATGTAGCTATATAAACTCTCCAAGCTTGATCTCCATGCTCCAAGGTCTTGATCCATTCTTCAACCACGTACTCAACATGGGCTCAACATGGGTTGTTATCAATAATCGCCGAGGCACTTCACCCTTTAAGGTTGTAAATGGTAGTAGGAGCTGCACTCAACAAGTGAGATCATGTTCATTCAATCACCAAAATATTCATACCTTTGAGGGACGATGGTCATGAAGCTAACAATCTCCCCCTTTTTGGTGATTGTTGATGACACATGATCGAAATAATCGAAACCATAGAGATCATATATGAGATATGAATGAAAGCGCAAAGGTACTTGACAAAGTGAGAAATAAGAAAGCAAATCGAGTCAAGAAACTTTCATCTCATGTCATTATGTTTTAGAATATGTTGATGAAGCACATGAAGTTAGGAGCATTGCAAGTAATGTCAAAGCATATATCTAAGAAATCTCCATAACCTACAATATTAGTCTTCCAATGATATGTGATATATGATGAAAGAACGAAAGAAAGAGAGCACACTATCATTGACCATCAAAGATATGTAACGGGACGAGATGATTTGGTATCTTATCTCCCCCTTGACGGCAGAACCATCATGATGATCTGAAATAAGCATAAAACTACAATACGGAAGCACGTGAGTGAAAACCAAGTGATCATCGATGAGTAAGAAAACAGGAACAAACAAAGGAACACCAAGATCATCGACATCACGGGAACACGAAATATGGATGTATAAAGCTCGAGAGAAAACATAAGTGCATACATCCATGGAACAAAATACAGAGTCTAGAAGAAGGAAAAATACCCCATATCTCACAAGGCTCTCCCCTCTGATACAAAAGTCACTCTCCACCTATATTAGAATCATCTCATCTTCATAAACTCTCTCCCCCTTTGGCATCAAGCACCAAAAAGGAAAACATGTAGTGGAGGAGATCTAAGGTGCAGGCAAAGAGGGTGTAGTGGTCACTGGAGGGTCCTGCTGCTCAGAAGGGGGCTGCTCTACTGTGGAGTCTCCAGGGGCCGCAGTTGTATCCTCCTGACGAGGTAGTATCTCGAACTGATCGAGATCAATGGAAGAGCTGCTGGTAGAGTGACGTGCTGCTGCTGGCTGCGGGTGCTCTCTATCAAACTGCTCCATGTCCTATGCAAACTGAGCTGCCTCGTGTGGTGAGAGACCTGCACCCAAACCCAAGCTCCACACCCCTCGTCCTCTGCTCAGAAGTGGCTGCATCCTATGGCAGTGGGATAGTAACAGAGGAACTCTACACGACTGTAACCACTGGATCCTCAAAGCTAGGGTACGTCGGAGTGAAGGAGACGGCTCTGAGGAAGTCCCTGCTGTTGTCGTCCCTGCTGCTGGCTATGAGAGGTCTGAGGCTGTGAAGAACATAGCAGACAGGGAGAAGGATGTCAACGGAGAAAACATGGCAGCAGTGAAGGACGGGAAACCCTCTGTGATCATGCTCGCATATTGACTTGAGGACTCTAACAAGGTGTGTGTCGGAGTAGACGGAGTCCAGAGTGTGGTGGTAGGAAAGACAAGCTGTGGCTGTGGCTGCTGCAGTGGTGGAGCCGATAGCTGTCCTAGGAAGACTATGGGGAGCCCAGCTCCCTGAAACCACTTGGCTATCGCCCCAAAACTAGCCATCATCATAGCACTCTGATCTGCCTGTAGCTTCTGCGTCCTCTTGAGTGCCTCTGCTGTGAGCTTAACCTACTCTGTAGTCTGTCTGGCCTGCTCTCAAAGGCTCTGACTCTCTCCATCTCTTCCTCAATGACCCGTGCTTGTCTGGCCTGCTCTACCTGTATAGCATGAAGTGTGGCAACTATAGACAGGTCAAGAGGAGTTGTAGCCTGCTGTGGTGGTGTCTCTAATGTGTGCTCGGGGCCCTTAGAACTAGCAGTGTGGTGTGCCCCTCCCTCTGCAGACACTGTCCTAACCTCCTCTCCTGATGGTGACTGAGTGGGCTGAGTGGTACTCGAGGAAGTGGCCCGTCTCAGTGCTCTCTCATCTGTAGGCTCAATGGGAGTGTAGAACCTGACTGCATTTGGTAGTGCTCTGTACTCAGCCTCAGCCATATGTCTAGTCCTCCACAATAGGTAGCAAAGGTGAGGTCCAAAGCTGAGCTGGCACTTACCAATCCTCTGAAGCATAACATCCTCCAGCTGACACAAGATAAGCTCTGTCAGTTCAAACTGAAGGTGTCCAAGTAGATAAGCAACCACCCACTGATGGAGAATCAAGAACCTCCCCTTGTACCCTTACGTAGGTACAATGGTGCTGGACACAATAGCCCGTACAACTCTCACCTCATGAGTGAGTCTGCGAGGCAAGCGAGAGAAGTTGGGGTGGTGTTATGGTGAAAAGGCTCTGCTCATAAGCTCGTCTAACGACTCAACACCACCGAGAGCTCTGTTGGGTGCATCCGATCCTGGACTGCTCAATCTGTGCAGGCTAACCTCATGTGATAGACATCCAAAGTGGTGAATGAAGTCCTCTCTGGTCAAGTGAACTTGCTATCCTCTGAAGGTGAACCATATGTAGGAGTGGTCTAGGGCTACCCACAATGATTCATATATCTCCAAGATGATCTCATCACTGTAGGGGTAGTCTATGGTCACCTGCTCTACTAGGCCTGGCAGGTAGCTGAAGTGTGGCTCTATGTCTGTCCCTGCACCATGGTTGAGTACGAAGAATGTAGAGTGCTTATGATGTGAGCATACCTCCTCCTATAAGCCTCATAGCTTTTCCGTTGTGTCATAGTATTGAAAGGTGTTGCAGCGGGATCTCTCTGAACTGGTACCCAAGCTGTCTTGGGCGCTCTCCTGATGGTCCTCAGCTATGGGCCGGTCTTCTTGAGCATGTTGTGCTCATCTGCCTGAGTCTGACCCATGGCCCTCTATGCTCGTGCTGCTGCTCTAGCGTACACAACGCAAGGTCCCTTAGCACTATGTGGGCATGAATGTCCTGCAGCTGTCTCAGTCTCTGGCTGCTCCTCAGGCTCTGGCTCCTGTGTCTCCCCCTCCTCCGCGGTTCTCGACTGTCGGCGTCGGGTAGGAATACCCCACGGTAGACCACTACAAGAGAACTACCATTTTTTGACATTTTGATTATGTCATAAAATGTGTGATTTATGTCATATTCAACATTTTATGACATCCTTATGACGTAAAAGCTAATGTCAAAAAGTAGATGTCAATAAATAGACTTTGTGACATTTCCAAAATCAATGTCATAATCTTATGACATTAGTTTTTTGTCATAGGCTTAATGACATAGGATTTAATGTCATAAGATCCCACCTCGCCTGCCACATGGACACTACCACGTAGGACGAAAAGCTGATGTGGCGCTGAGTTGACAAAAAATGTAAACGTCATAATAGTTGAATGTGGCCTGTTAAAGCCCGTATATTTGACAGGCTTATCATGGTCCATAAACATAAAAATGGGCCAAATTGTTCAACGATGGCCCAATATCTATTTTCAGTCCATCCATAATTGGCCCAGAACGTTTTGGACTTTCTTTTTTCAGCCCATTCGATATTTTTAATTCTTTTGTTTCCTATCCAAATTGCAATTCATAGCCCATGTGACAATTTTGAAGCTTTTTTTTTCAGCCCAATATTGCATTCACATTACAGCCACAAAACAAATAGTGCAAATTGCACTTTAAACAGTCAGAACATTACCAATTTAACATTAAACTAAATATAATTGCATTTCCACAACCGTCATTCATCATAAATCCATGAGCACAGCTTAAGTTCAAAACTATAGATCAAACTTAAACTATGAATCATCCATCTTCATAATGACCTTCACTACAAAAGCACAGTAAGTCTGTTGTTACGGCTTGCTGATCAGCACCATTAACACCAAAAGGTTAATAACCAAAACGTTAGCAAAAGATTGTGAGAGATTACTCCACAGCACCAAGAGATGGTGCAACACTCCCAGCAAATAAGGAACCAAAAGACTTGAGGAAACTTTGAACCTCATCTCCTTGCTGCTTCAATTTCGCATTTTCTTGGCGACGCTGCACTGCCTCTGCTTCCAGAAATTCCACCTTCTCTCGAAGTTCTGCTGATCCTTGCCTCTCAGCCTGGAGCTCACGTTGAAGTTCTTGTACACAATCACCACCTGCAGCAACTTTGGCACTTTGTTTCAACACAGCACTCCCCAAGCCAATATTTTGAAGAAATGTAGACTTTGGCATCACTTGAACTACAGCTTCTATAGCGGTCTTTGGATTCTCCCCGTCTTGCGGTTCAGCAACAATGGCCTCCATTTCAGCCTAACAAAAGTTGAATAGCAATAAGTTTCATCTAAAATTGGTCATCACATTTGAGAGAGCAAGAGTACTTACAATAGCAGTTTTTGCATTTTCAGAAAAGCCTGTTTTGCTGCTGCAGGGGTGTCCTTGAAATGATCAATAGCAGTTGGTGGTGAATCTTTGTATTTAGATTGCCTCTGCAATTACACAAACAACCAATTAACCAACATTAAAGAAAGAAGGGTTTATTTCTGGTAAAAAAAAGAGAAACAAGAGGAAGAAACATTAAATATAGTAATCTCAGACATTGAAAGATGAAGAAAGAACAATACCATTGAACAACATAAAGCAACAAAAGAAGGCAAAAGAAACAGTACCGCAACAAATAACTGTGCAATGTAGCAGCGAGAACCCGTCTTCTGCTGCAGGTGAACTTTCTCACGGCTCTCTTTGTTTTTCACACATCTCTCCTATATAAATGCAATCATCAATTAGGGTGGCAATTGATTCATAATCTTTGAGGATGTTAGAAATATATTTAGGAAGCATACCTTATGCTTTGCTGTAGACCACAGGTCCAGAAGTTGTTTCCACTGCAAGTCGCTCATAGTGGGCAAGGGTGATGTTGTTCTGACTTTGTCTGCTGGTATCCCAGTGAAGTACTTCTTCTTCAAGTAGTGTCGCAGTTGTCGCTGTCCCTTTTTTAGAAGATCACAGCATGTAGCAGTCACCGACTTACTGGTTGTATCCATGGTGAATTGGCTCTGGTCAATAGAAGGAACGCATGGTTAAAGGCGCTGAAAACATGTTGTGTAAAGAAGTGGTGGCAATAACATGTAGGGAATGTAATGATATAGCAGCAAGCATGTTGAGCTAACAAGGCAGATTGTATGAGCATAAGGGTACTTACAGCAATTTTTCCAACATAATCCAGAACAAGGCCCTCATCTTTCTTGTAGTCTTTCCAGTGGGGGAGAACAGGGATATTGTCCCGGAGAATGATTCCAGCTTCTGCTGCCAGTTTTGCAGCTTGGACAGGTGCTTCTGGCCTCAGGTTCCCTTCAGCTATGTGTATTGGGATCTTGGTGTTCAATCCTTTACACATCTTTTCCAAACCTCTTCCTACATGTTTTTTGCTGGCACAATGATCTGTCAAGGAATGGATGCTATTTAATTGAAAGTTGGAACAAAAAACATTTGAATAAATTAAACCAATGTATTGGAGAATACAATCACTTGCCTTCATTGGATTGTACATCAGTATTGGCAGGTAGCAATGCATCTTCTGAGGGGCCATCATCTGCCCTTGTTACTAGATCAAGGCAGTTATCAAGAGGTGAAGTTAAGTCCCTTGTCCTCTGCCTAGTCAACCTTGCCGGTCGATCTTCCTCATTACTTGCCCTTAACTCTCTTTGATTTTCCTAATCCTCCACCAGTGTTTGTTACATTGCGTTCAGGTTCCCACTCCTGCATGGTCTCCTACATGATACATGAAATCAAAAGACAGCCATAATTCAACATAAGTACATACTGAACTGAACTGAGTACCTTATTAACTACTCCTTGTTCAATATCTTCATCTCCAGGTTCATCTCCAGGTTCATACAATGAACCTGAGTTTTCAGGTGCAGCAGCAGTGGGCTTCCCTTTTGCGATCTGCAGAAGTGACTTTGACTGTTGGATTCCAAGACTTTGGAAGATTCTGTTGTTCCGCATTATATTATCCATCCTATTCTTCTCATATTGAGAAGGCTCCGCTGTGATAAAATGAAACATGCATCATTGGATCATAACTGAACACACACGAACAATGACTTAGAACTCACCAGAGCAATGGATGAACAAATTCTATGAACAATAAGAACACTAGACTGGAAGCATACTAGGAAAAAATAGCAGGCATGCAAATACTACTGATAAGTGATAGAAATTAACATAGCACGAGACAGCAAGAGCTGCACGGAACCAGCCGGAAGCTCCGCAGCGACGAGAAAGAACTGTAGCCCACTCCCCCCCCCCAGTCCGACCTGTAGCTCCACCCCTAAATCACCCGCCGACATTCAAGCACAGGTGAGCAGATCTAAGGAGGCAGGTCATGAGGAGTGAGGATTTAGTTACCTTCAAGCACGTTCGTGGCTGACGACGGATTTGGAGCCTTCTTCGTACCTGCCTTGGACTTCTTCGTTGCCATCCATCCAGGGCCCAATTTCTTCATCTTGTTCACGTCGGGAAGACAGAAGAAGCGTCGAGGACGAGCCCGGTGGTCGGAGGTGGAGGAGGAGCCCGGTGGTCGGATGCGGAGGAGGTCGTCAGCAGCGGAGGAATTGGGGGAGAGGCGGTGGCCGAGGAGTCTAGGACTGAGGAGTTGGGGGAGAGGCGGCGGCTGAAGACCGAGGATGAGTGCTTGGGTTGGCTAGGGTTCAAGGGAAGGGCTCGCAGGGTGGGGATGTAGTTCGCACGCAAGGAATTTCAGACCGTTCACACGCCCGCCCAATTCAATCTAACGGCTGTCTTCCGTCCAAGTTAGCGATCCGCGGCACAAGCCCTTCACCCAATCACGTGACAGCAAAGAATACAGGTTGCGCGTTCCAACCGGGGTCTCACCTGTCAGTAGGTGCAAGGAATAAGATCCTCAGCTAGTTATACGTTTTTGAAGGGATAAAACGTAGTTTTTATTGATTTGTTGCTACAGTATGAGCTAAAAAATTTAAAAAAAATAACCAAAAATATACTAGTCTTTAGGAATACATCTAGCATTTATACACAAATTTTTAGCTCTAGATTCATTATATATGGAGTAATGTAAAAAAATGAAGGAAAGAATGCAATTTTCAATTTATCCTATGATTTTTATTTCAAAAAATACGATGGTTTTTTAATCAATTTTTGTTGTGTGGCTATTAAATTGTAATATGAACCTCTGTGATTTGTCTTGAATTTTTTGAATTATTTTTTCTACAGGTGTATGTCTAAATGGAACTATAGAATAGATAGTGTGAGGAAGTTTGACTAGGAATTATGGGAAAACGAAACCATCACAAGTCTTAGTGTTTTTAAAAAATGTATGATATTTTTTACATGTATCTACACACAATCTAAGTATTACCACAAATTTTCTTGATTTTTTCTTAATCTTACAGTGATCTAAAGAAATAGTTAAATAATGTACACTTTTGGGTCTACCCGTCGTTATAAATTTCTTATGTACACCACTCTGAAAACCACTCACTAAACTGAATTTAAAGTATAAGATTGTAGGAAAAAAAATGAAGTCATTTGGATGAAATTTGACAAAAATAAACAAGTTTGAATCCTCACATGTGAATCAGAAAACAAAAATAGTGGGCGACTGAAGATTTGAGGAAGAACTCAGGTTGAGCCCCGCGCTGACGGGTGGGACCCGTCAGTCTGTGTCTCAGCTAGTTGGCATGGTCACCCGCACTGACGTGGGACCCAGCTGTCTGTGTCACAAATTTTTAGAGTGATTACTGATTGCTGTAGTTGGGCCACGAAGAATTGGGCCCAGTCTAGAGTTGTGGCCTGAGTTTTTCTTTTTTTTAGGTGGATTTAGTACGTGCACATCCATCAGAGCATCCATGGCACAAATTTTTTTTTGAACGTTATCGCACAAAGGTAAATAATTTCAGAGAAACATTCAAATGAGGCCATGTTTTTCTCTCTACATCACATAGCACCAAAAAAAATTTAACACTAGCACAAATGTAAATAATTTCAGAGAAACATTCAAATGAGGTCATGTTTTCCTCTCTACATCACATAGCACAAAAAAAATTAACACCATAGCACAAATGTAAATAATTTCAGAGAAACATATTCAAATGAGGCTATGTTTTCCTCTCTACATCACATAGACTAACCACTAAGCATCCAGATCAACAAATAGTTATAACAATCACCGTCACATAAACTGAGTACATCACAAGTTTTTTTTTTGGTTCTGTGAGGGAGTTTCAGATCAACATATTGGACACTACACATCACAAAGCCATATGTTACACGATGAATGTCATTTCTTAATCCTGGACGTCACTTCATTGCTGTCCAACTGTAGCAATTCTTGATGGCACACACCTACAATAATAGTAAAACAGCAAAATAATACTTACATTCAGCCCAAGTTCCATACAACCTGCTATATATTGAGCTGCTTCAAAGAAAAGAGGTAGAAAAGAACATCAGGTTGTAATAAATTTTAGGAAAAATTAGATCTGTACCATTAAAAGATCCCAAAGTTAGATATATATCATCGTGACCCACATGTCATTGACTCATGTGAACCCCACATGTAAGTGAAATAGCGATGGTATATATCTAACTTTGGGATCTTTTAATGGTACAGATCCAAATCTCCCTAAACTTTACCTTATTTACCCGTAATCGCTATCATCATCATTATCATCTTCAGCACAGGTTGTCGGACTATCAATATCACTCATATATTGCCATTTAGTTTCATCTTCGTCATCACTTGGCTCATTTTCTTGCTCTTCCTGTTCTCTTTGCCCACAAAGGCTGTCAACAACACTAGCATCCACCACAGTTGCATCTGCTTGAAGGCAAGTATTGTGTGGCTGCTCATCTTCCAAATTTATTTCTTCATGTTGCACCTCTAGGACTTCACATTCGTCATCCTGGTAGGACAATAGCACGGCATTGGGTAACTCATCCTTGCTATTCTCAGCCACACTCCACAAGTGCCTGTGTGAAAAATTTTGAACAACTCTCCAATTATCACCATACTTGGTGTCCAACAAATAAAATATCTTTGTTGCCTGTGTTGCTAGAATAAAGGGATCATCTTGTACCACAAACTGCCATGATTAATGCTTTTAGAAAACCCGTCATCTTTCATTTTGAACCTCTTTCCATGAGTGTTAAACCAATCACAACGAAATACAACCACTGTTCTATGAGCACCAACATCTGCATTGTACCTGAGCTCAATAATTTCCTTTAAGCATCCATAGAAGTCAATATCCCGGTTATCATGGCAACCCTCAACCATAACTCCACTATTTTGTGTCCTTTTGTTTATGTCATGATCTAAAGTGTGAAACCGGATACCATTAACTAGACATGCTGAATAAGTCTGAACTCGCATATCAGGCGCACATGACAAGGCAAATAGATCATCACTTGTGTTTTGTCCCTCGACGTAACGGAGTCTTAGAATCTGCAAAGAAAAAATAGATGTTCAACCAGCTTTGAAATGATCAAATATACAATTTAAATTAAGTTACATGACAATGATCAAATATACAATTTAAACTCACGTGCTTCTTGAACCACGAAGGAAATTGATTCGCAAGAGTTTTTTGAACATCAGGACAACCTGCATTCTCTAGCTCTTCACTATATGTCCTGAAAATAATATGAACAACCAACTTCAGGGCTAATAATTAAATTACATGACACAATTTAAATAGTAGTTGCACTGACTTACTCAATATATGGCTGCACCTCAGGTCAGTTATGCAACACATACCAAATCATTTTTTCATGATCATCTTGAAGATATGTAATCTTAGATGCTCCAAGAAGATCAACTCCATGGTTGAAAACTTCCAAGTCACTTGTTCCTATGACAACACGCTCTCTATTCCTTCCCACTCGATTGTGCCGTGTCTCAACATCATCATCAAAGTACCTCGAGCAAATATTCATGCATTCAGCAGCAACATATGATTCTGCAATTGATCCTTCGGGTCTTGCCATGTTTCTAACAAACCGTTTCGATGTAAGCAACCTTCGTTCTACAGGGTACATCCATCCATATTGTGTAGGACCTCTTAGCATTGCCTCTTCAGGTAAATGGACAGCCAGGTGTAGCATCATCTCAAAGAAAGAAGGAGGAAATATTTTCTCCAGTTTGCAAAGAAGAATTGGGATTTCATCTTTCATTTTCAGCAACACATCTAACTTCAAAATTTTTGCGCAAAGTCGCTGAAAAAAGTAACCCAATTCAGCAAGTGATTCATATATGTCCTTGTCCATGATCCCTCTAATAGCGGCAGGCAAAATCCTTTGGAGAAGAATGTGACAGTCATGCGTTTTGAGCCCCTGGAGGTTGCAGCCATCAACAGTAACACATGTTGCTAAGTTGGAAGCATACCCATCTGGAAACTTTACAGTTCTCAAGAAATCACAAAAAGCAATCTTCTGAGTTTTGGTCATCGTGTAGGGAGCATGAGGAATACTATATGAATTTCTATCACGGCTCAAGTGTAAATGTTTCCGTATGCCCATGTCTTCCAAATCAAGCCTAGAATTTATTGTGTCCTTAGACTTCCCAACTACCCCTAGAAAGGTACTAAGGATGTAGTCACATATATTTTTTTCAATGTGCATCACATCAAGATTATGTCGGAGCTTCAAACTGGACCAATATGGCAAATCCCACAAACAAGACCTTCGCTTCCAACATTGGCCATCCTCCACCAGCTTTCTCTTTTTGTCTTTCGGATGGTTTCCAGGTCTAACATCCTTGACTCTCTCTAATTGCTCCATGAGCTCATCACGAGTAAATTCTTCTGGCCTTTCATGATTTTCAACATTACCATCAAACACCCTCTTCTTCCTCCACTCATGGTCCATATCAAGGGAACGCCAATGACCAATATAGCATATCTTATTGCGTATCTTTTTCGAGCAAGGATTCTTGTCACACCTCACGCAAGCATAATATCCTCTTGTGATTCTACCGACAATGTGCTCAAAGCAGGATAATCATGAATGCACCGTATTACTGCAGCATGCAACTTAAACTTCTTCCCACTAAGTGCATCCAAAGCACTAACACCTTTCCAAAGTTCTAGCAGCTCCTCAATCAGTGGCTCTAAGAATACATCAAAATCCTTTCCCGGGCATTGTCGACCAGGGCTTAGTAGGCCCATCATGAAGTTCGACTGCTCCATGCACTCCCATGGTGGGAAGTTGTATGGGATAAGAAACACCGCCCACATGCTATAAGAGGCACTCATTTTTCCAAATGGATTGAAACCATCTGTAGCAAGGCCAAATCTGATATTCCTTGCATCATTTGCAAACCAACCATACTTTCTGTCAAAGTCTTTCCATGCCTCACCATCAGCTGGATGATTGAGCTCATTCTCTACCGGTTTCCTCTTCAACTTGTGCCATTGTGCCAACTCTGCCATTTTTTTGCAAGAAAAGATTCTCTTTAGCCTAGGAATCAACGGAAAATGCCACAATACCTTCACAGGAATCTTTTTCCTTCCATTCTCATCTTTCCATCTTGAGGCACCACAAACTGGACACACATCACTTCCTTCTAACTGCTTTCGAAACAGAACACAATTATTTGGGCACACATGGATTGAAATGTATCCTAGCCCCAACGCTCGAATAACCCTCTTGGCTTCCTCATATGTTGACGGAATTGAGCAATTTGGGAATGACGATGACAACAATTTCAGCAATGCTGTGAATGCAGCATTAGAAATCCGATAAAACGACTTCAAATGGAGTAACTTGACCACAGAACTAAATCTGGTATAAGGTGAACCAGGGTACAGTTCCTGCTCCAGCTCTTCAAATAAAATTGCAAACATTGATTTTTTT
This sequence comes from Oropetium thomaeum, assembly GCA_001182835.1. Taxonomy (NCBI): domain Eukaryota; kingdom Viridiplantae; phylum Streptophyta; class Magnoliopsida; order Poales; family Poaceae; genus Oropetium; species Oropetium thomaeum. The sequence goes on along the minus strand of LFJQ01000007.1, from coordinate 723,566 downwards.
GCTTTACCTTCCTCTTCTGCTGTGTATATCTCCTCTACCATAGCATGAATTCCATCATCAACGTCCTCTTATTGATCCACATCCTCATTTTCATGCAAACTAATATCCTCATCAAAATGGTCCTCACTTTCCTGTGCTATAACCTCTAATGGTTCTCCATGATATATCCAGCGAGTGTATGTACTAGCCATCCCATGAATATACAAGTGATCTTCCACTTGACATTTAGGTTTGGAAACCCTATTCAAACACCGACGACATGGACAGCGTATTTCTTCTTCATCATTGATATTGCTGGAAACAAAGGTCATGAAGTCATTCACCCCGTCCATGTGTTCCTTGCTGAACATCCTGCTGTTATTTATCCAAGATCTGTCCATCTGCACCGAAGAATGATATACACTTACTCAACACATTGTACATGCCATATCTGAATAAATTTATGAAACATATGACATGCCATCTGTATAAACAAATCTTCAGTAAACTTTCTAATTGTTGGGGGGCCAAGGCCCAACCACGGCCCCTTTTCGAAAGATGGCGCAAAGCCCACGAAGGCTTGCGATAAGCCCGCGAGGAATAATGCCGTGAAGGCTCGTGATCAAGAGACTCTTCGGGCCCGGAGGATTCTACTGATCCGAAGATCCTTCGGTCGCGACATCCTTCCGTACTAAAGGAGTAGTCCACGACGGAAGGATGTGGCTCGTGATGTATAAAGCACGGAGGTAGAGCTGTGCCTGTACTGGAGAGAATAAAATTACGGAATGCCCTATGTAAAAGTAGAAAGAGGAGGGTATTACCGTAATAGGATTGATAAAGGTGTAATGGCCTGGGGCTATAAATAGCCCCCCTAGGGCACTGTAATGCGGACTGAATTCCGATTATTACAAAAACTTCCACTGCTCAATTCCCCTTGCCCCTAAGCTCCGAAGAAAACCTAAATCCAACACTAATCACATAAGCACATAGTATCGATTTTTTAGCTGCTAAGGACAAACATTAAGTCACAAATTGGTACTACCACGAACAATCCCCTTCAATTGGTGCAAATTCAAAACAAATCCATACCTCTCTTGTTGCTACACCTTAATCGAGGCTCTCCAGTCGTCCCCGGGTAGATCAGGCCTCCTCGTCGTGAAGGTGGACGTGCTGGCAGCCTCTTCGCCGCTTGCCACACTGGCTGCGCCCCCAGTAGCGCTGCGCGCACGTCGCCAAGCTGCGCCGCGCCCGGTCGCCGAGGCCCACGCCGCCAAGCCGCGCCGCGCCCGGGCGCCGAGACCCACGTCGCCAAGCCGCGCCGCGCCCGGTCGCCGAGAAGCATGCCGCGTTGTGCCCGGTCGCCGAGACCCACGCCGCCAAGCCGCGCGACGTGCCCGGTCGCCAAGACCCACGTCGCCAAGCCGCGCTGCGCCTGGTCGCCGAGAAGCACGCCGCCAAGCCGCGCTGTGCCCAGTCACCGAGACGCACGCCGCCAAGCCGCCGCGACGCCCAGCCACCGAGATGCACGCCGCCAGCCGCGGCAGCCGCCAAGACGCCCGCTGCAGCCCCAACTCCTAGCTGCTTCGCCCGTCGCTCGCGTCAGGGAGATCAGGCCCTAGCCGCGCCGCCCGCCGCATCCAGCGCCGATCTGACCTGCGCCCGCCGCACGCATCCGCATTAGAAGTTCAGGACTTAGTATTTTGCGAGTCCAAGTCAGGAGACGAAGCAGTGAATAGATAGTTCACGTTATAATATTATAATATAATAAGTAATGAGCACTTCATCACATACGCTGTCGTAGCTCAGCGGTCGTAGTGTGAGCCTTGGATGCTTGGGGTCGTGGGTTCGAGCGCGCGTCTCGCCAGCGCCCATGTTTTTGTTAATTTGTGGTCCGGGGGTGGGCTCTGCTGGGCCTATTTCAATGTAAACAAATATGAGTCCATATGTCCACGTGGCAATTTTTTTTATTTTCAAATTCTAGTGACATACAACTATGTCATAAATTTATGACAACTACAATATGAACTTTATGACACAGAGAATTATGTCATTAGGACATTCAAGTTATGGTTTATGACATATCTTATGACATATATTTTTTTTTATCACTAAGCACAAATGACAATCTAAAAACGTCATAACCTACATGACTTTGTGACATATTCTACTAATGTCATATTGTTTATGTCACAAAAATGCAAGATTTCTTCTAGTGGATTAGTCCTCTTTCTAGCTGACCTCCTCTATGCATGCACAGCTGGCTCCACCTGCTGCTGAGGCTCCCTGATAGTGAAGCCTCTTTGCATAGTAGCTGTCTCAGCTACTAGTCTGGCTCTCTCTGCAGCCTTCTTTGCCTTGGACATAGGCACCTTCTGGACTGCCAACCTCTTGCCCTTCCTATCACTAGGACCCTCATCCATCACTAATACTCTGAATTGTCAACTACACACAAGATAGGTTTAAGATCTTGGCTCTCAAACCGTCCACTGTTCTCTGCTAGCTGACTGTGACTCTGTCAAGATAGGATTAAGAGCTTGGCTCTCAATCTGTCCACTGTAAACTGCTATGTGTCACTGACCAACAACCACTGCACATAGGATAGATACAGTAGGTGTGAGAGTCCTAGTACATCTAGTAGCAAAGCACCGTAGTTAAGGGATCTGCAAGAAATCCTAGTGATGGAATCAAGGTCATGTCATTGATCAAAATAAGCAATAATATCAACAATGAAATCAACAACCCTAAAGTCACAACTATGATCGACGATAAGAAAATGTGACCTAGGTGAGAGATAGTGACCAATGCAGCACCTTAATCATGAACATGAGTGAACTAGTGCTACACTAATCAACAACAAGTGATCAATTGACTAGAATTGTAATAAAAGATTGAACTTATTAGGGCATGCAACCTAGTGTGAAACTTGATCATGGAATTAGGGGCATAATCTGATGGAAGGCAAGAATGGCGCAATACCCCAAGAATCAGGAAGTCCGAGGCACATCTTTGAAAGGACCTTGATGTCGCCTAGAGAGGGGGGGGGAGTGAATAGGCGTTTCTGAAATTTACAAAAACTTGCAGCGGAATTAGTCACTAGGGCAAACGGAAGGTTCCTATTTTACAAACCAGAACTTCTAGTTTTTCAAACCAGAGGTTCCTCTTTTATAAATCGGAACTTCCTGTTTTCCTGGATAAGTGAAACAGCCTTATAGAAACCGATTTCGATCCTTTTCTCAAACTTTCAAAGGTGTAGGTGTATGTCTAACAAGCAATATACTTGATTCACAAAGAATCAAGGGTTAGTATTGCATCCACCGAACTAAACAAGGAAGACAACCACAACGGTAAAAACAAAGAGATGCAAACTGAAACAAGCACGCAGGGATTTGTTTCACCGAAGTTCAATGACTTGCTCCCAAGTCATCTACGTGTCCGTTGAGGAAGCTTGAGTTGCGCCAACTCCAAGCCGGGTCTCTTTCAACCGGTTTCCCCACTTCACTATCTTGCTTCTTTCCTTGCGGAGGCGAAGTGGACCTTCACAAACTTTCCCGTGGCAGCCACAACCCTTGGATGCTCACAGGGGGACGCCTAGCCGACTAGGAGGCTTCACCTCCAAGAGTAACAAATGCTTCACGGATTTGTGGCATAGGACTCAAGTGCTTAATATCTAGAATTGCTCTCTTGTGTTCTCAACTCAATCTCTCTCAACCCAAACACTTTGGATTATCACAACTCACCAAATCCTCACAAAGAGGGTGTTGGGGAGAGCTACGGGTTGCTTTGGCTTTGATGTGTGCGAAGGTGTTCTCAGCAGCTGTAGAAATGAGTGGAGGAAATCCTTTTGAAGATGCCCTCCAAAAACTAGCCGTTATAGCTTTCTGTTGGAAACCGAAACTTCCGGTTTTTCAAACCAGAACTTCCAGTTTTGTTGAGGTAGCCGTTGGCAGTTTATGCAGAAACCGGAACATCCTATTTACAAAATCGGAACTTCCTGTTTTGGGTATTTTTGGCTATTTGAGTGGAAAGCTTGGTTTGTGAGGTGATCTCTGTATTTTGGCTAAAGGGTCAAGCTTACGACCTCACAAGGAACTTTCTGGGAAACTTTGGGCCAGAACGGAGAGGGTTCCAAAAACGAGAACTTCCTCTGTTCCAAACCGGAACTTCCGGTTTTTCTAGGTTCCAGGCTTATGTGTAAGTGTTTAGCCATTGTGTTTCTCTATTCTCATGTAGGTTTTTCATGAGCACTGAGACTTATATAAACCCATGTAGCATCCCTCTTGATAGTGCGGCATACCTATACTCAAGATTTGAGATAAACGATTACATCTTCTTGAGGCTTTGTATTTTCATCATAATGCCACCTTTTATGATTGCAAGTCTTGAGGGCTGTCAACATGAATGTTTCTTTAGCAGTTCTTTCTTGAGCTAATTACTTGAAGACTTTCAAATCGTGTATCCAATAATCACTTTATGTCTTCAAATCATTTCATGGTCTTCAATAATACTTGACACTCGTCATTATGTGATTCCTTGTAGCTTAATCGGTTCATCAAGATCTAGCTCCACTTGCCCTTCCCCAAGCTTAGGTTCCTTGGCGCCAAGACTCCATCTTGCCCTTCTCCTTTGCATGGTCCATCGCGGCCAAGTCATGCCAATCCTTCACCATCTCAATCACATGAACCAAACAATGCTTCATGTCTTCAACGAATAACCAATTTGAATTCCATGTATACATTTCATATGACCAAGCAAATTCTTGTGAGACCAATTCAAGTAGAATGCATCCATGTCTCTTTTTACTTCCAATAGTTGTTGTGTCATTGATTCAACCATAATCATGTGACCACCAAAATATCTTCAATATGTCATAGGTCATATAGCATTTTGAATATCATCAACCTGCAATTTACTTTGTTGGACTAACCACCTGCACATTTTCTCATAAAACATGCTAGCCCTTTTAATCACATTGTCATCTATTTCACCAAAACCCACTTAGGATGGTAGATGCAGTTTCAGTCTTGAAGGCGCCGGTGGCGGCAGTGCTAGGTAGGGCAGTGGCCCTAGTGGTTCACGGTGCGTGTGAGGGCGTGGAGCAAGAGCAGGAGCAGGGCGGCACTCAGCATGCAGGTGAACGGCGGCGAAGTATAGCGGAGGCAGCTCTGGGCGACCGTGGTGTGGTTGTGGAAGTGCGATGACTTGGGGCGAGCTCGACGTGATGTGGGGCGTGGCAACAGCGAGCAGCGGTGGCGGCGAGCAATGGCGGCGCAGGCAGCTACGGGGGGTCTAGCGTGGAGAAGCGTTGCGCGCGCGTGTGGAGCTCGACGAGGAAGACAACGGCGCCGTTAGGGTTTAACGGAGAATGGACAGCCGAGATCCATGGAAATAAATCAGACAGCCTCGATTCACGTGTTTTTTTATCGTCGTATGGTACGAAGATCGCGTCGTATGGTACGACGATTACCTGAGTGGGGAATTGAAGAAATCTCAGGCACGCTTCATAAACCAGTGGTCGTATGTTACGATGATAGCGTCGTATGGTACGACGATAGGAAAAACAATGAGTTCAATGGATTTTCAAGGCATTTCAATTTGAGTCCAAGTGTCCTCACGTAAGAGCCAAATAAAAACACACATGGACTGAATTGGGAACTCTTAAACACTCCTTTGCAAATAGGTTGCCTTTTGGCATATAGTTTTCGTAATATCGAATAAGAGCCAATAAGAACCAATCAAAAGGAGAAACAAAAGAGGTCAAGATCCAAAAAAGGAATGTATGGACCACTGTCTATGAACCGCATAAGTAGCTTTAACCTTAGGACTCGAGTGAACATGATCTTAATGGCATGAAGCTCACAATTGTTTTCGGTACACTTATAAGAAAATGTGAAAACATAGACAATGTAGTCACCAAGAATCTCAAGTGTGTCACCTCCTTTGTGGTTTCCTATATGCAATGCATGAACAAGCAAGAATTTAAATGCAAAACATATGCCATGTGTATGCAAGTAGAAGTTAAACATTTCATAAAGGAAACTAGCAATGCCAAGTTTGAACCTGACTCAAGCTCACTCACAATGTGCCATACCCTTGCCATGAGTGAGCCAAACCACCAACTCAAACAAACCCCCGTGCACATTGATGAGGACATCGCACGTATGGATACACACAATCCTTCTTCAGCTATTACATATGAAGGTCCAATCACTAGATCTCGTGCCCGGCAACTTAATCTAGAGGTGAGCTCTTTCCTAAGGACTTCATTGTATATTTCAGAGAATAGATTACTACCTAATGATTTAATTACAATTAGGAATCATGGAGAGGAAACAAGGACAAGTGGAGACCCGTTACGAGTCGGCCAAGGACGTCCAAGCCAAGTCGGAGGCCCAGTCCACGTCGACTTCGAATCCAATTCGGAGTCCAGGAGCAGCCTGCACCAAAACGGACGCCCAGGTCACATACGGACTCCGTTTTATCCGATCCACCACTTCATGGAAAGAGGACGAGACCATCTTTCCAACAAATCTAGTCCCTTGTCCAAATTCCTTCGAAGTCTACAGGAATCGCCAAAACAGTGAGCCATCCAGAATCTGTCAGGGTGCTACGACACCTATTTTGGTCCGGTTGGCCTTGTACCGAGTTAGAGTCCATTAGGGTTGCATCCAGGGGACTTGCACGTCCCCACTTCCTTTATATCCAGCCGTCACCCCACCATTAGGGTTTGGATTTTGCTTAGATTATTCCTGTTAAAAACAGTGTCGCTGTTTCATCGGTTTGTGAGACCCCAACTTTGTGAGTTTAATCTTCATCTGCAATTTGGTTGCTTTCTACTTTGTTCTTGCTTGTGTTCTTCGATTCGCAGGTAAAGACTAGCCTTCTCGGTGAGGTCATCCGTGTTTACGCGGGTGATAACCAGAGGAGACGTGGGGCTGCGATTGCGGGGTTCGGAACGTGCCGTTCGGAAGCCGGATCGATTTGTATCGCGACTCCACCCAAATCATTGATTATCAGAACCTATAGAAAGATCGGGACCCCGTTCCCATCAAGTGGTATCAGAGCTTCAGGTGTTCCCTTAGGTTCGCCCTAGTAGTCCTTAGATCTGTTATTTTGTTTCATCCTATCGTCCAGAAAATAGCCATACAAAAAAATTGTATTCGTAGGTTATATCCTGTTCAAGCCCTTGTTTAGCCTTTGCATATTTCAATTTCAGAGTTCGTAGTATTGAGTTTACATCTTTAATTGTGTCGTGTTGCTGGTTTAGATCGTGTTTTACTTCGGTTTGTCTTGCTTCTACCTCCCTTGTCATCCCTTTGTCGCAATTTTAATTTTCCCACCCATCCCACCCTAATCCATTGTTGTGTGCTCTGATTTAGTGTCCTTGCCATAATTTGATCACCCAGCATCATTACCACATACCCAGAATCATTACTCACCTTGCCATCAGCTTTCGCCATCGAATCCCTCAATTTACCGCTACCCGATTCGCTTTCCGATCGTAATACGCATACTGATTCAGGCACCCTTCATTAAAATGGCTCTAACTTTTGCAAAGCCGGTTTCGGCGTTTTCAGAATCCTCAAAATCAGCCTGGAAGATGGAGATTTCGGCGTCCGAAGTTTCTGCGCGAAATTTTAAGCAGCTTGAAAAATTTCCAGAGGACACACCCTTGGTCCATTTGATTTGAAAATTTCTGTGGTTTCTATTTCTGTGCTGGGAGTCAAGAAAAAAAAATAAAAAAATTCAGTACACTGTTCGTCCTAGTTTTGCTGATAGATTGTGCCGAATTGAGTTTCCTTTGCCTATTGATTTTGTTGCTGTTTCTCCTACACAATATCTTTGTCCACGTATCATAACTATTGTAGGACGCCTCTGACCAGCAACTAGGACCAATACTTTGGACACTTATTCAGTATTACTATCTGTTTTTGATTTGTGTTCTACTCACATATATATTGGCCTTCCAAGCTCCACATAACCCTTCTGAACAGGCACAGATTCGTAACCCTGTAATCGCCGGATCACTTCTCATAGGTATCTTTGCTTTGTGTTCACTTACATCTTTGCAAGAACTTGGTTTGAAACTTCCTGTTGTAGTCTGAGAGCGCCACCATCCTAACATAGTAGTTGGTAGGGATAACCTTTGTCTATCTTCTTCTGTGTGTCTTGCTCTCTTGCATCATGTCAGGTGGTCAGGCATCGACGGTTCCAGCGGACTTCAACGAGTGTGTCAGCTAGGGCCAGTTGCTGGGAGCAATTGACAAGGCGTTGGCGGGCATCGATGAGAAGATCACTGCTGTTGCGACAAAAAATTTCGTCGACCTGAACATAGGCCCAGCTCTTGAGGGCCTTACCACTCAGTTGGCCACCATCTCTATGCGACTTGATGCATTGGAGAGGCGTTCACCTCCGGACAATGACAACAACGACCACCACCACCACGATGACGTCAACGACACTGTCTACGATGCCGATGGCAATGTTGATGCACGTGTAACTTAGGAGGCATGACTTCGTCCTCGGCTACGCCGTAACCTTCACGGTATGGAAGGTAACGACAACAATCACCATGCTCGCCCTCACGATGATCCATTTGCTAAGGTCAAATTTTCCATACCGCCATTCTGGGTTATATGATGCTGAAAAATATCTTGATTGGAGTTGACGGTAGATCAGAAATTTAGTTCCCACCTAGTTCCTGAACAACATAGGGTTCAACAAGGTACTAGTGAGTTTAAGGGTTTTGCTATTATTTGGTGGACTAGTCTAGCTGCTGTAGGACGTTTACCTACTACTTGGGATGAGTTAAAAACAGCAATGCGTGATCGTTTTGTTCCTTCTTCTTTCCAGCGAGATATGCATCTCAAACTGCAGCGTTTAAAGAAAGGTAGTAATTCCGTCCAGGATTATTATGCTGTGCTGCAGAAGGACATGATGCGTTGTGGGGTAGTTGAGGATATGAGGATAAAGTTTGTCGCTTCTATGTGACATTCAGAATATTGTGGATTATAAAACGTTTAACACTGTCAACCAAGTTGTTCCACATAGCTATGCTTGCAGAGAAAGAATTGCAGGGACGGCAGGAAGCAGCGAGGACAAGAACCGGTTGCTCCTTCACACCTAGTACATCTACATCTACGGGAGCAACACGGTCCTCGCCAAGCTTTCGTCCACCTTCTTCACCAGCGAGCAAGCGACCTTCCACTACAGCACAGCCTCCCTCAACACGTCCTGTAGATTCGTCTAAATTTTCTGTGCAGGTTCCAGTTCCAGCGAAGAATCCTCCTTTCACTACATCCACGGGTCGCACGTCTGACATTCAGTGTCATCTCTGCCTTGGACTTGGGCACGTGCGGCGTGACTGTCCAAGTAAACGAGCCTACATCGCCACTGATGATGGAGGTTATGCGAGCACCTCCGACATAGAAGACGACGATGATGATGATGCTGGGGACGGTACTGCGGACTCCTTAGTCCTTGGCAGCGCCGACACTACCTTTCGAGCCATCGTTGTCCAGCGGGTCCTCAGTGCTTAGGTAACACAACCCGACCAGCTCCAACGCCATAACTTGTTTCAGATTGAGTTCGTGATCAAGAATACGCGAGCACGGGTGATTATTGACGGGGGCAGCTGCAACAACTTGGTCAGTTCTGACTTGGTCATGAAGCTTGGCTTGACCACACGACCACATCCACATCCATACCATATTCAGTGGTTGAATGACTCGGGAAAAGCTAAGGTAACATAATCTTGACGCGTTCCTTTTTCCCTTGGTGCTTATAGTGATTATGTGGGTTGTGATGTTGTTCCTATGCAAGCATGCTCTCTTTTGTTGGGTCGTCCCTAGGAATATGATAACGATGCTTTGCATCATGGTCGTAGTAATAAATACACTTTTATGCATAAAGGGAAGAAAATTATTTTGTTACCTATGTCTCCTGCTGCAATCATTGAAATCTGATAGGGAGAGGGCTGCTGACGCTAAATAAAAATCTCATGCTAAACCTGAAATTCAGCAAGATATAACTTTGAAAGCTGCTGTCATGCTTGCTACAAAATCTGACCTTGCTGAAATTTATGATGGTACTGATGTATGCTATGCTTTAGTGTGCAAGGACGCTTTATTTTCTATTGATAATAAGCCTTGCACATTGCCACCTGCGGTTACTAACCTTTTGCAGGAGTTTCGAGATGTTTTTCCTGATGAGATACCACCAGGACTGCCACCCATTCGTGGGATTGAGCACCAGATTGACCTGATTCCTGAAGCGAGTTTGCCGAACCGTGCGGCGTACCGAACCAACCCCGAGGAGACTAAGGAAATTCAGTGCCAAGTCCAAGATCTTTTGGACTGCAGGTACGTACGTGAGAGCCTTAGCCCTTGTGTTGTTCCTGTTCTTTTGGTTCCTAAGAAAGATGGTTCGTGGCACATGTGTGTAGATTGTAGAGCCATAAACAATATTACTATATGGTACCGTCATCCTATTCCTAAGCTAGACGACATGCTTGATGAGTTGTGTGGTGCTATAGTTTTCACAAAAATTGACTTGCGTAGTGGTTACCGCCAATTTAGAATGAAGCTCGGTGATGAATGAAAAACAGCATTTAAAACTAAGTTTGGGTTGTATGAGTGGTTAGTTATGCTTTTTGGTTTAACTAATGCCGCTAACACTTTCATGAGATTGATGCATAAAGTTTTACGTTCATTCATTGGTAAATTTGTGGTGGTTTACTTTGACGATATCCTGATTTATAGCAAGTCTATGGCTGAACATATGGATCATCTACGTACTGTTTTTTCTGCTTTACGTGATGCACGTTTGTTTGGTAACCTCGACAAGTGCATTTTTTGCACCGATCTAGTATCTTTTCTTGGCTATGTTGTGACTCCACAGGGCATTGAGGTTGATAAGGCTAAGGTGGAGGCGATTGATAGTTGGCCTACGCCCACAACGGTCGTGCACGTACGGAGTTTTCTTGGCCTAGCGGGATTTTATCGCCGTTTTGTTAAGGAATTCAGCACCATCGCGATGCTGCTGATTGAGTTGACAAAGAAGGGCGCTGTTTTCCATTGGGGGCCATCACAGGAGGAGTCTTTCTCTCTTTTGAAAGACAAGCTTACACACGCACCAGTGCTCCAACTTCCGGATTTTGGTAAGACTTTTGAGCTTGAATGTGATGCTAGTGGAATTGGAATTGGTGGTGTCTTGATGCAGGAAGGCAAACCTGTTGGCTACTTTAGTGAGAAGTTGAATGGTCCTGCTCTTAATTATTCCACGTATGATAAAGAATTGTATGCTCTTGTTCGTTCTTTAGAGTCGTGGCAACATTATTTATGGCCTAAAGAGTTTGTCATTCATCCTGATCATGAGTCACTTAAGCATATTCGTAGTCAAACAAATCTAAACCATAGACATGCTAAGTGGGTTGAATTTATTGAATCTTTCTCTTATGTCATCAAACACAAAAAAGGGAAGGATAATGTGATTGCTAATGCTTTATCTAGACGCTATACCATGCTGTCCCAGCTTGATTGTCACATCTTTGGCCTTAAATCTATTAAACAACAATATGCTTTGGATCCTGATTTTAAAGATGTGTTGCTGCATTGTAATGAGGGTCATTCATGGAACAAGTATGTGCTGAATGATGGATTCTTGTTTAGAGCTAACCGCCTATGCATTTCAGTTGGATCCGTTCGTCTTTTGTCGTTGCAGGAGGCGTGTGGAGGCGGTTTGATGGGACATTTTGGTGCCAAGAAGACAGAAGATGTTTTGGCCATGTATTTCTTTTGGCCAAAGATGAGACGAGACGTAGAGCGCTTTGTTGCTCGCTGCACTACATGTAAAAAGCTAAGTCTCGTTTGAATCCACATGGTTTATACATGTCTCTTCCTGTTCCTTCTATTTCTTGGATGGATATTTCTATGGATTTTGTTTTAGGATTGCCTAGGACTAAGAGGGGGAAGGATAGCGTTTTTGTTGTTGTGGATCGTTTTTCTAAGATGGCACACTTTATACCATGTCATAAGACCGATGATGCTACTCACATTGCTGACCTATTTTTTAAAGAGATAGTTCGTTTGCATGGTGTGCCTTCTACTATTGTTTCAGATCGCGATGCTAAGTTCTTGAGTCACTTTTGGTGCACCTTGTGGAAGAAGTTGGGTACCAAGCTCCTGTTTTCTATAACATGTCACCCACAAACTGATAGCCAAACGGAGGTGGTGAACCGTACCTTGTCCACCATGTTGAGAGCAATTCTGAAGAACAATCTGAAAATATGGAAAGAATGTTTGCCACATGTGGAGTTCGCTTACAATCGAGCCGAACATTACACTACCAAGGTAAGTCCTTTTCAGGTAATATATGGCTTCAACCCTCATGCTCCCATTGATATTTGACCTATGCCAACTAGTGAGAGAGTAAATAATGATGCTCAGGAGCGTGCTGATTTTCTTGTTAAGTTACATGCTCAAACTAAGGAAAACATTGAAAAAATGAATGAAAAGTATAGGATTGCTGGTAGCAAAGGTAGAAAAGATTTAAAACTTAAACCGGGAGATTTTGTTTGGTTGCACTCGGGAAAGGATAGGTTTCCTGATTTGAAAAAGTCTAAATTGATGCCTCGAGCTGCTGGTCCTTTTAAAATTTTAGAGAAGATTAATGATAATGTATATAAGCTTGAGTTGCCACCCGAGTTCGGGGTCAGTACCTCTTTTAACATTTCAGATTTGAAGCCACACTTGGGAGAAGAAGATGAGCTTGAGTTGAGGACAACTCCGCTTCAAGAGGGGGAGGATGATGAGGACATCGCACGTATGGATACACACAATCCTTCTTCAGCTATTACATATGAAGGTCCAATCACTAGATCTCGTGCCCGGCAACTTAATCTAGAGGTGAGCTCGTTCCTAAGGACTTCATTGTATATTTCGGAGAATAGATTACTACCTAATGATTTAATTATGATTAGGAATCATGGAGAGGACACAAGGAGAAGTGGAGACCCGTTACGAGTCGGCCAAGGACGTCCAACCCAAGTCGGAGGCATAGTCCACGTCGACTTCGAATCCAATTCGGAGTCCAGGAGCAGCCTGCATCAAAACGAACGCTTAGGTCACATACGGACTCCGTTTTAGCCGATCCACCACTTCATGGAAAGAGGACGAGACCATCTTTCCAACGAATCTGGTCCCTTGTCCAAATTCCTTTGGAGTCCACAGGAATCACCAAAACAGTGAGCCGTCCAGAATTTGTCAGGGTGCTACAATACCTATTTTGGGCCGGTTGGCCTTGTACCGAGTTAGAGTCCATTAGGGTTGCGTCCAGGAGACTTGCACGTCCCCAATTCCTTTATATCCTGCCGTCACCCACCATTAGGGTTTGGGTATTGCTTAGATTATTTCTGTTAAAAATAGTGTCGCCGTTTCATCGGTTTGTGAGACCCCAACTTTGTGAGTTTAATCTTCATCTGCAATTTGGTTGCTTTCTACTTTGTTCTTGCTTGTATTCTTCGATTCGTAGGCAAAGACTAGCCTTCTTGGTGAGGTCATCCGTGTTTACGCGGGTGATAACCAGAGGAGACGTGGTGCTGCGATTGCGGGGTTCGGAACGTGCCGTTCGGAAGCCGGATCGATTTGTGTCGCGACTCCGCCCAAATCGTTGATTATCAGAACCTGTAGGAAGATCGGGACCCCGTTCCCATCACACATTGCTATCTTGAGTTGGTTAGGCATTGAACTGATTTTTATGGGTTTTTCTTTTAGTTATTTACACATGATGCAAGGAACAGTTCTAAGCCACAAAGGAGTTCTAACTACCATGCAAATGCAAGAACAAGAAAAACACACTACAGTAGGGGTACCTCTTTCTTGAGTAGATAGTATGTTGAGGTCCTTATCAATTGTGGTGGACTCGCAATGATCTTCAAGTTGATGCACGATATACCAACATCACCATCCCTCTAAGTCTTGACTTTGGGACCCAAGTAAGCTTGATTGACTTCTCTTGGTCAATAATGCTCTTTGGGACCCAAAATGTTCTTGACCTTCCTTTTACCAACGGGTGGTCCAAGTGCCTTGGCCTTCACATTCCCATCTTTGTCCTTGAAGAGCTTGAAGTGCACATTGTCATGGACAAGGTTAGCTTTAGGAAGAACTTTGGAACCACTCACCTTGGGGCAATCCTTGATAGTGTGTCCATCTAGACAACACTTCTCACAATAGTAGTCATCCGCCAAGAGTGGTACCACCTATGATGGAATAGTGTCATCCTTGCCAACAGTGTCGATGGCGGAGGGATAGGACCCTAGGCCTCTATGTGAGACATTGTTGGTGAGGTTGCGGCGTAGGATCTCCTTTTGAATGGTTCTCCCTCTAGCAAGCTTTTCAAAGGCATCGATCACCATTGTTCTCTCCTCCTTGAGCTTATGATATTCCTCCAAAATGTTAGGATCAAGAGAAGAATTCTCCGAAGAGAGGGTTAGTTCATCACAAGATGTATAAGTTATGCATATAGACGAACTAGCAAGAGAAGGAGTGGGGCTTGGCTTGTGAGCATCAATGGTGAGCTCGAGTTTCTTGTTACTTCTTAATGAGATTCTCATTTTCCTTCTCAAGCTCCTCATAGCTTTTGCTAAGAGCTTTGCGAGCTTGTACAAGATCGGAGAGCTCATCCTCAAGTTCTCTCACGCGGAAGGACGCTACGTCATACTCCAACTTCACTCTTCTTACCTCCTTGTTCTTCATGGTGAGACGCTTGTGAGCCAACTCGAGGATGTCAAGAAGCTCATTGTACGTAGATGGCTCATCATCATCATCATCATCCTCACTATTGTCATAGCTCTTGGCCATTAAGCACATAGAAGGTCGAGGTAGAGTGTTGGAGGGGCTTGTTGTGAGACCCGACCAATTCACATACAAGTTTACCGAGATTGACTCGAGGCCCGTAATCGGTACTCGAGAAATCAACCCGATAAAAGAGGATGTAAACCCGGTAGTCCCCCGGCATGCTTCTCAAGCAACGCCCAAGATCCAAGCACGTCGGAATTAACAACGATGGATATATCACAAAGATCACAAATGTTCCAAAATGCATAAATTTCAAATGTTATTACAGACCAAAGTTCAAGCCTAGATTCTAAATTGTTTAAGCAGCGGAAACGATTCTAAGGAATAACGTGGTCGCAACGGCAGCAACGATAAAACACCAGAAGATTGCGATGCCCAGCCCACGAACATCGCAATACACGACCACCCGGACATCCGGTCTACTCCTCCCCCTCGCCGGCATCGGCGGGGACGAAGGAGCCGAACACCAACTCATCCTCACCTGCAAAAACTTAAGCAACAAACGTTGAGTATGAAGGTACTCGCAAGACTTACCCTGTTGTGGGAATTATTTCCCGACTCCAAGGATAATGCAATATGGTAGTAGCAAGGGAATATGGCATAGGTATAGACTTGATTGCTTAAAGCGGAACTAATCAATTGAACAAGCATAAATATAGAAGATTCTGCGGGCATAAACACCTAACAAACCCATGACCATAAGTACCATGTAACCATAACTCAAGTATGTCATCAACCATAATCCATTCTCATCATGTTATGTGCCAACTCTACGATATTATCCAAAGGACACTGAACGATGATCATAACCGAGATCATGGCGATTCGAACCGATTATACACCCTGCAAGGGAGTCCAACTGTACCCACACGACTGAGGACCATGCGGCTTATGTAACCCGCTAAAGTTACACAAGGGGGTACTCATGTCAACCTTTTTCACACTCGTGCCCACACGGTTAGAAAATCCACATGGTGACGAGTACCACGGCCTCGCAGGCACACGTGAGTCCCTCGTTCCACGCACCATGCAGTCATCGACCTAACGTTGGTACGCAGTGAGATACTCAGCTTGTCTTACCATTATATTCGACATGTGGTATGAACGGAAAGTGCTCAAGCCAAGAATAACACAGTCGGGTCCTAGGTCGATCAAGACGGGGCCTACGGCACACAAGACCTCCACGTCTTGCTGCACACCTATCCCACCGTCCGAATCTCAATTTTCAACACTTTCCAACTTTTATCAACATATGAACTCGCCACAAGCTCATAAATAACAGAGGTGAATCCGATACATGCGAGTGGGACTTACCACTCGACTTCTATCGATTAAGCTAAGCATGGCTAAGCATTCCGTGACTCGACTGAAAGAACTCATACCCAGGTAACAAGGTGATGTATACAATAGCAAGGAAGGGTAAATGCAATAGGATTTCCCGACTTAACCAATATTGCGCGACTTAATACAAACCTATACGTAAGCACAATTAAAATTATACTTCTTATTAAAAAGGGTAGCAATATGAGGTGCTTGCCTTCAGCAGCAGGGGCGGTGCTCTCGTAGGCAACCGGGTCAGCTTTTGGTGCTCCTCCCTCGACAGTACCCGTATCACTCACCGAAGGGTCGTACTCTAAAAACCGTAAAATACGACGATATGAATAAATATGCCATGATGAAATGATGCAAAAGGTTAAATGAGATGAAATGTTATGAAAAGGTAATTTGGCATTTCACTAATTTTTCTAGAAACTTAGGTTTAGCCAAAATTGAGATTTTTGGGCCTAATATTCCATTAATTTTAGTCTTCGGCATTTTAATTAAAAGACAAACCCTAACGGCGAAGGCTTAGAGTAAAACTTCTTAATTCACCATGAAACTATTTTTAAATGAAAGTGCTCTCTGAAAGAAGAATTTAGAAATTTGGTCGGTATTAAAATGATTTTTCTAGCTTTTATAAAAATTCAGTGAAGTTTCTATTTTCCAAACTTATAAGATCAGAAATACATACTAAAACTTGTTGAAAGTTCATGAAACTGAAAAGATGTCTTCTTGAACACTTAATGTAAAGTTTTGCTTAAGGGTTCATGTCTTTTAGTGAACATTTACAATGGAGTTCTGAAAATAACAAAATTAAATACAAATTATGAGTATTCTTAAATATATGCATAACACTATGTTCAATATACATTCTAGAAAAATTACAGTAGATTAGTCAGGGCAAGATCTAACTTGGGTTAAAATTTTAGATCTAGAAACCTACTGGAACTTCAATTAAAATTTAAAAATAGAATAGATTGATTTATTTATTTATTTAGGAAGTTCCAGGAACCTTTTTGAAAAAGTGTTTCAGCCATTAATTAGTACATGTTTCAAGGATTCAAATGAAATTAGGTTGCTCATTTTTAGATTTTTCGTCGATTTATGGTGCATTTTACAAGTTGAGCCAAGAATAGCAAAAGATCATTCAGAATCCTAGAACAGGGGGTTCTGACGGTCATGACATACAGCTGACCTAAGTCCTAACTCCAGAAGAGTTCTAACTGTCAAGACATATATCTGACATCCTAACTCCAGAAGAGTTCTGACTGTCAAGACATACATCTGACATCCTAACTCCAGAAGAGTTCTGACTATCAAGACATACATCTGACATTCTTAACTCCAGAAGAGTTCTGACTGTCAAGACATACATCTGACATCCTAACTCCAGAAGAGTTCTGACTATCAAGACATACATCTAACATCCTAACTCCAGAAGAGTTCTGACTCTCAATACATACATCTGACATCCTAACTCTAGAAGAGTTCTGACTATCAAGACATACATCTGAAATTCCTAACTTCAGAAGAATTCTAACTGTTAGGACATACATCTGACATCTGACTGTCAGAAGTAAAACAAAAATAGAACAGGGCGGTGCTTCTCGCCGGACACACTCCTGACATAAGTTACATCTCCAGATGAGTTCTGGATGTTCAGAAGTAGCCCAAAAATAGAGCAGAGCGGAGGGAGTTCAACGCCGGCGATGGACGCAGCGGAGGAGGGGTTTTAGGTTTCGATTGAGAGGTCTAGGAGCATCACCTCGACGCGTGGAGTCAATTTGTCGGGGTGGAAGACTTGGGGAGCGGCCGGAAGATGGTGGTCGGCGAGGCGTCACGGCGGCGGAAAAGAGCAGAATGGTGACACGACGAATTCGTGCTCGCCGGGGGATTTCTGTGGTTCAAACCCTGTCAAACCGATGCATGCGAACGAGAATAGCTTGCTGGCGAAAGCAATTGAACGGGGAGTGTACCGTCACGGCGAATTCGTCGACGGTCGTGACGGCGGCGGGTTGCAACCGGAGGCGAAGACGAAGGTGTTCCGGGCAAAGGTGGTGCACCGGCGGCGATCTCTTTGCGCGGAGAAGGAAGGAGGAGAGGAGCAGAGACGGTTGCTTTCGTCCTTGGCTCGGTATTTGAAGAAAGGCGCGCGCGCGAGGAGTTAAAGACGCTGGCGCGGGGAGGGGCGTAGGCGGGGTGAACGGTGAGTGGCGGAAAAGGGCGGTGGCAGCGCATGCATGCGGCAGAGGTGCTGTCGCGCGCACAGAGAGAGAGGGAGAGAGAGAGAACGTGCGTGGAGTAAAGGAGAAGATCGAAGCGAGATCCGGCGCGGCTGAGGAGATCTTGTCAGCGGAAAACAGGGGCACGCCGGCCCGCCTCGTCGCTGCGCCGCTGCGACGCGCGGAGATTAAATTGCAATTTCAAAATTTCCTCCTCCAAGCTTACTCGAAACTGGTACTTCCCGAACTCAAAAATTTCTGAAACTTTTTGAGGACACTCTTTGAATTATAAGGAGCAACTTTAGTTATTAGAAGGTGTTCTGATTTGGTCTAGAAAAATTCTTGGATTTTGAACTAATTACAGTCTTATTTGAATTTTTGAGGCAATTAAATCTTGTCCAAAAAGTCTGATAAAATCTCTAAAATTTTCTTTTGATGTACTAAATTTTTATTCGAAAATATCCCTATGGTTATATGAGGTTTTTGTAAGTTTCTCAAGAGTTCAGTTGATTAAATTCCTGTTGAATTAAATTTTGTACTGCGGGTCAATTTTTTTTCTCCAGATTAAATGAAAATGCTCAGAAATAAACACAATAGAATTATTTAAAACACAGATGCTCATTTTTCTAATTTTAAAAGGACTACAAAAGGAGGATGTGACACTTGTCGTGATGGCAAGACCGACGATCTTCTCATCATCGCTTGAGGAAGGGTCTTCTTCATCATCATCATCGTCGGTGTCTCATTCACCAATAATGTAAACCTTGCGTGTCGTCCTCTTCTCCTTGCCTTTGTCCTTGGTGAAGAACTTCTTCTTGTATCTTCTTTTGGGTTCTTCTTCATCTTTTTCACTATAGTCATCCTTCCTCCTCTCTCTTCTTACCTTGAGGCAATCTTTTACGAAGTGGCCGTTCTTGCCACAATTGAAATTGAAACAACGATTACTCCTCATGCCCGAAGCTCATTCTTTAGAGAACATCTTTCTCATGAGGAGGGCAAGCTCATCATCAACAACAAGTTCGCCATCATCTTGCTCCTCCTCTTTGCACTTGCTCTTACTCTTTATGTTGGGAGCATCTTCAATCATGAGAGCAAGGTCCTTGGTGATGGGCTAAGATTCCTTATCCACACTCAACATGTAGTTCTCGAAGCTCGACACTTTTTCAAGCATATAGCTTATAGGTGTGGTGTTGAAGTCCGATTGGAACAACACCGTCACAATGGGATCATACTTGGTCGGCGACAACATCAAGAGCTTGCGGATCACTTCGGTTTGTGGTATTTGATTTTGATGTCCCAAGTCATTCATCTCCTCCACAAGTACATAAATACAAACTCTTTCTCTTAAGCATATAGTATCGCTCCGCTCTGGTGTCCCTAAACCCCTCATGGATCTCTTCGATTTGTCTTCAAATCGAGTGGGCAGTTTCGGAGGTGTTGATATTCATGAAGATTTCTTTGGAAACAAAAGGAAGCACGATGTTCTTAGCCTTAGCATTGTAACGAATAAAATCTCCGGCGGCTTGTTCTCCGGGAAGTGTGTCCTCGTGTGTGTACTTCCACACCTTCTCATCGATCGACTCAAGGTAAGCTCGCATGCGAGCCTTTTGATACAAGTAGTCACTCCCATTGAAAACGGGTGGGCACCAAGATCCTCCCGACATCTTTACATCAAAGGCGGTGAAGCTCTAAATAAGTATCGTGGCTCTAATACCACTTGTAAGGATCAAGACATCGAGAAGGGGGGTTGAATCGGTGTGGACGAACACAAACGTGTCACACAATTCCCAAAACTCAAGTCATTGATACACGATCCTATGCAACTCTAGTGACTAAGAACCCTATCGTACTAGTGATACAAGAACAACAAGCAAAGCAAATACATTAGCACGATAACCATCAAGAGAGAAGGAAAAACAACAAGCAACCTATACAATTCCACTAGCTCAAGAAAAAGACAAGAAGAACAACAAGCTAGAGAAAGAGTGATAGACAAAGGTTGACGCGTCGATGTTTTCCCGAGGTATCGGAGGATGGCACCTCCCCTAGTCCTCGTTGGACCACTCCCGACGGAGTCATGGTCCCTCCCGCCGTTCCCGGAATGGTATCACCCAAGGTGCGCTCCACTTCTCGAGTGAAGACACGGACTTCCTCCGCCGTCCCTAACAACACCTTGTTACCTGTTGATAAGCCTCCTAGCTCGGACGCTCTTTCTTGATGCTCCCTTGAATGGAGGGCTCCAAACCGTTTACAAACTTGTGAAGTCTTCCACAAACTCCAACGGAAGCTCAATCACAAACTCCTAACTAGTCTAGGCCCTGCCATAAAACCAAGAGTAACAAGCCAAGATGCCCCTCTACTGACCACTAGCCTAGAGATGGATGAACACTCCTTGTTACTCTCTCTCTAGCACTCAAAGATCTTCTCTCCATTGCCCAAGTGCTCTCTCCTTGACTCTTGGTCCTCCTAGGGTTCCTCTGCTGTTCCACTTGCCACAAGTCTCTCAAACAACTCAGAGGGACGACTATTTATAGGGTATTGTATGGTATGACGACTATAACTCCTGAACTTAACCCTGAAGCAGGTCCTCTGAAGAATGGCACGACGATACTCGTACGGTACGACGACTATATCTCTCCTATCACCTCCAGCTCAGCTCCAACTGCTCCAATGGTGCAACGACTCTTCTCCTCCTAGCTTGGCCCAACTTCTAGATCTTCTGGAAAATGGTACGACGATAACGTCATACGGTACGATGATTCTGCTGACACTGGAACTTGATGTCTTTGCTGCATCATTGCTTCCAAGCTTCACAAATCATCTTCCTCGGCTTTCTAGCTGCTCTCCAAGTGCCGTGGGACTTTCACACACGTTGTTTACCACCTCTACACTAGTGAGACATAGCTAGACATCCCAACCCTCCTTAATAGTATCAATTTTTTCTATGGACTCAAAATCTAGCTACACAAGCTCTCCTAGCTTGATCTCCAAGCTCCAAGGTCTTGATCCATTCCTCAAGCACGTACTCAACATGGGCTCGACATGGGTTGTCATCAACAATCGCCGAGGCACTTCTCTTGAGGTTGTAGATGGTAGTAGGAGCTGGACTCAACAAGTGAGATCATGTTCATTCAATCACCAAACATTCATACCTTTGGTGCACAATGGTAATGAAGCTAACAATCTCACCCTTTTTGGTGATTGATGACAACACATGGTCGAAATAATCGAAACCATAGAGATGATATATGATATGAATGAAATATATCATGAGGTGGTTTTAAAGCTTGAAGTGACATCCTAGGCCACTTATGACCAAACCTTTTTACCCAGCTCTTGAGTCTAGGCTCTAGTGACGGTCAGTAATCATATCCATTTTATACTAGAAAAAAGGGCGCGCATTTGCGCGCCACAGGTCGAAATTTCATTGGACCACCATTTTTGTTGAAGTTTGTAAGGTTGAGATTTGATATAGAATATGAATGTGATATTACTAATTAGTTATTTGTTATGTATTTAAATAGATTGCTAAACATGGAGAATTGATCATGCCTGTCGAAGTTTGACGCCACATATTGTATTTGTAAATATGAAAGGGGAGATTGTTCAAAGGTAACATGAGATTAGTAATAAAGTTTACAATTACATAGCGATATATAGGTGCCCCTTTTTGATAGAAGAAAATATAAGTAGATTCAGTGACAACTTTCCCATGTAGTCGAGGTAGGAAAGTTGTGATGAATCTACACAAAACATGTAGTCTATGATCAGGTTTTGAAACTGCATCTTAGGTCGCATTCCACTACTAAATATACAAATGAGAGTCCTTCGCAAAAAAAAAGTAGAAAAGAGAGTGATATTATAGATGAATAGGGTAGTAGTTGTTGTCGGAGATCAAAAGACAAGCTTGCATGTGGCTGCTTTGCTTGTGATTCCCGAAGGAAGATCTGCATTCGAAAATAAAAATAGATGATAGATAAATGAAATGTTAAAATAAAATAAATATTCTTATATATATGTTAATGTTTACTTTACTGCTTTGGTCTTTTGGATGCTTTTAAGGTGTCCTCTTCAGTATCCTTTGGCATGATTATTGAATAGGACCTTTTGGTTGTTTCTTCCCTGGAATGGAATTGATTGTTTTATTTATGTTAGTTGTAAAGACAGACAGAAAAAACTTATGATAAATTGAGGTAGTTGTCAATTAGTAGTTAGAAGACATACTCAGAGTTCTCAGTTTCCATTGGATCCAGATTAGCATCATCTTGATTTATGATTTTTGTCGTTTCCTAAATATAATGAGAACATGTGGGAGTTATTATTAGATTCGAATGTTGCAAGAAAAAAATTATATGAATTGAATAATACCTGGTTTGGAATTTCTTTGTCTTTAATTGGAACCATTGGTTTTCTATTTTTTGCCATTATTGATTGGGTGGCAAAATCGTGGTGTGGCTGAATGGTTTCAGCTGCATCTGGTTTGCCATATTGATGTTTAGTGTAAAGCACTTCAAATGATGTGTCTTGGCTATTGATGCTCCTCTTTGTTGCAATCTTAAGAATAAAAGTGAATTTTTGATTTATCAGACTTGCAACCTCTGGTGGTATCTCAAACCTGTCATATTTCTTATCCAGTACATGGATCGGTTTCCCAATAAGCATTTGTGCCTTTTGACCAAAAATTACAATTTGAAGCTCATAAGTTCCATCGGTGGCCATTAGAGAAAGCTTGTATCTGTTTGAACAATAAAGTAGAATTTAGAAAAGGAACAATGAAGTAGAAATTAGAGAAATTTTTTTTTTCAGATTAGGCAGTGACGAAGTTTGTGTTTAGAGCATGAGGCAGTTTACAAATATGAGCTTACGTATTATCAAACTTGGTACAGTAGCAATTTTTTTGCTGCATGGGAAGGAAGAATTTATCATCAGGAATGATGAGTGACATTCGTTGCATGCAGGATAGTACCATGATGAGTTTGGACAGAATTTTGTGATTGTTACAGTAGATTGAAATTTTTTGCCCTGTTAATATAGAAAAGTTAGGGTAGTCATGTATTGTTTAATAATATCTTTGGTAATTAGAAAATGAACTATGTGTTGTCTTACAATATTTTCAAACGGGTCCAAATCTTTCATCTGAACAAAAGGCATTTGGATAATTTTATTGGGTACGCTGTGATCTTCTTGCAGCTCTATTATGTCCACCGGCTCAACTTCATCTGGGAGACTATAGTAAGAAACTTAGGGTCAAATTTAGGTATCCAGCCAAATGAAATATTGAGTCAGTTAGTAAACTAAAATTTTAATTACCTGTTATAGAAGGTATCAATTTCTGGAATATCCTCATTGTTGACGTACCAACGACATGCTGTTGTTGCACTTAGAAATGGTTGCATGCCTCTATATGCTTTGTAGAGAACTCCGACGAAGATAGCAACAATTGCTTGTTGTTGTCCAACTTTATGAACTGATTCACCATTGAATTCTAGAGCCCTTGTACCCCATAGTGAAATGTCCACAATTTGTCCTCTGAGATTGGAAGGAAAATTTATATTAAAAATTTCATTGCAGAGGCAAGTGATATAATGAACTAGTAACAAAGATAGGCTCTCTATAAAGTTCTCGAGCTGATATGTTGAAAAAATGCAGCAGCACGAAAATTCTTTTTTAACTTTTTTTTGTATGTTTTTGTTTTGCACCATGATTAGATTTCTTATGCATACATCACAGTGATGATTATTTCAGTAGGGGAAACGTTTTTGAGTTGTATGCAGAGATAAACATTTATGGATAAGCATAGGAGATAAAAATAAAATGGTTTAGTTATAGATGATTATGTCAGTCAGTCATGCTTCTTCGTTGAAATTGACAATGTCAGTTTTTTTTAAATTTTTTTTTTCTTGACACTGAACAAGCTCAGTTACAACTAATGTTGTGTTCATTTTAGGCTACAAGTAAAAATGAATGACACGTGACCTCCAAAACTGTATGGACGGCTGTCAATGTCATAAATAAATACTATTTCCGAAAAGATCATGTTAGGCAGTAATCATGTATGAGTACTACTTATTATGGTATTCCAAATTGACTCAACCTCATCCAATCTTATCCATAAAAAGTTGATAGTTCAGTGAACAAACAACCTCAAATTAGAAGTTGTATAACAGAGTTTCAGTTGATAGTATGATCTGGACTAATAGATTCTGTATAAAAAATTACAGTTAAATTACTGTCAGCCATTGCTTTTGGGTTGTCAACATTCCCAAGCTTTTGCTGCTGCTGTAATAGAAAAAGGGTCCAATGCACTAACATATTAAAAATACCTAAAATTTTGTCATGGCCCCTTTTATATAAGTTAGGAATGTATTGCACAATGAAAATATATTAATCTGTAAGATCATTTATATAAGTACCTCTTTCCGGAAAAAAAAATTATATAAGTACCTCTGATCCTTTAGTTTTACAATTCTTTTGTTTTGCAGTCCATCAAAATATGTACGAACTTTAGCCACATTTGAAACTGCAATAATCTGGCCAATGACATCTGCAATGAGAACAAAAAGATGTAATTAGTTTTGTAGACATGGCGATCGTTTGATATACTTTTCAGTTTTAAAAATACCTAAAATTTTCTTACCAAGAAATTTATCAGTTTTATTCTTGTGGCCATCTAGGTTGCTGAATGGTGTAAGCATGTAGGTATATTTTTGGAAATGTTATCGGTTGAGGATGAAGCGGGGTAATCTTTGTCCTTTTGTTCAATTTGATCATGTATGGAGCAGGCTACTTTGAATGCTTCCTTTGCCGGTTGAACCAGGAATTTCTTCATGACAACAACCTTTCCTTCGTCAAGTTGATTCTTTAGTAGTGGAATTGCATCGTGAGGTATTTCCACATACATTGCATTTTTCTGTTTAATGGTCAAGAATTAGAGTTTGTTGAGAACCAAATAAATAATGTATCTATAAGAGTGTACTGCTTTAGATAAAGAAAATGAAAAAAAAATGAGTATATAGAACAATTACCTTCTCGTCAATTATAACAAGGTCAAGATGTTTAAGCATTCCGTCTTTTGAGCCATAGCATTCCCACATGCGTGAAACACACACACATACTACCCAAGATACACTGCTTGAGTCTATCTCGGATAGCAAATTCACAGTCATATACAGAAACATCAGATATATAGATTATTAATAATAATAAAGTAATGATTATAGGTAATTAAAAATTTCATGATAAACAATGTTTTTAGTTTTATTTTCACAAGTTCCGTCTTCATTTTCTATCAATATTTTAAGACCTCGTTTTGAAGTAACCCGTGAAACAGCTACATAAAGTTGGCCATGTGTAAATACTGGTTTTTTTAGATAGACTCCAACGTTACTCAGAGTTTGACCTTGGCTTTTATTTATAGTCATTGCATAGCATATTTTGATTGGAAATTGACGCCTGTTTAATAAGAATGGCCATCTAGATCCTCTTGTTGTAAGATTTATACGTGGTATATACACTTTGTCTCCGATATTTGAACCAATGATAATAACTGCTTCAATAACATTATCACCAAGATTAGTTACAATTAATCTCGTACCGTTGCATAAACCAATGATTTGGTTCAAATTTCTAAGTAATATAATTGGTACACCAATCTTGAGTAGTAATTTATGTTGTGGAAAATTGTTTGCATTTAATGTCTTTAGACATTCAATTGGGTAAAGTATATCAGCATCATTACATGTATCAAAAGATTTTGATATACAATCTGCACTCAAATATTCTTTTTCATCTCCTGGTATTAGTGTCAGCATATATGAGTTTATATCATCCACTGTTTCATTCGTAGGAGTTAGTATTGCTCTTTCCTTCAAATATTCTGTATTTAAATAATTTTCCTGAAAAT
Source organism: Oropetium thomaeum (assembly GCA_001182835.1). NCBI lineage: Eukaryota > Viridiplantae > Streptophyta > Magnoliopsida > Poales > Poaceae > Oropetium > Oropetium thomaeum. The sequence continues at coordinate 697,290 of LFJQ01000007.1, read as the reverse complement.
TTGGGTATAGCACAGTAACAATTGCAGGGATTTTAGGGCCATCGGTAAATATAAGCAAATCCTGTGGTATTTCTATAAGTGTTGAGTCGTCTTCATTTTCATGATTTATTGGCGGTATGAGACCGTCTCCTATATTTAAAAATCCATTTATTGAAATTTTCTAAATCTACATATTCGTTTCTAGTAGAACATTTGTTTTGTAATCGCATATTTGTGTTGAGTTTTAGGACAGTAACTTGTTTCCACAAATATGATTTCACAATTGTAGCATCAAATATTTGTGATCTTGATCCGTTTTCTATAACTGGTAGAATCTATCGTAAATCACCTCCTAGTACAACAACTTTACCGCCAAATGGGATTGTACTTTCATTTGGGTTTATTTGACATTGTATATCTCGTAGTGCTCTATCTAATGCTTCAAAACATTGTCTATTGGTCATTATTGCTTCATCCCATATGATTAATGATGTCAGTAAAAGCAAATCTGCAATTATACTTCCTCGTTTGATTTCACATGTGGAGTTTCATCTATGTCAACTGGAATTTTAAATCTTGAATGTGCCGTTCTTCCATTTGGTAATAGTAGAGATGCGACACCGGAGGAAGCTACTGTTAGTACAATTTTTTTACGAGCTCTAAGGAATGAAACAATTGTATTCCATAAGTATGTCTTTCCTGTGCCACCATAGCCAGATACAAAGTAGAAGCCAGGGTGACCATCCAACACATTTTGCACAATGGTATGAAAAGCAATTTTTTGATCACTATTCAAAAACATATATAGCTTATTTGCATCTTCTTCTAGTTTGTCAGTATCATAACTCATTTCTTCTTCAATTAATCCATTACTATTGTAATCTGTAGTTGTATAAGTTTTTTGAGGTAGATTGAACATGTTTATACTTGTTCCATTTTTAGAAAGAATATATTCTAAATCAATAATTAGCATGTCACGTAATCAGTATCATTGATAGAGTAATGTATAGGATAATACATATGTTGTAATTTGTATACAAAATCATCGACCATTAGTCTCCAATTTTTTCAAAAAAATCTCTTTCATTTTGGATACTACAAAATAATAGCATTATTACAAATAGTTGCCTTAGATGTGATGATGATGCCCATGTTGCAGCCTCATTAAACATCCAATACCATTCATCATCATTGTTTAGAAGCCCACGTGCAGCACAGGCAATTTGAAGGTGTTGTATATAATCCCTTTGTACGTCTTAATGTCATCATAATTTTGAGCTCCTTTTACTATCATTAATAACATGCGTAAATAAAATATTTCTCCTTCCATAGGATTAACATAATAAAGACGTCCTATTTTGAAGCCATGTTTGCGTTTTTTCCATGTGTGGTCTTTAGAGTTCCAAGTATATTTTGTTGAAAAGTCATAATATGTTAATTTTCTAGCCTCCGTGTATTTTTTATTTGTTGTGAACCATTCCGTTAGCATAGTTTTTTGTGCATCTGGATCTTGTAATAATTTTTTTAAATTTTGTATTTTCTTTGTAAACAATAGGATTCATAAGAGGTAGATGAACTGGTAGTCTTTCTACTGCTGGTGTATGATGGTGTATTTCATAACCCAATAGTCTCCATAGTCCATCTTTGTCACATATATATCTACTGTCTATATATTCAGTGATTTTATTGATTTCTCCAGTGTTTGGGTCAGGTTGTATGTCTTTTCCGATTTTTACTTTTTCAAAAACAATTCTTGCTCTATCAGGGCCTTTATTAACAGATTTACACAAATATTTAAGTATTCGACTTTTATTACAATATTTTACATTTATGTGTGCTTGGTATTTCTTTAGTAGATACAAAATTGTGTGGAACAACCCATCTATTATCAAGGTCTTGTTCATTTCTTCTAACATATATTCCTGTGTTCCTATGTTTATATATTGTGAATCCATTTTCATCAAATGTTGTTTCGTGCTCAAAATCTTTTGGGTAATATTTTGAGCATTTTCCTTTTTTCATGCAAGGGCAATTAGGATTCTTGTCACCACATGGTCCATGAATCATATGTTCAGCTACAAGTATATATCCTAAAGGATCATTTTTTGGATCGGGAATTTCAGCTGAAATAAAATGGTCTATTATATCAGGAGTTATATCAGATCCGTTTTTATTTAACCAAACTAAAATATGAACATGTGGTAAACCAAGTTTTTGGAATTCTATAGAATATAACAGCGCATTTATTGGTCCGAATATTGTTCCAGATTTGATGTCATGTAATATTGATTCTAATTTCATATGGAAAACTCGTATTATTATGTCTCCTCTATCAATAGGTTCTTGACCTTGTAATAACATCATTTCTATTTCTAACCAGTTGGGGTTACAAGTGAAAATTATAAATACATCTGGTGGTCCGTAGACGCGGCATATAGCAATACCATCATGATAGTTTTGCACCATATATCTTCTTCCACCTGTATGACTTGATGGTAAAATTATTCTTTTACCTATTTGGTCACCTTGGATTACTCCTTTTTCTATGGCATCAGCAATACCCTGGTTATATTCTACACGTAGTTTATTTTGGTTGTTTGCGATAAATCGTAATCTATCTTCATCTTCTAATGCGCGAGCATCAACTATTATTTGTTTTGATAATCGTCCATAGCATAAATATGGATTTGATTGGTTTGGTCTATAATGGACGTGGTATTTGAAATATTCATGCATAGTAACTGTATTACGTTTTCTCTTTTTATTGATGTCATTACTATGATAATATATACCAAGTTGGTAACCTCTTTCTCCATAAGGGAACAATAGTGGATATTGTAGAGCCATTAATGCTGGATGCAAAATTGATATTTCTTGTAATCCATGATCTTTGCTGTAAACTATTATATCACGCTGGAAGTTATCTATTGATAGATCGCCAACTATTATAACAGCAAGTTCATCTGCATTAGGCATTTCGTATTGTATAGGATCTCCTTTTTCAGCTCCAATGATACGAATAGTTATATCTGTACCATTATATTGTTTAATTAAATCTCGAGTAGAATGGAATTTTTTTACTAATGGGTTACATGCATTTAACATTTCAATTAGCCCTTCCACTATCGATGGATCCAAAATTTCAGTATCACATTCTTCTTGTTGTAAAGCACGTATTCTATTTGAGATTTCATTTTCAGTATCATATATATATAGTTCAGCAAATTTTGGGGCAGTATTTGGTTTTGGAAGTAAGCAGCCAATACGGTGGTGAACTTGACCATTTATTCCAAATACATATGGCCCTTCACCTTGATTTATAGATCTATCAATATTGGCACCCATGGAAGTGAAAGCAAATAGACTATTATATTGTCTAATTTTACGTAGAAAATGCTTTGATGCGCTATCACCGTTATATTGTAGTAATTTTGATAAAAAAGCAGGTGGTTCTTTAAATGCAGGGATAACAATTTCGCCTTGTTTGCAACAGTTAGTATAGATAGGTTCTCTTGCATGTTTATTGCACTCCTGAGGCCAAAATATAGCACCACAGTATTTGCAGGTGCAGGTTGCTGCTCCAAAAAATGACCGTTCAGGATATGAATTTTTAGATGTTGTATATATTCAGGAGAGAAATATATAGCATTGTTTGGTATTGATAAATATGCATATTTTTTTTTGAATGTTTAGACTGCGTCTTTTATTTCTATTTTCTTTGGATTCTTCTGAATGAACTTGAATATTTGATATCTTACGTTTACTATTTCTTGGTCTAGGCATTCTAAAGGGAATATGTTTTTAAGAATGTTAATAATTTTCGTTACAAAGAAGCTAAAAGTAAATAAATAACAATTATTAAACTAATTACACAACAAATTAATTTAAAAGAAATGACTCTATGTGATTTCCAAACTTAAATTGATTGCATATAAGTGTAGGTATTGTAAAAGAAATCTAAAATTGTACCAGTATGGTAAGAATTATGTACCTTTGGTTTGATGCTTGGAAATGTTTATGAGTGAAGGTGACGTACGAGTTTATGTTGCCCTGTGTAAAAATATATATATATATATATATATATATATATATATATATATATATTTCAGACTTATGTATGATATTATAATGTTGTACCAATGGCACAAAAATAGAATGAAAAAAAATCAGTCTAACACTTTACGGTACTTTGGAGGTATTAAAATCAACCAAACAATTTGTTTATGTGAGGTTGTAATGCTGTATACCGTCAGTAGTTCCTTTTTACAGAGACATACTAAAATATTGTATAATTTTAGCTTTAGGGCATAAGTGAAGGGATGGATTCAAAAAAAAGATATAGTGAATAAGTTAAATGTTTATTGGCTATAGTTAATCTGGCCGGCGGAACTGCCTTGTAGGTAAAAAGAATGAGTTGCAGCGCCTGCACGTCGGCGCTCAGCCAGCGAAGACCGCCGAGGAGCCCAGCTGACAGTAGCGCGGTGTATCTATCGTTAATCTCATGATAATGCTGCCGCAAATTAAGTGAGAACTTAGCTAATATCAGGTGCATTATGGAGGTTCTTTTGCACGGATGTATGCGGCTACAGATGGGGAAAAAAAGCTGAAGGCCAAGGTTTGAGAGAATCTGAAAGATTGAATCCAATATTTATTTCAAAAGACCAGATCCAAGACAATATTTATCTGACAACAACCTTTGATTACATAATAATACATATGTGCGCACCAGAAATTAGTAGAGAGGGGAGGGGAAAAAATATTCGAGCAGGACAACAAATAAAAAATTTGAGAAGAATAGCGAGGTGCGAGAGGCTGCTGCTGTCGTAGCTATAGCGCGGAGCAACGTAGTATGAAGCAATGCAGCAGGCAGCAGCGACCCCAGTCACGGTAAGGATTGACCTCTTGATACCTTATGTTAACTTCCTAACTTGTAGCCGGTTTCCCGTCGCAGAAGCCTTTTCCCAGTGCGCGGAGCGCCAACGAGGAAGGTAGTACAGAGAAAGGGTTGAACAAGCTGAGAACTTTACCAGGTTGGAGAGAGGGCGACGCTTTAGCTTCTCTTCTTAACTCTGCTTTTTCTCCTCTCTTCTTTGAACTTTCTTTTACTTTTACTTCTAGGGGGGACCGCATATATTTAACTTGGCAGATGGGCAGACGGGCAGAGGAATAAATGCATGGGGCTTCTACACTGTTCTGCATTGTTTGGGAAAATTGGGAGTGCACGCCTCTTGGTAGCATCAGCCGTTTTTTTGTTTCTTAAGTCTCATTATCTACCGTTGATTTCTAATCGAGTGGTTACAATTTTTTAAAGTGACGTGGCATAACAGTTTTTTAGAGAATGAACGCATTTTAATATAGATAGTATGAAATTAACCTCCTTCTATATATAAAGTAGTAATGTAATAGCAGATAACTCCATATATTACATTACTCGCAAAAAAAATACTCCATATATTACATATAGCGTTTTTGTATGATTGTATATTGTTGAAATAGACCAATAAAGAGTATTATTATAGAAGTGGACTGGAACAACAAGGACAAAGGCTCAACTAATGCCCAAAAGTACTAAAGATGGAATTCACGGTGAAAACGTATGAAGGAAAGTCCCCACGCAAGGCAACAAGAATCAAGAAGAAAAATAACAGCGGAACGGATTCGAAATCAAGTCGTGTAGATCGGTACATCCTTGTGCCGATCCGTATGGAACTAACTTTTGACCCCTGCCTCGCCCCTTTAAATAGAGTGACATAAGCGTCGTCCAATGCATCAAATAGGGGATAGTAGAACAGACCTCGATGAGTTAGGCAGAAGTGGCAAGTTGAGAGGCACCGGGTTTATTCCGAGTATTGTAACAAGAGTTGTCTGGGTCAGATTAGCCCATCTAGTCGGATAGTTAATCTTTGGGTTCATTATTTGGGGTCCTAACCACAGGAGCTTCTTTTACACCATCAAGGTAGATCACCGTGACAATGAATCATTTATCGGATCTTAATCTTTATCTTATTAATTTTTATCTTGACATTAGGCTACATTGTTCTTTGTATCTTGGTTCGATCTCATTGCAATGCTACTCCCTCTATCCGGTTTTAGATGTCTTTCTCGAGCGCAGCGCAACAACCAAGGTAAAGAAAGGGAAAAGTACCGCTGCCATGTTCAGAGCAGCTGCAGCACTAGAGCGCGTCAGGGATGGAAGAGAGAGGGAGAGAGAGAGGATGGGAGGAGTCGGGGCTGCTTGCTGCTTGCATGGATCACGGACGCCACCTTTTGTTTTAATTTTTTCTGTGCTCGGGCCCACACACTAAATTAGGGAGAGGAATGTAGAGAATCTTAGAGTTAGCGTTGTATTGGAAAGCATGAAAGATAAGTAATTTAAAATAAATATTGAAACTTAGAAAGATGAAAAATAATTAATTGAAATTGGAGGGAGTATATTACTAGATTTTTGGTTTCAGGCCGAATTTATCTAGGGACTAAGTGTGATCATGGTGATGTTAACTTCATTCTAAGAACTCTTACAAACTCACGTTATAGCTTTGAAAGGCGTTTCATACATAGGATTGGTTAGGCTTTGTAAGATAGAATGCTTATACAGAGGATTGCATCGGCGCACGGTCAGGTTTAAGTCGTGAGTAACATGATTGACCGTCTGACGAGAAGCTGACCTTGTAAGGGGTGAAGCGACTTCTTTGTTAAAACTAAGTACCCATCAAACGATTAGGATGACGTGTGACAGACCTGTGCTTAACGCATCTTATGGGCCAGCACCAAATGCAATACTGTAGCAACCTTTAAACCTGCTTTGGTCATCTTTTATCGATAGATCTATCTTATTTGAACTGTAACTAGTAATTATCTGATTAAGAATCTGCTTTGGCTTCTCATGTAATTTATTTTTTTTACCTTCCCTATCGTGTTTTTATGCATGCTTAGTCAATTTGCCACCCATACCGATCGGTACAGTACTCGTGCCGATCAGCGCACTTCTTTGTTTTACCATCTAGAGCTTTGGTATAATTAGTGCATTGATCTGTCAATTGTTTGTTAACATTAAATTTTGTAAAATTTTTTATTCAATATTAGATCTTGAAATATACTTTCAAAGAAAAACTATAACGTCACCGTTAGCTTGGTTCTTTGTGAATTTAATATTAAATCTTAAAATATATTATGAGAAAAAACCTACAACGTCACCGTTAGACCGCGTATACAAGGACAGACTCGTGTGGAGCTAGAAATTTATGACCCATTTGACTTTTAGCCAATGGGTGAGTTTAAAAAGACTAAAAAATCTAGAGAATCAAATTCAAAATCTCATTATACAACTAATTTTGAATTTCTCGTACTGCCTCTTTTCTACCCGGTTCCCACCAGAGAAAACAATCAAATACGTAGAAGACATAATACAATATCACGATCCGAACGGTTGGAATTTAAAGTTTCTAGAATCCCAAATTCTAAATCCGGAGATTTTTTATCCTCTTCTTGATTCCAAATTGGCTCATTCGTTGTCGACAAGTGCTTAAGTTCATGATAAACTGCAATTGTACAATATCAATACTGTTTTCAACAGAGCAGAGGTACGGTCTGTACAATTTACATGAGCACGCATGAATCACGGTTTAACTTTATTTTCTGCAAATCTCGATAGGAGAACAACTTCTAGGCTATCAGCAGCACGCATTATCGCCGGGAATCTCCAACGCTCCCGTGCGCATGAAGCAGTGAGGCTGGAGGCCTCTGGCTTATTCAGTCCTTCTTCACGGTGGTGTCCTTGTTGGCTTCCTTGGCAGGGATCTCGTGCACCACCTTTGTTGGCTTGAGCTGGCCCTCCTGCTCCGGCTGCCCCGCCGACGACCGCACCTCCACCGTCTGCACTGCCTTCGTCACTGTCCCGGTGTCCCCGTCCGCTGCCTGCTTCTTGTCGGCGGCCGCCGTGTCCTGAGAAAACACCGGAGGAAAAATCAAGGTCTGACTACATGGCAGTAATAATCAGAGACGATGCCCGGAAACTGAACTGAAGATTGCGTACCTTGGCGGCGTTGGGGGACGACGACATGGCTTCTTGTTACAGAGAACGAGAAGATGATTTAGCAGAGGACAAAGATGAACTGATCACTTGCTTGGGAATTGGGATGAGGCCATCGCTTGATCGCTCGCTCGCTTTTTGTTGCGACTGCAGAAGCTACTGGAAGGTGGCGAGGTGGCGTATGGACGGCGGACAGGTGCCGGCTGGCGAGAGGACACGACACCCACCCCTTGATGCAAAGGCCGGCCTGGCCAGAACACATGTCCTTGCTTCCAGTACTTGGAATTTTTAAAATCTTAGTACGTATTATCATAAGAGAAAGAAGATCGAATTAACCTCCATTTTCTTTATATCGCGGGACAGCTAGGAATAGGCCGCGCGCCGTGCCGGTTCATGGTCATCATTGGTCTCTCTAATCTCTGTCTGCTTGGCATATGCACCTCCAGCTCGACTTTCGCTTTCAGTGCCTTGTGTTTGTTTTTTTTAAAAAAAGATTTCATTGATACTATGGTACATACTTTACTATATAATCAAATTTAGAAAAATAGAAAAAATTTAAGACCTCTAGATCCTTAATCATTTTTTTACGCACTAATTCGTCGTACAATAATATACAGTGCCAATAAACATCATAAGCTCCATTGATGCGAGTCAAGAAATCTTAAATACGTCACAAATTTCATCAAATAGGATCACACATCTCAGATGGATATGCCATGAACGAAAACTTCGATCTACGAATACGGCCAACTCACCGTCAACAGACATCTTTTCTCCACTGGAATCCACCACCATCAATATCATCCTCGACACCGGAACGTACAAATCCACTAACCGGAGTACACCAAATTTCATACTAGACAACTAATCTACCTCAGTAAATTTAATGAACTTGCGTCCCTCAGTACCTAATACTAAAGTCATCGATTCCGTTGTTGTCTTTATTACTAAATTCACCGAGGAAGAACACAAAGCCGGATGATATCCATATGTATGTTGTCGGAACACAGATGAACAATCGCCCATTATTACCATGATCACAAAGAACTATGACAAGACAAAGGAAGGCAAGATATACCTTATTCTTCATCGATAATGACGTCTTTGCATCCTCACTGATGCCAAGACATATCGTCCTCCGATGCTCCATGTCGTCGATCTTAACGACACCGTAAAACCGTTGCTCGTAGTCCTTTTCAACTAGATCACTGGAGAAACCTTAACCCTAACTGCCGCCACGAGATCCGTCGAAGGCGGTGATCCGCATGATTTATTCCTAGACAAAAGAACGGATGTCGAAGGCCGAGCTGCCCTCTCCGGAGGCAAGGGGGCTGTTTGGACACAGCCTAAGACTGCCATGCCGCAGCTATGGCTGTGCCGAACTTGCGGCCAAGAAATCGGCCGCCGCACTTTCGGCAGCTAGTGGCAAGAAAATTGAATTAGGAGCTTGTTGCGTGGAGTTAGGCAGCCTAAGCTTCGGCAGCAACCAAGCGGCTGCCTAAACTCGCCGCATTCGCGGCATGGCGTGGTGCCGCATGGTTAGGTGGCAACCAAACAGTTCCGAGGGGCCGATCAAAACACCCTTGGGAGCCTTCTCTTTCTGTCTCTCGGCAGCATTGTAATACTTGCAAGACAAAGCAAGTCCCACTTGAAAATGTATTGTTGTTGTGCCTCGTGTTATTTGACCGCACGTCGTTCCAAAATCCAGAGTCGTGTTTTGCTCCGACGGCAGCAGATTTCATAGACTTTTTGAATTATTAAGTTTAAATTTTAAAATTTTAAAATATATACACACTATATTATTTAGAATATTCATCATTATTTTAAAAAAGAAAATTACACAAACTCACCATAAACTCACCCCTTAAAATGATTTGTTGTAAAAACGCATCCACCAACAACATTTAGACAAAATCTCCCCGCCACCGTTCATCCCACATGAAACAAATTATATTTTCTAATAAACTTAGTAGATTTGAAATTTTTTAATGGTAAAATTCAAAAATTTTATTTGCTGTAAAATTTATTGAAACATGATTTTCTATGATAACTCAAAATATTCAAAATTCAATTTTTAAAATGTCCATAAAATCAAATATTTCAAATTTGAATATATATTATAAATTCCAAAATATTTTTGAATTACTGATTTTTTAAATTTTCAAATGAAAATACTTATTATAAAATTTAAATTTTAATTTGGATATTTTAAATTTTCTCATAAATTCAATTATTTCTGTAGATTTGAAATAATTTTTTTCAAGTTGTACCATTAAATTGTTTGAATAAAATTTTTTAAATTGTATCATTAAAATTTTAAATCTAATAAATTTATTAAGAAATATAAAATCAAATTAGAGTGAATTTATGAGTGGACTCTTGCAATTATCCCTTTTAAAAACTATTGAAACAGTCAATGTCTTAATATTGTTGAATACTATAGACTTAAAAAAAATTGTTGAATACTATATATACATTATGTCGGATAATGATTTTTGTAGAATTAATCTTAAAAATACTATAAATAAGATGAATTTGAAATTGAATTATAACAAGTTAAAAAAAATATATTGTACGGAATGTATAGGATTGACGGTTCACGTGCTGCCGTCGTTGGGCCAAATTGGGTCGCATGTGGCCGTAACAACATGGGCCACGAAGTGCTGGAGAGTGGAGACCGCGCCGGGGAAGCATGCGCCGCTGAGCGTCCGATCCGTGTGGGAATGGCTGACAGGCTGAGAATCTGAGACTTCGCTTGGTTAAACTCACAGTGAATCCGGTTCCTCCAAAACCCTCTCACCGTCCCCGCCGGCCGCCGCCACGATGTCGTCGGAGCCCACACCCGGTGCTTCTGTCCCCGCCGCCGCCGCCGATGAGCTAGCAAGGGACCTCACCGAGGCCACCCTCAGCAAGAAGCAGCAGAAAAAGGACGCCAGGAAGGCCGAGAAAGCCGAGAAGGCGGCGCAGCGCCAGCAGCAGCAGCAGGCCGTCGATGCCGAGGATCCCTTCGCCTCCCACTACCGCGACGTACCCGTGGAGGAGATCCAGTCTAAGGCCGTCTCTGGCCGCACCTGGAGCAAAATCGGCGACCTGGACGCCGCCGCGGCCGGGCGCCAAGTGCTCATCCGCGGCTTCGCGCAGGCGATCCGCCCCGTCAGCAAGAAGATGGCCTTCGTCGTGCTGCGGCAGAGCATGAGCACTGTGCAATGCGTGCTTGCCGCCAGTGCCGACGCCGGCGTCAGCACGCAGATGGTCAAGTTCGCCACCGCGCTTAGCAAGGAGTCCATAGTTGATGTCGAGGGTGTCGTGTCCCTGCCCAAGGAGCCGCTCAAGTCCACCACGCAGCAGGTTTCACATCGTCCTTTGTGTATTTCATTCATCATCATTTCCTTTCTGATTGCTCTTAATTCGTGTTAATACAATACAATCCTTCTGTAACAATATGACAGGTTTTTGATCGTAAATAATTGTATATGTATGCTTATTTATTGCTATTGCTACCATACATAATTCAGGTTTACTTATGTGTCTTTGTTCGTATTCTGCAACTGTGCTATGTTTAGTCTTCTGGTTGTTCTTACAATATTAATGATGAATGCGCTGTTTATTTGGTTGTGGATGCAATTTTGAAGGTGGAGATTCAAGTGAGGAAGATCTATTGCATCAATAGGGCAATCCCGACCCTTCCAATCAATCTTGAGGATGCAGCACGGAGTGAGGCAGAGTTTGTGAAAGCTGAACAAGTACGTACTATCCAAGTGATTTGCTTATTCTCTCCCAACTGTATTTCTTCTGAATGTTAAAAGGTTAAGCGAGGAATGACTGTTACTGTGAAGGCAGGCTGGAGAGAAGCTTGTTCGTGTTGGACAGGATACCCGCTTGAACTATAGATCTATTGATCTGCGAACACCTGCAAATCAAGCAATATTCCGTATCCAGTGTCAAGTTGAAAATGTGAGTTTACAGTAATGTTTTTACTGACTGACAACTAGTCATTGGCAACTAGTAATGAGTTGTGCTATGTCAGACGGCATGTTATTGGTTCTATGTTCTAAGTCAGTATCTTTTTCTTAATGATCTATGGTTGAGCAAAACCTTGTACTTTTGTAGCAAAATAAAAGAATCACCTCAATTTTCATTCGTACAGATTAGGATTATTATTTTGATAAATGACTCTTGCAGCTTAGGTTCCTGACATACTGCTTTGATACCATTTGCTATCATTTTAGGTGAATTGTTGAGTCTCAAGAATTAGATTTTATGATGTCTTTCATTCACTTGTATTAAATTTGCTCTGTTGATTTGTAAACCTTTTTTGGGCCGGGCATTATGCAGAAATTCAGGGAATATTTGTTGTCAAAGGACTTTGTTGGGATCCATTCACCAAAATTGATTGGTGGATCAAGTGAGGGTGGTGCAGCTGTATTCAAGCTGATGTACAATGGCCAACCTGCCTGTTTAGCACAGTCTCCACAATTATACAAGCAAATGGCTATTTGTGGTGGTTATGAACGTGTATTTGAGGTTGGTCCTGTATTCAGAGCTGAAAATTCAAACACTCACAGGCATCTTTGCGAATTTGTTGGTCTTGATGCTGAAATGGAAATTAAGGAGCACTATTTTGAGGTAAGAATACTCAGAAGATATGCTTGTCCTTCCATTTGTATTGTGTTGAATACTAATTCATTTCTTTGCACAGGTTTGTGACATTATAGATGGCTTGTTCGTGTCAATATTCAAACACTTGACTGAAAACTGTAAGATGGAGCTTGAGACTATAAATAGGCAGTATCCATTTGAACCCTTGAAGGTAACGTGTTTTTCTCTTCTTGCTTGTTTTATCTCTCCCATTTTTTTTATCTGTCTGTTATCTGTATCTGCTGACCAAGCATGTGCTGACTGTTAATACAGTATCTTGACAAAACCTTGAAGCTCACTTACGAGGAAGGAATCCAAATGTTGAAGGTACTACAGCTGTTTCTCCTTTCGTAGTTTTCTTTTTTGGCAGTATGAGTGAAGTTATGAATTTTTTTTATCACTTCTAATTGTATAATGTTTGGTGTATTGATAGAATCATTTTGATTACCGTAACCCGCAAGTTAAATGCTTGGGTTACGATGGGGAATCTAATGCCAGCTGTTAGATGAGAATTTTGTAGAAAATTTCTAAGGAGCAATTTGTATAATACAAGTCATATACGGTGATTTGTCAAATATTGATTTGATGGTCAAATCCAAAATCCAAATACACGGCCACAACCTTTATACTTCGTTGAGTTACAAGCCCAGTAATGGCACATGATGAGTCATTTGATATGAGTGGGCTGCATATATGGTCGTACCGTAGTCATGTGGCAGGTACGTATATGAATACCGCAGGTGCCGCGTATAAAGAATATATCTCGACCGGGATACATGCAAGAGTAGAAACGCAATTTCTGTTATGAGGTAACTGATGTGATGATATCTTGGCCAATTTCTGTTTGAGATGATTTGTACGCGTGGTCTGTTAGAGATACGATCGTATCAAAACCAAAGATTTAAATGCGGCCATCAACAACTGACATATGCCCTGCCTATATAAACAGCCATTGAAATTGTGTCCTAGGATAGGCTGTGTCATTATTGAAAATTTTATAATTTTGAGAGCACGTGCTGTTCCCATCTCCCGCATGCATATTGAAATTGTCCATCTGGACTATGGCAAGCATCATCCAATGCAAAGATTACTACTACCCAAGGTAACACGCAGTATGAATCAGTCTAGTATCGACGAGGCTAGGTGAAACTCTGGTCGAGTAATGGCGAGATTAAATCATTCTCCACCGGCATGCCTCTGATGCCGGAAATCGAACACATCATCACCGGGCACCGACGAGGCGAAGGTGACACCCGTTCGAGTTGATGAAGATAGGCATGTACATGACTAGGCACCGACGAGGCGAAAGTCATCTTCTTCACCAGCATATTCTGTCTACACCCGACATGACGATGGATCCATCTGATTGAGTCTAGGCAATACAGAAGCCACCCTCACTATAGCCGTTCCACTTGTATTGAAGAACGAACACCAGCATTGTCCGAGAGTGTTTTGTGCTCTAAATATGGTAGTAATCCTCAAGATATTTATTGGCACTTTAAGCTTTTTCACTTTCTTCAAGTTAGGTTCTGATGTAAAAGATTTTAAAAAATACTTTTTGTTAAGTGCTAACTATTTAAAGCTTGATGATTTTCTTATTAATGAATTGTTTGGCCATCATCATATTTTATCTTTCATCTCTTTTGTCCTCAGAATTTCAACCTTTTTTTTGTGTTATCATTCATCTGTTTGTTTGTTTTTGACAAGAAAACTTAGTAGTTAGCAGATAGATATATCAACTAATTTGAGACATGCGTTAAAAAAACATGTATTCAGGAATCATCCCAAGTATGTCTGATTTTTGAAGAATATATGTTTGCTCCAAACCTCCAATACCTGTAGTCTACTGTGATTCAGATGGAGACATTTTGTTGATCTAAGCATGCTTTACTGACAAAACTTTGTGTTATCCTGTGTTTTTGTTAATAACTCATGCAAGAATAGTTTATTTTGAGTTCAAGGACAGATCATTTTTTGCTTAGACCTGAGGGCTTTTTCTGAAATGCATGAACTTTGCTGTAAGTAGTTAGTTTTGCAGGAACAGATGACTATGACATACATGCAGTTCCTGGCATTAACTTTACGCAATATAAGCAGTTTGTTGATTTATCTAATTTGCAGGAAGCTGGAACAGAAATCGAGCCCATGGGTGACCTCAACACTGAGGCTGAGAAAAAACTTGGTCGGCTAGTCAGGGAAAAGTATGTAGACCCAGAATTACTGAAATTTTATGTATTTATATTGTATATTATCTACTCTCATGGTTTGATGCCACAAGTATGTTTTATTCGTAGGTATGGTACAGATTTTTTCATACTCTATCAATATCCTTTGGCTGTACGGCCGTTCTACACCATGCCTTGTTATGACAACCCAGCTTACAGCAATTCATTTGATGTTTTCATTCGAGGTAAGCATCACTGTTGCAAATCTTATTACTAATAGTACATAGTACAAACAAAATATATATACTAGGTTTTGCTTTTCTTTACACTAGTTAGTGCACAAATTTCTCTCTTTATCCAAATACAAATAGTTTGACTTTGGGTAGTATCGTGTTTATTTAGAAACATAGGCACACAAGTTATCTGGCTTGGTTCAGTCGAATTGTTGGCTGTTTAGTCATTTCCGAATTATGTTCTGATCTTGGGTTTGTTGCTGTAGTCCTGTCCCTTGTAAAGCTTGTGCTATAATATTATTCTCCTAAGAGACGTTATGTAGCTTTCTGGTCACAGTTTAGGACTTAGGTGTCAAACCATTTATGATATTTTTAAAGTTAATTAAAATTGTAAGTTTATGTTTTGTTCTTTCTGAGTAACGAAGAGTTCATGCAGCACGGCCCTTTTGTTTGTATCTGTAGTTCTTATTCAATGGTTAGGAATTAGGATCATGCATACATCATGAGTTTTGCACTTGTATGTATTATAGGTTATTCGTAATCAAGCTATATGTCCTTATATCCACTACAAATATTTTAAGCAGGACTGCAGGAGACATCTACTTGATCTTTTCCTTATATTATGCAATTTGCATTTTAGAGCCACACCCACAGTGTTTTAATGAGCTCCAATCGATCTCGAGTTAGTTTATACTATATTACTTGACCTTGCAAAACAAAAGGTTATTTGACTTCCATGGAAAGATGTACTCCCTCAATATGCAAATTTGAATTGTTTGGTTTGATGTGTAGTTTGATCTTGTTGTGAATTGATCGTTATTCATTAATCTTGTAATGTAAGCTGAGTTTTGAATAGCTTGTCATTTTGGCACTTCATACTACCCTAGGGTTGTACCCTGCATCTGAACTTTTCTTGTGGTGAATTTTACTATTGTGATCATGCTTGCCTCCGTTGGTGGCTCATCCTTACTTCCTTTTTTTTTTTGGACAAAATATCCTTACTTCTTTTGAAACTTGGATAACATGTAAACTTTACTCATGCATAGGTGAGGAGATCATTTCTGGAGCACAAAGAGTGCATACACCTGAGTTATTGACAAAACGTGCAACAGAGTGCGGAATTGATGTGAACACTATATCGTCATATATTGATGCATTCAGGTACGTTGTTTCATTATCATATTTCCTGTCGGTAATCCGGTAATATCGCAGCATCTTGTGTCTGCCTCTTTTGGACCCTCTTCCATGAGTTAATTTCTTTATCTGCTCACTTGGTGCTTATTTTAATATTTTACCCGACTCTTCGTTGTAGCTATGGCGCACCTCCACATGGTGGTTTTGGGGTGGGTTTGGAGAGAGTTGTGATGCTGTTCTGTGCTCTAAACAACATCAGGAAAACATCGCTCTTCCCTCGTGACCCACAAAGACTGGCACCGTAATTTCTTATTCCAAGGGTTGGTGAGGCTGGTCCCAGCGTGAAGCATAATCACAGTGTCATCATATTTGTCAATCTGCGATATCGGCTAATGAAACAGGAGGTTCATAAACTGTAGGAACCATCAGAGCTTTTGTTATTTGTGAGCTACTAGTATCTTTTTTTAAGAAAAAAGAATTTGAGAGCCATTGAAAAATAGTAAATGGATGGATAAACCCCCCTGGATTACTGGTGCAATAGGTTTGGTTGATAATTCCTGTCGATGGATGAGGTTATTTAGGGATTCATTATGAAATTTTGGTCTTGGGGAGTTGCTGTTTCCATGAATCCAGCCAAATGTTCACAAGATGACCGTTTCCAATTCTCGGAATCATTTCCTGCTTGAGAGCTTCAATACCAATACTCCACGAATAGAATATGTCCAGTTTGTCATGTGTTTGCAGAAGTTCGTCATTCGGGAAATAGACAGCACGCAGCCCTGAGCGCAGACTTCACTGTGTCCAATGCGTGCTTCTCGAGCTCGACCATGGGAACGGAGACCTTGATGGGAAGGTGTGCATTGTTGGAGACGGTGAACGGGATTAGATTTGGCTCTCTGTTCTCTCTGTTCCATCCTTAGGGCTCGTTCGGTTGTCCAGGAATAGATTGTGGTCTATATCTATGTCAGACATGGATTAAGTGAATTCAGCTGCTTCACTTAATCTTTGTCAGGATTTCGTTCCTGTTCATTTTCTTAATCCATATATTCATTTGACTGTTCAGTTGACAGAGATTTAAGTTAGACATGGAATCTTCAAATTTGCACGTTAGAAATAAAGTTGGTACCACTAGTACTACATAGCTCATTTCTAACCAAATTTAAAAAAAAATAGCTTGTGACAAAGGGATCTCTAGCAAACTAAAATTACATGCACTGGTTGCTGTAAAAGGACTTTCGAATTTTTGTATAAAATATTACAGAACTATCTTGACCATTATGACAAATTGGTTTAATTTATAAATGAGAATTGTCTCAATTGGCCTTACAGTGCCATCAGCTTGTTTCAATTTGACTATTATGACACCAACTTATGTTCCTACTAGCGTATCGTAGAGAGGAATCTTGAGACAAAACCTAACAAAAATAAAACTTAAATAATTAGTGAATAGAATATGAATGTTTATGTTCCTACTAGTATAGTGGAGGAGAATCTTGAGACAAAATACCTATCTAAGCTAACGGTTTGTACAGTGGCAATATAAAGTGAACTAATTAAGGACTATTTTGAGTAGGTACAACTTGGACAAATGATCAAGAGAAAGTGAAAATCTGTAAACAAAATCAACAAAAAAAAATGGTAACGACAGACACTCAGAGAACTGAAAATCTGCTACAAGTCATTTGAGATGAAACACATAATCTACCAGTGAAAACATTGTTTCTGTTAGCATTTAATCATAAGTAGAGTAAATATTTTACATGCCTTCATAAGCTCACAATCATCAGAAGAGAGTACCGGTTTAAGTCACCAAAACATGAACAATTTAGACCTACCTAAGAGATGAACCACAAGCATGGAAATGGTACCAGAATGAACAAATGAGAGAATTGAACAAATAAGCATAGACAACTGAACTAAGTATAAAGGTCGTAAGGAAGACAACTCACCTTCTATGCCATTTCATTTCTGAGCCAAATGAGAGCTGATTCTTGATCTTTTTCAGCAGCGGTCAAAAAAATCTCTCTATTATCTTAAGTTTTGAACACAGTATACGCTTTGGCCTTTTCCTCCTTGGTCATATCCATTGATCTCAAAACTAGAATGCACCTTTTGATTGAGAAATCAGATTGTTGAGCTTTTTTTTACCAACATTGCAGATTCTTCTTCTGCTTTTTTGGTCCTCATATCAAGATACCTCTCCATCATCACTTCTACATCGGTACTCTTCTCCACTCTCCTTTAGTTCCATAGTTTTTGGTGCAGCAGTAACCTCCGTTGATTTGCATTTCTTTGATCATTTGAAGCTTCATCTTGTTCACCTTTTTCAGCTGTCCTCTCATGTCCCCTTCTTGCATGTCTTTCTTGTTCTTCAGCTCTTTCAGCTGTCCTCTCATGTCCACTTGCAGCACTTCCTTGTTGTTCAGCTCTTTCAGCTGTCCTCCCATGTCTTTCATCATCTTCCTCTTCCATTTGTCTTTGCATCAGCTGTGTATCTTCATCTAAGCTCTCTTCCCCTTCCATTTCCTGGTCATCATAGGCCATATCCTCTTCTAAGTCATGAATTTGACTAAGTGGTTGTTCTTGTGGCAGCTCAAGAGAAGTAAAGTTGTATGTTCCTTCAGCTAATGACCTAAACAGCATTAGTAATGCAGAGATCAGATTTACTTGTTGACAATCCACAAATCAAGATATAGCTAAAACTACAATGCAAAACTAAAACTTATTTCACCTAGCATCATGGAGCTCTCCCAAAGCATCATATAATGGAAAATTGGCCTTGGTATTGCGAAATTTCTTGATTTTAGGAAAGGTCTGCACAATCAAAAGATGCTCTTGTAAAATGTTTAGAAACATACAAGAATTCAACATATTTAGAAACAAGTAACAATAATTGAATATTTTCTAAGAAAACTATTAGTCTATACCACATATCAGGTTCTCCGACAATCATACACCTTTCATCATTCCATCCAACCCCACTTTGCTTTCTAGCCTCTTTGAGCATCTTATAGTCTCTCTTGAGTTCACCTTCTTTTTGCTAGATTTGAAGTCTAGTGAAAGAGACATATTTGTTCCTTTCATGGAAGACCTTCATAATTTTATTCCACCCTTCCATAGTCCAGCCATTATCGCCTCTAAAACCACTGTCTTTATATTCATGCAGAATGTCAACCAAAGACTTCTCTAGGACTAGGTTCCAATATGCTCTTTGCTTGGCTACACAACCAGGACTAGTAATTAGTATATACTTTTCATCATATTGAAATATAAAGTGTACAATAAACAAGGAGCAATAACCAAGGACCATACCTTTTGGAGAAGATACAACCTTTTTCATAGCACTTGATGTAGCCAAGAATCTATTGAGCTTTGGCGACCCCCTTGCAATCATATTGACTTTTGGTCAGGAAATTTCCAAACAAACAATTTCAAAAATATTCACTTGTTACAACATTATTTACTTGACTACTGGTAGTGTGCCCACATTTCTTGAGCAATAATGGTCCCTCAATGTGTTTACTTGAATAGTGCTTTGATCATTGTGTTGATCACCACTAGGTACATCCACAAATGTTGCTGGATTAATGATACTTTCTTGTTCATTTAACCATCCTTCATCTCCATTTAGTGGCCGGATCAAATTATGAAATATTGCAGCCCAACAGGTATTTTAACTTGATTTTCCAACGTATGAAATGTCGTGACTTTGAGAATCGGGAAGCGCTTCTTGACCACCCCCAAAACTCTTTCCATGTGATTTCTGAGAATTGCATGACGATGGTTGAACAACTCTATTGCGTTCTGAGGTCTTCGACGTCCAGCCCCAAATTCCTTCAAATGATATCTGACTCCTCTATACGGTGCAAGGAAAGATGGGGTATGTGCATACCCACCATCAACAAGATAGAATTTGCCGATGGGCACCTGGAAACCCTTGCTCATAGCTGATCTCAACACTCTAGCATCAGTGGCAGAACCCTCCCGTCCAGTGGAGACAAATGTAATGTTCAAGTCGAAATCACAAGCGACTATAACATTGATGCTAAGTGTACCTTTCCTATTTCAAAAAGGAGAAGCTCTTGCAGAAGAGATGGTTATAGGGATATGGGTGCCATCAATGGCACCAAGGCAGTTCTTGAAAAATGGATAAAATCTAGGATTTCCTTGGATTGTCGGGTGCACTAGATTAGGATTTGGAGGCTGGAGAAAATGGCGAGAGAGAATGGGGATGACCTTCTTAAAGAAGTGGTTGATGTGACGGTGGAATGTGTCATTGCTATGCCCAAATTGTACTTGGAGATCCTCATATGAGGAATTATGACTGAGCATATATAAGAAAAACCCTAACTTCTCTTCAACCTTGATTCTAGTATCAAGTACGAGCCTTGTCCTTCTGAGGTAGTTGGCCAACCACTTGAATATTCAGGGTTCCATCCTAAATGTTGTTCGACAATTTTTTGTATGTCCATTGAGTTGTCGTTGAACGTTCATCTCCCCTGTTACTTCTGATGTATGACGTTGTATCTTCTCCCCACCTTTACTAGTATCCATCAAACATAGAGCAGGGAAATAAACAACATCATATCGTCATCTTCTTCCTCCCTCCTCTTTCTAATACGATCTCTTAATGAGATACTCATTGCAAAACTAGAGAAATAGAAAGAAAGTCATACACCACATACACTTAAATTAGTCTACAATAGCAAACTGTAGTTAATACTGACTTCTCACTTGAATAACAGTGCATTAAACCAAAGAAATAGGCAGCAAGATGTAGCTAATACTAATCATTGTATGCAGAAAATATCATTGTAATGAACAAAAGAGCATTAAACCAAAAGAACAGTTTTAAACTATATTGCCAACGATTAATATGTATAGAAACTTATTAACATCACAAAAAAGGGAGAAAATATCTCTTGGAGTTAATACTCGGTCCTAAGAAGGTGGAGGTTCTTGTTCTCCGACTCCACTTGGTGGCGGGAGTATTTTTAATTACAAGCAGCAGCATAATATATCAGCAAATAAAAACTGAAAGCTAACACTACAAAAGTCTATATCAGCAAACGAAAACTAAAAACTAACACCGAAAAATTTTATATCAGCAAATGAAAACTAAAAACTAACACTGCAATATTTGACAAATGAATACTCAACAAAACTTTGGTAAAACACAGATAAGATAAACTGATACAACTAATACAAGAAGTACAAAGCACCCATACAATTAGGATCAAGCCATTTAGAAGATAGTTTATAGCGTCTACTCGTACATTTTATATACATTAACAAAGATGTTGTTTCCTATT